>CM059013.1:38046205-38766416 GCA_030272315.1 Paspalum vaginatum
GCCGCCCGCGCCGCCGCCTCCCACTGTGCCACCACCGCCACGGCCCGCCTCACTGCCCCTGCCCGACGCCCCTTCCCCGGTCGGCCACTAGGCGACGCGCCCCTCCCCTCTCGTCCGGCGGCCCTCCCGGCGGGCTCCCCTCCCTGGGCCGACATCGCCCGGCGCCGCTCCTCGGCCGGTCTTGCCCAGCGGCCCTCCCGGCCGGCTCCCCTCGCCGAGCCGATGTCGCCCGGCGCTCCTCCATGGTCGGCGCCCCTACAAGAATCTCCCCTCCCCGGCCCTGCCCAGCCACTAGGCGACGTGCCGGTCCTGCGCAACGCACCCAGCAGCCCCATCCCGCGCTTTTTAAGTAAGGAAGCAATGACTTTTTGAGTTTTTATAGTGCTTGTTGTTAATTTTCGGCGGCGTTGCCGGCGAAAGTTATGATTAGAAGTGCAATTAGTATTAATTTCTTTGAATCAAGGTTGATGAATTATGCCAAATATCAAGCTTCGTTAGATACTGAGTTATGATTTGTGATGGTTTAACATGCTCAGTTATATGTTACCATTTATACAATGTCTTATTATTTTGATATGCTATGCTTTAACATATGATCATGCCATGCATTAAGTC
This sequence comes from Paspalum vaginatum, assembly GCA_030272315.1. Classification (NCBI taxonomy): domain Eukaryota; kingdom Viridiplantae; phylum Streptophyta; class Magnoliopsida; order Poales; family Poaceae; genus Paspalum; species Paspalum vaginatum. Next base: position 38,046,821 of record CM059013.1, read on the forward strand.
TTTTGTTTAGAATACGTTTTCTTATGTTGTAATACGGTTTAATATGTAAGGATTTTGTCATGCATTTTGTTGGGCCGCTAAACGTAGAATGAAGATATTCTTAATATCTATCTTGCTCTAATAACCTAACATCACGGAACCTATACGTCACCGGTTTCGGACCGGCAACGTCTCACGTGTGTTGCGCACATGAGATGTAGCTTGTCCGGAATTGTTCCTTTTTTAGATAGCCTCAGAGTGACCGATAGAGCGTGGTATTTATGATGAGCCACGGGTTCTGAGTGAAGTTTCTGCGGCATAGCCCTGTTGTTCTCCGCTACACCACATTTGGGCGTGCAGTTGGAGATAGCGGGGTTATGCTGTCGAAATTTCGTTCTAACCTCGCGGACTCATCATAAATCTGCTCTCTGTCAGCCACTCTTGGGTGGGTTTAGGACATATCATTACCTATAGATGTAGGGCCGAAATATGTTGAAAAAACATAAGGTTACCATCTACCTTATTTTAATCTCTATAGTCTCAAGTATGGGCGAAGATCGCCGATGGATGTATGATGGTTGGGATAAGAGCAGGGGTAAATATCACTCAGATGAGTGGAGTAGGAAGACAACTGCTTTTATCAACCATGCTTTCTCTTTGACAACTCACAATTGGGTCAGGTGTCCAGGCAACAAACGCAACAACGGAAAATTTCAGAATAAATTTGAAGTAGCCAAAGACCTGGTTGACTATGGTTTCACCCTTGACTATGAAACTTGGACCTTCCACGGTGAGAAAGAAACTAGAGTTGAAACAAAAGGGAAAGCAGATGATGATTCGCCGGGCGTTGATAGGATGGATGCGATGCTAGAAGCTTTACAGCTGGAGTTTGGTCTAAACTCTGCGGATCCTCCTACAAAGGAGGTTGAGGGGTTCTTCAAGCTCCCTAAAGCTTCGGAAAAGTTGTTGCACGAACACACAAAAGTGTCCGCCCTAGCTTTTGTGACCCAGCTCATTGCCATCAAGTCAAAGTATTTCTTCTCGAAGAAGTGTTTCAATGAGATCGTGCAATTGATCAGGGATGTCCTTCCGCAGCCTCATAAGTTTCCCAATGACCTGTATCAGTGCAAGAGGTTGACCAAAGGCCTCGGTATGGGCTATGAGAAGATAGATACGTGTCCGGACGGCTGCATGCTTTTCATGGATCATCATAAGGAGAAGAAAAAGTGCTTAAACTGTGGCAAAGGAAGATATGTTGAGATAATAAACGAGGATGACGAAAAGGTGACGACGGAAGTTGCACATAAGCAACTCCGTTTCTTCCCTATGGCACCTCACTTTAAACGACTCTTTCTCTCAATGCAAAAGGTGAACCCATGTGGTGGCAGAAAGAAGGTGTACGTGAGAACCCAGGGGTCATGGCGCACCCTGCTGATTCAGATGCATAGAAGGCTTTGGATGAGTTTGACCCAAAGTTCGCTAACGAAGCGAGGAATATTCGCTTCAGTTTGGCAACTGATGGCTTCACACCTTTCAGTCAATCGGCCACTTTCTACTCTTATTGGCTTGCGTTTGCTATTCCATAGAACCTTCCACCTTGTGCATAAGTATGAATTTATGTTCCTTCGCCTCATCATACCTGATCCGGAACATCTTGAATCAAAACTCAACGTGATGTTACAACATTTGATCAAAGAGTTGAAACAGTTGTGGATAAGTATGAATTTATGTCAAAATCTGGGAAATAAAAGAATATTGTTTCAGTTTTTGTCCCTGGCCACCGAAAATTAGCCTGCACTATTTACGGCGGCCAGGTCCAGCCGCCGAAAATTTCGGCGGCCTCCTCTGCTGCCTTATTTTCGGCGGTCAGCTGCCGAAAATAGGCTTATTTTTGGCAAAACGCTTTCGGCAGAGCAAAACCGCCGAAAATAAGACTATTACCGCCAACGGAAAGGCCCTATTTTGGCGGTTTTTGACCGCCGAAAATTGTTAAGATTCCTGTAGCGTAGGTACTTGTAGCGCAGCTGCTTGTACTGTTTGTCAATTGTGGCCGGCAGTTTGGTGGCATTATGCTGGGTAACACTCTTCACCGTGCAATACACACTGCTACAAAAAACAGTTTTCACATGCAACTAAGTATAATTTTTACAGACACACATGTAACTAAATATATTGTTTACAGATGCATTTATTTGAACGGCCAACAGAAATGGTTTCAACAATGCCGCTGTCTTTTTAGTACATCTACTTTATATTTTCGTGTTGGAAATATAAAGTTGTAGACAATCAATTACTACTACTTTGGTGTGTTTAATCGGCAATTATCGTCATACAGTATTACAGTATCAATGATTTCAAATGGAAAGGTTCCCAGTTATTACAAAGTTGTAGATGATCAATAACTACAACTTTGGTGTGTTTAATCGGTGATTATCATCATGATGACAACGTGACATGTGTTTGTTGACATGATGATCAGTAAAAGCAAATAAGCAGTGGGCCGGACTAATTCTCGTCGTCATGATAGATGCATCTTCTTCTGTACTGCTGTATGTTTATTCAGTCGCTGCAATCATATGCACCTGACACCGGCACTAACTGCACGTTGTACAACACAGTAGAGGAGTCGATTATCTTTTCTCCCCTGTTTTCTAATAGATAAATGTTCACATATATATGCACACGGCTCTTCTCTTTGGCTCAGTCACACTTATATAGAGAGATGGAGAGTTTGAGTAGCCGAGTGGAGAGGTAGACCAATACGTGTGCGCGCGCGCGCGCATGTGTCTGATTTGAGGCATCTTGTCGTAGAAAATAGGTGTTGGAGGCATCAGGAACACTTGCAGTGCTTAGGAGTTGCAAGAGAGCTCCTTCTCCAGCCTAAGGTGCTACTTACTGACTGACTGGCCACAATGTAATTCTTATTCGTGCTAGGTCACGTGAAGGCCCATGCGGGTCCAAGAGAATAGGGTTGCCCTTTTCTTTCTGTTGGACTTTGCCATCGAATATAGCAATTCTTGAATAATGTAAATTAGAAGATTATTTGACCCATATGCATCGCAGTATTGATGTTGTCAAGAGTTGGCATTACCTTTATGTATCAACAATACTAAATAATGAATCACTTGACAGTTGACACAACACGTTATGGGAACCAAGCCTAATGATGGATACATGCACACATTCTTTGTGTTGTGCTGTTCGATCAGTAAAGCACAATTAAATAAGTTGTGGGACTAGTCTTGTTCACTTGATACATACATCATATTATACTGTTGTATATTTATTCAATTGCTCCAAACATACACACCTGGCCCCAGTACTAACTGCATTTTGTACAACGCAAACGGTCGATAATCTTTTCACCCATGTTTTCCTAAAAGGAAAAAGTTCCCATTTATATATATGCACGCGTCACTTCTCTTTGGCTCGGTAACATCTATATATAGAGGTGGAAGAGTTTGAATAATGGAGTGGAGAGGTAGACCCATGCTTTGTTACTGGTGTAGGTCTTTTATGCCAACGGCATCTGTCACAAAAAAATTGGAGTTAGAGGCATCAGGAACACTTACAAAGCTCAAGAGATGCACCTGCAAAGTCATCATTCCTTCTCCAGCCTACTTGAAAGTATGGGAGCTGCTTCCTCCTGACCCTTCGGCTGTAATTCTTGCTCCAACAAGGTCATGCGCATGGGCGCCCCTCCTTTCATTTTGAGTTGTTGAGCCAGTTTCTTTTCCTCCTTTGTGCAGCCCACAACCTCTCCATAGATATTAAGCTCTCCTTAGCTCTAGAGGATAAAAAAGGTCATAGCCACCAAACCAAATGTCCAAATCAAAAATATGATTGTAACATCGTGTTCTATCACACCTAGTTTTAAGCAGGCAATCAAGTGCAAACCATCATTACACGAGATTTGCTATACAATAACAGTTCTTTTACATCACAATACTAAAAATTACATCATAATTCATGATTTATGACAATCGCATGAAAAAAATATTTGTCACTGATCATGTGTCTTTATTTCGATCTGTGACAAAAATAAACCTTTTCGTCATTAACATTGCGACAATTCTTCTATCAACATTATTTTTTTTACTACCATTTTTGTCATTATCAAACAGAAAAACATCACAAAGTACTAAGCATGGATGACGACTAGTTCCATGTAGGAAACGTTACAGAGTTTTGCGTGCTTGTGACATGGCAAGACATGGTGCGTCCATTATGACAATTAGATTCGTCGTAAAATTAATTGTAGCCCAGCAAGACCCTATGCTGTTAGCACATATTAAACACATGACCATTTTGTAGGCTCATTTCAGCCATTTATTTCTTTTGTTTTAGACTGTTACATTTTTCGGACCAGCCAATTATAACAGGTTCTTTGTGCTGACCAAAACCAATTTATCAGCCCATTTACATCAAATAAATTAACACATCTACCACACCATTTGAATTATTTACCTCCTTAAAATCTTTTGAGCTCGTTCCAAAACTGAGCTACACTACAGGAATCTCAAAAACTTTCGGCAGCCAAAAACCGCTGAAAATAAGGGCTAAACCGCCGAAAATACTTATTTTCAGTGCTACAGGGATGCCGAATATGACTCGCCGAAAATAAGCCTATTTTCGACGGCTAGGGTTTATTTCCGGCTGTCGGTCCGGACGCCGAAAATAGTCCCTGCGCGGCTAATTTTCAGCGGCCCAGGTAAAACCGCCGAAAATAACAGAATTATTTTCGGCCGCCAGATGAAACTGCCGAAAATAACTACGGCTTATTTTTGGCGTTTTCGGCGGTTCGCCGTGCCACCAAAAATTACTTTGGTATATTTTCGGCAACCTGGTCCCTTGCCGCTGAAAATTACTGCTTCCAGGGGCCCAAAACCATACACAAAACACATATATATCACAGATTCAACAATGACACATCACAAACATACTCTATAACTATGCACACAAAGATGTATATCCATACACAAGTTCTCAATTCCATATAACAACCATTCAAGTCCTCAAATCCATACACAAAGTCAAAACACAAGTCCAATTCTCAAAGTCCATACACAAGACTGTTTCTCACTCAATTGAATACACAGGTGTATTCCAAACGAGTTATTCAACTCACGTGGCACCCTGACTCGTTGGAGTTGTGGCTGCTACCTCCAGAGGCAAAGAGGATTGTTCACAAAGTCGGTGTGCTGTCCAGATTGCTGGCAAAGAGAACAAATGACACAATTAGCCAATAATTTAAGATATGTAGGCAACGCATAGACAAAATTAATATAGCTTAATGACACCCGTGATGAAACGAACCTCATCTCCAGGTTGTCCTAACCTTGGCGGAGGAGTTTGGTAAAGATTGAACGCATAGGCTCCTGATCCCTATTAAACTTGAGTATAGCATAATTAAAACATGTTTGGCAATTTTATCTACTTGAAGTCAGAATATACCAAAGTTAAGCTATAGTTCTACAATGTTTGCTAAAATTAAACAAGATTGGCTATAGTTGAGCAACTTTTCCCTGAGCCGCTGGCGAAGGCATCTAAGCAAACATTTCCCCACTGTGGCGGTGCTAGTGGCGGTATAACTTCTGTCATGACAAAGGTCTGCCCTTGCATTTGCTACATTGTCTGCAGAATGCAACACGTTAGTAACATGTTTTGATAATAATAGGAAATGCTAATGATTGATTTTCATACTTGAATCGCTGACATCTGTTGTACGTGAAGGTATTCTTGATGAGCTTGTTGTTGCCTCTGGTACTCCTCTTGGGCTTTAATCCATGCATCACGCTTCTCAATCTCTTTCTGCAGGCCTCTCTATCTCCAATTCAGACGTGGTGCGGCGCTGGTGGCTGCTACTGCCGCCCGAACTCTGTGAGGAAGACCCCCTCTGATGGTCGAACTTCTCTCGAGTCGATCATGCCGTTGAACATGGAGTACCTTCAAAATTCAAACATAGTGTTGACATTAGAAATGTGTTCTATTTAACACAACTAGACAAAACACATTGAGATCTTACCGTCCATGTGACATACCGCCACCGCTATCATACACAGTCTGAGCATCAAGGGGTGCCTTCCTCCAATCATATCCTTCACCATAACGTTTGACCATCTCCTTCCCATATTCCTCCTGCTAGTAGAACGCGTGATTTACAAGTTAGCTATGTAAATAATTGTGAGAACTAATTTAAAACTATAGCCAACTGACCAGAATGTGGCCAACGGAGTACACAATAGCTCAGGCTGGAAAGGGTCTGGTCCCCTATGTCCTACAATAAACATGTCTACATCACTCAGCTCCTCTACAGTCCTAGCAGCCTGTATGTAAGTGTTAGAATCATATATTTTCGAATAGTTGAGGAACAAAACATAAAGCGGTTTCTTACCATGCGTTGAGCCTTCCGAAGATATCCGTCACCCCCAAGCGTATGCGATGCATTCTTGGTCCTAGCATTTCTATGCTTCATTAATTGCTCTTGAATTTCTTCTGATGCCCGCAGCTCACAAAGTGCCTTGTAAGGGCCTTCCCGATCTTCAAACATTGGATGTGTGATCTGCACGTACACGAGTTAGTATATCATAATAACAATCTTAATATCCGAAACAACAACACAATTCCCAAATAAGCCCATTACCTGTCCGTACCGCTCAGCGGTCAGAAAAATCTCTGAAGAATCACGCAAACGGCCAAATTGCTGCCCTTGTGCCTTGTGCCAAGCGTTTGTTACCTGAAGCCAAAGATTGGAGAATGCATCCTAGCATATCTTCATCGCAGCCTGGTCAAAAACTTTATCCGCATAATCCTGCTCCGAGGGATTGACACGGAAATACTTTTGCATATAATCAGAATCAAACAGTTAATGGAAAGAATCAGCATAATAGGAATCAAATAGTTGGTAGAAAGAATTTTACTCAGAATTTGTTTTTCACTAGCCCCTGAACAGCTCCATAGGTAACATGTGGATCAAGTGCAAAATGCTTCTAGCTTGTCACAGGTGTAGTCTCACCCTTTTTTTGCACAACTCTTGGGTTATGCAAATGAACGAAGTTACCCAACACGCCGTTAGGAGTCCGACAGTATCCTGTCCCATCCCAAGTCACGTCCTCCCATTTGCTACAAAACAAAATAACAATGAAGACATGTCATGTACACAAACTATAGAAGTAAACAACTCATAATGACCGTATCCCGTCACCGATAGGTCTGATCAGTCTCCTATCTGTATGAGCAGGAACTGGAGGAGGGTTTACGGTGTGGCTCCTCCTAGTCCCCCTCCTCTGAACCACCTCCTCTGAACCATCCCCCTCCTCTTCCTCCTCCTGCCCAGCTCCAGCCTCCTCTTCCTCCTCTTGCCCAGCTCCAACCTCCTCCTCCTCATCCTACGCAGCTTCAGGCTCCTCATCCTCCTCACCTTGCAAAAGTAACCATAAGATAAGTTATTGAACATATATGAAAATTATACATGTAAAACTCTATGTACAAATATACCTCAGTTCTTTGAAGGGCGATAGGAGCTCCCTGCAAGTTTGGGTCCACACACCTCAGCAAAGCCTCGCCCCTAGGGCTGGTAGACACAATCCCCTAAAAAAGGTTCTTGCTTGGGATCATCTTTCCCGCGAACCCCTTTGCTACTTGCTTAAGCCTACAGTTTATCCTGTTGATGAAATAATAAGAGTTAGTTCAAGGGTTACATAAAATACAGAAATAAATGATTAACCCTAGTGGCTCATCATAAATACCATGCTCTATCGGTCACTCCGAGGCTGTCCAAAAAAGGGACAATTCTAGACCAGCTACATCTCACGTGCGCAATGCACGTGAAACTGTTGCCGGTCCAAAACAGGTGACGCATAGGTTCTGTGACTTACGTTTACATTTAGTAAAGAAGATAAATGGTAAATATAAAAATGATAATGACATAACATATAAATGGTAAGCATAGCATATAATCATAACTGGTAAACATATATAAATGGTAAGCATAGCATATAACTAAGCATGGTAAACTATAACAAATCAATCAATACTTAATCAAAGAAATAATACAAGTTGCACTTCTAATCACACTTTCACCAGGCAACTGTCGAAAATTAATCACAAATACTATAAAAGTCTGAGGTTTCTTACTTCAAAGAGCAGGATGGGGCTGTCTGTCGGGTGCGCTGCGCGGGAAGGAAGCCGACTGGGGTAGCCGTAGGGAGGCGCCGTTGTGGCCGGCAGCGAAGGGCGCCGGGGAGAGGCGCCGACCCGGGGGCGGGGCTAGCCGAGGAGGGTTCCAGCCGGGGAGGGCCCCCGAACAGGGGCGGGCGGAGCTGGCGAGGCAGGCAGCGGCTGGCGAGACAAGCGGCCACGCCCGCGCGGCGCGAGTGGGCGGGGAGGGAGAGGGGGCGGGCAGGGCCGGGGACGGCGTGGGTGGCAGGCGGCGGGCCATGGAGGCACGGGGGGCGGCGGCCAGGGATGGCGTGGGCGGCGGGCGATGGCGGCGCTGGGGGCGGCGGGCGGGGATGGCGTGGGAGATGGGATGCGGCGGCGATGGCGGCGTGGGCGCGGGTGTGGGAGGCGATGGCAAGCATGGGCAACGGGTGGCGGCGGCGATGGCGGCGCGAGGGGCGTCGGGCGGTGGCGGCGCTGGGGCGGGCGGGGCCAGCGAGGTGGGCGGCGGTCGACAGGGCATGTGGTGGTGGTGGTGTGTGCGTGTGTTTTGGCCAGGGGGGTGGGTTCGATTCGGGCTAGGGTAAGGTAGACTATTTTCGGCGGTGTACGTGAGCTGCCGAAAATTATGCCCTTATTTTCGGCGGTGTAGGTGAGCCGCCGAAAATTATGCCCGAAAATATGAGCACTAGTTTCGGCGGCCCGCCGAGGCCGCCGAAAGTAACCTTGTAATTTTCGGCAGCGTTCGTTGGCCGCCGAAATTAGTGGTGGCCGCCGAAAGTGTTCGGGATTCTTGTAGTGCTAGCGGCCACCATTGCACCAAACAAAGCAAGTGCTGCACAAATAAAACCCATATAGACAGTCCAGAAGATGAGAAACTTCAGTTTTTTTTTCATGTACTACAATCATTTCTAGGATAATAGAAATTCTTTGACAATGAAAAATAGATGGTTTGAAGCATACGCATCGCTGTAGATGTTACCACACGCGTTTTCCCCTTACTGTGGAATCAAAGTTGGCAATATAATTGGTAGTATTTTAAATATTTAGGTGACACGTACAACGTGTACGGGAACCAAGCCTAATGGATGCATCCATAACACACATTATTCTTTGTGTTGTGCTGATAGTAAAGAAGCCGTGGGCCGGACTAATCCTCGTCCTCTTGATACATGAAATGAAAGAAAAAGAGGAGTCGCGTGATGTGGGGTTATATAATGGCAGTGCTCATTCCGAACAGTGAAAATGAATAAAAATACAGTTGTGTACACTGCTAAAAAATCCCCATCAGTACACACACGCACACTATTCATCTATGTGAACACAAGAACGCACTCCCTGCATCTATAAGCACATCCGTAGGATAGGACATAACAAGCATATCGAGATCGACGAAGCCACCATATGCATCTTGCAGTCGATACGGCCTAGTCGTCCCATAACTCGCATGCCTTACTACTTTGATCATCACAACACAATGAGTTTGACTAAATTAATGTCACTACTACTATAATTGAAGGCAAAAAAGATGCATTACCGATGACATGTGCAAGAAACAATATTAGAACCTTTTTACAAACATAAGAAACACCTATCCATCAAACTGATAGCCTTAACAATAATATATGTTGGATCTATTCTATTTCTAAAAACTATCCACTCTACCATTATAAAGGATGAGGTAATGTACCCTTCTAAATTTGCATATAAATTTACCATCATATCGTTATGAAAAAAGTTATAAATGACCTCAAATTTGAATATAAATTACAGCTATCTAAGATAATCCTGTATAAGATTTTCATCTAAATTATTCGAGTACATTAATTCCACATACTCTTAAATTAATATAAGTTTTACGGTGGTTGGAAAAAATAAGAGCCGTCCATCAGAAGAGATCTAACGGTTTAAAAATAGGTGGTACCACTGATACCAGTACCCGACGGTACCAAATAGTAGGGTCCGGTACCAAAAAATGGTAGGACTAGTACCCATATTTTTTATTTTTTAATTCCACGAAGGGCATAAAAGCCTTTAAAAATAAAAATAATAGTGGTACCATCTGGTACTGTGTGGTACCGGTGGGTTTCTTTCCAACCACCGTAAAATATCTCATTAATACAATGTGTTTTTTTAACTACGGATCACAATACGTGCATGTCTTATTGCTATCCTATGCACGCATTCAGATAGGCAACAAAATGATCACCAATGAGACAATACTAGCTAGCTTGAAGATTTTGGTATTACAAGGGACATTAAGGCATGACTGAAATTTGATTGGACTCACAAATCAACTGTTATGACTTTTGTAGGGTTCATGTCATGACGGGAAAGCAACACAAAGTTCGTCAGAATCGATGAGGCCCCCAGAAGGCCAGAAGCGGATCCATAAAATGAATAGTACAGGCCACATTCCGTGTTCCCGATGCCTCATGTTCCTAGTTTCTCTAACAGCATGCCTTGTCTGGGGAGCCTGGAACTTCTCTATTTGAGTGCTACGTACTCTTCCATCTCATATACCACTACATGTTCCATGGGCTCATAGCTGCAGGTGCAGTTATATAGTGGCTGTGCCAGTTATCACACGTGACGCCTGTTTGAAACGCGGGAATAGAAAACAGAGGATTGGAAGAAAACAGTAGAAATAGAAAAAGAATGATGTGTGAAAACAGAGAAACAGAAAACACAAGAATTTTGAAAGGATAGCCGTTTGGTATACAGGAAAGTAGGAGGAGATTGTAAGAGATCGTAGGAATTTGAGAACTAGTGTACAACTACTGCCTGTGTCTCTCAAACTGTTACAGATGGCCCAATTAATTGCACTGCTCCACGCTTTGTCTCGTCTCTGCAGCTACTGTCTGTGCTCTTTTGCTTCGTAACCGTTCGCTCAAGCTGCTCGCCTCGGGCATCCGCGAAACATGGGCTCAGAGTGGATTTTCTGATTCCTCTATTTCGTGAAGCAAAGGGAGCCTTTCCAGAGGAAAGGAAACGTACATTACTCCATTCCAAACGCTGCTATAGGCAAAAATCCTATAGGAACTTGATTGCTCCGATTCTCCTATGGTTTTACCTACGAAGCAAATGAGGCCATACAGTTAAAGTGAACAAATATGGAGTTGTGTAAAACAAGGTGGTTGCGTTTTTTGCGTAAATGCAGTTGCTTCCTCTATAAAACACAATAATTCATATTCGCGAACTATGTGTTTCACCGCTATGTTTCCCATTAGGTTAAACCTCAATTGCAGAATCAGTGTTCTCTGTAGTTTAATTTACAACATAATCCAGAAAATTACATAGGTCATTGTGATTTATTTTTATTGACCAAATATACAACCCATGCCAAACTTGCATAGGCCTTCATGAATCGGCCATGTGATAGATTTTTATTGCATTGAGTTTTTTAGGTTCAATGCAACGTTAAATGCTCTAAAATCCACACATTGCAATTTAGCATTTTTTTTTTAGTAAAGCTTGCTTGCTAGTAGACAAGGTAGTGTTCTACCGATAGAATGTGGTTGTATTTTTGTATCTAGCTAGCAATCTTTCCTTCCAAAATAAAAAAAGACTCCCCAAGCCTTTTGATCTATGTGAAAGTTGAAAAGCACATTCATCGGATCTGTGTGGAAGGTACACAACATATTGCCACCCATGCCTGACCACTGGAGATCAGCGTGAATGTTGGCAGTGGACACTGTAGAGAGAAGACTGAGCTAGGGTTTAATTAAATAGAAATAGCGATCAATGTTTAGTTTGTAGTGGGGTGGAAATGGAGCAACATCATCCGTTAGATGTGTCTATAATCGCAGTGTGAGCCCTTTGGCATAGATCGTACACATACCCAAAAATGACCTCCAATTTATTAATGGAATAAAAATTTAAGTTTTTACCTAATAAAATTTGTATTAACCATACCAACCCACGGACACTGTGCTACTAATATTTTAATTTAATAAAGTAAAAGAGCATGCATGCCTACGTACGTTTTCCAAAAAAAAAAAAAGAGAAAGGACAAGCATCTAGGCGTGCCGAGCTGTTAATGTCCCGTCGCCGCAGAGTCAATGGTGAGTAGGGGGCGGAGGGGCCTCACACAATGGTGGTTGAAATACATGGAAGGGTACATGTGAAAATCATATGTATCCTCCGTCGAACCATAGGTCAGCTTTCAAATTGAACAAAACCTAGGTGGTTGGTTTGCATGCTATAACACGTTGAAGGGGATCATGACATGAAAAGTCAAAACATTTCGCTGCTGCGCCCATGTGGAAAAGACTGATGTGGTAGAAAATTACTGAAGGAAAACAGTCCTAGACCTGGCCTGACGACAAACACCTCTAGTGGCAGAACATGGAAAAAAAAAGGTTCACATCACATGGAAATTAAGCACAAAGCAGTCTGAGACAACGGGAGTGACTGCAGAAGTGGAAGCAGGGAGCGGGTAAAGTGGAGGCACGGCTGCACGAGCAGCCGCTGGTATGTGTTGAACTTCATCTCCAGTCGTGCGTGAATAGGAAGCAATGCATCAGATGGTTCCACGGCAGCATGTACACAAACGGCTATCGTCAGGATGGAGGCGGCTCGCCAGTGATTTGAAATTTACTATGTCCCACCAAGCTACCGGCGACAAGGGACACCTAGAGGAACCTGTTCAGCTCAAACAGCTATCTTCGGGCCGGTCTTGCCATACAAACAGGTCTTGGGTTAGTGGTATATCTGCGATTGCATCCCTTGAAAATCGTATGTGTTCCTGATGCCTCCATCTCCTATTTTCTCTAGCAAGGTGCCATGAGCCTTCCCTCTCTAGTTGTACTACTGTAACACTCCAACTCATCTTCCACATCTTTATATAGATGTGACTGTGCCGGATGTATAGGCTTATCTTTGGTTGGATTCCTCGTCATTAAAGTAAAGGAAATTGTGCTTCTTCTTAACCACAGGATACGCTAGAGCTATTCCTAGAGGTACGAGCGGCAAAGGAACAAGACGATCTGTTTATCTGCTCGGGAATCGAATCCGTATCCTAGGTTTCCTATCCGTAGAAGCGTTCAGTTAGTGGAAATTAAGGGCATGAACGGTTGTCGTACAATACGAGATAAAATAGTTCAATGTGCATATATAAAATGTGACCTTTTTTCTTAAAAGAAGATAAAAGAAGAGATATGACATATGTGCCGCGCACTACTTAAATGCAGTTAGTGTCAGTGACAAATATTTGCACGAATTAATGGAGCAAGCGAACAAGTAAACAGCTTTGTAGCTCAAGATTTATATTTCAAGAGGACCAAGAATCAGTCCTTGATGAGCCCAGCACAATGAATTTCTAGTATACATGTAGTTTTTTGAGTAAATTATCTCAATGCCACCGGAAATTTTACAGTCTTCCTTCATTGCATCGAAATTTTTCAATTTCCTTGACTGCCACTGCTTAAAACTTGCCATTCCTAAGTTGCCATTTCCGTCATGTTCCGTTAAGTTTTCCGTCCGCCTTGACATGAGGCCAGCCAATGCAGCTCGCATGGAGGTGCCCGCCCTCCTGCCCGGCCGCTTGCCCCCGTCGGCGGCGCATGACCGAGGTGCCCGCGCTTGCCATGCCGCTCCCACCCTTGAACGTGCCCTGGCTGCAGCTCCGCCAGGCGCCGTCGCCCGACGCCGCGCCCGCGCCGCTCCTCCGCACGGCTCCTCCGCCCAGCCAGTGCCACCGTCCGACAGCGTGGCCGCACGTCCGCCCGGCACAGCGCTCACGCCACTGAGGTTCCTGTGCAGCTTGCGTGACCAGGACAGCGGAGCGCGGCGAGCCTGGACGCAGCTGGCCTGCGCGGCGGCACTGCCAGGACCTGGTCCAGAAGTTCCTCAGCTGCCGTGCGCGCGAGGAGCTCATCGGGACTGCCCATGTCATGGAGCACCGGCAGCAAGGGTACGGGCGCTGCGGGATTGGGAGCGCCCGCGAGGATGACGACGGCAGGAGGGAGAAGGGAGACGAGGAAGCGGACGCAGGTCATGGAAGTAAAGCATTGTAGGCGCAGACGGTATCACTCGGCCAAGCCCCGACCGCCACGGCAAGGCCGCCGCCAGCCAGCCCGCCACCCGGTCGTGCCCCTTTGCCACCTCCTGGCCACGCCTCACGAGCGCCACCCGCCACCCCTCTACTCGCGCCTCCTGGCCGCTCCGCGGTGGGGCCAGCGCACCGCCAGGAGAGGATGAGCGGTGGGGTCACACGCACCGCAGGGCCGCCCATGCTGCCGGGCAGGAAGGAACGACGGGGCCGGGGGATGGAAGGGGTAGCGGGGGCGACGGGAGAGGCGGTGGGGCTGGGCTACGGTGACAGACACCGTGTTGCAAACGGATGGGTAGATAACGAGAGTTCATATGGGCCCAGTTACCGGTGAGTGCAACTTCATGGTGTTTAACAGGAAATGGCAACCAAGGATGGCAATCAAGGAAGGAAATTGAAAAAATTCGATGGCAATGAGGGAACACGTAAAATTTCCGGTGGCATTGAGGGAAGTGAGTCTATTTTTTAGGTAAAAAGTCTATATAACCCCCCGAGGTTTGATTGGTGGAATCCTAACCTCATGAACTCGAAAATCAGTTTTTGACCCCTAAACTATTGAAAACTGGACAAATCACCCATGTGTGGTTTTGATGGGTGGTGTTGGTGACATGGCACGACAATGTGGTGATGCCCCTTTTGTTCTTATCCCCTTCTATTCTCCTCTCTCTTCTCTTCTCCTCCTCTTTCTGCAGAAGGTACTGCACCAATCTCCAATACATGGACTGGTTGAGCTGCTCCTGGATGTCGTAGGGGAACTCCTCCGCCATCGGCTTCTCCCACACCCTCCGCCAGTGCATCCTTTGACACAGCCTATGGCTCCCCGATGACCATAGCGTCGTAGGAGCTCGACAACAGCCGGCTTGTCCACTAGCGGAGGAGGCGGAGGTGCATACGGGGCAGCTGGACGCCTGCGCCGCCGATGGCCGGCTTGTCATTGCTTGCTGAGGCAGGAGGCGGCGAGGAGGACAGCTGCGCCGAGGAAGCAGGAGGGCAAATGGGCAGGTGACCGAGGTGGGGGTGGGGAGAACCAAGGAAGAGGGAGCAACGTGGGAGGGTGGTGCCGGCGTCTCTGATGAACATGCAAGAGGGGGGCAGTTGTCGCCCCTCTCCTCTCAGCGGGAATGCAGATTGCAGAGACTGAGATGAATGATTGAAGATAGAGTAGGGAAGGAAGTGGATAAGAAGAAAAGGAAAAAATAATCCTGACATGTGGGTCCATCGACACACTGGCATGCCATGTCACCAGTAGTCCCCCTAGCCTCAGCGTGAGAGAGATGATCTTGATCTCGAGCACCCTGTTGTCATGGTTGGCCACAAGCCTGGCCTCACCGCCATCGGCTTCTCCCACACCCTCCGCCGCGCATCCTTTGACACAGCCTGCGGCTCCCTGATGACCATAGCGTCAGTAGGAGCTCGACAACGCCGGCTTGTCCACTAGCGGAGAATGCGGTGGTATGTACGCGGCAGCTGGCGCCTGCGCCGCCGACGGCCAGGCTTGTCATTGCTTGCTGAGGCGGAGGCGGCGAGGAGGACAGCAGGCGCCAAGGGAGCAGGGGGGCAAATGGGCAGGCGACCGTGGTGGGGGTGGGGAGAACCAAGGAAGAGGGAGCAACGCGGGAGGGTGGTGCCGGCGTCTCTGATGAACATGCAAGAGGGGGGGCAGTTGTCGCCCCTCTCCTCTCAGCGGGAATGCAGATTGCAGAGATGAGATGAAGATTGAAGATAGAGTAGGGAAGGAAGTGGATAAGAAGAAAAGGAAAAAATACTCCTGACATGTGGGTCCATCGCCACGCTTGGCATGCCTATGTCACTAATACCACCCATCAAAACCACTCAAGTGATGATTTGTCTGGTTTTCAATCGTTTAGCAGGTTAAAAAACCGATTTTTGAGTTCGGGGGTTAAGTATTCCACCTATCAAACCTCATGGGGTTATATAGACTTTTTCCATTTTTTAGTGTTGTTTAGACATAAACCTTATCTACAATTCCACAATGAATTTCTGGTATGCATGCATGTAATAATGTGTTGAAATACGTGACCCTGTCCGATAGCAACTATGATGGATATATATACCGAGCTTTTGAATTTTCCTTTTATTTCTTCTTCAAAAATGTGTAATTGATGAGGTTCAAACCTCCTAGTTTCCATTTTGAAGAATCACCAATGTCCACGGGTCACAAGTCCCACCAAAAAACAAAAACAGACTGTGCTTAACTCGCGCACGCGCAGAAAATCACCTCTTCCCGCCTGCACGCACCTTTTTGGGAAGTTAGTGTCTTGCTCATGTAATGCGAGTGCTCATAATCTAGCACATTTGGCTTTCTCTTTGGGGCTGGAGCAGCCAGATGTATGGATGTGCCCTCTCCATAGTTATGTAAATGATGCTCTGTTTTTTTATAAGGGATGCTCTGGTTACCACCATGGTCATATGAATGAAGAGTAGAAGGAATTATATTCATAAAAAAAAAAAAGAAACCGTAAAGGCTGACGAGGCCATGGGAAGAACAGCACATCAGCCCTCGTGGAACGCTGGACAACAAATAATGTCTTACTATAAGTAATTAGGAGAAGTCTCCAAATTAATCTTTACCGATCAGATGAACTCTAGAAATTTTGACTAAAAATCAGAAACATCTAGCCATCTATTAGGTAGCTCTACTAATAATAACCGTTAGATCCATTATACTTTTTAAAAAGTTACCCACCATAGCATTATGAAGATTAATTAAAATAACTCTCTAAATTTGCATATATATTACCCACAATAACATCATAAAAGATGAACTAAAATAACTCCTAAAGTTATATATAAATCATTCACAATTCCATTATAAAAGATGAAGTAATAACCTCAAAACATACATATAAATTACCCACCAGCCATTATAAAAGATGGGCTAAAACAATCACCTCTAATATTATTAAACATAAAATAAAATAAAATATGAACTCTAAACTGCAAACATATATAGGTTGTTATAAAAAAATGAAATAACACACACAGATATATATATATATATATATATATATTATTATTACTTTTAAATTTATCGACCAACTTTTAATACACATTCTCTTAAAACTCTAACTCGTTGAGAGCCGGGGTTGATAGACTAGTATAACTGGGAAAAAAGCTAGGAGGAAGGGAGTAAATAACTAGGATTGGAATCTGAAAATATATGTACGTATGTAATCAAATAAAGTTCTTGTTTTTTGTATGAATGACACAGCAATGAGATCCCTACTCGCTATGAGAGATCCAATCTATTGGGATAAAGGCATAACACACAAATCTATTGCGTCGTTTTGTAGATAATAAAAGCCATTGGAGTTTGTGCGGATCGAGTGGTAAGCAACAACGTATAAGCTATTGGATAAATTTTGGTCCTTGTATGCAACTGCATATATGTGATGGAGATGTGTCCGCGCGGCAATTTCCAGGACCGACTCCGAGTTGTATCGGCTCTGGTATGAGCTGATGCTGAGTCCGATTAGGTCTGACTCGGACGCTCGCATATGCTATGCGCAGTTGGACCTCTATCGGGATTCGGATACTTGATCCGCAAGCAAATAGAATCCTGATAGGCCTTTACGTGACTAAAGCCCATTAGTGGAGACTATATATATGAATGAGAGGGCACAGCTCGGGGTATTAGTTGCGTGAGAGCCATCGTAGAAAATGGTTTCTGCGAAACCCTAACTGTGTCCTAGTTCAATCTCTCAAGATCCTTCGCCAAGTATGTGAGAACTCAGTGTCGCCTTTCCGCACGTGTGGATACCATAGAGGCGTTGCTACGCTGATCAACCGACTGATCTGGAGGGTGACTGACTAAACTTGATTGAGATTTGCAGGACAAGTCGGTATTGGCTCTTCTCTGCACATCGACTCGGCGCACTTGATTCGGCACCCGACTGCCTTGACTCAGCACTCGGCTGCATCGACTCATCTTCCACTGCACTGCGCATCTAGTGGTAATGATCTATGATCCCTCGCTTGTACGTGTTCCTGTGTGTTACGTGGTAGTAGAAAAACTTTTTCATGCTATGGTAGCCTACCCCGTAACCCTAAAATGGTATCAGAACCAATCGTACGTAGGTTTATGATCTAAATCGATGTAATAGATTGGATCTATTACCGTGATAGATTGAATTTACCGTGGCTCCATGATAACTAATTGGATTTGTAAGAGGCTCTATGCATCGATGGTAACAGATTGAATCTGTTGCAAACTCCGCGTGCTGGTTTATTGGATGAGCCGACGCGATTGGCACGGGTGCAACTTGACTCGGCTTGATTGGATCAATCTGATAAGTCATCATAGATGTGATCTATGGTCCATAGTTTTTGTTATCACTACTTATTATTTCTTGCATTAGATGTGTTAGAATAGATTCCCTTAGAAAAACTCAAGAATTCTTAATGCTCTTCCAATGGCTACACCTATAAGGATTTCGATCGTTGTTTGGTGGGTCTGCCAAAGCAAGGTGCCATCAACTATCTTAGTCAAATAGGGTGGATGTTGGACATCCACACGTATGAGATCAATTTACTTGACGAGGCTATCAAATCGGATTTAGGCCTTGGGCATGGCGTTGGATTTCCTAACATTTGATGTCGCCCAACAAACGAGAGTCACATAGGATGTGATTGACAATGGTTGTCTACCGGTTTCCCTAAGTCTCTAACAGTGATGCCAAAGCTCACTAGGACTTAGATAAACGCGGTCTTGTCCACTATGTGTCGTGAAAGGGAATACAATTGCAAACATATAGTAGGAGCATCTTTTGTTAAATTGTTTGATGAAAGAGCACATAAAACATTATGCTAAAACTTTGGATCTTTACTTCCTATTGTAGTTGATCATGGCTGCTAATCCAGCTCCGAATTCTGGCTTTAATCTGCGATCTATTCTTGATAAAAAGAAGTTGTCTGGAACAAACTTTACTAACTATTATCGAAACTTGAGAATTGTTCTTAGCAAGAGAAAAAGGAATATGTTCTTGAGCAGCCCTAACCTGATGAACCGGGGAACGGTGCTAGTGCTGCTGACCACAGAGCTTATTAGAAGCATTACAATGACTCGCTTGATATTGGTTGTCTCATGCTTGCTACCATGTCCCCTGAGCTTCAGAAGCAATATGAGGACTCAGATACCTACAATATGATTGAAGGTCTACGTGGCATGTTTGAGAGCCAAGCAAGGGTCAAGAGGTATAACACCTCAAAGGCCTAGTTTGGTTGTAAGCTAGCTGAAGGGAGTCCAGTCAGCCCTCATGTGATCAAGATGATTGGTCACATCAAGGCACTCGACAAACTTGGTGTTGAGCTTGAGCCAGAGCTAACGACGGATGTGATCCTCCAATCTCTGCCTCCTTGTTTTGAGCCATTCATTATGAATTATCATATGAATAGCTTGGATAAGACTCTGACTGAATTGCATAGGATGCTTAAAACTGCCGAGGATAGCATCAAGAAAACCGCGACTCACGTGATGATGATCTAGAGGGATAACAAGAAGAGGAAGCGCAACAGCAAGGGGGATAGGATCAAAAAGCCAATGCCTGATGCTAAGCCTAAGGCTAGTCCCTCTCCCTCGGACAAGTGCTTCCACTATGGGGACAGTGGGCGCGCATTAGTTGAGGAACTGCCAGAAGTACTTGGAAGAGAAGAAAAAGAAGGGAAGTGAGAATTCCGCTTCAGGTATTAATATTATTGAAATTAATCTTGCAACTTCTTCTAGTGAATCATGGGTATTTGATACCGGGTCGATGATTCAAACCTACAAATCGTTGCAGGGACTAAAACAGACTATAAGTTTTGGGAGAGGCGAATTGGACGTGCGCGTCGGCAATGGAGCAAAGGTTGCTGTGTTGGAAGTCGGCACATACCTTCATTATTAGTGATGGAGTTAAATAATTGTTATTTTATTCCAGCATTGAGCAAAAATATTATCTCCTCTTCATGTTTGCAGGAGGATGGTGGTTATGAGATAATAATAAAGAACGAGTGTTGTTCTATTTATTTGAATAACATGCTCTATGCACATTGTCCATCAGTGAATGGATTGTATGTTCTTGATCTTGAAGATGAGCCGATTCTTAACATTAATGCTAAATGACTCAAGCCGAGTGATTTGAATCCTACCTATGTCTAGCATTGTTGCCTTGGCCATATTAACAAGAAATGTGTAGAGAAGCTCCATAGAGATGGACTGCTCGACTCATTTGATTATGAATCATTTGAGACATGTGAGTCTTGTTTACTTGGCAAGATGACAAAGGCACCATTCACTGGTCAAGGTGAGAGGGCGTCCGAGTTATTGGTCCTTGTATATACTGATGTATGAGGTCCAATGAGCTTTGTAGCCAGAGGCAGTTTTCAATGTTTCATTACTTTTACTAATGACTTTAGTAGGTATGGCTATATCTACTTGATGAGAGATAAGTCTGAGTCATTTTAAAAGTTCAAATAGTATCAGAATGAAGTACAGAATCACTTGGGCAAGACGATAAAATTCCTGCGATCTGATCGTGGTGGAGAATATCTGAGCCAAGAGTTCAACGACCATCTAAAGAGTTGTGGAATTGTTCCACTACTGACTCCACCCGGAACGCCACAGTTGAATGGTGTGTCGTAGAGGATGAACCAAACCTTGTTGGACATGGTGAGGTCGATGATGAGTCAGACTGATCTTCAGTTGTCTTTTTGGGGTTATGCTCTAGAAGTTGTTGCGTTTACACTGAACTGAGTTCTATTGAAGTCTGTGGAGAAGACACCATATGAGATATGGACTGGGAAGAGTCCTAGTTTGTCTTTCCATATGAGATATGTCAGATGTTTGACATCTGATAAGCTCCATCCTAAGTCGGACAAATGCTACTTTGTGGGCTATCCTAGGGAAACCAAAGGATATTATTTTTATAGCCGGGAGGAAGCAAAAGTGTTTGCTGCCCGGAATGGTGTCTTTTTGGAGAAAGAGTTTCTCTTGAAAGATGAAATCAGAACCAGGTGCAACTCGAAGAGGTTCGAGAAACACTAGAGAATGGTTCTGATCTGACTGATTTCCAACAGGATGTGTCAAACGTTGAGCACTCCATTGAAACACCATTAGCCCCGTGTAGGTCACAGAGGACACATCGTGCGCCCGACCGTTACATGTTCCTCACCATAGGTCGGCACGATGTATTGTTGTTGGACAACAATGAGCCTAAGACTGACAAAGAAGCTATGATGGGACCCGACTCTGAGACATGGCTGGAGGCCATGCGATCTAAGTTGAAATCCATGGCTGACAATCAAGTTTGGAACTTGGTTGAGCCACTTGATGAGGTGCGACCTATCGAGTGTAAGTGGGTTTTTAAGAAAAAGAGAGTCGCTGATGGAAATGCTCACATCTATAAAGCACGGCTTGTGGAAAAAGGGTTTTGTCAGATTCAAGGTGTTGATTATGATGACACATTTTCGCCTGTAGCTATGCTAAAGTCTATCCGGATCCTCCTAGCGACTGCCACATATCATGACTATGAGGTATGGCAAATGGATGTCAAAACGGCTTTCCTTAACGAAAACCTAAGTGACGATGTGTACATGACACAGCCTGAAGGTTTTGTCGATCGACAGAATGCTGGGAAAGTATGCAAGCTTTTGAAGTCTATTTACAGACACTAGGAAGCATCTCGGAGTTGGAATCTATGTTTTGATGAAGTGGTCAAAGGGTTTGGTTTCATTTTGAATGTAGAAGAACCTTGTGTATACAAGAAGGTCAGTGGGAGCGCACTCGTCTTTCTGGTCCTATATGTGGACGACATACTATTGATTAGAAATGACATTCCTATGTTAGAAGCTGTGACGGACTCGTTGAGAAAGAGTTTCTCGATGAAGGACTTGGGAAAAGCAGCTTACATCTTGGGCATAAGGATCTATAGGGATAGATCTAAGCTCTTAATTGGATTATGCCAAAGTACATATATTGACAAGGTGTTGGAACGGTTCAACATGCATGATTCCAAGAAAGGTTTCTTGCCCATGTCTCCTGGCACAATCTTGAGAAAGACTCAGTGTCTGTCGACTACTGATGAGCACAAGAGGATGAGTGAGATCCTGTATGCCTCCGCAATCGGATCCATCATGTATTCCATGATATGTACTCGCCCAGATGTTTCCTTTGCTTTAAGTGTATGCCAAGATAGACGCTGATGGAAATGTTCACATCTATAAGGCTCGTCTTGTGGAAAAAGGGTTTCGTCAGATTCAAGGTGTTGATTATGATGAAACGTTTTCACCCGTAGCCATGCTAAAGTCTATCCTGATCCTCCTAGTGATTGCTGCATATCATGACTATGAGGTGCGGCAAATGGATGTCAAAACGGCTTTCCTTAATGGAAACCTAAGTGAGGATGTGTACATGACATAGCCTGAAGGTTTTGTCGATCCACAAAATGCTGGGAAGGTATACAAGTTGTTGAAGTCTATTTATGGACTCAAGCAAGCATCTCGAAGTTGGTATCTGCGTTTTGATGAAGTGGTCAAAGGGTTTGGTTTCATCAATAACGTAGAAGAACCTTGTGTATACAAGAAGGTTAGTGGGAGCGCACTCATCTTTCTGTTCTTATATGTAGATGCCATATTGTTGATCGGAAATGACATTCCTATGTTGGAAGTTGTGAAGGACTCGTTGAGAAAGAGTTTCTCAATGAAGGACTTGGGAGAAGTAGCTTACATCTTGGGCATAAAGATCTATAGACATAGATCTAAGCGCTTAATTGGATTAAGCCAAAATACATATATTGACAAAGTGTTGAAACGGTTCAGCATGCATGATTCTAAGAAAGGTTTCTTGCCCATGTCACCTGGCACTATCTTGAGCAAGACTCAGTGTCCTTCGACTACTGATGAGCAAAAGAGGATGAGTGAGATCCTGTATGCCTCTGCAATCGGATCCATCATGTATGCCATGATATGTACTTGTCCAGATGTCTCTTTTGCTCTAAGTGTTACGAGCCGATATCAATCATGTCCATGTGAAGGTCATTGGATTGCTGTAAAGAACATCTTTACGTACTTGAGAAGGACGAAGGAAGCGTTCCTAGTGTTTGGAGGTGAGGAAGAGCTCGTTGTGAAGGGTTACACCAATGCTGGTTTCCAAACAGACAAAGATGACAGTATATCGCAGATTCGTATTCTGCCTCAATGGTGGAGCGGTTAGTTGGAAGAGTTCCAAGCAAGAAATGGTAGCCGATTTTGCAACAAAAGCCGAGTACATTGCAGCTTCGGAAGCTGCAAAGGAACGAGGCAGTTTGGATCAGAAAGTTTGTTTTTGAGTTGGGTGTTGTTCTGAGTGCTTCGTGCACATTGGACCTTTATTGTGATAATATCGGTGTCATCGCATAAGCTAAGGAACCTAGGTGACACCAAAAGTCCAAACATATACTCAGGCGATATCACCTGATCAGAGGGATAATTGATAGAGGTGATGTGAAGATATGTAAAGTGCACACGGATCTAAATGTAGCTGATCCATTAACGAAGCCTCTCCCACAATTCAAGTTTGAGGCACACACGAAAGCAATGGGTATTGGATACCTGAGTTGACTCTATGTAGTGGAATGAGAATTTGTTATGTTTTATTTCGAATAAACGTTATTCATAGTTGTTCCTTGAACATGCTGCTGTAAACAATGGATCAACGAGTGCGTGACTCGTTCGTGAGACTCTTATTTAAATGCCGTGTTCTGAATAGTCCCTAGCCTATAATCTTTACGTGGGACAGTAATGATTCAAGGGCTAGCACATGGATTGATTGATGATCATGTCTTTCAGATCATAGATATTGGATATCAAATCAATGACGTGGACAGATGTTAGAGAACATTGTGTCGGATTGACTCACTCCGAGACGTTGTTGGGATTGTTATGCTCATAAGTGCCATCAAGCGTTCTCGAGTGATATACCCGCTAAATTCTTTAACCTGAGATCACCATTGTTTCTCACTGTGCGTAGTGGTGTACTTGGGGATTACCAAACGCTATTCCGTAACTGGGTATTTATAAAAGTAACTTTCGGGTGCATTGCGAAACATGGATTAGGATGTGAGTGGATCAAGATGGAATTTGCCCCTCTCACGTAATGAGAGAGATTGCCTCTGGGCCCCTCAAGGTGGCTGGATTAGAAAAAGCATGGTCGTGCTATGTGATTAATGGTTAATCACATTCGTACTAATGGTTAGTCCAGTAACCCACCATTGACGAGTGAAATAAGTCGGACTATTAAACAAGGGTGGCACAAATCTCGCCTTGGGTCGGACTGGCATCGCGTGACAAAAGGATATAGGATGAGTTGTATATCAAGATCCGGTTGATATGATCATTGTGCTTTTGGGGGTCCATATGTGCTGCTAGGCGCCATTGTTGATCGATTGGCTTGAGAAAGGGTTTTTCGCCATGGCCGACTGCATGTGAGCCTACAAGGTCACACACTTAAGGGACTATGACACCAGGATATTGCCTCTCAGGCAAGTGGGAGATTGATGGATATGTGCCCGCGGCGCAATTTCCAAGACCGACTCCGAATCGTATCGGCTTTGGTATGAGCCGATGCTGAGTCCGATCGGGACTCGACCTATTAGGTCTGACTCGGACGCTTGCATATGGTATGCACAGTTAGACCTCTATCAGTACTCGGATACTTGATCTACAAGCAAATAGAATCCTGATGGCCTTTTACATGGCTAAAGCCCATTAGTGGAGACTATATATATGCATGAGATGGCACGGCTCGAGGTACTGGCTGCGTGAGAGCCATCGTATAAAAGGTTTCTGCGAAACCCTAACTGTGGCCTAGTCCAATCTCTCAAGATCCTTCGCAAAGTTCGTGGTGCTAGCACACTAGAACTCGGCGTCGCCTTCCCACACGTGTGGATACCGTAGAGGCGTTGCTACGACTGTTACGCTGATCAGCCGACTGATCTAGAGGGTGGCCGATTGAACTTGATTGAGATTGGCTGGACAAGTCAGCATCGGCTCTTCTCTGCGCATTGACTCGGCACCCGACTGCCTTGACTCGGCACTTGGCTGCATCGACTCGTCTTCCGCTGCATTGTGCGTCTAGTCGTAACGATCTATGATCCCTCGCTTATACGTGTTTCTGTGTGTTACGCGGTAGTAGAAAAATGTTTTCATGCTATGTTAATCTACCCCGTAACCCTACATTATGGCCTTCTATTCATTTGCTCCACCCGTACTTAATTCAATGCAGTACAACGAGCACAGGAGTTATTACTTCTCTCTCGGCTTTGTAGCAAAAATAGAATTGCATCTATATAAACACTGGACTTCTCGTCCGCTCTTCCACATCCCTATGCGTAGGTGTGGCACAAGTAGCAATAATATGAGATGAACTGGTACGAGTGCTAGTAGAGTGGGTAGGTGGTCTAGTGACGAGGGCACGAGGCTATACCTGTCAAAATAGAAAATAGGAACTTGAGGCATCCGGAACACCAACCATGCGAGGGAATTCAGATTCTGCCAAGATATCATCTAAACAAGTAGGAACATCCTGCTAAGCTGGCGTGGCTCGTCCAGGAATCGGTCTTATTAGTTCAAAAAGGTATAGACGGACATGTTAATTCGGGATAATAGATAGTGCAAGACACAAGTTAATTAGGATATAGGTGTCTCCTTCCATTGAACGATTTTACATTACAATCTGACCTGCTGGAGCTTCCCAGGAAGCCAGTGTGCTGACGTCTGCACATTTGTAAGTACACACACAACATTTTTTCCTACTGTTCTGTTTGAGAGCGTCTATTTCATAAACTAGAAAAGAGAAGAAAGAAGGCAGATGTGGACCACAGATTGAAATGGTCTCTCTGCTAAAGAAATGGGGCTTTGTGGTATCGAATTGTATATCTAAATGTGTACTGATAAACCCCTGCGCACAAATAATCATCCCAAGAGACATCTTTCAGCACTCCACAAAACATGGTAGCTAGAATGAGGGAAGCAGATAGAGACGGGGGAAAGGAATCAACAGCAGC
Source organism: Paspalum vaginatum (assembly GCA_030272315.1). NCBI lineage: Eukaryota > Viridiplantae > Streptophyta > Magnoliopsida > Poales > Poaceae > Paspalum > Paspalum vaginatum. The sequence goes on from CM059013.1 coordinate 38,073,050, forward strand.
CTTGCTCTAGACAGCAGACGAGCTGAGAAGAACACAAAGTAACCAAGGGGGCGTCACAGGACACAGGGCCACACCAGACGGCACGCCAACCGCATATAGCCGCAACTTCAGGCGACAATGCTCCCCAAGCTCGCCCCCGCTGTCACTACACTGCATAGCCGCCATCACCACCGGGCGTCGACAGCGGCTCCTCAAGGCCCCACCCTACAGTATCCTCTTCCCCTTCCCTCCCTCTCTCTTTCCCTTCCCCACGAACCCCCTCTTTGTACTCCACCATTGGTCACCACTGTGAGCTTCTCTGGCGTCTAACGCTGGATCCATAGCCCTTGGGCGCTTATGGGCTGGCCCAGCGTAGCGACACAGGGCATCGCTGCCGGTACCATTATCGCCTTGATGTGTATGCTCGCCTCTACCAGCGGCCTTTTTCGGTGACCAGCTATGGATTCTGAACTCCCCACTCCCCATGGACAAGATCCACGCTTCCTAGACATGGCCCCCGAGTGGTGTTGTTGGCCACTGACCGTTGTCTCGTCAAAGATTCACCTGCGGGGCCCTCTGCTGCCTCCCATACCACGGACGACAAGCTCGCTAGTGCAAAGCTACTGCCTCTCCTGTCTGTTAGTGGGTGTTGACACGCAAAATTGATCAGCGCGGCACCACGATAACTATAGTCTTTCGCGACGACGAGCGATTGCTTTCCGAGCAAAGCAACAAAGATTCCCCAGCTTGCATGGAGGAGACCCGACCGTTTTTTCTGCGCAAAACGGCAAATATGATCCAAACCCTAGGGCGGCTAGGGTTTAGGAAGATACAGAAACATATTACAGAAAAGTAGATGAAAAAGTAATTGTATTGATGTGTCGATTGTTGTCCCTTAGTGGGCCATAACCCCTTCATATATATAGGGGCGCTGGTCTTTGCATATCCTAATAACGCTTCTTGACGACCAAGGAAACAAATAACGCATCTTTGTTTACATGACAATTGGATGTAATATTCTTAATCTAATGTTCTAAGCTTATCTCGGCAAGGCATGCAGTATTAATACGTATAAGATCCTTCGTGGAGTCCCACACAAATACGCCTCCTCTCTCTGCTATATCTGGCAAAATAATTGAAGGCTATCTGTTTCTTGTGCCAAATAATCTTCGAGATTTACTCTTCCTCATTTCCTTTTTCTTCTCTTCTGCACGCTTGAAACTCCAACATGCAGTCCCGCAGCACACCAGCACCCAATCTCCGTGGCACACAACGTACTTCAGACATTGCTATGATTCCCAAAAACATGTAAACCAATGGACCTGACCAATTTGGCTGATGAAACAAACAAATAAACTAGCCAAATTATATTACCAACTCATATGTGCCCAAATTATACTACGAGCCAAATTTGGTCATCAACAGTGGGGCGTGGTCACTCTTTTGTCCTCTACTATGGTGTGAATTCGGCGAAAGCTCAGCTGCTAGCTTTGGGTCGATGTTGGTAGTGATTAGGTCCATGAATGTAGCACATCCTACTAGCAGGCCGTTACCACTTTCACTCTCTTTTTCCGCGTATAGTGAAATCTTTGGTCCATTGGACTGATGACAACGGCGCCATGAATGTTGTTTCGTCCTCGGTGATTTCCTCTGTGTATAACACTTCTTAGAGCCTGTTTGGAACATAGAAATTTTAAAGTAATCGTGTAGGAATTTAACATAAACAGATTAATTTCAAAAAAATGCATAAACATGTAAAGTTCCCATGTTCCAAACATGCCCTTGTTGTGTTGGCAATTCATGCCACCAGCCCTAGGTTCTCTTTTCTTTTGCTGGGCTCCTGCAGAGGTATTGGTCATTTGGTGAGCTTTGTTCTGTTGGAATCTGTATCCTATTTTCTGTTCTTTTTTTTTTTTGTTTTCATGGTTTGAAAGCTATGATTTATTCCTTGTGGTTGTAATATTTCTACCTGCTTAATGAAAAACATGCAAAGACATGGTCGTGATAAGAAAAGGCTAGGTCAGCTGTGTCCTCTACCATTGGAAACTCCAGGTGTGTCCGTCACAAGAATGGAAGCGGAGAATTGGAAAGGAAAATTTACTGGCATAGGGTTTTAATCAACATCACTAGAAAGACTACCGTAAACTATTAAGCAATGCAACTATGTGTTCTTGCACATTTTTGCTCCCAGATGTACTATCAATCTATGTTTTATCCTAGTTTACTATCTTTCCTACTTGGATGCAAAAGATAATAATTAACTCTGACATTTCTATTGCGTTAGAAATCGAATAAAGAGATGCTATGAAAAAAATTCAAATTATTTACTACGTAGTCAACCCTGTACAAAGCACGGGCTAGTTGAAACATAAATATTATAAAGTTACATGTATAAATTTGGGAACCACAATTTATCAACATTGTTATTATTTAATATCTCCAATATGTTCATACTTTGATAGAGCGTATGTATATATACATATTTTTTGTATCTTATCTCTCTGTAAATATTTAAGGACATAGTGATAACTTTGGGGTTGGTTTAAATTAACTTTCACAATAACACAGTAGGTAATTTATATGTATGTTAGGATACACTTTGAATTCATTTTTCATAATGGTAATTTATTTTTAAATTTTGGGTATTAAATTCATCTTTTACAATTGGCATGGTGGGTAATTTATATGTAAACTTAGGGGTTATGTTATATGATCTTTCATAATATATGGTGGGTAGTTTAGTTATATGCAAATTTAGGGGGTTATTTTAACGTTCTTTCATAGTAGCACAGCAGAATTTTTTATTAAATATAATAGATCCAATGGCGAGTATTATTGGAGACTACTTGGTAGATGACCAGATGTTTCTATTTTTTAAAAAAAATTAAGATTTATTTTTTTTTCTAGCGTGACTCATAATTCATGCTTATTATTTAACCTATAACCAGTAATAGTAAGAAGTGTTAAATTAATAACCATAATTTTGACACTCATGATTTCTACGACTTTAGCCCATATGAGACTAGTTGTTCACAGACTATTATATGCTAACTAAATTCAAAACAGAACAGAAGTCACGGGTGCCTGAATATTTTGAGACTATGGAGCTATTTTCATCGTTTGGATGGCCTTTATATTTCAGATTGTGTTTTGATTTGTAAATTCATTTAGTGTGTGTTGTAATAATTTGGCCTATTAGTGCAGAAGCCAGAATTGTTCCTTTATCTAAGAAAAGATAAAACACGACTAGGCATATGCGGCGGTTAGGCAACAAATGTCATTTTTAAGTTTTTGTCACATCACTAAAGTTCTTGATAATTCTATGCTATTTTATTGTTACAGTGACAGATTGTTGCATACAAAGTTTGTAGTGTTCTCTGTTGCACACACTGTATCCTGAAAAGATGGCACCCTTTCTCCTCGTTTGTGCTCTGCTGCATGGGCATGCGTGATCATAGCCACCGCTCGTCGCTAAACTTAACGGTGATGTCGGCAGCAGGATGATGTGGCTGAAACGCTCCCTTCAACAATGGCTCCACAACAGATTTATGTTGTTCGAGCTCGAAGGCCGTAATGTCGTCCCGCGAATCATCCACAACTAAACTGATCTCCCGAAGGGTGCCGGCTGGCAAGTGCTTGATGCCGATTGGTAGGAATTCTGCTGAAATGGAGAAACGGAAGTGCGTCTCGAGTTTCTCCAGGCTAGGAAGAGCTCCTGCTTCGAAGGCCAGTGACAAATTAGGGCATATCAAATGCAGGTGCTTGAGCGATCGGAATGCCTTGTCTTTGCCGGCGCCAGAGATTATTGCCCTCTCCCCCCTAGGAAATCTATGCCCGTAAGACTGCATTTCGAAGTAGGCGAGGGAAGGCAACCCCGCAACAATGCTGAGGCCATCATCAGCCACCTCACTAACAAAAAGACTTAAGCTGTAGAGGTTGCGGAGGTTAGCAATCCACTCAGGGATTCTTGGGAACTTGCAGCTAGTCATATTGAGCTTCTCAAGACGGCAAGGTGGATGTGTCGGTGTCCAGTCGTTGGCCTGTAGTACGATGTGGCAGCCAGAGTCTTCTGAGACAAAAAGGCTTCTGAGGCTGCCAGAGAGCCTTCCAACAGAAAAGCACAAGCCATCCATACGCATTTTCCATTCCATCTTATGCACTTTTTCGTCATAAATTTTGTATCTCGAGCAGACTTCAAGATCACGCAGGTAGGTCAGCTCACCAAGGCCCTTGATATTGTCTACCGAGCTTTCCAAAAGGGCAACACCTCAGAGGGTGCGCAGAGATCTCAACCCGCCAATTCCATCAGGCAACACGAAACCTGTGTCTGTATAAGTGTAATTGAGATGAGATAATCGGGGCAAGCTAACAATGTCTGGTGGAAGAAATGTCAGTACGTCTAGCCCTTCAATTTCGATTGCCTCCAACTGCCGTAGCCCCCCAACTTGACTAGGTAGCTCCAGATGTTGCAAAGCCCCGCCGCATACAATCTTTAAATACCTTAGTAGAAACAACTCACTAATACCGGTGAGATCTAGCCTTTTGCACGCCTCGTCTTCAAGGTGAATAACTCGGACATATCTCAGCACCATAAAGGAAGGCACAAGAGACCCCTTGAATAGCAACACCGATCGAACATGCGATAGTGAGCTATTGATTGCTGCCAGTATCTGACCATCTTCTTCACCGTTGTAGTGAATGGAGACTCGGCGCACCCTTTTTTGTTCCCCTGTCATGACTTCTGGACTATCTATTACAATATTGAAATTTTCTTCTGTGGCTTTGGAACGGATAAGATCAAGCATTATATCATGTACTTTGCAGGACTGCACCTCCTCATTGTAGTCTATCGTCCAAGGTTGGATCATGCTCATGTTGATGAGCGCATAGAAGTAATCTCCCGCAATATCCTCTGCATCACGTGTGCGAGTCGTGCTCACAAAACCTTGAGCTACCCATTGCCTCAACAAAGTATCCTTTTCTATCTCGCTGTCCTCTCGGTACTTGCCTATATCAAGGAGGCATGTCTTAAGATGGTGAGGAAGATGCATGTAGCTAAGATCCAATATTTGCTCCATTTGCTTGAGTTCATCTTGATCTCCTTCAAACATGGACACCAAAGAATTTCTTACAGAATCCCATCTTGACCTTGGGTTATGAGCTAGAAGGCTTGCTGTACTGATAATAGCAAGTGGTAGGCCACCACATTTTTTCAAAATATCAACTGAAATTTCTTCTGGCATACCTGGAAAAGATTCCTGGGGTCCAAATATTCTTCTAACAAATAGTTCTCTTGAGTCATGATCATTTAGTGGTTTCATCTTATACACATATCCCCTTCTATGCTTGCAACAATCATCCGCAACAGATAGAATCCTGGTAGTTGTCAGCACACTACCACCACAATCATTTCTCGGGAAAGCACATTGAATAACATCCCATGCTGAGGAATCCCATAGATCATCAATTACTATGAAATACCTGTAAATACAGTTCCATATAATATAACATCCTGGTAAACGATTACAGACACACAGATATACATATAAAAATACGCATGTCCATAAATTCATTCTTTATTTTAATTTTTTCCCAATGTTATGAACATTATTATTATGAACCTGCCATATTCTGTTACAAAGTTAGAACATTAATTCTGCAAAGCAACATTATTTCTTTCATAAAGGTAGAATAATTATTTTACAAATCAAGAACATTGCTCTCGCTGATTTAACATTTTCTCATTAGTTGAAAATATTCTTCTTGACATGCTAGAACATTTTTCTCGTGAAGCAAGAACACTGCTAATTGGGAACGTTTTCCTATAAGTGTGGACATATGCCAGTGAAGCTAGAATATTTTCATTATGTATGTGTTTAGTTCTAGGACGGAAGGCTAGCGATTTCCAGACAAGTACCTCTAGCCAAGCTTGTTTCCTTCAGATGTAAGACTCCAAGCTCACCAAGGAACCTGAGAGCCCTCATTATTACATGGTATTTTCCATAGCCTTCTGTGTTTTGCTTTAATAATTAGGCTAATGATGTTTTCATTAGTGATTTGGACGTGCTGCACAGTTAACCGTCAAATTTAACAGCAGCGAAATCAATCATATATAGGTAGGTAAATTTGTGGCTATGGATTCCAACTTTTCTGAAATTTAGTGGATTTTGTGTCCTAAAATAGTCCTGTTATGCTGATTTGTAGTAGCACACTAATTAACAGATGCATAAACAAGACTTAATTTCAACACTTAGCACCGTCAGGAGTCGTAAATAAGGTCAGGCATGGTCCACTGAAAATAATTAGTCTATACCGCAAACTAACAACAAAGGGCGCCTCATGTTTATTTTAAGGAATTGATGGGGTTTTGGAAGATTGTTAATTGAGGTGATTTGATTCTTTTGGATGAACTGATGATAGGAATTGTAGGAGTGGGAGTAGAGAACTCAAGGGTAACAGCTCCTTGGTGTGATGAATGATTTTCAATGAGTGGAGTGTGTAGGTGCGAGTCATGTGAACTAATATATCTACACTTGATTCCTTGGCCTGTGATGTTTAGGTATAAGGATGGCATGGTGTTCGATATCAAGTGTCTTAGGACTAGCGAGGACATGCGCTGAAAGATCATGGGGTGGCGTTTGGACGAGTAGAGGCTCAGGCGCTATGCAACAATGGACGATGTGTTTGGGTTTCATGGTTAAGCCAGCTCTAAGTCACCGTGTCCGCGCTATGCAGCAATGGGCGCTATGCAACAATGGACAATGGATGATGAGTAGAGGCCAGAAGATGTCAGGTGAGACTGTGGATGTTCCAATCCAGCAGTCCAAGTGTGTTGCAATGACATGTGGCGAGGTGATTGCAGCATGGTTGTATTGGGGCTAAATTGTGTGTAGGTCTGGGTTCGTAACATAGGTACTTGTGTTGAAGCCAGAAGGTTTGTTCGTTTGCTTCCTTAAAACCAACGAGGTGGACGATTTTATGATTTGGGCCTCAAAATCATCGGTGAAGGATGAGGCCTCCGAGGCCGGCCTTGAAGGAACCATGGCTTGAAGTGACCTGGGCATGTGGTTGTCATTGAGCGGTTTGGTGGTTTTTTCTCAAAAACCTTCATCTACTCATAGTTGATAGTCCCCCAAATCTATGGGCAAGTTTCCTGGTCTCCACTTCAAAACCATAGGTTGCTGAGGGTCGAGTTTTTGGATGTGGTGAAATCTTTAGAGGTAGCATCATGGTTAAGACAGCTCTAGGTCACCGTGTCCATCCGTTTGGGTTTCATGTACCTTTCTAGTTTTGCCCCTCCAGGCCTTCTAGAGTTAAGTCTCGTTATAGGGGTAATAGAATATTTAGGGAAGGGCTTTAAGTATTAGATGGGGGCTAATCATTTCAACTCAACTCTTTCATTTAGAAACCCAAATTTGTCTTAGCAATGTGCTGCCAAGTCCTTACATGTGAAGAGGCCAATATAGAGAGATTTGAGTGCTGCCAAGTTGTAGAACCACTTGTACCTATGATTTTCCCAATAATACAGGTAATTTTCGCAGATATGTCTTGTGATTAAGTGCAGCATTCATTTTTCTCCTTTCGCCTATGGTGTTACTTGTTCGCCAAGGGTTTTGTGTGTTGCAAGGACGTGGATGAACTGACCTTGGTCATGGATTCACTCAAGTTTCACGCAAGCTCACCCTGATTTCATTGTTGAGAGGAAGACCAAGTTGTTGCCTTGTTTGTCATGCGAAACTATAATTTCGAGAGATCCCTTTGTTCTTTTCCTTAGATCCTTCTGGGTACACCCTCCGATCCATATAGGCTTAATAACATTGCTCTAAAGTTTCACTTCAATTGTATTAGGTTTGAGTTGTTTTGTAATAAGTTTGGACTGATCTCGAGATGAAACAGGGTTTCTGGGCAGTTTTTTGTTCACCAGACCATCGAATGCGACGTGCTGACTAGCCTAGGGGTGTTCAATGGTTCCCTTTGCCTACTTTGTTCGATGTGCACAACGAATCATTGGGAGAAGATTCCATCAGACTGTCCCAAGTCTGTTTTCGGACAAGGTCTTGTTTCCACTTTATCTTTCTACTGTGTTTGGTGTGTCATCGAACCATGTGGTGCTGCTATCAGTGGACCATCCAGTAGTGTATGAGCAGTGTGTTAACTCATTTTGCCTTCATTTTTCTTTGGTCGTTTGAGTGAGTGCCTTCACTGAGGTTTCCTAGCTGTGCCATAGGGTATATAGCTTCTCTTGCCACACATCTTGCAGGTTGATAGAAGAGAGGTTTTGGGGGTTGAATTTTAGTAGCTCCTATTCACAACTCTTCTGTCCTATAGGAGAGATATTTAGTTCATGTCTACCTAATTATTAGGTGCCCCTCTAGCTAAAAAAGAAAAGGAAACCCTTACCTTGATCCCATATGTACCACCATGTGACCTTCGAGGGTGCCAAGTCTAAGCGGCATTCATTTTTTATCAGCTCTTTTATTTGGTGAGTCATGACCAGAAGGGTGGAATAGAGAGTATACAATAGTACAAGGTTGCAATTTTTTTGCACGTTAGCAATGCATGGCACAGACCCCGTAAAATATTAATTACTGTACTCCCATCATAATATGCTGATCATAGTAGCAAATGTGGGTGGTGTGTACCTCTTGTTTTGAAGCAATTCTTGGAGTTGGTCAATGAGATGCTTTTCTTTTAAGCTTGCTGCACTGGAGGAGCCAAGTCCATGGAGCATTTCCTTGAGAACATTCTTCACATCAGGATTTCGACCCACTGAAACAAAAGCTTTAGTATAGAATTGGGCATGAAGCTTGTCATATACTGCCTTGGCAAGTGTTGTCTTGCCCAAACCTCCAAATCCAACGATAGATATTATCTTCAGTTGCTGTTTTGTCACAGGCCCATCACCATTCCCGTCCTTATCAGAGAGCCACTTGATTAGCTCGTTTCTTGGCTCTTTGATGCCAACGAGTTCTTTTTGGTCTTTGTATATAGCCGAAACACGAGGGTCAATGGTAATTGCGGAAGCTACATTAGCCACACTTTCATCAACCTTGAACCTTCTACGTCTATCGGCCACAACTTTAACTTGTTCCTTGATTTCCTTGATCGCGTGGCCAATCGGATTGTGAGTCTTTCCCCTCTTGAAGAGACTGAACATCTTGTGCACCAGCCCCATGAAGTAGCCCATGTTAGATGCATGCTCACTGTGTACCAGGAATCCATCAACAACATCCTCAATGTCATATGACATCTCCCTGACACCATCAGCCCAGCGCTTGATCTGGTCATCGAGGTTGTCCCGCTGCACCTGTGACACCTTGCGGAGGGCTAGCTGCATATCCATCAGCTCTTCCAAGAAAGACTCTATGTCTGTCTTCACGCTTATCTCTAGATTGTATTCATCCTTGAGGATCTCGTCAAGCTTGTGGAGCAGACTGCCCATCGCACCGGTTGCAAGATCTACAGCTCTATTGCTCATCTTTGTCCTTTTATCATGCGAGGTGCTTGGTGCTGCGTGTAAACTAAGGCGCTCCAGTTGCTCAGTACGTTGTCCTCGTGCATCCTTGTAGCTCGTAGAATTATTAAAGCCCTGCAGGCAGAATAATGAAGTATGTAAAGTAACAGACTAAATTCAGCAATGATACTAGTTGGATTATTCGACTAAGCTCACCAAAGGGACTGCGCCTGTCCTGTTTGATTGTCGAGTTGCACTGACACCAGGTTTATCCTCATCACTGGAAGAAGATTCGACCATCTTGTTCCATTTTTTCTGGCAACATATATTTACACATTTGTCAAGAAAAGAACAGGTAGAAAATTAAAGAGAAAGAGTCATATACGACTATCAAAATGGTCACTATGGTTCATTAGAAAAAAAAGGGGGAGGGGAGGTCACCTTGGTGTGTTCTATAGCCTTGGGTTTCTCAGGCTGAAATACAACTGTCAGATTCACCTCATCGACAATTCTGCCATCTTGTTCGAACGTGCTTGTGATATTATCGTCAGCCGTGAAATCCTCCTCCACTCTTGTGCTCTTTACGATGATCTCATCTGGATGTTGCGGTGCATTTCCCTGTGTTTTCAGTGTTATCTTGACAGTACGTTTGGATCCTGGTGACACAATGCCTTTGTTTGGCTGTGTGCAGTACAGCAAGCTCGACTCTTGGACAATGTAAAAGGCAAAGTAGTACTTTGTCTCGTTGGTTAGCTTAACCAGGGCTGTAATCTGTTTGTTAGGCTCAAAATGAAAACTTAGCTCGAGGGGCTCAACTCCAAGCATGTCATCATCTGAATAAAGGCTAATCTGCGACAAAAGAGCTAGATGTGTTATCACAAATAACAAATGCTGCTTCCTGGCATTTTTTTTTAGGGCTAAGCTATTTTTCTCTATGTTTCAGGAGTACGCAAAAGATGATGGATATGGTTCCGTTCTGTAAAGTATTTTACAGTTATTAGTATTATAACTTGTGCAAATGTCACACCCCAAATTTCTATTTTGGGATGTCGCCAATTAGCACACAGTTTATACAACAATATCTCATATTCAAAGAAAAATCAACGGTTATATAATTATCTAGTAATTTAGTACAGGGAAAATTTTTCTTTTAAAAAGGACCAGATAAGGCATAGGAGGTGTCAGTGTTTGGACATTGACAAGTGTTTTCCGGTAAATTTCCCAATTTTTTGGAAGCTATTGACATGTTCCTAAAGCAAATTCCATTCGTTGGGGCTCTTTTAGGAATTTTCTGGAAGCAAATTCCATTCGTTGGAGCTCCAAATATTTTATTTTGCTTCACTATTGTAAGGAAAATAGCCTTTTATACTATATTTCCATATATATGTTTTTAGTGATTGATTGGTAAACAATACTTGAACTAATAAACTTGTCTAGATGCACATTCTCAGATTAAATCCAAGGGATGAGAAGAAGAAGAAAAGCCAAAGCAAGGCCCGAAGAGCGGCTCTAAAACCTCACAGCGTTTATGAAGACCGGAAGGTCCAATCCCTTATGGTCATACTAACCATCGGACCATATTTCCTGAAGGGGCTGAAAGTTTGACGCTTGGGAAGATATGAGGACTGGAAGGTCCAATCTTCCAAGATTTGTATGGAACGAACCTTTGCTGCAAAGAAAGCTGAAGCGAGCGAGAATACAAGGATAAGAAGGTCCAACCCCAAAGGTCGGACTATGGTCGCGCCACTTTGGATGAAGGTGTGGAAATTGCTGGAACGGGGGGGGAGGGGGGTTGTTACGTGGACCATAATGTCCGACCAGGAGTCATACCATTGGTCGGACCTTTGAAGTGTAACAACTAGTTCAGCGTCTAGTTGGCAACAGAGGATCGGAAGATCCGATGTATGCTAAAAAGTGTGGGTCGGCCCTTCCGGTTCATACACTTTCTTGCAGCCTTTTGGCTAACGGCTTGTTCAAGTTCGGGGGCCATATAAGCCACCCCACCTAGCCATATGAAGGTAGTTGGAGCTACCGAATACCACAACAAGTGCAGAGTATTCAAAGCATATCATCCAACCACCATAAGTGTGCTTTGTGCTTAATCCAAGATAGATTAGAGCTCTAAGAGAGTGAGCTTGCGATCTCTTCTTCAGTGCAGCTCCTGCGTGAGCTATTGCAAAGACTTGGCTGTGGTCAACCCAAATTATACTTGATACTAGACCCTCTATCTTTGTGTGGAGCAGTAGCGACATCTTGTGCAGAGACGAAGAGACCTTTCAAACTCCGTACTAAATATCTGAGGCCTTGTGACCGAGAGAGACAGTGGTAGCATCCGTGGGTGAGTATTGGTGGCTTGGTGGCACTTAGCCTTTACATGTCGGAGGCTATGCTGGCTAGCACAAGACGGTGATCGGGAGAGTCTTGGTGCCAGGTTTGGATTGGCTTTGGTGATAAGCTCGTGGACGTAGCCCTTAGTGATGAACCATGTTAAATATTTGTGTCTCCTTGGGAATTTGGATCCCCTGCCGTTACTCTCTTACTTACTGCATTTATGTTTCTGCATTTTCGTTCATGTATGTCTCTACCTTTCCTAGTTAGTTTGATTAGGTTTGATTCTAGGTCGCAGGTCTTATAAGTTAGAGAGCGCAAAGATAAATAATAGAATTAACAATTGGACGTGATAGGTTTATCTCATGGAATAGAAAGTATTATGTTTTAGAAGAGCGATTTAGATACCCAATTCACCCCACCCCCTGTTAGGTGGATAGTGGATACCCCAACACAGTCCTTACAATTAACTCTGGGTCCAAAAACAATTGTAGGATTTTTAGGTTTAGTATTTATTATATAGTATTCTATAGTTAAACTAGACCTGAAAATTAATAATCTTAGACAATAGTATGTGTTGGTGTTACCAATCTAACACTACGGTCTTGCAACTTGCATGGCTTCTTCGATAAAAGGGCTTCTCTGTTGGAGCCAAAGCTGTTTTTAAAACCATTGGCAAATGAGCTCCTCTTGTTTTCCTGGAAAGAGATACGGGTAGGCTAAAGATGAAACTGCCCCTGCCTAATGCTGCTGCTGCTGCACTCTAGTGAGGCTTGGCTGCCTGCCAACCGCTGTCATGCTGCACATTGCTGCCGGCTGTTGTGCTGCTGCAAGGCGTAGATGTGTCTGCCAAATAGACCTGATCAAATGTCAGGTCGGGTCAGGTTCGGGTCACGGGTCAAGTTGGATGCCTCACACCTGACCCGTGCCTAACACCGAGTTGGGTTGTGTTGGCCCATGCACGTTCCACGGACGCGTCGGTTTGGGTTTTTGTCAAAAATCATGGCCCGCGTCCGGCCCATAGATTGTTGCGGGTCAAAAAATAAGGCCTGTACCCGCCCGTCGCGTTCCTCAAGGTCGGGTTTTTTGGGCCGGTTGGGTTGGGTTAATCGGGTCGGGTGACCCATGTCCAGGTCTACTGCCAAATACCGCATGCCATAGAATTGAGTGGCTGCCACCAGGTAGTTGACTTGTTGAAACAGATACAAGAAGAATGGTAGGACGAAAGGTGTCAGGGCTAGTGGCAAACTGATGCAAATAATATTAAATTGGGATATTGGTGTTCATACCCTTACTCTACCGTTCAGTTGTGATTTTACCTCTATTTTTATAACTTTGTGATTTTACCCTAATGATTTCAAAACGACGCTGCCGTTTACCCCCATTTTGGATGTCCATTCCATGTTACCTTATTAAATGAGTTAAAAAATAAAATAAAAACCAAAGAAAGATATGGAAAAAGACACCCATGCCCCTTATGCATCCAACAACAGCTCTCTCAGCCTCTCGACCAGCTGCGACGGCCATAGAGCGTCTAGGCAGGTGCACCCTGACGTTGGGTGCGGCCAGGGCCCTCCACCGGCTGCGCGACTTTCATCCCTGACGGCGTGGCTCCGGCCCCCCCAGCTCGCGGCTCCGCCCCTCCCCCAGCGGCAGCGGCTTCATCCCCTACCCCGGCGGCAGCGGCTCTCCTCCCCCGGCGGCAACAGCTCCGGCCCCTCCCTCAACGACATGGCTTCGCCCCTCCACCAGCGGCAGCAGCTCCCCTCCCACCGGCAGCGCAGCTTCCACCCACCGGCCGGAACAAGCAGCGTAGCGAGCAGTGCAGGCAGCACCAGCAGTGGCAAAATCGCATGGGCACAATGGTCACGGAAATTGACACCGTTAAGAGCCATTAAATGAATAGGGGTAAACTCTACCTTCAATTTTAAAACGCATGGGTAAATTCAAAAAGTTAAAAATATGAAGCAAAATCACCATTAGACTCTAAAATGAAGGTATAAACACCAAGCCCCTATTAAATATGATAGCAGCTCGTATTGGGTGCAGGAGGAGCCGGTGGAAGCCTCGTTTCATCGGCTTCGCCCGCACAGTAGAAAAACACCTTCGGCTTTCGGCAGAAAAAAAATGCAGAAGCCAGCAGGAGCCGTGCAAAAGGGCCGCTAATAGTGCTCTAGCCGACTCCATGCCACTGTCGCTCTGCTTTCCATTGATATACGCACCACCTCATTGCAATCTCCTCCTCTCAATGATTAACCCCATAACGTTGTGCAGGCGAGGCAAAGCCAGTCGGCAGGCAAGCGGTGGCCTGTCTTGTTGGGCCCCTAGCAGCGCCCCTCGCTGCTGCCCCTTGCCGGTGTCGGAGACGATGAACAGGAGGTGAACGAACTCACACACGAGCTGGACAGAGTAGTTTTTGGTGCGGGTAAAACAATCCGCGTTTTCTGTACTCGCTTTAGCTATAAGTAGAGGAATACAAAACAGCCATCACAGCCACTACGCCCGAGCGATCCGGCATGCTTATCATCACGTCGTGCCATCCCACGAAGCTCTCGCATGCCGCATGACCCGGGCGCTGAAACAGAATGAGCTCCATGCGGACACAGCGCACGTCAAGCTGCTGATTCAGAGCTAGCCTACTGAACCACTACGTTATTTGCATAACTGAAACTAACTAGCCTACTAAGAGTAAAAACATTACGTGATCATGCACCTGGATTATACTAACATGTCTCCCTTCCGTCATCTAAACACTACTGTCCCCTGAAATGATGATGTCTTTATCTGGCTTTTCCTGACAATGGCGCCGTGCTGCTGCGTATGTTCCAACTTTCTAGGATTGGATTATGATGTACTCCCTCCATTTTAAGTCCTATGCCATTTGACTTTTTGAAAACAAGTTTGATCCTCTAATCTTATTTAAAGAAATTGTGAAAAATGTAAGAAATCAAGTTCGGCTTGTAAAATATTATATGGTAAACTAAATTATAGTGAAAATAAATAATCGTTGTGATTTTTAAATAAAACGAGTGGGTCAAAATTGATGTCCAAAAATTAAACAACCAATAATTTGAAGCAGAGGGAGTATAACCTAACCAGTTTGCTTATCTAAAAAATGAAAAAATATGCATGGATGGGAGACATATATTCTAGCTAGGGAACATAAGACGACCTTATTACCTTGTCAATGTGCACATTCCTGATTTCAGTTTCACTGAGACAAGTGATTATATCCCATATGAAAGGTCTATCTTTTGGTTCTTGTGTCCTGCAACGTTTGGCTATTTCCAGGCATTTTGTTAACTGTTGGTATTGTTGTAGTGTCGGTGGTTTCTTCCACCTGTGTCTCCACCTCCGAAGTACCTACATTTCACACAAATGTTAATTGATTATGATGATGATGCTTATTATGATTTTAGAACATTTCTGTGCAGACTAGTTTGTATGGACTAAAAAAAAATTAGTGCAAATCTTTTAGGGATTACCTGAAGTAGTAAAACAATTTTTAGTGCAAATTAAGCCTAATATATCCACAACACACTGGCGTGGTTAGCCTCACGGAATGTGTATTCACAAAAGTGAATCGCTTCTCCTCAGCACAACACAAACACATTAATCAACCACCAAAATAATACTGATATACTCTTTTTATGAATTTATGCATAATCTAATATTACATTCATTATCTATTATAATACAATTGACTATAAGTGGGCCTGACCCTTCCCCTGACCCACACAAGCGGGAGGTCATACATATTATTGCTGCTGCTACTACTCTACTATCTTATACCAACCTATGTGGTAGCACAGGCAATAAATTCATGATATTATTGAATATATTTACGGATAAAATTTTGCTTGCATCGAATCAGAATTCTTGCCCTTTATGTAATCCCATTTGTTTGTTTTCAATACAATACCGCATATAAAACTTTTAGTACTCTCTATAGGTTATGACAAAGTTGTCTACCAATTAATCTATATGTTTTCCAATCCCTATCACACTTTTTCCCTTTTTTATCATGTTTCCGTATATTTTCAATGTGTGTCTAGTCTATACCTAATTTTGAGTTGTTATATAATCTATTCTTATAACCATGTTTCATGACGTTACAGATCTAAATTTTGGTATTGAAATATTGGTTTTATTAGATGTTGCAAGTACTTTTATTTGGATATTAAGTTCAAATTCTAGTGCTTATTATAATACCTTATTCAAAATTCTCCTATTGTGTTTTAGGAGAAAATATGAATTATAACTTTTGAACTACACTCTTAGGTATTATTTGGTCTAGAGCCGAAGCGTGGGGTAGATAGTTTTTTTTTTCAGCTTTTTAGAATATGATGATTCCGTCTATGTGTTTGGCTGAGAGGACGTGGTCATTCTTATTACGTCTTTGGTAGGAGAGGTCGAGGGGAGAAGATGGATGATGTATTCTAATTTAGTAGCCATTGTGAGCTATGGAGCCCATTGCCATCCACTAATGGCCGCAACACCACACCACTATAACACAGTAGCAAGGAAAGCAGTGAGGAGGGAAATGTCGACTGTCCATGGGCTAAGGTGGATCGGACGGCATCAAGGGTGGTAGTGTGGACACCACGACGAAGGGGGCACAACACATGTCAATATATATTATTACCCTAGACCCACTACTACAAAACCGCAATGTTGGAGCATCCTCTATTCACATTAGGAGCGGCTCCAATAACGAACCGCCCCTTTTGTTCTCAGGTGGCCCCACGAGATGAGCCGCATCCTACTGTAAGCACAGCAAAAGCGATGCGTAGCACCAACCGGCTCTAAAAATAGCAGGAGTGGTTGGTGCCGTGCACCACTCCTACTAAGGGCAATTAGGCAGGAGTGGTTGGTGCCCTTTAGCTGGAGCGGTGCACGGCATTAACAACTCCTGCTATTTTATTTACAGTAACGGTTGGTGCCTTCCACCGCTCCTGCTAGGGTCTCACTCCGTATAATACCTTTTTCCTCCTCGGGTTACTGTACGCTCGAGGAGGAGCTTCATTCTTGGCGGCCAATAATTGAAAAATAGGATGGGAAGCTTTTCTTTTTCTATTTCTTAGAAGTTACAAGCTACATAAAGTAAGCCTACACTATCTATGCATATAATTTGAGTACCTTAAAAGCATTAGGTGGTAAACTAGCTAGGATTAAATGACATTCTCTCTGCTCTCATCTATAGAGAATTTATTGCCATATACCATTGGATGCTTTAGGATAATGGACTATTTTATGATTAAATGCTCTAAGTGTGTTGTATTACTCTCTATTAGTGGATCTCTACTCTTTTGGTCTAGATCTAGATCTAGTGTGAAACCTAGGTAAATGATGATCTATTAATTAATTTTATAATGTATCGTTTGTTTTATTCATGATTATTTCTCATTAATTTCCATCATAAATATCTTTTATGATTGTAGACCTCATGAATAGACCCTCATGAATACAAATGTACATCACTGTGATGACCTTTTGGTGCCTATAAGTCTCCCTGCCATTCCCAATATGTGTGCATAATTAACATAATAATATTCTTGTATGTAACATCCATATGCCTTTCAGAATGTAGTATGAAACAGCTCAAAGGATTGGCGATACAAGAGTCAGGTTCTTGGACCCTTCATTAATTAACCAGGGTCGCCACGACTGGCCACTCAAGCTGACAGACGATAGCAAAGAACTGCCGGTGGAAAAAACAAAAGGGGAGAGTGATGCAATCCGGGAAGAATTACACAAAAGGGTGAAGAGGAAAGTTGTCGCATACGTTGTCAATGCCCTCCGGTTCTTCAATGAAGAAAACAAGAACCACATCCTTACCCCATGCAACTTTGAGTATGTCAAAACCCTTGCCATATATACTAAGTGGAAATTAAACAAACACGATCATGCATATATAACTTCATGCGCTTTGGTCTTTGCAGCAGACACTGGATCTGTCTACTCATCATACCTAAAGAGAGCAAAGTATTGGCCTTTGACTCATTGGATGTCGACCACAAGAGATATGCGACCATTTTGATGATAATACAGATCTAAGAAATTAAACCATATTGGTTATTATATATGTGGAGTCATCCTACTTATCTGAGTTAGTATATATATTCTAATTATAACAGGGCCTTCGAAATTGGTGTGGAAAAGTTTAATCTGTCGTTTCATCCACAACGCAAGGACAAGATCATCTTCAGAGCGAACTTCCCGGTATGGAAGAAAAGACACGTGCATATACATACGTTCAAATAATGTATTATAAATCTAATACTAAATAAACTTGTGTGTAAAACATAGTGCCACAAGCAACCAAGGGGAACCGGATACCATGAATACTATGTTTGCGAGTATATCAGGGTCAATGGGAGGTACAGAACTAATCTTGAAGATGTAAGTGCTAAAAAACACCTCATTATCTCATTTCACTGTATGTATTGCATGTGTGTACATAATTAAGCGCACATTGGCACTTGTTGACACTTCATATAATACTTTTTTGGTTTAGCTCCCCGAAATCCCAAAGACAAGTCGGCCTTCCACCGAGAAGGATCTCATGAACATCGTTGCCAACCTATGCCATTTCACAATGCACGATGTAATCAACTGACAAGGGAAATTCTTCGATCCCGATTCAATTCTAGCATTAGATGACAAATACCGTCCATTGATCGAGTGGGAGCATCACCCAGTTCTAAGTTGTTGGTGTTCGATGTATAAACATGTACTAATTTGTGTGCGATGTGTTTTGCAGCTAGCTAACTCACACGACAAGCATGACACACTTGAATATGTACATACATACAAATATACATACATACACAACACTTTCGCGTTGTGTCGGTAAGGTCCATCAAATCTCGAAGTGCATTTCTAGGTCAATCAACTTTTTAAGTGGTTCACTAGTAGGTCCATACCCCTTCGTTTTATGTTTTGTTTTTCATTTAGCCCCCAAGAATTCTTTTCAACAATTCACATGTGCCCTTCTTCTCTATTGCCTTGTTGCTTCCTTCTTCCCTCTAGTGGCCCACGCCATGGGGTGCCCCTACCTCAGCTGGACGGCAGTGCCCGAGCGTAGCCGCCCACCTCTCAGTGGCCTCCGCCATG
This sequence comes from Paspalum vaginatum, assembly GCA_030272315.1. Lineage (NCBI taxonomy): Eukaryota > Viridiplantae > Streptophyta > Magnoliopsida > Poales > Poaceae > Paspalum > Paspalum vaginatum. The sequence continues at coordinate 38,091,927 of CM059013.1, forward strand.
GGCGTCAGCCGCGGCAGGAGTAAACCTGCTCAACGGCACGAGGCCATCGCCACCGGCTGCACAGCGCCCTTGCCTCAACCGTGTGCGCCTTCAACGCCAGTCGTGCACTCGATATCCCCACAGACGGCACCGCAGACACGTGCACCTTCTTTCCGTCGGACGTGTGTGCACTCTCCAAGCCGGCTGGACGCGGCCACCCTCGCCACCGGCCACGTGCGCGTCCTCCCCGTCGCCATCGCCGCCCTCGACACAGACTGTCACGGGGCTCGCCTCCGCCTCTGCTGGGCCGACGGCTGTGCAGGCCTGCGCTCCCCGCCTTCGCCGTGAAGCCAGAAGCCATGACGACGACGGCCGCTAGTGCCGAGGTGTTGGCAAGTAGGCCCTCGGGGAGCGGCACGGGGCCCTAACCGCGGCGGTGTGCATGGACAGCTGGCGAGGTGCGGGGGTCGCTCTACTCGCGACGCGTACGCCAGCCTAGCGGGCTCACCCCGATGCAGCGCGGTGCGCATCTCCACCCACCAGACCAGCAGAGGCGTGAGGCCAGTAGCGTGCGTGGCGATGGCCCAGGAGTCGAATCCCGAGGCTCATCCGCCGGCATGGCCCGACGCCACCACCGCGTCTATATCTTGGCCGAGGATCTCATGCTCCACCGACAACCGGTTCATGGACTTCACCCACTTGAGGAACGTGGCTGGCCCTCGCACGGTGGCGAGGCCAACAGCGATCTACGCGGTGCAAGGGGAGGAGTAGCTGGTGGAACCGAAAGGGGAGGTTGAAGGAGTTGGAGCACTTGAGGAACGTGGCTGGCCCTCGCACGGTGGCGGGGCCAACAGCGATCTACGCAGTGCAGGGGAGGAGTAGCTGGTGGAACCGAAAGGGGAGGTTGAAGGAGTTGGAGAAGGCACGGAGATGGTCGCCGGTGCGGAGGAGCACGTCCTGGCCAGGTTCAGTGCCGGGGAAGGGCATATGTGAGACGTGGATGAAAAATTCAGGGAGGCCAAATAGAAAACACAACATAAAACAAAGGGGTATGGACCAACGGTGAACCAATTTAAAAGTTGATGGTCTTAGAAATGCACTTCAAAAGTTACTGTACTTAAATGACATAACACGAAAAGTTAATGAGCTACCGGTGCATTTTACTCATTTAATTTCTATCCCTATCACTGTCTATTATCTGTTCAAACACGAATTAGATCGTGCCATCCCATTCTTTCTGGTGGACAAAGTGATCCTTACTTACATCAATAAGAAAGATATGAGTTTTCTATATAACACAATTATATGTGTGGTATTATATTATTAAAAAAACAAATAAAACTATCTAATGTTATAACGTTTCCTTCAGAAAACTTTATCAAATATAACAACTTACATATTTTATCTGATGGAGTGTTTTATAATTTGAAATGAATTTTAGTATATTCTGTATTCTTTACTGGGATCATTTTAATGATTCCTGAACTATAGATTTATATCCTTATTGCTCATTCAATGGTTCAGGTATGGTACTGGTATAAGTTAATAATTTGAAAGCATATATAGATGTAGACATTGTTGTTTGTTTCTAACAATATGTTGGTAATTTATATGTATTCGAGAGTGTACATTTTAATAATATAAGAGATGATGTAAATTGAAATGTGTTAATTTAGATTATCTTATGTTAGTGTCAATGATGGATAATTTAAACACAAGTTAGAGTTTATATTACAATATATTTCATAATAACATATGTGGTACTTTAGATGTAAATTGGGGTGGAGGTGTTTTAGATTGTATTTCATAACTACAAATGTGCGTAATTTTGATGCCACAATAAATTAATAATTTTAACTATCTACATAATGTTAGATTTTATGTAATGCATATGTAAATTTAGGGAGATTACTTTTCATAACGATAGAGATCAGTAATTTTTTAGATATATAAATGATTAGATCAAATGGATATTATGGTTGCAATCTACTAGTCTTATAAGGTTTATCTTAACTTTTTAGTGCCTATTTCATCTCCCACCAGCAATATTAATATGCTTAATGAATGACTTAGAGAAAAAATCGTTTTTGTATAGTATTTGACCACATGGTATATGTAATAAAGGCTTCTAGTGCCACTCGTTTTGCAGTATATTATACACTAGTTAGTAATATTGTATATTAAATTGGAACATATAAAGAATAGCAATATAAGTACACAGAACGGGTATATGTAGATATATGAGGCATAAAAATACAAGCTCCATGCACCCACGAATACAAATCTATGTTACAATATATCCATATATAGTTGTATACACAGTGACTCTGCTGAACCTTAGCGCACAAACAACTGGGACAAACAACTAGGTGTATAGCGCTAGACTAAGCGTGGACCACCCTCCACCAAATATGTTTTTACAGTTCAACATGTGGTTTCTATATAACCTACATAAATACAACCTACTATGTTTCATTAACTCCAATTCTCTCAACTCTTAAGCTATCTACATCATTATATGGTCCACCAGCCACTACAGCTTTTATTAATGACGTTTATCAATTTTCTGTGGCTAACAACATTCTATGCATGCGCTCAGGTGAAGCCAAGAAAGATACACATATGTCTTTTGTATTGGGTATTTTATTTACGATTTATATTTTATAAATCACCGTATGTATTCGTCGCTACAAACTTCTGGCGACAACGCGTGGAGTAATTATCTAAGTATATCTACTGATTTCTCTATGAAAGGCCCAGAAGGCCCAGCCTATGTCTTCAACCGAGACATCTCAGCCCAAAGGCCATCAGTGCTCCCACCCTATCCCTGTTGTCTCTGCATGCGGGGCCTATATGACAGCAGCACCATGTATCTCTTCCCCTTCCTTGCGGCAGTCAACAGAGCCACAACAACCCTGCCTCCCCGCCTAGATCCCCAACAAGCCACCTACTCCGCCGGATGATCCCTACCTCGACATTTCTCTCGATTAATTCCATAGGTCTGCAGTCCCTCTCCCTTCCGTGTCCGCAGACCATGATCGTAAATAACCTTGGTTACCATTCAAATGAGGAATAAACTGTCCAATATTGCTACGACGCTATGCATTAAGGAGTACTTTGGGAAAAAATAATCAACTATGCATGCAAAACATTGCCTTAATTCTAAATATGTGAGGGAAACGGCTCTTACATTAATATTATTGTCAGGGACAACCTTATGTCCTTTTATTACTTCTTTGATTATGGCACCCAGACCATAGATGTCAGATTTAAATGAAGTTTTGCCATGATTCAAGTATTCTGGAGCGAAATATCCTCTGCAAGAAATACAACAGTGTGTGATGCATCTTGATTGCTGTAAATATGAAAGAAATACGAATGGATTCTCTTGATAGATAGCTTACCGTGTTCCAAAACGTTCAGATGCAGTACATGTGTTTTCGTTGCGCCTTGATAGACCAAAATCAGTAATTTTTGGCATCATGTCATCGTCTAGCAGTATGTTTGCAGGTTTGAGGTCCATATGAATAATAGACTTTTCCTTGTGAAGGTAATGCAAACCCTCGCAAATTCCCTTGATTATTTGATAACGAGTATCCCAATCAAGTCCTCTTAATTCATCTGCACAAGATAAAAAGCTGCATTATTTTTTACTGTGCGGGCTGCTGAGAAGCACAAGGGAGGAAAATAAATAGAGAAGCAAAATGATAAACTGCAGCCGGCGGAAATGGAATCATAATACAACATTGTGGTTCGTACCAGTAATATATTTGTCAAGGCTCCCGTTGCTGATGTACTCGAAACAGAGTAATCTTTCCCTTCTCTGGGCCAAAACAAAATCTTTTGATCCTGTTGTTTTTATCGCTTCACCTTCTGTATTATGACAGAAGCCGAGAAACCGGACAACATTGGGATGGCTAATAACCTGCATCAGACTATTAAACTCACGACGGAATTGCTTATCATCCAATGTGTTTGTGTTGACATCAATCCTCTTCACGGCGACATGATTCCCGCTTCGGAGAACACCCTGTGGCATTACAGAAAAGCTCAAACTGGGTGCTTTAGTCACTGCATACAACCCGAAGAACTCAACTTTGGTAACACATACAAACTGTACTATTGTACAGAGAATATGAGGAAAACAGAGCAGGGATGGGGCTTCCACATTTGACACTAAATTTCCACCCCTAACGCACTAACAAAAACATCAAATCTACTAGTCTATATTTTGGTTTTTTTTTTCCAGAAGCTCTATAGTGCATCTTGCTTTCTGTATAATAATGTTAGGGATCGAAAACTAGTTTACCATGTAAACTTTGCCGAATCCGCCCTCGCCGATCTTCCTCTCCTCGGAGAAATTCTCCGTGATGTTCTGTAGCAGTGCCAGAGGTAGATTCGTTGGGTTCTCGTCTCCGGCAAGTACACGCTCCAGGATATTCCTGTCCTCCATTACTGGTCAAATTTCTCGAAAAACTAGAGCTAGCTTGAGCAACAAGGCGAAGAAGAAAATAAAGTTTGATTGAGATACGATTCCAGCTCTGAGATCCAACTCCAATCCATAGCAACACGGAGGTGCCTACCTACCAACCTTCAGACGGTTTTTGACAAGTGGATCGGAGCGGTTGGTTGGTTGAAGTTGAACTGAACATCACGGTTGACCCTGCACTTGCAGTCCAGCGCATGGTTTTTGACAAAGCCAGCGAAAAGAACGCAACACCAGGTTGAAGAATGCTTCAATGGAGTCATGTTCATGACCGGATCTGAGGTGCTACTACATAGTTTCGAGATAGAGGGAGATAGCAATCACACGCAGCGCCGACAGAGAGAGACTACTATGGAGGGAGGGAGGGAGGGAGAGTATGTGCGACACTACTGGGTTGTAGGGACTCCAAAATGCACGGTCATAACGCGTACACGTGTACACCCTCTGTTTGTGAACACTACTAGCGGTCAGAAGAGTACTAGTAGCTTTGTTTTATTGTCAAGTCAACGTACGCACACATGCCAATTTGAAATTAAAATACTCACTTCGCATATCCAGAGATAGTGTACTCCTTGAGTTTGATTTTTTTTCCCCACAAATATAATTGTAGCCATCTTGTTTGTGATGTTAATACTGGAGTCATCCACGATGCGAATTTATAAATAGCGGTGGAACCCATCGCAAGTCTTGACTATCTGCTGTTCTTTCACTATTCTAACTATCATTTTCTTTGTCTACAGTAGCGCTACATGTATATAGATCATGCATAGTCATTCCATTGGGTATAGCTTTAGGGGGTAGTTTGCATCCAAGGGGCTAACTTTAGGCCCATATCACACCGAAAGTTTAGATGCTAGGTAGAAATATTAAATATGATTTAATTAGAAAACTAATTACATAGACGAGGACTAAACGGCGAAGACGAATTTATTAAGCCTAATTAATCCATAATTAACGAATATTTACGGTAGTATCACATTTGCTAAGTCGTAGATTAATTAGGTTTAATAAATTGATCTCGCCGTTTAGTCCTTCATCTATGTAATTAGTTTTATAATTAGACTATATTTAAAATTTCTAACTAGCATCCAAACATCCTGATGTGACGTGGGCTAAATTTTAGCTCTTGGATCCAAACACCCACTTAGATCTGATTCAAACCTATATTTCACCCTTTGCTTACAATGCACTTTGAGATGATTAAAATGCCCATGAGAAGAGTGAACTTAACTTCTAATTTCAAACTTTGAAATGAAATTCTACCATCCAATTCCTAATTTATCGTGTCTAAACAAGTGTAAATAGAGAGCGACTCGATCGGTATAAAATTGTCTTTGCAACCTAGCTCTAATTCTACTCTAGCAAACACTTACAGGATTTGAACTTGCTAAATTGCATATGGATGTAAAGAGGCTAGCGGCAAGGAGATTTTTGAGTCACAACTCACTGTATTTATTGGAGTACTCACGCAAGGCCTTCATCCTCTCAAAGATAAAACATACTTCCTAGTGGATGTCCATTTTCACCACAAAGTGCCTATATATATATATATATATATATATATATATATCCTTTTTTTACTAAAATGTGGTGGACTCTAAGCCACGTACATCATTGCCCAAGGGCGTTATGTTGCATCTTCACCATCGTCCAAAACTTCAACAAGAGGAATGAATTGTAAGCCGTCTGGGTGATCACGATCACTGATGATAACATGCTTTGGTCTTCATTTCGTCAATCTCACGCGAGAGGCTTCACTCTCTCAAGCACAACACACACCTGAAAACTCAATAATTGGTTGATTTGGTGTTCAAATTACCCCTGGATATGTATTTGTAGTACTGCTTGGTGCCAAATGTAGCAGATGAGAGGTGGGGAGCATCACAACAGTCAGCCCTCTCAAAAGAGCAATTAGAAAATAAAGCTGTCTCACATTAAACTTAATCATCAGATGGCCCGGTGTACATACACCGTATGATCCAGTGCTTAGACCTAAAGCATCCCTAAAAACTAATCGTTATGGTGTATAACTCGTCTTTGTACAAACACTAGACGATCTGGTGAGTTTAAATTCCATGGACCGACCTCCCTGAAATGCATATGCTTTGCGGCTTTTATCCGGTGTACTCACTGGATGGTCCAATGTTGAATAAAAGTTGAGCACTTGGACCATACTGTGAAGATCCTTAGTTTTATGCACCGAACCATCTGATGTATGCACACCACACGGTTTAGTGTATATAAAACCATAGTTTAGGAGTGTTTTAAGTCATTTTGAAATTGTTACTTTTTTGTCTTTTTTCAACCTTGTACGTTGTGTTTGTGATGTTTTGAGCATTTTCAAGTCATGTGAGCTCTAGCGTCATAAGATCTTGATCGAGTGAGAGCCTACTTGGTCAACAGTACCGATTTTGCCAACAATAAAAACATCCATACATAGGCAGAAGTAGTCGATGAATATATATAGCTTCTGATTAATTTCAGCAGTTTCGCATCTGGAAGCTGATGATGGTGGTAACAGGCTAGTAAAGTGAAATGACCCACCTGACATATATAATAGCCATTCCGAGCCTGACCCTGCTCACAATCTGCGAGGGTTTTTTTTACAGGTCCCTTCACGCCACGGTCTGACATTGTTACATAATGATCCCCTAAGCCTCTCTTGGACCTGCTTATGCCCGAGTAGTCCCTAGACCTAGCCTAACCGTTCGGAATTTGACCTAGTCTTTTTTCTAGATCTTATGACCACCTAGGCCCTAACTAGGCCTATTTAGGCGTCCTAGTGTAACCTCAACCGACTAATGGAACCTACATTTATTTTTTGTCTCAGCTTGTTTTGGCGGCTTCAGGGAAGCTTTCATGCCTTCCATACATACTCCTACCAAATTGGTGTAGTTTCGCAGCTTCAGAACTGTAACACCCTGATTTTTTCAACCATGCAAATTCCTTTATAAATAATTTAATTCAAATAGGGTTTATGGTTTATAAATGACACCATGATTACTTATTTGTTTCCTAAAGTAATCAAGTAAAATAAATCATAGGGTTAACTTGTTTGAACATACATGCTGCTGCATATTATATTGTGTGATTTGGAGTCGTTGGTTTTGAGTTCGAATTTATTTGCACTTCTCAAATATCATTTCATCTTCTCTAAATGTCCTGGAGAAGTTCCCTTTTCCTCCTTCGTTTCTGGCCTAAACAGTAAACCAGCGCACTCACCCTTTCTCTGTCGCCGCGGCCCAGCAGCCCAGCAGTGGCCCAACCCGCGCCCTCTCGCACTCACACGCTGACACGCTTGGGCCACTCGTCATCCCCTCCCCTGCGCATTGTGCCCTACTCACGCAGACACGCCATGCGCAACACGGACTCCGAGTCCGAACAGAGCCAGACTCTCCTTGTGCCGCCATCCCTTGTCCTCCTTCGCAAGACACGGACTCCACTGCTATAAATAGCACCAGCCCCGACGTCCTGTGCCCACCAAAATCCAAACCCTAGCAACCGAGGTTGCGCTCTAGCTCACGCGCGTTGTCGCCCAGTTCGTCGCCAGATTCCACATCTACAGGTCGCTGCCGTTCGTCGTTGTTCGCCGTCGTTGCCTCTCCATCGAACCAATCTGCACCCATAGCTTCGCTTCAAGGTGAGGAACCTTACTAGCCCATTCTTGTCCTGTCGCTCCGCCCCGTCGCCACACACTGCCAATCGATGCGCCGCCGTCGTGACCGCCCCACATGCACCGTCGCTTCCCCCACTTGCTCGCGCGCCCGATCCTGCTTGACCTAGGCCACCAGGACGGCGAATCCGCGGAGCTTGGGCGAGACCGCCGCGCCCTGCAAGCGGCATCGGCCAAACCCGCTGCCACCAGGTCCTCTCTCCCCCCATCTGTTATCGACCGTTCGATCTAGATCAAATGGCCGCACTAAGTCGCGACCCGAGAAAATCCCGGTCAGCGCCTGCACTTTTGCAAAAGAGTCCCTGCTCTTTTCGCTATTTAACCCGCATTCCGGATCTGTTATATTGAGGTCCCTGGTTTTCGCAGTTTAGCCACCGTAGATCCAAATCTATTTCAAAATAGCTATTTAATCTTGTTTAATGCATAGCTTTCTCATTTTAATTCCGTTTTGAGCGATTCTTGAACCTATGGAATCTAGTAAAGTGTAGATTAGTTCTAAATTATTTTTAGGCTCTGTTTTTTATGTTTGGTGTACTGTTTTAGCTTATATTGTGCTTATTGCTCATATGTGTGCAGCGTGTAGCCGACGTTCCTCCCGTGTTTGCTTAAAATCAAGCTTGGGAAGCCGACAGTTTCTAAAGAAGGCAAGTATTCTTTGACCTATGTCCTATTTACTCTAAACACATAATCTAGAGCCTAATTGGATGCTCCTATTAAGGATGATTAGCCTCATATTCCTTTACATGTCTTTGAACCTTGGGAAGGGTTGTGATGTGTAGATTGATTCTAGCGCTCAACACATCTTATTGATGTTGTTAATCTTGATTAATTAATGATACAATGATGATAAAAGCTTGGTTACTTAGCAACATGGGGATTTGAACATGTTTTGTTGTATTGCTCAAGTGCTTCACCCTATGGATTGGTTCAGTCGAGTGATAATCTAGGAAAACATTGCAACCACAAGACTCGTATGGGCTCTAGGCTTGACTGATTAATTAGATGAACTAGGGCAGGGTGGTTTGCTTACCTGAAATATGGGGTATGAGGGGGCACTGACGGGTATAAGACTCGCTCTCCTGAGGGGGTGCAGTTTGGTTTATTTTGTATTTTGTTAGTCACCCTTTGGAAGGGGTCTTTTATGCCTGGGTAGTGGTAACCTTGTAACGGGACGATTACACTCTAGGGATTCTTTGTAAAGGTCTCGTAATGAATATATGGCCACCTCTTGGCATATGGGAATCCATGGCTTGTGGGTAAAGATGTACAACCTCTCGATAAGTGTTTCAAACTGATATATTAGTTGTGCTCACGGTTAAGAGTGGCCTAGACCCTCATAGATTAGAGTTTTAAAAGAAAATGGCTTATGGTGATTATGGTGATGACAATGGTCATGATGGCAGCTTATTCACAAGTACTTTATTGTTTTTATGATATTTGAAGTATGGGATGGGTTATGCTAATTATTGTTAGTCATAAAATTTGACCAACTAAAAGCAACCGCTATGCCTGTCCTACTGTAAAGCTAGTCCACTTTTATCCTAAACGGAATACTTGATGGGTACGGCATATACTCACCATTGCTTTGCTTTGCTTTGCTTTATGTTGCATCCATTGCAACCACTGTTCAGATCCAGAAGAGAGTGGCGGTGATCTAACCAGGAGTTTAAAGACTATGACGAGTTCTAGGCTGATGTGTCACCCGTCTGTCGCTTGTGGAGCATGGCCGTCTTCCGCTATCGTTTAGTTATTCGTTTCGTTAAAATGCTCGGTTTTTGTTAAAGGCAGTCAGTGGTCTGTAATGCCCCATTATGCTCTTAAGTTAAAGTACTAGATTGTGTTATTACTTTTATTTATGCTGTGTATGTAGTTGAACTGATCCTGACACATACATAATTAGCACTCAGTTTTCTTCTCAAAAACAGATAGTGACAAGAACTCCTCGTCTCTTTTTCATCTCTTAAGTACTTGATAAGATTATGTCATTATATAACTAACTAAGCTTATTTTTTTATCATCTTGTAGATATATACAAAGAAAATGGATAACTAGATGTGGATCCACACAATAATCTTGTATATATGTATGTCATGAGTACGTAGCATTAGTAAATAAGCAAAATTTCTTCTATTTTACTTTGCTCGCCTAGGCCGGCCTAGGCCCAACCTCATGACCTACCTAGCGCCTAACGCCCCGAATGACCTTGTTGTTACATAAAACTGATTTAGCTCAAAACAGGACACTACAAAATAACCAGAAAAATATTACATTGCATACTCAAATCATAACGTAAAATCTAAAATAATCTGTCCCTAATGAAAGGAAGAACAAACTTTTCTGAAATTAGCCTGCTTCTAGTCAATACTTTTGTACACCTACCTGATCACGTCGTGTATCATGAAGCTGTCTGATTTGTGCGTCGACCATGTGAAAATCACCGCAATCTCTGTTCATTGTTCGTCTCTAAGATTAGCTAGATCTTTGTTGCTCACCGGCGAGGAGCCATTCAATGTCACTTGTCAGGTTTCCTTAGGGCCCAAGGCATTAATTCCTCTTCTCGTATATGAGTACTTGTGTCACGTGAGAATGTGGAAAAACGACAGGAAGTCTAGTGTTTATATAAATATAGAGTCTGTCTAGTCATCACTCGAGTGTTGGATACCGATCCATCACCCGAAATCCAATGGCTCACATTCCTCCACCAGCCGGATCGAACAGTCCACATCACTCCAACCCGCCCTAACCCTACCCCGTGGCCCGCGGCTCCTCACTCCTCGCCCGTGCAGCCTGCCCGCGACCCCGACGCGCTCCTCCTCCTCGCCAGCCACCGCCTTGCCCGACGCGCTTCCTCGCCGTCGCCCCCGCCGCCCACACATCTCCGGCAAGGTCCTCGTTGCCGGATCCGCCGCCAGATCCACCACCTCCCATCGTGCGTCGTGTGTTGTCACCCCCGCCCTCCTTCCACGTCTCCGGCGGCTAGCCGCCGGATCCGTCGCCGCCACCCCTCGCAGCTAACCCGGCTTCGCCGGGGTAGCGAACTGAGGTGGAAAAGACACCCCCGCCGCCGGCACCGCCCCAACCGACCTCCTCCGCCACCCACGGCCGGCGGCTAATGCCGTCTCGCCGCCCCGCCGGCTCCATCCGCTACCTCCGCCAGTCCGCCGGCCTCCCCGACGACCTCCTCTACGTCCGGAGATCACAGTAACCCCCACCCCAAACCCTAACCCCCTAACCTCGCCGGCCGGAATTAGGGAAGAGGGTGGATGTGGCGTTTTTTGATTGGTAGAGAAAATTTGAGTGTTGGATCTTGCAATACACTCGAGTGAGCTTTAGCATTCCTCTAAATATGTTGTCACACAGGTACTCACAGGTTCGCAGAGTCATTGCTCTAGCCTAGAACTAGTATTGCTCCCGGCCTGGTGGGACAACAAGGTAGACTATATTTGAGGGGCTATGCTACGGTACACAACTTACCTTCCTATGAGGTAAGACTTTAAATAGATATGGGCCATTGAATTAAGAGAAAGTAAAATAATTAATATAATAGATTAAATAGGAAAAGAATTAAAAAAAGAAAAAACTCCCGCATGTCTCCCGGCCTCCGCTCTGCCTGTTCCGCTCCCTGCGCCGAACCGCCCAACCTCCGTCGTTCCGCTCTCCCCGCAACCCGCATACAGCACAACTCTCTCATCGGCTCGCCATGCATGCAGTGCAGCTACTTGGTTCGGGAGGTCATTCCTGGCTTCCTGCAAAGCCATGCCCGGCGTCGATGGAGAGCCTTCTGTTATTAGCTGCGCCACCCCATGCATGCAGTCATCCATGCACGTTACCAACTCGAGGCAAGATGGCGCCGGCCACCGCATCTCCGAACCGTTGCGCTCGGGCGAAATCAGCTGAGACTCTTCGAGGATTTAGCGGCGAAGATGCGGAGTCATGGACGAGGAAGGAGCAGCGATTAGGGAACGCTGGTTGGATAAGGGAAAGTAAATTGGTTGAACGGGTTGCATATAGTAACAGGCCTGAGCAAGATTCATTATTTGCCTAATGAAACAATGATAGATTTAAACTTGGGCTACCACAAACGATTCAGCGTAAGATCTAGTTTTTTATGATATTCTCCTTTGATTTTATGATTTTTTTTGAATTTTTAAAATTTCAAACGAAAATTTCTGAAAATAGATCCATTCTCGTAGGCCACCGGAAACGAAAAAGAATCACTGCAGAAGGTATACACTCGATCGGTCGTCGCCGTCGGAAGACAGATCACGTCTCCTTCCGTGCATGCCGGCCACATCGGTTAATTTAGGTTAATTATGGATCATTATCCTATTAATAAATAAATTTTTAATAGTAATACCTCATTTTAACCGCTTAGATCTACTCGAATAGACGGTCCAAAGTTATTTCAGTGTACCATAGTAATTGTCATATTTGAGTATTGTTATTAGCACTGTCGACCGGATGCAAATATATATGTAAGCGCCACTGCCGAGATGGAATTAATACTTCTCATACATGACAACATAAACGTATCCTTGATGTTTTTTCATCATTGTATTTTCTTAATTTTTGTACTCTATCCATAACAACAAACATATTAACAAATACTTAATTATGCGCCAGAAAGTTTGAAAAATTGATATTTTGCAAGTATAACTTTAGTGCCTTATCGGCTTATCCCAAACGAACTGCGTCCGGCGCACTGAGACCTTTGGTCCAACGAGTAAACCTCTGCTTGGCTTTGTCATCTACTCCGTACGATAGAGGCAGCATCGAGCAAGCTAGGAATGAGGCGGATGCACCGTCTGCGTTCATCGCAGATGAACTGATAGCTTTTGTTGGCGGTACACGTCGGGTGGGATGAACGATTGGAAGAAGGCACCGAAGAACCTTGTCCAAAGGTGACAAGGGCAGTACCCCTATCATGTGGTCTGTACCATTACTTCCGAAGCAAAACCTTTCTTGTGCAAGCACATTCTCTCTCCACATGTGGGCTGCCTTGCTGTAGATTCTACAAAGATCATTGGAATGACAGGGACATGTCTAGAAATATATTATAGGCAAGGTCAATAGAATATCTTTCGTGTTTCCTGATGCCTCAAGTTCCTATTTTAATTCTCAGCAGTAAGCCTCATCCCGGTGGCCTGGAAGTGGAACTACCTCTCTACCTGAGTACTGTTCTTACATCTCGTATACAACTAACATGGAGATGGAGTAGTTATATAGTGGCAGCCCCGGCTCTGTATGAAAGATAATTTAAAGCAGCCTCTAAGTGTACATATAGATTGCACTATGGTACTATAAAAAAATATAAATGTTAACTAGATAGACATAGATAAGATAAAAAAGTTATGTATATAGTTGATCTATTAAAGTATGAATATACGATAGATATCTTACTATTACTAATTGAAGCTTCTAAAAGAAGCGCTACTTTCAAAGCGTGCTAGAAAAAAAAAGATAAATCTTAGAAATTCTCACAATAATTAGAAAAATCCAACCATTAATTGGCAGATTGAAATATGTTTTCTAAACAATTACCCACATCTACCATTATGAAAGGTCTTGAGTTCAACTCTCAACGAAAGCAAATATCATCTTTTTTTAGGTTTTTCCAATTTTCAAAATTACCTTCAATTTTGTCTGTTTTTTCCATTAAAGATGCTAGAAACCTTTCCATTAAACAAAACAGATATTTTGTGCCTAATCTTACTATACTAATTGTAGATTTCTTTTGAAGTGTCCACGTCAATCCTCACAAGATGCGCTAGAAAAAAAATAAAACCATAGAAATTCTCACAATAATAAAAAACATTCAATCATCAATTGACGGGTTGGAATCTTAATAGTCACTAGATCTATTTTCTAAGTAATCACCCACCTTTGCCATCATCAAAACAATGTTAACTAACCCCTAAAACTACAGATTAATTATCCACTCTGCCATTATGAAAAAAAATATGAAATAACACCCTAAATTTATACATAACTGCTCACATTAGCTATTATGATGGATAATACTAAATAGCCCTTCTAATTTATATCTAAATTGTTCATCATAGTTATTATGACTGATAGTATAATGAAAATAACCCCTCAAATTTATATTAAAATCACCTACTTTTGCAATCGATCAAAGATTATCTAAATCAATTAAGCATACAAATAAAGTAGCAAGATATGCTATTATGAAAAACGAAGTATGAAAATAGATCTATATATGTTGTATTGTAACACATAATACATTTAAGACTCTAACCCGTGTTTCTCACGGGTTGATATACTAGTTGAATACTAAGTTATATAGGTCATTTGATTTGTTGACACCAAATTTGATCAACTCGTCTTATTCAAAAAATTTGATAAAGTATATTATATGCTAAAATAAAACACAATGAACATGAAAGATAATTATGAGATTTTTTGAATGAGCTGAGAAAGCCAAACTTGGTATAAAAAAAGTCAAACAACCTATAAATCATGATGGAGGGAGTATCTGTTAGTGATTACTTGTCCTTTATATTTTTTTCAATAAATTTGATTAAAAACATCTAAAATTGTGTGATAGACAAACTGTTGGTGCGTCTCCTTGCAATTGTCAAAAGTTAGCTCATATATTGTTCGGTTCACCGGCCGGCTTCTTCTTAAGCTTCAGGCCAAATTGTGTACATACTACATTGACTTTGCTTTTTTTACTTCATTGATAAGAAATAAACATATTAATAAATATGTAATCAAGTATAAATTGCGATTTTGAACGTTATTGATATTTTGTAGGTATATAACTTCAGTCGCTTAACCCAAACGACTTGTGGTCCGGCGCATTGAGACCAAAGCCAGGAGAATGATCGAAGAGTAAACCTCTGCTTCGTTTCATGGACGAGTCATCATCGACGATTGAAATAGGAGAGCAAGAATGCGGAGGTTGTACAGTCTGCTTTCGTTCAAGATGAATGAATAGCATCTGTCACCGGCACGCATATGTAGAATGGACCAATTCATCCGGTCTATAACTTTAATTTTGAAGCAGAACCTTTCTTGTACATGCACAATCTCTCATCACGGCTGAGCTGCCTTGTCAATGAAACTAGAAAGGCCATTGGAGTCGTAGGGACATGTCTCGGCAATACAGTATATTATAGGCTAGATCCCTTGACAATCTTTCGTGTTCCTGATGCCTCAACTTCCTATATTTTCTCAGATAGCAAGACCTCGTCCCGGGAAACCTGAAAGTACCTTTCTTTTTCAGCGGTTGAAAAGGTACCGGCTGGAACCAGTTGGTACCCCCTTCTTTTTCCATTTTTATTAGCTGAATTATTGAACAATTAAATTAAATAAAGGAAGGGCATTATAGTATTTTGTTTTTGCATATCGGTTTCTTTCCGCCTGCCCACGCGATGCAGCACATCCATCCCGCGAAGATTGACCCGTCGTCCCATCGTGAAGGCCGGCCACCGTGCTGCATCCCCGGCTCCATGCCGGCCATCGCACGATCTCCCCGGCCGGCTGCTGAACTACCCTCCACCTGCGGCCTACCCCGCTGGCCGCTGCACTGCTCCCCTGTGTTGTAGTGAGCCTTTTTCCCTTGCTGTGTGCTATTGTGAGGCCGGCTGTGAGCAATCTTCACCATCCCTGTGAATGTTTTCCTCGTCCCCGTCCTCATGTGAGAAAGAAAGAGGAGACGGACAGCCATGTTCGCATGAGCACAACAGAAGGGAGAGCCGACGAATGCAGCAGACGTACCTGAGCAGGGCAGCGGCTAACGCTATCTCCAGCAGAACGTCTATTCATTCATCTTGCTTATCACTATTCTTTCACTGTTCTAATTATTTTTCTCTTTGGCTATAGCGTCAAACAGTATCAAACGGTACCCTAAACAATCTATATAGACGCTCCGCTGAAGACAGACTAAGCGGTGCCATGGACAGCCTTACTGCCATATCTGCGCGGTGCGGCCGCCTGTCACTGTCGTGAGCAACGGCATGGACGAGGAGCAGCAATCGGCGTACTCGGAGGCCAGCTAACAGCGGTGCTCAGCACCTGCTCCCGTCCCATACGATCCGGCGAGCAGCGACGGGTCCCCTTGCGCTAGTACATGGCTCCATGCCCAATGAGACTTCTGCTGCATCGTGTGGTGAGCCGGCCGGCCATATCCACCATCGTCGCGCTAGTCGAGCTCAAGCAGCAGCTTCACTCCCCACCTCCTTGTCGTCGCTAAAGCGCGAGCCCCACTCATCGCCGCGCTCCACAGTCCATCAGCCCCCATCTCATTGTCGCGGCTAAAGCGACTGGGGAGTAGGAGTGTAGGACGACGATTCAAGGTGTGGTCCGAAGAGCGGCGACACGGCAGGATGCTGCCCCACGTGCACGGGCGCCATCAGCGGCGGAGACACGCGGATCTCGCCGGAGCCACCCCACGCGCGCTCGAGTGCGGGCGGCCTTGGGCACGCCGCCGATCCAGTAGCTGGACTCGCAGGAGGCGAGCACGGAGGAAAGGCAGAGTAGAAGCGACTGACGGGTGATGGCGGCAGGGGACGGGTGTGGCAACGCAGGCAGGAAGACGGCCGGTCTTTTGGTGTCGGCATGACCGTGTGGACGTGGATAATCTTGAGTGTGCATTTACTCTTTTGCCCTTAACAAATTAAAAATAATAAAAGAATTATGGGTAGCCGGTCTCAATATTTTTTGGTACCGGACCTACCTATTTAGTACCGTGTAATACCGGTATTTTGATACCACTTATTTCTATACTGTTAGATCCATTCTGATGAACGGCTTTCTATTTATTTCGACCACCGTAAAACTTGTATTCTATTTGAGTACAACTCTTCCACTGATATTCGACTACATGTGTCATAGGCTCACAACAGCTACAGCATACAGTAGTTATATAGTGGCAGCGCCGGTTACGTGTATGTATGGTGAAAATGAATAAATATGGAACTTTATGTAGAACAAGTGCATCTATAAGATGACCAAGAACCAGTAGTCATCCCACAACTCACTTGCCTTACTACTTGATCAGCACAACAGAATGGGTTTCATTAATCTTACTATATCCTCTGTTTGAATAAGATACGTAAATCGAACTTAATGTCAAAGAAATCAACAAACTATAATTGGGATCAGAGAGAGTATTACTTTTTTTGCAAAATATAGTAAAAATACAGACATTCACACATGTACGTACACTCGCCTCTACAATTGAAAAAACAGAGTTATTAAATTCTAAAATAAATACAGGTTAATCAATGTGAGCACCCGTGCCGAGTTAAGGACTCGAACAAAAATGTTTGTCATCTTCTATACCTAAATAGAAGAAACCCACTATCTATTTTTCTCAATATGCGTGAAGCCACGTCATCGCACATGCCTACTAAATTTCATGCCACATCATTGCCCACTAAAACCTCTATTTAAGCATTCTATTGATCCTCTGTGGCTTCATGCATGCAACGCTTTTATGTGGTTTATGTGCAGATCAGATATATTTTCTTTCATGTTGTCAGTATTTTATTTACTATTTCTCAATCTATGAATCATATTCTATTTACTACAAATTTTACGGTGGTTGGAAAAAATATGAGCCGTCCATCAGAAGAGATCTAAAGGTTTTAAATAGATGGTACCACGGTACCGGTACCCAACGATATCAAATAGTATGGTCCGGTACCAAAAATAGTGGGACCGGTACCCATATTTTTTATTTTTTAATTCGACAAAGAGCATAAAAGCCTTTAAAAATTAAAAAAATTATGGTACCGTCTGGTACGGTGTGGTTCCGGTGAATTTCTTTCCAACCACCGTTAAATATCTCTCTATTTAATGCTATAAAATTCTAGTCGCAACTGCGCTGCATATAATCTGGTGTATGCACGAGACGCAGCGCAGTGGAGGAAGCAACAAACTAGATACCAATGGAAACTCCGAGGACCACCGAGGCCATGGAAAGAACAGCACAGCGCACGTGGAACGCTGGGACAACAAATATAATTAAGGAGTTTTGGCGTTTATACTCTCACTTTGGGGTCTAATAGTAATTTTACTTTTACATTTTTAATTTTATGAATTTATTCTTACGTTTTCAAATCGAAGATAGAGTTTACCCATGTTTTCTTAACTGTATCAATTCCGGTACCAAAACACCTATCATATCAATACAATTTTGCCCTAATTTTTTTAATGGGTTGTGATAATACCTCTATTCATGCCGTCGCTGGTGGATTGCGCCCAGGCAGCTGTGTGCCGCCGCCACCGAGTCTTCATGCCGCGCCGCACGCAGGCCATATCACACCCAGGTTTTCACCGATATGACTCGAGTGTTTTGTGGGTGAAAGGATAAAGAGCATTCTAGTCTATTCCCCATATTTCGAAAGTTTTTTCTATTTATTTTAAATGGTTTAGTTCAGTTGCATATAACAATGCTAGAAATGGGGGTAAACCGAGTCTTCATTTTGAAAACATAGGGGTAAAATCACAAAGTTTTCAAAACGAGAGTAAAAACACAATTGGACTTGCCCGCAGGGGTATAAACACCAATCTCCTTATAATTAATTAGAGGGAAAGAAGCAGGCAGGAGTAAGGGAGCAAATAACTAGATGCCGGCAGGGTCGAACATTTTGTACATCGGAATTACTAGCGCCCGGACGTCCGATGGGAGACATTCCCATCAGACGCACGATGAAACACAAAAAATGAACGGTTGAAACATCAACGAAATATTGATGAAACATTAAATTTGTACTATCGCAATATCGATGTTTAGGGAAAAATCCGGACGTGACACGTCGGGCGGTGTGTGAAACATGAGAAAATAACTACCGAAACATCCACGCGAACAACTAATTAAACATTAAAAATATACTATTGCAATATCAGCATGTGTCAGTTAACTGAATTGAATGGAAAATTCAGGTCCGCGATTTGAGGAAAAAAATCCGGACGCGACACGTCGGGCGGTGTGTGAAACATGAGAAAATAACTACCGAAACATTAATGAACAACTGATGAAACATCGAAAATACACTATTGCAACAACGGCGTCAATTAACTGAATTGAATAAAACATTCGGCTCCGCGATTTGAGAAAAAAAATCTAGACGCGACGCGTCGGATGATGCGTGAAACACGGAAAAAATAACTACCGAAACATCAACGAACAACTGATAAAATATTGAAAATACACTATTGCAACATCAGCATGTGTGGAGGATAGAGCCCGCATCCGATTTTTTTTTTGTCTCCGCATCAGACGTCAGAGCCACAGCGTTTCCGAAAAATATGTAGACGCGATGCGTCGGAAAATAAAACATAAGAAAATAACTACCAAAACATTAACAAACAACTGATGAAATATTAAAAATATACTATTGCAACATTGTCATGTGTGAAAGATAGAACCCACATTTTTTTTTTCTCCACATCGGACGTCAGAGCCACAGCCACAGCGTTTCCGTTTGTACATCAATGTGTCCAATAGATATATGCAACTATCACTGCTAAAAAATCTAATGTAGGAGCGGTAGAAGACCCCTATAGAATCGGTATTACGAAACGTTTTTACCCGTGGATTTTTTAATGGCATCCACCACTGTAACTGTAAGAGCGATTCGCGGACCGTTTCTGTAAAAATATTATCAAAAAACGGTGGAGAACCGCTCTCACTAGTTGTTTTACAGGTGCGGTTGGTGGGATCCAGCGCTTCTACTAGTTGATTAAAAAAAAAAAAGCCTAGCCAGCCGCCGCCGTCCGGCCGTGCCGCACGCCGCGGCGTCCGCCGTCGCTGCGCCGTTCGCCGACGCGTCCCCGCAGCCGTCGCTCGGCCCCGCTGCCTTGCCGCGCCGCCGTCCGCGGCGCCGTGCACTCGCCGCGTCTGTGCTCGCGCCCGGCCGCCCCGAGCACGCTGCGCTGCGCCGCCCCCCGACGCGTCCGCGCCGCCGTCGCCCGGCCCCGCTGCCTTGCCGCGCTGCCGTAGCCCTGCCGTGCCACCGCGCTGCTCGTCCGCGGCGCCGTGCCCCCGCCGCGTCTGCGCTCGTGCCCGGCCGCCCCGAGCGCGCTGCTGCGCCGCCCGTCGACGTGTCCGCGCAGCCGTCCCCGGCCCCGCTGACTTGCCGCGCCGCCGTGCACCTGCCGCGTCCGCCCTCGCGCCCGACAGCCTCGAGCGCGTCCGCGCTGCGCTGCCGTCGCCCGCCTCGAGCGCGTCCGCACAGCCGTCGCCCGGCCCTGCTGCCTTGCCGCGCCCCGGCCCCGTGCACCCGGCCACGACCGCGCTGCCGCCGCCGACGGTGCCGAGCGTGGCCTGCGCGCCGCCGTCGAGCTCCTCGCCGAGGCCGCCGCCACCAACGCCGCCGAGGGAGGTCGCGCCGAGGCCGCCGCCGCCGACGGTGCTGAGCGACACCGCCGCGCCCGACGCGCCGCGGCCAAGCGTGCGGACGCGCGTCCACTGCCCGCCGCCGCTCACCGTTGTTGCCATCTTCGGTTCTTTGTTCGAATCGGTTGGCTGGATAGTGAGGGAAGAAAAGGGGATCCTAAAGAGAAGAGATGCTCGTGGAGAAGAAGATAAGAGAGAGTGAGGGAAGAGAAAGCATGCTTTGAACTCGTGGAGAGAGATAGAGTCGATGGTGAATATTTTGAAACGCGCGCCATTTTTTTCATCCACTGCAAAGGACTGGGATGAATAGCACGAGCGGTGGATGAATTCCACCGCTTCTGCTAATTACAGTGAGTCGGAGCGGAAAAATAGGAGAAATTTTAGTCAGTAAAAGTGGTGAATAAAATGATCCGTTTCTTAAAAATAGCAGGAGCGGTGGAAAAAATAGCAGGAGCGGCGCGTGTTTTCCACCACTCCTGCAGACTGAAAACAGTGAGAGCAGTGCATCCGCACCAACCGTTTTTGCTATTTTTAGAAGCGGTTGGAGTCACGCACCGTTTCTACTTAAGCATACAGCAGGAACGAATCTTTTCGTGGGGCCCGTTTTGAGAACAACAGGAGCGGTTTTTTACTGGAAGCCGCTCTTAATGTGAATAGAGGAGCGTTTCCTATAGTGCAGCTTTGTAGCAGTGAATGCTGAGTAAGAACCTAGAGAAAAGATCAATATTCATGTGAACTAGATAGATCATCTCATATGGTTGTTGCATCTCGACCTTGTAAGCTGCGGGAACAACGCCTTACTAGTTTACAGGCAGACGGCTTGGATGATTAGAATCACACTATCTGTAACCGAATAAAGTTTATATATTTTTATATATGAACTAGTAAAAATGAACGTGCGCTCTCCACGTGACAAACATATTGTTGTTGTTATTGAAAGATTTTAAAATGATTTTAAACCGCACAGGACAAATAAGTTACTGTTATATATTCTTTTGAAAGATTTTTAGATGTTAAAGAAAGTTAATGATTTTCAAATATTTATAAAAATGTGAGTCCTGCACATTTGTAAAAAAATAAAAAAATTGATCGCCAGCCGACATGAATTCACATCATAATCGTCAAATATTCTCTCTGTCCCAAACTACAGGCATTCATCTATAATGTAAGAGCAAGTTTTCGCAATACCATTTTTTCACCAAGCGAAAACATGTATACCCCTTATATTGGTCCCACTTGATAGGTTGGAAAAGATTGGAATGAGTTGGAAAAGGCCTAAAACTGACAATGTAGAAGGAAAATATTTCTGCCATTTGGTTCTTTATTTTCTCACATTATTTTGTATCCTATACCCATGTATTGAAATTAATGGAGGTGTTTGATCCACGGGCTAAATTTTAGCCTCCGTCACATCAGATGTTTGGACGCTAGTTAGAAGTATTAAATATAGTCTAATTGTAAAACTAATTACACAGATGAGTACGAAATGGCGATACGAATTTATTAAGCCTAATTAATCTATGATTAGCAAATGTGATACTACAGTAACCATTCGATAATCATAAATTAATTAGGCTTAATAAATTCGTCTCGCCGTTTAGTCCTCGTCTGCATAATTAGTTTTATAATTAAACCATACTTAATACTTCTAATTAACGTCCAAACATTCGATGTGACATGGGCTAAATTTCAGCCTCCAGATCCAAACACCCCTTTAATAAAAAAGGAAGGACATCAACCAAGCGAGTCTCTCTTTTTAATTTGTCTCTTTCCTTTTCCTCCTTTTTATTGTCGGCCGGCCAGTTCTTTCTTTTCTTTCAACTGTTTTGGATTCACCAGCGTACATGTTGCATGTACCTCTACGCTAGTGTATATTAAAAAGTCGAGTGTTAAATTTCTTAATTAATAATTCATTAACAAATCATATATAGTTAGCGAGAATAATTTTATATTTGCTAATGATATATTTTGAAAAAAGATAAATGGCTAGTTTTTTAAAGACCGTATAAACTTTATATGCAGCCCCATACATGATTCAGCCCATTATTTCTTGTGGTCCAAAAATACTGTGTATCTCATTTCAATCCTAGCATGCTACTGACTATCCATTTTGACGCCAGCGATGACCTCTCCACCGATCTCCCCATACAATCCTCTCGCCGTCCTTTTGACACTCCACGTATCCACCTGCTGAGAGAGGCGGCCAAAGCGATGGATGGCATTAAGGCTGTTTCCAACAGCTCCTCTATCCCTCATTCCATATCATTATTTCAACTACCTCTTTTTGTCTATAATACAGAACAATGTTGTAACAGTGACGAGAGGATGAGATATGGGAGCACTGCTGGACACATCCTAAGTAAAAAAAGCCCAACAATAAGGGCTTGTTTGGTTCCCACCCTGGAAACGGCGCCTGGCCAGGGCAGCAACGCCAGGACGTTCGATTTTGTCTGCCTGTGGTCAGTTCGACTTGCCTGGCGCAGCTGTCCAGGCGACGGGCGTCAACCAAATACGCCTTAAGTATGGCGGCTTTGGCGTGATAGTCTTGGTGTAAGTAATCCACCACCTTTGCCACATGTCCACGTTTACGACACACGTTATACCACTACAGCCATGTTAGGGGTTGCTGTTGGTTTGATGCGGAAAGATCTAAGCAGATGGACAAGACTCATGTGCCGACGACTTAATCCGTCGATCCGCTTATGTTTCAGCCGTGGCGTTCTTGCATACATAGTTATTTTTTACGCTATTCGCACTTCTGTTAGTTTAAATTTCTACTAAAAATATTCCTAGCCTAGTGAGTATAATCTTTTATTTATTCTAACCTCCAATTAATTTATATATTTCTATCTAATATTTATCCACCTCCGACTACAATCTTTTTTTACTATATACACTAAATTAATATTTATAATAGTATTATAGCACCGGCAGGTATTAGGACTGTGACCACCGGCTCATCTACTCCGCATACTTATATGTACCTTGGTGATATCAGCCTTTGGAGCGTTAGAAAAATAATATTGGAAAAACATCTTTTTACCTTGCAAGAAGCTAAAAAGAAATAAAAAAGAACGGATGGCAGCCCTTCCTTATCCATTCGTCCGTATCCATCCACCACGGCGCTTCTCGCCGCGTCCGCCTGAGGAAGGCACCGCCGCCCATCGCTCGTCACGCGACGGTGGCCGTGTCTCATGGCAAGGAGGAGGGAGAGCTGGAGAGGAGATGCCGGGCAAGGTCGCCTCCTCGTTGTCAAGGAGGGCCGGCCATCTCCTCGCGTCGCGCATCCACGGCAGATCAGTGTGCCGCAGCCGCTCTCATCTCGTTTCTTCCGCCTCTCAGGTTCTTGATGAAAATTTTGACTTTTTCATCTCAGATTTGGGACTCCTTTAGGCCTGTTCGTCTTCCTCTCAGGTAGGCTGAGGTCGCGGTGCAGTGGTCGGTCTCTGCTTGAGTTGGCAAGCTCCCTTCCGTGGCTCCAGCCTCGGATCTTCATGCTTAATTTTCTCCTTTCCTTTTCTTAATTTCTTCAAGCAAGTCCCAACGTCATGCATCTCCGCATCACAGCTTGTTCCTACCAAGCTTATTGTTGTCATCATAACAGTACATTATAAGTGGATTGTCTACGATTGCATAATCGATGTGGGATTATTAGACATGATATTGTGCAATTTATTGGGCCACGTGGATGAAATAATGAAATCGGCTGAAATCGGCCCAGGCGAGGAAACTGCCGAGGCTCTGGCTCTGCCGTGCCGGGCAGACAAGGGAAACATGAAACAATCTCGGATAGAAACTCAGGTGGAAAGACAAAACATGGGTTAGGTACAAAGGCGGGTAGATTAAACTTTCGGTGGAAAAAATAGCCCCATATAGGCAAGAACGCGTAACGTAAGAACCGGTTTTCACACGATTCGGGTCAACTCGTGGGGAAGGATAATGCTAACAATGCTTGTGGGCCTACGTTTGGGCCCAATTAGACCATAGAGACCGTTAGATCAAAAGATATAATACAATCTAAGGGTTGGTATAGGTTTGGGTACAAAGGTTTTAAGTAAAAAATATTTAAATAACTCACTCTTTTATAGGGTAGATAACACAACCAGAGAGATTCCTTGATATACTAATGGGACGCATGCATTACACAAATCTAATGGATGAAATCCATTGGTTTTTGTGCTGATCGAAGGTAAGCAAAGTAAGCCATGCATGGGACAAATTCTGGTCGTTGTACACAACTGCATATGTCGTCTATTCATCTGCTCCGTTCGTACTTAACTGGCACGAGCTAACTGAATTAATGCAGTACAACACGAGTCATTACTTCTCTATCTTTTTTTAACAAAAATAAAATTACATCCATATAAACACTGGACTTCTCGTCGGCTCAGAGACATTCTTGTGTAGGTGTGGCACAAGTAGTAATACAAGATGAAACGGGAGGAGTACTGGAGCGGGTCGTAGGTAGTCCAGTGTGACGAGGCTATACATGTCGTAGTAGAAAATAGGAACTTGAGGCATCAGGAACACCAACTCTGAGTGCGGCAGGGGATCCACCACTGCCAAGATATCATCTCGTCCTGGAATTGATCTTAGTTCAAAAACACATAGACCAACAGGTTTGGGGATAGTAGCTAGTACAAGACACAGCTTAATTGGGATATACCCAACTTAATTAGGTGTGTCATTTCATTGAACGATGCTGACCCGAAGATTCCCAAGAAGCCAATGAGCTTATATATACACAGCTACTGATTTCTGCACATTTGTAAAATAGACGTAGAAATTGTGCAACGTGAGAAAGCACACACCACATTTATCTCTCCTTCACTTGTAGTGTGGGCGGCGACTGCTGTGCAATCAGCCTAGCGATGCACTCATGCAAACGGCAAGCCAGAACGGAAACCAAGTTCACATGATCACTATAGCCTATAGGATCACTACAAATGCCATTGATATTGTAATATAGCTTTCTGGTCCACCACCAGCAAGATTAATTTTGCTAGAGCGCAGAATGTGCCAACTGAGATGATTTTAATTTGTCAAAACAAATGAAGGTACTTATTATTTGAGTTCTCGCCAAAAAAACATAATGTAAAAAGGGAATTACATGTCACGTAAGCACTTCGAGGGAGCCAAATAAAAAAAACAGTTACCTTTTCTAGTTCTCACTTGAACTAATTTGAACCAAATTACAAAATCAGATACACTCATGATCTCCCAGGTTATCTGTGATAATTGTAAAGGCATTTTGTTGAACGTATTAAGCAACTCAGTGGAACATTTTCCTACTGTTCTGTTTGAGAGTATCTATTTTGTAAACTAGAACGGGAAAACGGAGACCAAAGAAGGCAACTGTGCTCCACAAATGTTTTAGATAAAGAAACAAGTCCGGCTTCCACACTCATAGATGAAGTTTCAGGCCATATTATTACAACCCACACTAAATAATATCACAAATCAAAATCCAATATGAAATGCAAAAGACCATCCAAATGGAGAAAATAGCTTCATAGCTGAAATAAAATATTTTTTGATTTAGTTAATTATTTATCTGTTCGAGGTATGAAATAAAAACCCAAACGACCATCAAATGCATATCCACATGGTATTGCCGTAGGATTAGCTCCCTTCATCAAAGTACAAGCTTTGGTGACATGTTCATCAATGTCACATATTTCACAACATAGAACCATTATACACACACAGTTGAAACATGACCATTAGTAAAGCAACGATAACAATATGGATTCTTCTTACAACTACAAGAGGTTTGTTACAGTATTTGGAATTAACTTATAGCCATTTATTGGCTCTAATTTAATGGCTAAAACTTAGAAAGAATCTATTCAAGGGAACCAAAGTTGTGGATCAGAACTCAAATCTTGTAGACCAGAACTTAAATCTTGTGAACCGGAACCTATGAGCCGGAACCAAAAACATGTAGGCCCGGAACTGAGTTCTTCTCAAGCACAGTAAAAATCTCTACAACTACATTTGGAGTTATTATGAGGTAAATTGTCAACCTACATTTGTGTATAGTTCTGTTCAGCCATGTCCACCCACATGTGTGAAGAAACTGAGGACTTACCAACGCAACCATGACCAGGTGGTATCGCAGACGGATTGGACGATGTTTAGGGCTCCTGCCGGTTCTGCAATGATAGGCGCCAGCCCCTGTCCATCCTGCTGCACCTAGTGCTTCTTCGCTCGCAGCCAACGTCCTGCACCTTGCTTTGTTTGCACCAGTCCCATAGTTTGGCTGCCATTCTTGCCTGCCTAATAGCTCTTGCATTCCTTGATCATTGTAAGGGTTCCTGATGCTTCCAATTCCTATTTTCAATGACAGAAGCATCGACAAAGACCCACACCAAGTATGGTTCAACTTCTACCTCTCCACTCTCCATCACTTAAACTCTTCCATGCATCTCTGTATATAAATGTGACCGATCCAAATAGAATTGTCGTGTGCATATTAATGCGAACATTGTTCTTTAAAAAAAAGGAAGAAAATATGATCTACTCCTGTGTTGTACAAAATGCAGTTAGTGCTGGTCCCAGGTGCATATGAATGGAGCATGTGAATAAACATGCAGCTGTATAGAAGAAGGTAGATGCATCTATCAAGATCGATCAGCAAGACAATGAGTTTCCATTATGCATGCATTCATTAGGCTCAGTTCCCATAACGTGTTGTTGCGTTGTATGATTGTATCAACCGATTCATTCTTTAATAATGTACATAAATGCCAACTTCTGATTCCACAAAAATAATGGGGAAAACAACCAAGGTAATATCAACTGCGATGCATATGGTTCAAACCTCCTAATTTCCCTTAGAGGATTGTTTGGGTCGCTTGAATTGGAATTTCATTACAATTAATACTTGGTAATAAGCTTTAGGCCAAACTGTGCACATGAGGTATATATGGTGGTATTACATAGATTATGCTTAATTTTTGTACTTTATTGACAACAATAAACATATTGATATGTACTTATTATGCATGTGAATGTATGAAAGTTGATAGTTTGCAAGTATCTTCACTCTTCAGTGCCTCATCCCAAACGACTTGTGGTCTGGCACATCGAGACCAAGTGGGCCAGGAGACTGACCATGCGAAGAGTAAACCTCTGCTTCATTTCACAAACAAATTATTGTCGACGATTGAGACAGCATAGAACAAGGAATGAGGTAGCATAGACGCATAGTGGTAATCTATATGTAAATTGAGGGGCTGCTTTAAGATATCTTTCATACGTATGCCTTCATCACAGATGAACTCATAGCAGTTATTGGTGGCACGCATTGGGTGGACCAATCGGCAGAAGGCACCGAAGAACCTTGATCAAAGGTGAGAAGGGCAGTATCCCTGTCATCCAGCCTATATTTTTACTTTCTAAGCAGAATCTTCCTTGTAGAAGCACCGTCCCTATCCGCGGCCTGGCAGGCTTACTGTAGAATCTAGAAAGGCGATTGGAATGGGAGGGACATGTCTCGGAAACATCTTATAGGCTAGATACATAGAACACCTTTGCACTTCCTGGTGCCTCAAGTTCCTACATTAATTCTCAGCAGTAAGCCTCGTCCTGGTAGCCTGGAAGTCGAACGGACCCGAGTTTCTTCCATCTCATATACGGCAAATATGGAGATGGAGTAGTTATATATAATGGCAGGGCTGGTTACTTATGTAAGATATCTTAAAAGCTGCCCCTCAATTTACATATAAAAGATATAAATGTTAACTAGATAGATATAGATAAGATAAAAAAATTATGTATATAGATGGTCTATTAAAGTATGAATATACAACATATATTGAATACCAATTTACATAGGCCATTTGACTTTGTTGACTACCGACTTTGACCAAGTCATCTTATTCAAAAAATTTGCAAAACAATGAAAAAAATGCAAGTCACAGTTAAAGTATATTATATGATAGATTAAATCAAATGAAAGTAAATGATAATTTTGAAATTTTTTGAATGAGACGAGTAGGTCAAACTTGGTGTTGAAAAAGTGAAACGATATATAAATCGGGCTAGAAAGATTATCTATTAGTGATTACTTGTCCTTGATATTTTTTTTCTTCATCAGAATGTGTGCTACACAAACTGTTGGTGTGCCTATTGAATTTCCATTTCTCCATCCAATTATACAAAAATCAGTGCATTTATTGGTGGGATCACCCGTCGACTTCTTGGTAAGCTTCAAGCCAAACTGTGTCCACGGTGTTTACGTGGTAGTTTTACATGGATTTTGCTTTTTGTACTTTATTGATAACAGTAAACATATTAATAAATACTTAAGCAAGTAAATTGAAATCTGGAGCGTTGATATTTTGCAAGTATATATATTCAGTCCCTTATCCCAAACGACTTGTGGTCCGGCGCACCGAGACCAAAGGCAGGAGGCTGATTGAAGAGTGAACCTCTGCTTCATATTTCATCATCAACGATTGAGACCTGATCGAACAAGCTAGGAATGAGGAGGCTGCGCCCTCTGCATTCATCGAAGATGTACTGATAGCACTTGGTGGCGGCACGTGTCGGGTGGAACTATCGGCAGAAGGCACCGATGAAGAACCTTGACCAAAGGTGAAGGACAGTATCCCTACCATCTGGTGTATACCTTTACTTTCGAAGCAGAATGATTCTTGTACAAGTATAGTTCTCTCTTCACATATGGGCTGCCATTGGAATGGGGCGGGCATGTTTTGGAAACATATTATAGGCTAGATCCCTAGAATATCTTTCGTGTTCCTGACGCCTCTAGTTCCTATATTTTCGCAGACTGCAAGCCTCATCCTGAGAACCGGGAAGGAACTACCTCTCTACTCATATACACTATAAGATTGTACTAGTGTAAGGCCGCGCGCGTTGCGCGCTGCAGTATAGTTGTATCCAAAGCTGTTTGGTTTGGGGCTATATTGTAAGAAATATAATTTTATGTAATGTCAGAATGAAGCACTAGATGTAATTGAATTGGACAGAGAATTCAAGCATAAAGCAATATATATTACAAGCATGGATTATTCCGGTATAACAGGTGGTTTATATAGGCAACGTACAACAAGGAACTGGAAGTTGAAGTAATGCTTAGGGCCATTCCCGCAGCCTTATCAACACAACACGGAGCATCTTAGCCCCAAACAAATCAGGGCAAGCTAGAGTTTAAAACAAACAAGAAATACCAACAAAGGAAAGAAAGAGAAAAAGAAAAGGCGTATAAAAACACAAGCATGGTTTGACATGCGAAGGTCCTCAGAAGTGCTCTAATCAACACAAGGACTCTGATTCTAGGAAGAAGCATCAGAGGCTGGGAGGAGTGAGGCCACGACACTATAGTCCTTAAAACCGCAAAAATCCCCCTTTTGCGTCCCAGCACATAGCATGGCGAAAGACTGTCAAGAAGGCAGCTGCATAAGGACAGAGTAAAGTAGAAGCATGGAAGCCTTTACTGCAAAAAACAAAAGCACCCAAGTATATATAGAAAATAAAAACAGCCTATATATAATCAAGATCAAGCAAAGGATCTGAAGGCAAGAACTACAACATCAGTCTAACTGGTATCATTGAGCATCAAAACTTATTAGGTTCCTGATCATCTGTCATTTCGAAAGCAAAACATGTTTGATCAGGAACTGCACATGCCTCAGTTTAATAAGGTGTTGAGCTGATGCTGATTTGAATTATAGAAGTTTGAGATAACTTATGGACATAATGCTATTGATCTAAAAAATTCCCTATAATCCACACCACCACCAGGCCCATCCACTATTTGTAGCAATACACTTGTGGTATGAACCTTAGTACATAAGAGAGAGGAAGTATAGTGTCATGTGGTGGCTGTATCTGTGTACATTGAATGGGCAGAGATCAAGCGCAATATTTCAGTTGGCATACACATTGAGCATGATGGCCCTAAAGTTCTTTAGAAATGTAGATAGCTAGCTAACTAAGATCCAGAGAACACAATCCAGGAGTGTTATGTTTACATCCTATCTTGTCCACTCTACTTTTACTTTTTAAGCAACATTAACGTTTTGCCTTTCACTTCCTGCTCAGCACTTTGATGGTACTACCAAACCAACAAATGATTAGAAAAGGAAATCAAGTGGCCTTAATGCTAATGCACACCTGACATATTAGTCAAAATGGGAATAGGGGGAGGTGAAAAAACTTAACCTGGAAGATAGTTGGAGACTGTACTTTGAACTACAACTACCAGCAGGGACAATTCATTTGTTTGGCATGTTACCTAAACCAAACACAGGCACATATTATCAGAAATAGCATTGAAATATATTGCCAATGCAGAGCATAACAACTGAATCTATATTCCCCTGTTTTACTCACATCCCTGTCAAATGGTAATACGGTTCGAACCACCCAATCCTAAGCTGTTGGTATAACAGTTCTAACAATGCCAAGGCAATTCGACAACTACTGAAAAAAGAACTTTCTTGTAGGCATGCAGCTTCAAGCCAATAAAGGAAAGATTCACTAGAGAATGCAGGTAATAAGAACATGTCAGGAACAGTTAGTACATGTTCTTTTAGAACCCCAACATCAACTCGTCTATAACCCAACTGACACAAGATGACTACACAAGAACATATGGATCCAAACAACACATTCCTGCAAATTAAAGCTAGGCGAGATATAGCCAGGAAATTCCCCTACCTATTTTGGATATTATGTGATAATCACAAATTTATTTAGAAGTCTGCTTGATCTGTATATAAATGTTAACAAAAGTACAATCAGCTTATTGCATAAATATATGCAGCTAGTAGAACCGAACTATATTTCCTAGCAATACAAGAAGGGGAGCAATGATGTAGGATGAAAAGTATCACTAATTAGCAGTTAGCCAAACGTAAGCATAAAATGTGCAATGAAAGGTGAGAAAAGCATTCTGCATACTTGAGAATAACAGGAAAAGGTCTAGGCCTCTAATGCACTGTATGATTGTGCACAAAAAAGGATGGATCAGTAATCAAAATACAGGTTGAGCATAGACTACTGAAATTGATACGGTGAAATGCTTAAGATGCATTAACTCTAGAGATCAGGGGATCACCAATTTTTTTAATTCAGATAAGATCTAGACCACATGCAGATTGAAGCTTCCCAGTGATCCGCAGCACTACACGCCGATGATGAGGACACTGACCCAGAGTGTCCAGTGTCCACAGAGGAGTTTTTCTGCTCACAGAGCACCTAAAGAAGGTATTGCTAGGCTCTCAATCTGTAATTAGCTAAAGGGATACGAGGAGCTGTGATAATTATCTGAAAAATAACAAGATGAAGATGCAAACTGGATATGAATCCTTCAACTGCCTTTCCCATTCCTGCACTGGAGGTGCGTTCACCATTTATTGCATGGAAATTACTCCCGTAAATTTTCCCACTTCAATTATCTAAATAAACAAATTGAGATTAGTGTTTATACCCATATTCTAGAGTGCAACGGTGATTTTACTCCTATTTTTCAAACTTTGTGATTTTACCCTCGCGTTTTGAAAACGAACGCGCCGTTCACCTGCTGTTTTAACCGAGTTTAAAAAAAAATAAAAACCAAAGAAAAGAAGCCGAAAAGACACACGTACCCCTTATCCTTATCCACACAACCCTAACACACTTTCGTCTGTCCATCGCACGCGAGAGCTCTCCCAGGCGGCGGCGGCGGGCTCCAAGCTTTCGGAGCCGGCGTCCCACTTCCCCTCCCCCCCGGCGTCCTTCTTCCTTTCCCTGGTGCGGCTCCCCCAGCGGGGTCGGGCGAGCGGGCCGCGGCTCCCCCGGCGGGCTCGGGGGGGCGGGCGGCGGCCGCCGCGGCTCCCCCGGATCCAGAGCAGCGACGCCGACTCCTGATTCACCAAAGCGACAGGTCCTGGCGTTCGACGTGCCCGCGGACGCGAAGCTCTCCGCGGCGCCGCGTCTCGTGAACAACTCGTCCTGCCGCGCGCGTCGGTACTCCAGCTACCATCTCACGCGCGTACTAGGGGGAAACTGCCTTTCCTATCCTGATGAACATTGCCCCTCTCGCGTTCGCCGTGGTTCTCATGGCGGCAGCAGGTAACCCCCAAATCAATGTGTCTTGTGGTCTTTTGTCTATTGCATGCTGTGTGCATTTTCCACAACTAATTGAACATCGAGTACACACAAACTACACACATTGTGCAGTGGGGTGGCTTTCGGAGGAAGAGGTGGCGGCTGAGGCTATCCACGCTCCTTCAACTCTAAATCCTAATTCTAAAAAAAATATTTTATTCTGATCATCACATTTTTAAAATACAGTTGGCAATTTTTTACGTTCGTGTCTACCCTATATCTTAACTCTATACCAACTATAACATTTTTTTCTATTTTTTTACTCCCCACCCTCCTCTCTCTCCACTCTCCCAATCCCTCGCACCCACCCGCCTGCTCCTCTGCGTCCCCATGGAGCTTCCTCCTCGCGCCGCCCTCCAATCCGTCATCTTCGGTGCGCGGTCGAGCTCGCCACCGCCGCCTCCGCCCTCCCCCTCGCGAACCGGCGTTGATCTGGTGGGAGCTGGCTCCTCTCCGTCTTGCGCCTCGTGTCGCTTGGGCTCTCTGCCGAGCTTGCGGGCCATGGGTCCGGGCCACCACCGTCTTGAGCTCCCGCTGGTGTCGCCGGCACCCGCAACCCCCACGTCATCGTCGACTCGTCGCCGGGCTCGTCGCCAACCCTCGCGCTGCCTCATCGCCAGTCCTCGCCGCTGCCCTTCCACGAGCACGCCTCACCGCGGCCGCTGCATCTCTTCCCCGCTGCCGCGGCGGCACTAGAGGGAGGACGAGGAGGTGCTCCGGCGGATCTGGTAGCCAGCGGCCGCGGTGGCCCGGATCCGATGGGGAGCCGCCGCTTCCTCCTCGTCTGCTGGCACTCTCCACCGGATCTGTCCACCTCTGTCCACCGCCGACGGGGAGGAAGAAGCACAGGGTGTGCTGCCGCCGGCATCGTCCTCCGATGGCCGCCACGCCACGTCCTACTCCTCCATCCGCCGCGCCATCTTCTTTCCCGCCTCACTCCGCTGTCCGGGCCATGGCGGGATGAACGGCCCCGTCCACCGTGGAAGAGAGAGAGGGGAACGCTACCGACGCCAGCTTTGGGGTGAGGGAAGGCTTACCCTACCGTAGGTTAGGGTTCCCAGTCCCCCGCTGCACCGGTTCAGTTGACTCTAAAATTTTAGGGCGGCCTTTACCGTTCTCATCGCTGCAGATAGCCTGAGGCGAGCAGCAGTAAAATGCAGCCGGTTCTGGTCTGGTTTGATGAAAACCAACCGTTCCCCTCAGCAAAGTATCATCTTTTAAGTTCTGGACTGATAATTCGTCTTCTGTAACCTGCTTGTTCGTGTGGATAATGTAACAAAAAATGGCTATATCAAGAATTCTGAATGACAAGGTGAGTTCTGAATTTGCTCAGTTTTTGCTGCAAACAATCCCTTTGCCAAAGTAGGAGTATTATCACAACCAATTACTACAAAAAGAGGCAAAATCGCATGGGCAAAAAGTAGGAGTTGCCCAACTTTTTTGAGAACTGGACCCACCTATTTATTAGTACCTTTTGGTACCTATTCCTTGCTACCTCTTTTTTTTTACCCTCGGTATTTTATTATTGTTACATCTATCAGATATGTAGATGTATAGTAATATATTTTGGTGTTTTCGTATTTCTAAAAAGCTACCTAATTTGCCATTATGAAAGATGAGGTTAAGACAAATTACCCACCCGTACCATTAATAAAATACAATCATTTTATATAACCATAAAATTTGAATATAAGTTACGGCTATGGATCTAAATAACACCGGCCTGTAGCCTAGTGGTTGCAGCAGCTCGAGCGGCACCTGAGGTTTTGCGTTCGACTCCTGTTGGGAGCGAATTATTCCAGGATTTAATGGCCTTGTTCATTTAGTGGTAGGCAATGTTAATCTCAAGATATGCCTGCCTAGTCTTTCGGAGGTGGTCATATGGGTAGGGTGTGCGTGCCTACGTTTATAGGGGTGTGTGTGGGTGTGTGTGTGAGCATCTACGTTTGTACTATGTTTAAAAAAAAACCCATTTGTTTATATCTAAATTACCCCAGTTTCATTACATAGATTTATTTCACATCCTCTGAAATTAGTACTACGTGATTTTTCTTACTAAAGATCACAATACATGCTCGTCTTGCAAACCTGCGCACTTGAACTGAGTATAGGCCACAAAATGATCACCAATCAGGCAGCGCCACCAGCTTGAATGTATCCTTCCTTACGGTGATGTGAGACAATAATGAGGATTGAAAAAGCACACCAGCTTGAAGAGATAACAACCTTAAAAGAAAATGTTGAATTTGGGCTTAGGAAAACAAAAGACTCATATGTTCCCAAGTAGTACCAAGAACGTTCCATCGTAGTAGGCCATGCGAAGACAAAGCAAAAGTGTAAGGTCTTTTCTTGGATTCTACTTCAGAAAAAGATCTTAAGTGCAAATAATTTTGTTAGAAAAAATTGGCCACATGACCTGATCTGCAACTTTATAACAATGCTCCTGAAACACCTTATCTCCTATGCAAAGTTTGTGTTTACTCAGTCCAAGTTTGGAATCATTTAACCAATTTGTATAACCTCCATCACTTACTAGACACTCGCCAAGGCGAGTCCATTTGCAACTGATGGACGGAAGCGATCCAGACTAAAAGTAACGAAGGTGAATAGAAGGGATTTCGATGGCCTGATGATTTATTTTTGCTTCAATATCTAGAAAGAAATAAATAGGAAAACTTTGCAGCATAAGATCATCATTCCCTACAAGTGGCTTTCCTCATCAAAAAAGATGTGACCCAATTTAAGCTGGCATGGTGCTCCTAAAATGTCAAGTGTCTGTCTTGGTTGTTTCGTTGCTTTAGCTTTTTCTATCTCAATACTTTAGTTTGTGGCTCAGCTCTGAAGCGGCGTGTGTTCGTATGTTTTGGTGGTGTTTGTTTGCTTGTTTTATTTTTCTCCTCTTCTAATAAAATTTAGGTAATCCTCTTGCCATCCCTTAAAAAACAATGGAAAATTGGAGATCTAAACCTCCATTACTGTTTTCAAATATAAAGGAAAATTTAACACTACCCATAAACATTCCGGTCGATGTGGATGCTATCACATTTGTTATGGAAACAATGTTCACATTTAAGAATGGATCAGTTGATAATTACAACACACTATGTGAGCCTAACTTAATGGACCGTACATGTGCATATCACAAATCCATATCGCTGGATTTTTTTTATTAGATAATGTAGCCCATTGTGTTTGTGCTGATCGAAAGGCCAGTGAGCTGCAGAATTGCTAGTTTGGGTTCCCTCAATTATAGATGCTCCATGTGATGCACAACTGCATATTTATTCATTTTCTCTGTTGCTAGATATAACTGGCAGCAGCACTAACTGCACGTTGTGCAACTTCTCATTTTCTGATATAAAAAAGCAATTAGCACATTTATATAAGCACCGAACGTTGGCTCGTCCACATTTATATATGAGGTGGAATATATAGTAGAGGAGAGCATCAGTACTCTAGTATAGAGAGGTAGTCCTAGCATGCATGCTCCTAGTCCTATGGATGAGGCTATCTGCGCAGGAAATAGGAACTTGAGGCATCAGGAACACGAAATTTGTTCATGAGATCTACCCGATAAGATATCTCTGAGGCTTGTCTATCCCATTCCAATGGCACTTCAAGTTTTTACGGCACGACATAGCTATGGCAGCGATTGCCGCTGCTCTTACAAGAAAGGCTCGGCTTCAAAATTTCGCACCGGTTAGAGTCATAGATGTATTATATGTTACACTACAACGTATATAGATCTATTTTTATATTTAGTTTTTTATAATAGCATATCTTGGCACTTTAGATGTATGCTTGATTGATTTAGTTAATCTTTGATATGATTGCAAAAATAGCTAATTTCAATATAAATTCGATCGGGTTTCACTATACTATTTGTCATAATAGCTAAGGTGAACAATTTAGATATAAATTAGAGGGGCTAATCATAATAGAAAATGTGAGCAATTAGATATAAATTTAGGGTGTTATTTCTTATTTTTCTTTCCTAATGGAGAGTGGGTAATTCATTAATATTATTTCCATAATGGCAGATGTGGGTAATTACTTAGAAAACAACTGTAATGATTATTAAGATTCCAATTGTGTTGATGATCAGATATTTTTTATTATTGTGAGAATTTCTATGATTTTATCTTTTTTTCTATCGCATCTTATGAGGATTAACATGGAGTCTCCAATTAGTAATACTAAGATTGGACACAAAATATATCTTTCATGGAAAGGTTTCTAGCCTCTTTATTAAAAACAATTATGGGATCATCAGTATTATCCTAAACGCTAAACGATAAATAATCGATCACCCTTCGTTTAGAATTTAGACCGTTTAAATAGTGTTTATATGGATTTATATGAAAACTTTCACTTAGGTAAAGAAAATATTTTAGTTGTATTATAATAAAATTTGAAGTGACGACAGGCTATGACCCCTCCGTGCAGCTTGAGATGAGGAGATGCGTGGCGGTCGCCCACCAGCTAAATAGCCGAGGCTCTTGTCTTCGACCTGATGGCGCAGTGGTTAAAAAAAAGAGAGGGAACTGTTCGAAATGCTACCGCAAGACGAAAGCGATGTACGAGTACGACTCGGGGGACAGGGGACTCGGAAGCCACGTACGGTCGCCACGCGTCCCTTCGTTGCCAGGGCCGCGCGGCGCGCCCAAAGTCCATAATAATTTGGGAGTTCAATCTTAACAAACTTATTACAAACTAACGTATAAGCCACAAGGAAGCTTTCTCAGTAAAAACTATGGCAACAGCCCCATGCCGGTAAGCGAGCTCGCTCCGCGCCCTGTCCAGCACAAACTATGCCGGTCAGCGAGCTCGCTCCGCGACCTAACCGGATGGGACTAAGACGGTCAGCGAGCTAGTGTGGCGCCCTTGCAAAGAGCGAAGCAGCCAGCAAGCTCGCTTGCACCGTGTCAGACTGAAGAGATTCGCATTAGGAGAATCTTCCGGTCTGACCCGAATAATTAAGAGGATCTCGCGATCCGAAGAAAACTTGCATATTTGGCCTTCATCTCGCCCTCCCCAGCGCGCTCTAGCCCGCGAACAAACACAAGTTCGCCGAGAGCGACTATGCAGTCTCTTCGCCCCAAACTACATGTATCAACCTGAGGGGCTCGCTCACCAAACGTTTTAGGTCTAATGGTCTACCGCCACAACCTTGATGGTATGAAGGCAAGTGAAACGCGACGCTTCTATTTATAGTGCCCCTCAACAGACAAGTAGCATCTTCGACGGTGCAAAAGTAACAAACAGTGAAAAGCTTACAATAAAAAGCAACGCAAATTAAAGTTGTCGGCCATCACAGAAAAAGGAAAAGATAAAAGTGAAAAAGAATCCAGATCAACTGGTCGGCCACAAACAAAAGTCGACACGAAGAAAAGATACGACCACGCCCCGAACTTTCCTTCCATCATGTATAGTTACATTAATTTACAATACTGCGGGTAACTTCCACAGACATCTCATCAATAACAACATCCACTGCGTTATCCAATATTACATCAATAAATGCTTTGAACTCGTCTAAGGACATCACTTCGCCTTCGGTCCTATATGCACCAATAACATCACGACTATAACTAGCCAAAACATCTATAAACCGTGAGGCATAGCGAGCACTAATTTGCTTCGATGCCAGAAAATCAAGAAAGTCCGAAGACAGCTCTTCATCAACACAAATCATTTCCCCTCCAGCCGGCGAAGAGACTAGAACCCTGCAGTCATACTCGTCGGTCCAAGCTCACCCTCATCAATGGACTCTGGCTTCGGTTCAAGCAACCCAAGCGGCGGATTGAAAACCCCGTGTTGCATTAACCTAAGCTCGCGGCGAGTCTTTCTTTCTGTCAATACGCGATGATGTTCTAAACGATCTTTGCAGAAACACTCGAAAAAAGCTTTACATTTGGCATTACGCAGATCGTAACGCTCAAGTTTCCAATTCCAAAAATCAAAAAACTCGCAATTCGGATACTTGCCATGAAAACGCCTCCAAAGAGACCCAGAGACAAAGAAGTCTTGGCAATTCATCATAATAGGCATTACATCTTCAATCACCCACGTAGGCCCGATCTCCGGAACCTGCGCAGGGACTTTAAGAGTCAGCATCAATCCATCACAACATAATACATATAATGGTCCAGCGCCAAGTTTTTTGCCAATAGCTAGCCTAAACTGACAAATCTACGCCTGCTCTTCGGCAGGCCCTCTTCCTTCATTCCCATGATCGCCTGAAGCA
Organism: Paspalum vaginatum; assembly: GCA_030272315.1. Lineage (NCBI taxonomy): Eukaryota > Viridiplantae > Streptophyta > Magnoliopsida > Poales > Poaceae > Paspalum > Paspalum vaginatum. The sequence continues at coordinate 38,130,802 of CM059013.1, forward strand.
GGAGGCTGCGAAGAAGAACCACCATCGATTTCCTTCACCGGAGCATGTGAAGAAGAGCCAACAACCGGCGGCTGTGAGGACGACCGCATGGACCCACCTTGCGCGTTCAAAGAGCAACAAAAGTCATCAACTGACAACAAAACTCTTCGCGTCGCTGCCAAAAGGAACGCGCTACAAGTCAAACTTGGTAGCAGGAAACAAATACCACAACCAGAACAAAACTGTAAAATCACCTTTAGTGCAAGGCGCTCCGCTTGCAGCACAGCAATCTGCTCTCTGCGAGTCTTCTAGAAGGACTTCAGGAAATTACTAGCAATGCTCTTCACAATGGCCGGAGTATTTGCATAGGCATCAATCGAAGGCCAAGCACGCTGAGGATCGTGCAAGCCACGAATCTTATCTTTTTGATTGCCCAACATCTCAAGAACCTCGGTCATCACAACGCGAAGAGCGACGCCAGCGCTAATTCCACCAAAAGCCCTACCAGCTTCCTCGAGGTCAGCCGCGTGACCAGATAGCCAGCTGAAAATTTTGGAAGCCCGGGCCTCATCGAATTTGAACTTGCCGAGCAAGCTGCCAAGCGAGCGAAGAGACGACGACAAAGCCTCTTTCGCCTTATCGGCCCCGTTCTGAATAGCGATGGCAATTTCTTCTTTCTCCTTCTTCAAATCCTAGATTTGCTGCTCAGCTTTCAGCTTCGCATTGCGAAGATCAGAAATCTCCTTCTGCAAGAGCTCCCTCTCCTTGAGAACAGTCTCAAGCTCCAAAAGCTTCGGAGCAGTTTCCACAACTGTTTTCTCAAGTTTAGAACACTTTGCTTTTGCGGCACGACCCTCTTCCACAACAGTGTCCTGGGCAGCGACAGAAGCTTTAAACAGCTCATTCTCCTTAGTGAGGTCCTCAATTTGCATGTGGCTTGATTCGTACAACTCTTGGACTCTCTTCTTCTCGCACTCACTCCGTTCGACGCAGCGAAGATGCAAAGCAGCTTTGTTTTCTTCGATATCAAGATCTTTCATGGCAGAAATGCGACAAGCACGAGCAGCAAGCAAAGTATGTAAAGTAGAGTCGCAGCAGCACAGTGTCAAAAAAAAAGAAAAAAAAGAGGAGAAAAGGATACAAACCTTCATAGCAAGGTCCTCCGTGGCCACAAAGAGGTCCTCAGCCCAATCCTTAGAAAAGTCTTTCTCCATAATAGGGAAACAGAATGAGCATCTCGCTTCGGCCAACATTTTCCCTTCGCTAGAGCGACTGTGCAAAGCGATCCCACTTTTTCTGTTTCCACCAAGAACTCTAGTATCATCAGGGAATCCAAGCTCCCAAGCCACATCAATCAGATGTTCACTGCTAATGAGATAACCATTGCCGCCCTCCGACCCTAAGCTGGCATGACTGACCTCAGGCTCATGCGAGTCTGATAACCCACGCATTGATGTGTTAGCGACATTAGCGAGAATGTCCAGCCCAATGCTTGTCGCCCGAGGAGAGTACTCTTTCGTTTCAGCAGATCCAGCATCAACACTTTTCACTGCCCTTTGCCTAGAAACCACCCTTTTGTGTGATGCCCTCTTAGACGAAGGACCAATCAACTCCCCCTGCGATTTCTCATCCTCTCGCGACCTTTTCTTCCCCCTCTTCGCATCGCGGGAACTAGCTTCAATCTTAAAAAAACTCAAAGAGCCGATTGCTTCGGCGGCCACCCAACACCTCCTCAATCTTCCTCTGCTCGAGAGAAGAAGCCTTGTCGAGGATACCGTTTGCAGCTTTCTCAATACCTTCGACATCTATCTTCTCCCTTGACAAACCAAAGCACCTTGCGAAGTCAGGAATCTGAATTTCCTCTCTGGCATCAGTCATCCAATATTCGACACTCAATCGGTCGCGAACCGGAAACACTTCGCAACTGCAGAAATCCTCCACAAGATCACGTGTACCGTAAACTTCGAAAATCCTCTCGAGGGCAATAACAAATGCCTTCCCAATATCTGGCCTCTCCGACTTCAACGTAAGCTGATTCGGCAGATCACCAATGTCAGCAGTGTACAACGGGTGAACTTCACCAGAGGAGAAACAATCAAGTTTCACGTAGAACCAAAACTCGTGCCGGTCGTTATCTCATTTGTTACGATAGGCAAGGACTGGACTACTCACGGAGCTTAGATACTTGAAATTCATACACACGAAGAGAAGCTCCTTCTTCACATCACCCTCCTTCACAGTTTTAGGCTGATGATGAATGCTGTGGACAGCAACGAAGCCATCAACCGTGGGCCGAAGCCTCATCGTCTTCGCAGCCCACAAATAAACTCCAAGCTTCACGAAGGCGTTGGGAGCAAGATGGTGCATCCGAAGTCCATATATATCATTGGAGAATATTGCACACATCCCTGGAAATGGGAAGGCGAAGACCAGCCTCAAAGAAATCCCGAAAAACAATAACTTATTCTTCTTCCGGAGCCGGAACAGTGGAGGTAGGAGCGCGGGCAGCGCCTTCAGTGAACCATCCTTTCTTTGTCCACTTTGACAAACTAATAGTGGTCACTCTGCTCCGTGGAAACTCGGCAGTCCTCGAAGACACTCAATCAGAAACCCGGACCCTCGACATCTCGTGAACAATATCGAAGAGAAATCAGAGAAGGAAGTTTCACCCGAAACTATGAACTTCGCGCGAAAGGGTGACCAAGCAGCAATCAGCTCTCGAACTCATAAGGCTTGAAAACGACTGCAGTCGAAAACAAATGACCGTAGTCTGGGACTTTATATAGCAACCTACGTGTAGGCGAACCGCCACCCTACGCGCCATGCCGACGCGTGTCCCCCCTGCGAAGCGTCGACACTCCAAAAGCCGACACGTGTAAAAAAACTCAGGGAGAGGAAAAACCGAGCTTGCTTCCTTCCCCCTCTCTTCGCCAGCGCGAAGAGGCTAGAACGAGCTCAGTCCTCATTCTTCAGACGACGCCCGTGTGGGGCTACTGTTGGGGGGCTAACGTCACAGCTCAGTTTTTCAGGAATTCATCGCCTGAGGAATGGTCTCCGATGCGAAGACACGGCGCAAAGGTCGAGCGGCGAAGATGCATCATTTCGAGATGGCGCATAGGTCACGAAGTCCAGTTCAGATGGTCTTCGGCGTGGAGACACGGCGCCAAGATCGAGTGGCGAAGAGGCGCCATTCGTAAACGGCGTAAAGATCCTAGAGGTAGAGGTAGATCGAAGAAGTAGTTCCTTCGAAGTTGGGCGCGCCGCCAAAAGCACGATGAGGCGCCATCAAGACCTCTTCGGCGCGGAGACTCGCCTCTTCGGGACTCACTACCCGAAGTACGGCTGCGGGGAACGCGGTCCCCATGGGCCCGCTTAGAGTGTCGCATGTAAAAGACTTGTGTACCGTCGAATATTCCAAGAATCTAGTGGTTATTGAGGTGCTACTGTAAATTTAGACCCAGGCATGATGTACCCCTATAAATACTCCTGTAGAAGCATGTGTAAGACAGAGAAAATTTTTATCTCAGCAAGCATCTTCTTATACATTCCTTACAATTTCGCACTGTAGAGTGGCCTTCTCGGTTTTCCCCACAACAGTCTGCTAGAGATAGCCTTGTGGATTCAATTAATTGCGTCAAACCCCTCTCGGAAATTTTGACTTGCCATAAATTTGATCCCTCTAAATCTCCATAACCTAATCAATCTCCCTTCTTTCTGAATAAGCCAATACAGAACAGATTATCGATCCCCTCCTATGAGTTAGTCCATTAGCTCACTTGCATTACGGCTTGATCAGACAGCACAACAACGATTATTCAGATGAGGTGATTCATTATGGCTGGGGTCATGTACACAGATAGGTGAAAATAGCATTTACTCAATAAACTCAACAAACATTCCGAAAAAGGATGAAATAAGCATGAATATTCTTACTTGGTAGGTCATCTGTTCTTAATTAACTAGTTTCTCTGTTTGTTGTTCCCTACGCTAGCTGTATCAACCATAGATAACAGAACTTCACAGTATCATTTTGGAAAAAAAATATCTTACGCCCTCAATAGTTCAAATGCTAGCGGTTTGTCCCATTCTATCTTCATTCCTTGAAGTTGTGCTAACTATCCACGAAATATGTTGTAAAACTAATCACCTCTGTTCTTGAGATGCTTCCATGATTGTCGGCCAAAATGGACCTCTGCGGAAGGCTATTGCACGGAGGATATCCAAATATTTAGGAAATTCAGATCATGCATTCTGCTCCCAAAACTTATTTCATTGCTATGGATGGATCTCAAGAGGCGGCATCACTAAGTACTCTCCCAATGCCTCCAACTCCTAGGCCACGCTTAGTTAGGAGCATTCTACTGCTGCTCTAACAGATCATCTTCGAATTTGAGCTCTGCTTGGACTCTGAGAGTTTAGACATCAGACATATATATAACAATAGCAAACAGAGATACAAATCAATACCACATGTGACTCGTATGTGTCAGCACATAATGAATTGGGTACACTAGTCCATCAACCCGTGCTCTCGCACGGGTTAGAGTTTTAGTAGGAGATATAGATTTAATCCTCAGTAATATTAGAGGTGATTATTTAATTCATCTTTAGTAATGGTGTTGTAGGCAATTTACATGCAAATTTAAAAATTATTTTAAATTATCTTTTATGATAGCATATTGAGTATCTTATATGCAAATTTAGGACTTAGTTAATTTTATTTTTTATAATGGCATGATGATTAATTTATATGCAAACTTAGAGGTCTATTTAATCCATATTTTACAATGTCATGATGAGTAATTTTTATGCAAATTTAGAGATTATTTTAATTTGTATTTCATAATGGCATGATAGGTAAATTTAGGGGGTATTTTATTTCATCTTTCATAATGGAATGGTGGGTAATTTTTATATAAATTTAGAGGGTTATTTTATCTCACTTTTCATAATGGCATGGTAGGTAATTTTTTAGAAAATATAATAGATATAATGTCTATTATTATTAGAGCTACACGATGGACGGCCGAATGTTTCTGATTTTTATTAGAATTTTTAAGATTTATCCTTTTTTCTATCACGTCTAGTGAAGATTAACGTGGGGGCTCCAAAAACAGACTCCAATTAGTAATATTAAGATTTGGTCGCCATTGCTTAGCACCATGAAGACGTAATGACCGCAGATAGTACCGTGAGCACCAATTTAGCGCATTGGCAGTCGCACCTCCAACCCATGGCATCGACATATATAGCGTCAGCAACATCTAGGGTCCATGGGAAAATGTAACCCGTCGGACCATGATGAAGTGATTAATGGCACCGACATATTTGGTTATGCAAATGCCACTCTATGTGTTGCTCTTCTTTAGGCTAATTTATAAAACGTTTGATTTTTCTGACATCAATCTTGACTTATCCCATGTCTATATTTTTTTATGCTATATGATTTAAAACCATATATAGGTCTTGACTCTTGATACAACATTAATTTACTACTTTTACATGTATGGACATCATGTATGATAGCATGAATCGGTTCGGGAGTCCAGTAATTCCTTGGCGCAAAATTGCAGATCCCAGTAGCCCAGCAAACTCGCCTAGTAGCCCCCTCCGCCGCCGCTGCTACCTCTCCCACTCGTCACTCGTCAGTCATCACCATGCCAGCGCAAGTGTCAGCAGTTGAGAGATTGAGGCAGCGATGTGCTGGGCTATCGCCATCTAGCCATTGACGTCACACACCCCGCATAGAGAGAGCTCAGTGGCTCCGGCAGCCTGCGTTGGGAGGACCGGAGGAGGCACCGGCAGCCTGCTTTGTGCTCTTGTGGATCCAAATCAAACTGCTGGCCGGCCAGCTTAGGCTCCGTCAACCCGTCAGCACCGTCCTCTACTGCGGCTTGGTTAAACGCACGATGGCATTGTTCTCATGCATGTTCTGATTTGGATCGGCTAGGGTTGTTTAGGTAGGTGCTGTACGTAGGAATGTACTCATATGTAGGGATGGAGGGTTAATCCAATGGTTATAATTATTTTACGATATAAATGTATGGCCGGATGTTTTGTTTTTTCTGAGAATTTCTAGCATTTATCTTTTTTTCTAAAACGTGTTGTGAGAATTAACGTGGAGGCTTCAATTAGTAATATTAAGATATGTACCATATATAATTAGATGGTGCAGTAATTCTCGCTGCCGCTCAATTTCTCCAAGAGTACTACGACTATGAGTACTTTGGCTTGAATGCACGCAGCAATCGCCAAAAAATAACATGGAGAAACTATTATTAGGAAATCGTTGTCCACCTATCCTCTGTTTTCCATTGATGGAAGGAACCGTACCATAGTACTCAAGTCCTACAAAAGAATAACAGAAGACAAAAGGGCACATCAACTCCATTTACCCTTCATATAGCATAAGTATACCATCTACCGCCTACCTATTTGATCATCCACAATACCAGAATGATGCTGCGCGCGAAACACTCAAATATTATACCTTTTTGTTCCACAGGCAGCAAGATTTTGCTAGAGCAAACAATATGCTCACCCAGAGGATTTCAATTTGTCAAATAAAAAAGAAGGCATTTATTTTCCGAGTTCTCACCCAAACCAATTACATACCATTAGTCTATTAACCCGTGTTCTCGCAAGGGTTAGAGTCTTAGATGTATTATCTGTTACACTACAACGTATATAGATCTATTTTTACATTTAGTTTTTTATGATAGCATATCTTGGCACTTTAGATGTATGCTTGATTGATTTAGTTAATCTTTGATATGATTGCAAAAGTAGCTAATTTCAATATAAATTTGATCGGGTTTCACTATACTATTTGTCATAATAGCTAAGATGAACAATTTAGATATAAATTAGAGGGGCTAATCATAATAGAAAACGTGAGCAATTAGATATAAATTAAGGGTGTTATTTCTTATTTTTCTTTCGTAATGGAGAGTGGGTAATTCATAGGTGGTTATTTAATATTGTTTCCATAATGGCAGAAGTGGGTAATTATTTAGAAAACAACTCTAATGATTATTAAGATTCCAATTGTCAATTGATGACCGGATATTTTGATTATTGTGAGAATTTCTATGATTTTATCTTTTTTTTTCTAGCGCATCTTATGAGGATTAACGTGGAGTCTCCAATTAGTAATTCTAAGATTAGACACAAAATATACCTTTCATGGAAATGTTTGTAGCCACTTTATTAAAAAATTATGGGATCATTAGTATTATCCTAAATGCTAAACTATAAACAGTCGACCACCCTTCGTTTAGAATTTAGACTGTTTAAATGATGTTTATACGGATTTAAGCGACTCAAATGATTCTGTACTATAGCATATTGTGAGAATTAATAAGGAGGCTCCAAAATGAGTCTTCAATCAGTAACGATAAGATTAGGTACAAAATATCTGTTTCGCAGTAATATAAATTTTAAATGGGAATGTTTGACAAAAATTGAGAGTAAATTTAAAAATTGAGAAATTTTCCAAAAAAGAAAAAAAATTTCTCTCGTTGAGAGTTGAACTCAAAACCTTCTATAATGATAGAGGTAGGTAATTACTTAGAAAAAAATTAAAAATGAAAAATTCTGAAAAAAAAGAAGAAAATTGCTTTCGTTGAGGATTGAACTCAAAACCTTTTGCAATGACAGAGGTGGGTAATTACTTAGAAAATAAATTGATAATAGAAAAATCTGCCAAAAAAGAAGAAAATTGCTTTTGTTGAGAGTTGAACTCAAAACCTTTCATAATGGCAAAGGTGGGTAATTACTTAGAAAACATATCTAATGGCTATTAGTATTCCATCTGACAATTCACGGTTGGATGTTTCTGATTTTTGTGAGAATTTCTATATTTATCTTTTTTCTGGTGCGTTTCGTGAGGATTAACGTGAAGGCTCTAAAAAGAAACATCTAATTAGTAATAGTAAGATGTGAGCACTTTGAGGGAACCAAATAAAACATAGGTACATTTTCAAGTTCTCACTTGGAAAGCAATTTGAAGCAAACAAAATCAGATACACCATGGTCCTTCATCTCCAATATTATCTGTGAAGTTGTGCAAAGGCATTTTGTTGAACATATTATAGGCCCAGAAGAAACTGAGTGGAACATTTTTCCTACTGTTCTGCTTGACAGCATCAGTTTGGTAAACTAAGGAAAAGGAAACAGAGAAGAAACAAGTAAGGTGTGTACCACAAATTCAAACGGTCTCTGTTAAACAAATGAGAAGCTGTGATGTCAAACTGAATATGTAAATGTGCACTGAAACCCTGTGCACAAATAAAATCTCGGCCAAGGAGACATCCTTCCGCACCTAAAATTTCAGCATGAATTTGTGGATGAGAGTATTTTGTGTTTAAAATGCTTGATGATTGGGTCCACAACATGCTAGTGATGAGGGAAGAAGATACAAGCTAAGGTATGGAGATGAGAGAAAGAAACCAATAGCATGTCATTGTTCGCTATTTAGTGGTACCACCAAGCAGCCTGTATACCGACGATATCCATCCACTACCGAATGTTTAAGCTATGAATCGTTACCAGGAGATGGCAATCATGATTATAGCGCCTTTGACGTGCATCCAGGATCCGTAGTGGGTATTTTGTGGATTCATTGGTTAATGGAATGTACACTAGAAGGGTTGGATTGTTGGAATGAACAAACTCTATTGCTGTTATTTTGAAGAAAACAAAAGTTAATAATGGAAAATATGAGATCCACTATCTTCTTCAAGGAAAGCAAAATTCTACGCTCCATATGCAATTATGCATTCCAGTGGATACTATCACAGAGATTCTCGTGTATTTTAATTTGATGGATTACGCACTGTTTTGAATTCATACGGAATCAAAGTTCACATTTAAGGATCAATCAGCTGATACTTAATCACTTATAACGCACTACGTGAGCTGAGCCTAACTCAATGTATCGTGTGCACATCACAAATTCACTGTGTTGGTTTGTTTTAAGATAAAGAAATCAATTGTGGTTGTGCTGATCGAGAGTAACGTGAGTGAGCAGAATGACAGCTAGTTCTGGCTTCTGGGTCTTCTTATAGATGCACCTTGACCTAGCTCTGCGCAACTGCGCATCCATTCATTTTCTCCATCTGTACTTAACAGGCACACCGGCACTAACTGCACGTTGTGCAGCTTCTCTTTTTCAGTGATAAAAAAATAAAAATCACATTTATACAAAGTATAAACACAGAACATCTAGCGTAGCAACTAGCTTTAATCCTGTGGCACATGTAGTATATATAGTCGATGAGATAGAAGATTCGTAGCAGAACTCGAGTGGAGAGGAGAGGTATAGTCCCAATCTCCAAGGGACGACGAGGATAGCTAACTGACAGAAAAAAATAGGAACGTGAGGCATCAGGAATACGAAAGATGTTCAAGGCACCTAGCCGATAAGGAATCTCCAAGACATTCCTGTCCCATTCCAGCCGCTTTTCTAGTCTCTGCAGCAAGAATGCTGCCCTGCCGTGTGGTGACTGACCATGCTTGTGCCAGAAAGGTTCAGCCACAACAGGTATAGATGGGGCAAGAAAGCTACGCCCAAGAACTGTGGTGCTTCTCGGCGATTGCTCCACTGGACGTGCGCTGCCGACCACTGTGATAGTAAACAGCGCAGCCTCCTCTCTTTAGTTTGCTTGTTCTCCTGTTGTCATCGCTGCCGATGAAGCGGCCAAAGGATGCCGTCCTGTTTGACAAGTCTCCTGGCATCGGCCCGGGTGCGTCGGACCACAAGTTGTTTGGGATGATGCCCCAGAGGATACTAGCAAAATAGGGCAGCAACGGCCTTCAATCCTAGTGAGTTAACTTTGGCGTCAGATTCAGACTTTGCATTGGACGCGCTGAATTATATCGAAATTCAGCACTGACTTTTGTACATCTGCATGCAGGCATATAAATTATACACGTAGAGCATAGCAGTTTGTCTAGCACCTATGTTACAAGTTTCTTGCTTTTTTTAGATAATGGCAACAGAGTTTGCAGCTTCATCTCTTGTTCAGAGAGAATCAGACCGATTTTTATTACAACTCACACAAAAATACTTAACAGAGTTTAAACTACAGGAAAAAAAAAGCTTAGCCACGTATGGCCAGCCAAAAGAAACAAATACTTGTAAAACGACCGTCTCTAATTGTTGGCAGCCATGTACAACTACTTGTGATTAATCTTCATTTCGCTGTAATTTGGTCCATAACCGGAGCCAGTGAGTTCCCCTAAAAAATACCTGCAGAAAGGATTTTGGTCATGTCTTATCAAATACAATATCATTTTTAGATAGCCATAAAGCCCAACACAACGCTGCCGCACCTAGCAGGAGTAAAGTGCTATGCTTTTGTCCACACTGCTTCAACCAAATATCAAAAAGGTCACCCGCATTCGTTGGAGATACAATCCCAAATGACATATGGACTATTCACCATAAAATTTTTGCATAGTGGCAATAAAAAAGAGGTGTTGTATAGTTTCAGATCCACCACAAAAAACGCATGTTTTGTCCCCATGCCAATTCCGCCTACTGAGATTAACTTTGGTCAATAACACCCTTTTCTTTAGGTACCAAATAAAAATCTTGATTTTCAAAGGTAACTTAGTACGCCGGCACTGAAATGTTACTGTTTACAAGATACTTATACATTGACCCGACTAAAAAAGACCCATTCCTATGAAGACCCCACTTAAAAACATCATTCTCCTCCTGTAACGTAATATTCATTACTCGAAGGACTAAGCTATGCCAAGCTGTATTGTCTCCCAACAACGCTCTTCTAAAAGAGATGTTTAAAGGTGAGGAGCTTAGAACTTCTGCTACAGTTGCATGCTTATTTCTAACTATATTGAACAACGAGTGATACCGATGCTTTAAGGGTTGGTTCCCTAGCCAAGTATTCTCCCAAAAACTAATCTATGTCCCATTTTTTACAATAAAGGATCCTAGATTAAGAAATTGGCTATTGATCTCCATGAGGCATGACCAGAAGTGCGAGTCTCCTGGCCTCTTCTCAACTTGGCTCAGGGTCTTGTTCTTAAGGTATTTGTTACGAATCAGTTGTTGCCACTTGATTAATAAACATTTGTTCTGCAAGTCAAGATTCAGGATGACTAGGCCCCCCTGATCTTTTGGTTGGCAGAGTATCTCCCACCTAGCCAGCCTGTATTTCTTTCTATGTTGATCTTTTTGCCAATAAAACATTGATCTATGATAGTCCATCTTTTGAAGTACTCCTTCTGAAACTTCGAAGAAGGAAAGCATAAACATTGGCAAACTTGGTAACACAGAATTAATAAGGACCGACCTCCCACCTACTGAAAGCAACTTCCCTTTCCACCCACTAAGACTTTTTTCAAATCTATCCTCAACCAATGCCCAATCTTTATTACTCAGTTTCCTATAATGCATTGGTATACCAAGGTATCTAAATGGGAAAGAACCTAAGCTGCAACCAAATAAATGCGAGTAAGCCTCTTGTTCCTGTTTTGCCTGCCCAAAACAGAAGATCTCACTTTTATGGAAGTTAATTTTTAGTCCTGACAACTGCTCAAAAGAGCAAAGAAGTAGTTTTAAGTTCTTCGCTTGTTCAAAGTCATGCTCCAAAAAAATCACCGTGTCATCTGCGTACTGAAGAATGAATAAACCATCTTCTACCAAATGTGGAATTAGCCCTTCAATATGACCTGTGTCTTTTGCTCTATTTATCATGATAGCCAACATATCCACCACTATGTTAAATAGTAAGGGGGACAATGGATCACCTTGACGCACTCCTTTTTTGGTTTGGAAGTACGAACCAACCTGATCATTAACCATAACACCTACATTACCCTGTTTAACTAAAGACCGTACCCAACTACACCACTTTGGCGAAAAACCTTTCATTCTAAGGGTTTGTTGTAGGAAGTCCCAACGAACTTTGTCATAGGCCTTCTCAAAATCAATTTTAAAGATTATACCAACGAACTTTGTTACAAGTTTCTTGCTAATCAAATGAAAGAAAAAATGTAACAAAGTCAAGTAATCATTAATATGCTATAGCCTACTGGAACACTTCAAAAGTCATCTACGTTTTAGTAGAGGATCACATTAAATAAATCTTAGTGCTAACTTACGTGTATGATTAAATATATTTATCTTATGCAAATAGTATAAACTCTAGCTTTAGTCAAGCAATTAGTGACCTAATTCATCCCTTCTTCTTTAAGTTGGATTCCCTATAACATCACTTTTGGATAATTCTCCCTATAATGTACACATGTATTCTTCTAGTTGCTAACAAGTACCCCATCTGTTCCAAATTCTAAGATGTTTGGTTCTCATTTTCTCATATATTGTTCATATAGCAGAAGCATCTCATCTAGGACTTACCTATTTGATCATCCACAATACCAGAATGATGCTGCAAAACACTAAAATATTACACCTTTGTGTTCCACAGATAGTAAGATTTTTGCTACAGCAAACAATATGCTCATGGAGAGGATTTCAATTTGTCAAATAAAAAAGAAGGCACTTATTATTTGAATTCTCATCAAACTAATTACATGCCATGTGAGCACTTTGAGGGAACCAAATAAAAAATAGGTATGTTTTCAAGTTCTGACTTGGAAAGCAATTTGAAGCAAACAGAATCAGATATACCATGGTCCATCTCCAATATTATCTGTGGATAAGAGAAAGAAACCAATCGCAGCCTAGCTATGCCAAGAGCATGTCATTGTTCGCTGACTAGTGGTACCACCAAGATGCCTGTGTACCGACGATCTCCATCCACTACCGAATGTTTAAGCTACTAGAAAATACAGCGCCCTCTCGGGCGCTCTACCCGGCATATATTTTGCCCATTAAAGCCGTTGATAGAAAGAAAGACCGTTTCTATTGTCAAATTCGCATGACTATAAACTGTAACAACATTATGAACGATATAATTAGCATGCAGTGGACACCTATATTTTCCTTAAGGACGATATAATTGCAATACAAAAATAAGTATATACCTACTTCACTAAGCTAGTAATTTGCTGCAGTTAACCAGCAGCGGCGTTGGTCACCGCAAGCACAATTAGATGGCAGCAGACACAGTAAACTAATACTTATAATAGCGTCATACAAATATCTGATGACCTAAAGCGTGATCATAGAAATGTTCAAGAACATAGTCATTGCAAATAACATTACATGTTCCTTACAGGTCCCGTCTTCCATAGCTGTCATCACTAAGTCCAGAATTCACTACTACCAGACGGTTTATCTGGTAGCATAGAATACTGGCTCAAATTTTACATCTGGATCATCAAAGCCAGTGCATACACTAATGGCAGCAACTGGCGTGCAATCGGCCTTCCCGTGCAATCCTGCAAGCAGCGTTCGTGGAGCGTCCCGTCCCCATCCAACGGTGGCTTCTCTTTTTGTACTTAAGCCCTCCCACCTCTCTCAGCATTTGATTGATACACTTGCTAAAAACCCCCTTTGCAATCTTATGCCATGCAACGCCGATGCTGACGCCCAAGGCCGGCAGCTGCGTTCGAAGCGATGGCGCCCAAGGCCGGCAGCTGCGTCCGAAACGATGCCGACGTTCTGAAGGATGCGGCGTACTCCACCATTCAGAACAACGAAGCCCATGCCTACGTTCAGAAGGAAGACTCCTGCACTGCTGTTCTGTTGGTGATGACTGGCGCGGCACTCCACTGAACGTCGGAACAATCACCCCAGTCTCCCAAATGTTGAGGTTGCCATGGATGGGCCTTGTTCTTATGTCAATATTGCAGACAGGTGAGAAACATGAAGAGAAGTTAGCTTTTGATAATTACACATGAAAGCTGAAGGAGACGCTGCATTCAAACAGCTATCATCTTAGATGTATTGTCAAAAAAAAAAATCTGTTGAAACAGTAGCTCAGAAGAGATCTTCACTTCTCCATTATCTTGTCCTGATACATGGATGTACATTGCTTTCATTTTTTTAATTCATGCACTTGTGTTCGATACCACCAATCCACCATACAGAGGGTTCACAATTCAATTTGGTAACACTAATCAACTAAATTTTATTTTTTTTAGATAATGGAAAGTCCGGCTTCCGCTCCCAAAGAGAGCTTCAGACCAAATTGTTACAACTCGAACTTAAAGAAGAACAAACATGTCGTTTAACATCCAATTCTAAACATAAAAGGCATCCATGAGAAGCAAATAACTCCATCGCCGACGACTCTAGACTTCTACAAGTCCGCACTATATCATCCTTCATGTCATCAGTGCGCTGTAACTGTGCCCAAAATCATAGACAGTGAGTCCCCTGAATAGAACCTGCAAAAATGTTTTTGATTGTCATTTGTTAAATGTCAGGTCATTTCTATTAAGCCATAGTGCCCAACACAAAGTAGCAACTCCAGTTAGCGACAGCCTAGCTAGATTCGAACCTCCCTGTTTCAACCAACTTTCAAATAGATGCACAACATTAGTAGGTGGCATCAAATCAGCAGTACTAAAAACGACTCTACAGAGAAATTTAACGTATATACAGTAAAAAAAGAGGTGCTGGATGGATTCAGACTGCTTACAAAATTCACGAGTCATATTACCTCTCCAGTTTCTTCTGACTAAATTATCCTTCGTTAAAAGAACTTCTTTCTTGAGGAACCAAAGAAAGATTTTGATTTTCAAAGGAATTTTTGTGTAGGTCTTCATAAGTCCGGATATTTTACGGTGAGATCTATGTATAGAGCACTCATCAGTAATGACATCAACATGTCCCAAGAAATATGGCGTTTAAAAAAAAACTGAATTTTATTGTAATCACAAGGACTTCAGTTTACACTCATAATTCGCACAAAATTCTTATTAATAAAAATGGCTGTTTTGTGCTCTCAAACAAATGAATGTACTACAAATTTTACACTCAACAAGCACATGGCTGCATCAATCATACACAACACAAGACTCCACAAGCAATTTCATTCTTGAAAGCTGACACGCACCAAGCTCTGTTCAGCTCTCAGTTCAGCAATAGAACAATTGTCCAGAACAACAGAGCAAAGGAAAATTTATTGGATGGCGGAGGGATGCTGGTGCTCCACCGTTCAGGGCTGCTGGTGCTTCACTACGTCAGGTGGACGCACGGTGGACCTGGAGGTGGCCGGCCGGCGGCGGACCTGAAGGTCACTACACTGCCATGGGGAGGCGGCGCGCCCAAATCCCTCTGTGGAGGGCCGCGGACTGCAGCAGAGGACCGGCACGGAGCTGAGTGGCGTCGCAGGTGAACCTTGAAGAAGCGGTGATGGACTTCTGTTGCTGGCGCGGCGGATCTAGGACGCGGGGAAGGAGAGGGAACTGCGGTGCTTCCATGGCTCCATGGCAGACCTCTTGGGGCGCTAGCGGCAGGCTGGGAGCATGGGACATGGTGGCCGCAGATCTGAGTGGAGGAGACGGCGGAGCTGAGTAAATCGCGCGCCCAAACGGCGACCCGAGGACGGATGCGGCCGCGGTGCTCTTCGCACTCGACGAGCGGAGGACGGAAGAACCATTGTGTATAGTTTTGCTCTTTCTCGTTTCTTCAAAGGGAGTTTTTGCAAAAATGTAATGGACCCGGTCTGTAGACGTGCGGGGGCTTAAGTGCAAAAAGAGAAGCCACCGTCGCTGCTTGCAGGATTGCACGGGAAGGCCGATTGCACCCCAGTCGCTGCCTACACTAACACGTAAATAAATAAATAAATAGCGCACACACAGAATGATCGCTTAATATATAATATTACGTGGCAGGCGATCGCATACATACTAAGGATTTGCCTAGGCGGTTCCTGACCGCTCACAGGAACGGTCTTAGCACACAGAGAGGCAGGGGCGTCTCTGAGAGAGGCTAAGTTGTGAAGGCTAAACATCCAGGAGAGAGACCACATTTGTCAACGTCCGCTGGTTCCTTTCACAAGCGGAATAGAACAATCCAGCAAAGACATGTGACACATTAGGGTGTTAATCAACCACAGAAAGACTCAGACATAAACAGAGGAGCACGAGAATTCAAAAATATGACACAAGATGAGTGATTCAACAACGTAATAGTCCATATTAAATTTGGCATACCCTGGTAGGCCTATGCAGCCCTGCTTTTGTTGGTGGAGACTACCGCACTTGTCTCAAGGCAAAATATGGAGTAACTCGAAACATCAGCTGTAGGGGCGATCACACATCAAAAGGTCTGGCTGCAACTGTGAAGACAAAAGACTTGCATCCGCCTCTCTGCAACTAAACATTACTTGAACTGCAAACAGGGGAAAACATTAGAGATATGTAGGGATATGTGCAACCACACATAGCCAACTGATATATAAAAAGGAAAAAAATGAGTTATGATAGAAACTCCGTATCCATGGGCATCCACTAATTTCTACAATCAATAAACATGTATGGGCAACATGTATAAGAGGATAAGGAAAGTACCCGGGCTCAGCAGTGTCTTCTGTAGAGCCCCGGTCATCATGCCTCCCATCATCTCCATCCGTGGAAAGCCTCTTTGCAGTTGCCTTGTTAGGCTAGAGCCCTGGTCATCATGCCCCCCATCATCTCCATCCGTGGAAAGCCTCTTTGCAGTTGCCTTGTTAGGCTATGAGCGTGACCTAAAAGGGAACCACAACACTCATCTCAATTAAAAGTGCAACCTAACATAGTTGGGGGAAAAAGTGAGCACAACTTTTGTCAGCAAGCATCACCTCTTTCTAGCAGTATTTTCCTGCTTCTTAGTTGTTGAGGAATCACCGAGAACACTTGCTTTTTCTCCGGGATCGGTACCGGTCTAAAAAAAATGAGAGTAAGTTTATGTAGGTTATGATGGCCAACATATAAGTGCAGACCAAATGTAAACGGTCACATAATTATATATGTGAATGCGTTAAAAAATATACCTTTTGCACACTAGCCACATCACTGGTTTGGGTTCCTACTGGCGACTTTGCAACTCCAATTGGGATTTCACATGCTCAAAAGTTTTCCCTGGTGAGAGCAGGTCTGTACTTTTTTTGGGCTCACTTGCATAGCAAGTGAAGCGTCACAGTTTCCATAATGGGACTAAAATATGCTTTATTATCAACCCAGTGTTTGGTAATCACATTCTTACATCAGAGTGATACAGATCCGCCCTAATGGGTTGAACCACAAAGGGGCGCAGCCCTGAGAATCTAAGCAGCGGAATATAAAATGTAGGTCCATCTTCCTCATGCCACAGTTGGAAAGCAGGTCGTAACCCTTACTCGTTTGTGGACAAATATATGTCCATAGCACTGGGAAAACAACAACAAAGCAAGGGTGAATACATATGTACTCAGCAGCCCACCTTCCTCCATGTAAGTTTGGAGAAGGCTAACATTATATGCAGAAAGATATCTGAAGTTCAGAAAAGGTTTTGCGTAAAAGTAGTTTATATGCATGGTTTGAGATAGTTGTCAAGTTTTATCCTTTCCAAAGACTGAGTTTTTCTTAAAAATAGTTGCCACTAGATTTTTCGGTCCAACATGCCTTATGCCTTTTCAGCCAACACATTTTTTCCTTACACGCAGTATCCACTACTGAACAAAAAACATTTTATCCAATTCCAAACATATTCTATTTTATTTTATGAAAACTGCTAATTGAAGAATCAAGCCGTAACTCATCCATACCTGTGGACACGGACTATTCGAATAGGTTTTACTCTGATCAGAGCTTATACTAATTCCCACAAGTTGGACTCAGCGGCACATTACCGTCGTAACTGTCCGAATTCCAAACCAAACCGTTGCCTTTGTTTCATCACCCAGCAGAACTTTAGAGGTTCAGGCATCCGAGCCACTCCAGTACCCTGCGATACTCCCGTTGGCACACCACCCATTCCCTAGCTCCTTGTGTGCCAGCACAGAAGCTTCTAGACTATCCACTCCGGCTCGGGTCTAGCTAATGCATCATACAGAGCGAGTGGTTGTACTAAAAGAGTTAGGTAAGATGAAAATCATAACGGTCCTTACGAAGAGCTCAGGTAGAACGATTCCAACTTTTTAATGCTCGACAGTGCGAACAATGCACCTACCAGGTATTCTCCATGAATCTCGGCAAAAAAGGGTAACCGCAGGTAGCTAAGTTACCCGTTCATACCCTGTCCTTATGGCTGTTTCGACGCGTAGCCGTATTCCGACAAAGTCGGTTGCCGGGGTTCTTCCCCATTTTATTTCAAAAACCACACACACAACCACTCTCCCATACCCATTATATTCCACATCCATAATATCAAGACTATGATAGATAATTAAATGAGCGATCCCACTTATGCGCGCTATATCTAAAATAGGGTTAGGTGGCTATATACTTTGCTGGGTTACCTTAGCAAGCAAAACATGCAAGTTTTTGTGATTAACAAGCCAATGGTTGTATTTGCAAAACATAGAAAATTTATGCATCAAGTAGGGATTCCAGTTGGCTTGTCCTTTCACTTTGTTGAGACAGTTGATATAACAGTTAATGGAGGTATTGGGCGCACACCATCGCGTAGCATACCGGGAGGGGTAGGCTGAACGGACTTTCCGGTAAGGCCTAGTGCACAAACAAAGAAAGCAACAAATCGAAGCATAATATGAGCTCAACGGGTTTGGAGGTGTAGAGCTTGGATTGCGGAGATGAGAGTCTGCTGGGTTCTTACTGGTGGTGTTACTGCAAGTGGTTGGAGTGTAGCGAGTTTTCGGGCGAGTTGGCGGGCTCGGTAACGACAGTTATGGAGACGCCAAGGTAGGGGTGGTGGACGCGAGATGCGGGGTCGACAACGCTGAAGAGGTGGCGGTCGCATGTTGGTGTTTTGGAGATGATCTTTTTTGGAGTGGTGGAGAGACCAATGACGTTTAGATGATTTTCGGTATCGTCATAATCTGAATTCAGGGCTCGGACAGGCTAAGACAGGAATCTTTACGATTTATGTGGAATAGGAGATCAACGGCATCGATCACCAGGCTCAATGTTTGTGCGATCAGTGTGAAGCACTGACTGGGTGTAGTACGGCGTCATGGTGGCATCACAGCAGCTTCCGGCCAGAACAAAAGATTATGTGGAGTGCATGGGTAGGTAGAGCTTGATTTTAGATAAATTTAGGCGAAAGAATCACCCAAATTAGAGTTGAACGGAGAAGATATGAATTTTGTATATTTGGGAAAAGAAAAAGAAAAAGAAAAAGAGAAAAGAATATTTCTAGAATATTCCAAAATCCGAATATTTGGAAACGGGAGAATAAAATCGTATTTTTGGATTCTGGAGGAACAGAAAATATTTCTAGACTGCTTGCGAGCAGAGTTCTAGGCTGGTGTCAACGGTCCACTGCCTATTGTGCCGAATGTGGCACCGGTTTGTAGGCGGTTCTAGAAACTCCTAAAATCATGAAATTAACGTGAATGGTAGATATTGATTTTTGATGAATTTAGAAGGAAGAAACAACATAATTGGAGCTCTTATGGTCGAGAGATTAATTCGGAAATAAATGAATAAAAGAAGAGAATGGTACAAGATTAGACCTGACAGCTCGAATGACGCATGATTAGTGATGGGCTCATCACTGGTGGCTGGTGGTTGGCGTAGAAAAAATAATTGGTGGATCCACCTGTCATTCACAGGAGAGGGGGTCTGTTACAGCAGGCAGAGGGGCACGAGCAGGCCCGAAGCAGCGCCTTTGCTTGGCTCCTTGCCTCGCGCCACGGTGAGCAACGGGCAGTGGCTCACCGATGTTCAGCTCTGGTGGTTGTCAGCGTGGTGGAGGTGGTGAACGCGGAGGTGCTCGCCGCGGGCAGCCATTGGTGACGGCCTAGGAGCTCGTAGGGAGCTCTATACAGACAGGGAGAAGGAGGAGCGCGGCTTGGGGATGGTGGAGCGATGTGGCGAGGTACTCACAGTCGGAACAATCGAGCTATGGTGGCCTCTCGACGAAGAACGCAGAGGAACTCTGCTCCCGTGCATGGACACAGGAAGGGAGGAGGAGGGGGATGGCGTTCGCGGCGCACAACACCGGTGTTGAACCGGGGGCTATTTATCGCCGATGGAGGAGGAGGCCGATGATGTGTCGCGGAGATGGGAGGTCCACTTGGCGCGAAGATGGAGGGTCCAAGTGTCGCGGAGATGGGAGGTCCACATGGTGCGGAGATGGGGGTCCAAGTGTCGCGGAGATGGAGGGTCCACATGGTGCGGAGATGGGGGTCCAAGTGGCGCGGGGATATTTTTTTTGGAATTGAATTTTTGGAAAGGAATTTTGGAAAGAATTTTGGTGGAGAGTATTTGCGATATTTAGAATTTTGTTGAGCTCATATTTAACGCACTCAAAACAAATAAGTAACATCCAAAGTTTTCGAAAATTTGATTTTGAATTAGGAAAAAGATTAGAAGAAAATTCTGGGTGCTAAATTTTGGGACGTGTTACAGCAAGTAAATTATGACATTTGTTATTCAAATAATAACACTACAACTTATGTAAGAAATGTAAGAGTGAACTACTAATGCTCACGAAAAACACACCTTATCCTCAGTATCAACTCTGCCCCCTGCGGTGTGAGGGGTGTAGGCACCAAGACAGCACCTCTTTCAGGAGTGTTCTGCAGGCTGCTGCTTGCACCTTGTGAGACCATGAGTGATGACTGATGTGACCCCCTTGGTGACATTGGCATAACACCATTTCCGGTATCTATCTCTCCAACAATGGCATTGACCTAGAAGCAAACATTCCCAGAGGTAATCATGTTTTTGTGAAGCTAACATTCCATATAAAAGTCCTTTCAAGGAGCTTTGTGATTGCATCCTGGCATGAAACCAACTGGATTTTCAGCTATATATCAGAATATCAGCTGGCCTTTTGACAAGGCGTTGAGCTATGCATCCAAAGAGAATAAAATCAATGTCGCCTGTCTCATCCCCTTGCAGTGAGAAATAGCTTGTACCTACACACAGCGAGGGCATGTCAGCATGGTTAGTGCAGCGACTTTATATTTTTCGTTATTGAGAAACATTGGTTTTGATTAGTAGTTTTGATACAGGAGGCGAGTGAGGAGACAGACAAATGGTAGGAGAAACCACTTGACCTCTGGGTAGATGTGCCAATGGTACTGCAGTCAGGATTGATGCACTTGTAGGTATCCCCATGGCGCTCAGCTGTGTGGGTGCACTTTCTGGCACGAGTTGTACCACCATTTCTTGTCAATTTTCTTAATTGTGACCGGAACCAGGAACTCCTTTCTCTGCCGGACACGGAGGTAAGATACTGCTAAGTAAATGTGTCTCAGTTTTGCTGGATCAAACGTGCTAAGCTTAGGCACAAGTGTTTCATACCAGAATATACAATATATTGTAAGGTACTATAGAAACCAACAATAGCAAACATCTTAGAACAAATTAGACGCAAAAACTGCAAAACTGACCTTGTTCTCAAAGGGGTGGAGATACTTGATATAAGAGACCTTTTGTTCCTCTGCAGCAGGAGCTACAGGGCAACTCGAAGCAAGTATCTCATTCCACTTAATTGGCTTATGCACGCTCCTTGCCCTGGTTTGCATAGAGTTTGGAACATTTTGTTTGTTAAAGCAAAGCAAGGATAGCCAGCAATCAATTTAGATCACAGCTGGACAAGCATATTACCTAGCCATGAGCATCTTTGCTTCAGGAATGTCAGGATTGATGTACCATTTACACGGTGATCCCCCAGATAGGCACAATCCATCTAGAACACATGGCATTAGTTCTATATTCGCAGGCAATCATCAAGCATACAATACCATAGCCATTATACCCGCATATTTCTTGACAAGGGTGCCAACAAACACTACAATTTGTGGAGAGGTTTGTCCATCCTTGCATAACTGTTCCGCTGGGAATAAAGTGGCTTGCCCACCCCAGAGCACGACATTTACTGAGGCACCGCTGTTGTTATCAAGGAAAAAAGCAAAGGCCATTGCACAAGTGAAATATGAGCAAACATAAGGAATTATGTGCAAGGCACCACATAATATAAGCATATAAACATATAACTGACCCTGCATTGCATATGGAAATAGTCCTCTTCAAGCTAGCAGTTTGTTGCCCTTTCGATCCTGCGATGTAACACTCGAGATAGAAGTTATCATACCAATAGCATCTGGTTTGATTCGTAGCAACACATGTCATTATAGCAGAGTACATTGAAGCATGTAGTCTGTAGGTACGTAAGGTTACCTGTGTAGTACTCTTTATCATTGACACGCGAATGGATCTGCTCTATGGGAGTAAGAGAGTAGGCCAATACAGGAAATGCAGGCGGAATCTCAACGATCTCGTCTATTTCTGTCCAACTTGTCAAGCCGATCATGTTATCATTTGAAGCCGGCTTGTACTGCCTGTTGGATTTTTTGACAATGAAGCATGAGAGGTTGTAGACGCTGCCTTCTTTTATCTTGGGCTTGATCTCCTGCACTAGGGGTGGGTATATCTGTGCATGTATGCTATTTCCCTGCGTAGAAGGGAGCCAGAGCTGATAACACTGTAAATAAAAAAAGGTTCACCGGAGGTATACCAAGTGCCTAGCATCTCGAGGTCTAGCAAAAAAACTTGCAGTAGTAGTCTGTGGGCATGCAACATTATAAAGATGCTGGAATAAGACACAAGAGGCTAACATAACATGAGAAAACTGGAATTTCAGTAGTGATATCATAAGAACAGGGATCGGTGATACTATACCTCTTCATCAATAAACACCAGATCACTATGCAGCAATTTTGTTTCATCCTGAGGATCAAAGATGTCCCAAAACCGAGAGGCACGGACACAGATCGTCTCTTTCCATTCTCCTTTCGAAAGTTGTGGGATCAGAAGATCTCCCATCTACAAGGTACATAAAAGAGTCATAAGCAATAGAGCTGAGATTAATACAAACTCATCCCAAGCAAGGGTTGGAAAGTTGACAGTAAACCTAAGTGATGGTCTGAAGGACATCTACCTTGAGACAAAAGCTACAATGCACGCAAAGAACATCTGAAGATAGAAGACGTAAAACTAAACCTTAAGTTATCGTCTAGTCATTATCCAATGATATTTACCTGCAAGGTTGCCCAATGATATTTACATCCAAGGCTATGTACAACACAAAATGACCTTGGAGGTTGAGAGTCCTAAGTTGCAGCCGCTTCAGCAGCAGCAAGGACCTCCTGGTACACTACATTCCGTGTCTGTGAACCACACGAGCCATCATCATTTTCAATGAGGATTCGAAGGCCACTCCTAGATGTTGACCTTGAGATAGCGGATAGCCACATAAAGCTGCCCATGTGTAAAGACTGGTTTTCTGAGGTAAAGCCCGACCCTTGATAGGGTCTATCCTTGGCTCTTATTTATCGTCATCGCATTAGCATACTCGCACCGGAAATTGCCTTCTTTGCAGTGTGAAGGGCCACTTTACATCCGTAGTATTAAGAGCAATTCTCGATATAAAAACGGTCTCTCCAACCTTAGAGCTCAGTCAATACTATACACTGTAGGAGGCGTTGCCCAAGTGCTGTAACAAGCAGCCGTGTACCATTACAAAGGCCCATGTTTTGATTAAGGTTTTGCAACAACATCACTATAACACCAATTTTGAGCACGAAGCTTATGTGTAGGGAAATTATTTGCATCAATCGAATTTAAGAATTCAGTAGGATAGAGTACATCAAAGTCTGGTATGTGTTCAGATGATTTTGATATAGTGTCACAACTGAGGTAGTGCATGCTGTCCCCAGGTAGCAGTGACACAACATAACTATTGATTTCATCGACCGTAACGTTGTTTGGGCAGACAATGGCACGTGAAGCTAGATACATAGGGTCATTGTAGTTCACTAAGACATCAGGATATACTTCAGATACAAGCATACATATTTTATCGCCATCAGTTTGAACCAACAAATCATCAGGGATCGTAACCCATGTGGCCTCACGCTCATCTCCTTTTTTCATAGCAGGCGCAGTACCGTCACCAATAGATAAGACCCATTTGCTTAGAATCGTCAAGATCATCGCGTTCTTTTCCTAGCAAGGTGGGGTTAAGCAGTCGCATATTTGTGCATAATTTGAGGAGGACAACATGCAGCCACAACTTGGAGTTTGTAATAGAGGCACTAACTATGGAAGACTGCGAGCCTTTTCGCACTACCGGTAGGATCTGTCGAAAATCACCACCAAGAACAATAGGCTTACCACCAAACGGGAGGTTCGCATTTGAAGGCATACGTTCAGAAAGGATGTCTCGCATAGTCATATCTAAAGCCTCGAAGCATCTACAATGCGTCCATCGGTGCCTCATCCCATATAATGAGAGAAGACACTTGTATAAGTTCAGCAAGCATGGTACCCCTCTTCACATTACACGTGCCAGCATCAGTTATGTCGAAAGGTATTTTAAACCTTGAGTGTGCAGTGTGTCCCCTAGGTAGTAGCAAAGACGCAACACCAGATGACGCTACTGCTAGCACAATTTTCTTTTTAGATCTTAATCTCGCAATTATAGCATACCATAAAAATGTTTTACCCGTGCCACCATGTCCACTCACAAAGAAGAAACCAGGGGAACCACTAAGGATACATTCAGTTATTTTATCATACACATTCCGCTGGTCAGCATTCAACTATGCAACTAAAGAGGCTGCATGCATGGACAACATCAATGGCTCAGGATCTAGTTCATCATTAATCAGTCTATTTTCACCCATGACTAACATGATGCATTGCTAATGCCTGGCAGATCATAATCTCTTATGTTGCCACCACTATTAGCAAACACTATTTGTAAGGGTCTGTATGAGTAGCGACATAAGCTGTTCATGGGGAAGACTATAATTGGGATTTCCAAGTGCATTTGTAAGCCTACGACAGTATGTCATCTGTGAAGTAGAGCCAGTATCTATCAAATAAAGCGCGTACATTACCGACAGAACAACTAGAGCACTACAGTTACAAACAACTGCCTAAGTTGGTAGGCTGATGCAGGCACAATTGCCTCATCAAACAAAAGGTTCCATTCATTGTCGCCCTCAAGCAGACCACGCGCTTCGCATGCATCTCGAAATGTACTATACACCTTTCTGTTGAAGGTTCTTACGTCAGCATAGTTTTTACACCCTTTAACTATCATCAAAAGCATTCGCAAGTAATACAACTCTCTAGCAGCGGGATGTACATAGTACATACGTCCAATCTTATCGCCACGTGTCCTTTGCCTCCAGCACCGCTCGGAGGCATCCCACGTCCATTCTTTAGGGAACTCACAATACGTTAAGTGTCTAGCTACTTCGTGTCTCATATTAGCCTCAAACCACTCAGTTAGCATTGTGCTCCTTGCTGCAGGACTTGCTAGCAACTGCCCTCAAGTCAGCACCAGGTTCGTAGCGCACATGGTTTAAGCCAGGCAAGGTGTACAACCAGCCGCTCCACCTGGAGGCACTCTAAAGTGAATGTCATATTCAAATGCACGCCATAGGGCCTCACATGTAGATAGATATCTAGCATTGATATATTCTTGGATCTCATTTGGTGGGGCCAACTGAGGCCCAGGTGATGCGTTAGATAGTTTTCGTAGTGATTTCAAAATACACCTTTGCTCTATCACTCACCTTTGTAACATATTTAAACTAGATATTTGATCATGTTTGACTTGTTGCACCAATCGAGACATTGATATGTGCATTATATTTCTTTAGGAGGTGCATATTGTAGGGAACAACATTTCTATTATCTAATCGGACGCCATTTTTAACAACATATCTACCATCATTTCGTCGCTTATATATAGTAAACCCAAAGTCATCTACGATGGTTTCATCCTGGAAAGCTTTAGGGAAATTTTTTGAGCATTTGTCGTCCTTCATACATGGGCATTTTTTATTGTCATCACCACATGGTCCATGCATCATGAACTCATCGACCAAAGCATATCCAAGCGGGTCAGTGCTGACAACAGGAATTTCAGCACAGATGAAGTCATCAACCACAGAAGCACTAAACTCCTTGCTGCCATCAGCTAACCACACGAGGCAATGTATATGCAGTAACCCACGTTTTTGGAACTCAACAGTGTAAAGAACAGCGAGAACAGGGCCAAAGGTCCTGCCTTCCCTAATATCTGCTATGAACTTCGTCGACTTTCATATGAAAGACCCGCACAACCAAGTCAGAACGATCACATGGCTGCTGCCCAGGCTCAAAGTGCAAGGCATCCACTATCTCTCTCCATTTGGTATTGCACGTGAAAGTCACAAAGAGGTCAGGAGGGCCATAGGCCCTGCATATAGCCATCGCATCCTAATAATTCATCACGTGATACCTCCTCCGGCTAGTGAAACTCACAGGCACGATTACTCTACCACCAACCGAAATCAGCACTAATTAGCCCTTTATCAATGGCTATCAGATATTCCTTGCACCGATTCAAAACGCAATTCTTTTTTCGGTGGTCTGCTATGAACTGCAGCCTAGAGCCCTCGATAGTTGAATAATGAATCAACAATTATCTGATTCACTTAACCTGCCATAACAGGTATATGGATTTGCTTCAGTTTAATCTGTAATGCATGTGCCTTCTAACAAATTCAAGATGTGTGACATACTTACGTTTCTTCTCATCACTATCATTGGTGTCAGAGTATCTAATACCAAGATGGAAGCCATGTTCACCATAAAGGAATAACAATGGGTATTGTAAAGCCATATATGATGGATGCAAGCAGGAGACACGTCTTAGGCCACATTCTTTATCGTGAACAAGGACATCATAAGTATATTCCCCAGCCTGTGTAGTCGCCCACAATTATGGCAGCGATCTCACCACTCGAGGGTAAACTATACTAAACATCATGTCTTGTGTTGCATCCCAGCAACCTGAGCGTTATTTTTTGGTCACCCTCCTGTTTTAGGCGATCTCTAGCATAGCGAAATGCTTTCACAAGTTTATTATTCTCATCTAACATATTTAGCAAAGCCACAAGCGATCTTGTGTTCTGGCTGGCCAGCAGCACCATCATCATCTTTGAATATATCTAGTCTATTCAATGGCTCGCGTTCGGTGTCATGTATATACAGCTGTGCAAATTTGGGCCGTGATCCACGCTGTGGCAGCAGGGTACCAATACGGTGATGCACTACTCCATTAATCTTGAAGACATAAGGCGCAGTACCATTATCTATCGTTTTGTCAATAGCAGCACCGAAAGAGGTGAATGCAAAAAGTGAATTGTACGATCGAATAAGCCTCAAAAATCTTTTCGAACGCGCATCCCCGTCAAATCTCAAGAGGTTAGCAAGGATAGGAGGTGGATTTTCATAAGGCTTTAGATTGATTTTCCCTCGTTTACAACAAAGATTGTAGACAATTTTTCTTTGGGTGACATACGAATCCTTCTTCACACGCTCCTGGAACCAAAATACAGCACCACGATACAGGCACTCATGTTCTGGCCCACCATAATATGATCGCTCTGGGTAGGCAGTCTACAGTAACATCAAGTGACAACAACTAAACACCACAGCAAAACATACAAATGATCACAGCAGAAGGAACACACACCTTTCAAGGCTTCTACATAAGACCTATCGAGGGGGAGCAACGCACGTGCCGGATCGAAGGATCTTCTATAACACGTTCTATTACGCCGGTGTTGCCTGTTGGAGGCGGCAAACGCCACAGAAAAGTCCATCAAGGACCTAACCCCTGTTTCAAGTCAGACATATCACTAAGAAGTCCCATTTTTTCATCCTAGAGTAAGTGCAACCATGCAGGTTGTACGCACTTGATCTCTTAGGTGTAAAAGCTATCTGATTACCACAGCTAAACTGGCTAGCCTAGCCCATCTCACCAGTCACAACCTGCTGGCCACTGCTTGCAGCAAAGACTGGGCGTCTAAAGAGACCTATGAATTATTATAAACCACAAATAGCTACACAAGTTAGACAAACGTGGGCTAGGTGGTCCTGCCAACAAAACTACAAAATCTATCACCAGACCATGTCCAATCGCGAGCTGCCTCCACTGTCTTTTTTCACGGCACCGCGCAACTCGATCACATGGAGGACCAACCATGGTAACATGCACTACACAACACAAACATATCACGAACAACACAGACAACAAAGAAGCACAGAATACAACTGCAAGATGACCAACCCATAGCAGCATGCACTGCACATTATGAAGAGAATACAACAAATTTTCACCGACATGTATGGGACCAGGCCTTGGACCCCTACAACTACCAGACTATAGAGCAAAGCAGGGGCATGGAGACTTACAGAAGGCAGCTACCTATCTAAATAAAGGATCTACAACATGGTCTAATGTCTCTCCTAGACATGGCAGCTACCTATCTAAATAAAGGATCTACAACATGGTGTCTATCAAAACACGCTACAAGGAAGGCGATAATATATATAGATAAAAGAGGGGCAGGGACCGTACTGCCCACGGCAACTATTGTGATAGCCAAGAAGAGAGAGCTAAGAGCCCCCGAAGACATTATATTGAGATAGGATTTACTCCTATATATCCTAATACCAGAATTGATAAGAAGAGACATGCCTAGTCTAGGTCATAACTAAGGAAGGAGAAAAGTATTAGGGTTGGCTCCTATCTCCTAGTACCAGAACAGGTAAGGAGACCCTAGTCCCGTGATAACCAAGGAATGAGAGAAGAGGAGAGCTAATAGTCACAAAGCCTGGTAACCAACAACACAAACGCATAACACTAAAATTAATCAGGTACGGTAACACGTAGCCAAAATGGCGCAACAATAATAAGCACAGAGGGCATAACAAACAAGGAAGAAAGACCATACCTTCACCCCTTGTCTGAAATCAACACAAGACTAGGCAGAAATACCCTAGAGCTCCAGCCACCAGTACCCAACTGATCTACATATCCAAAAAAACAGCATAAGAACACAAATTAAACAAACCATCATATCAAAGGTTAGAAGATACAATGGCACCGGAACGCAAACTAAACTAACCTTTCAAAAGTCGTAGGAAGAGACTCCTCCTGCAAGATCTTCAATCAATCACCTATCCAGAAAGAGACAAAATACACATAGAGAAAGTTAGCCATACCACGTAGCGGGCTCAAAAGAAGACGGCCTGTGAGAAAAAAGCACATGGAAGATGCCCTCACCGTCCTTGCAATTCACCAAATGTTATGCGTGAGGGCTCGCTAAGAATCAATACCCCAAAACCAAACCATAGCTCAAAACAAAAAAGAAGAGTATGATCAGTTTGAATCTCACAACCTGAAGTCGCGAAGAACTCCCGAGGATCAGGTCACCCACGCCACCGGATGCACAAATCCGGCTCCCCATGACGACGACGTAGCCACAGAGCGAGAAAGAAGCGGTGAGTATGGAGAGGAGGAACGGCGAGGAAGACTATGCGGGGAAATTGTAGATCTAGGTTTTCTAATGCGGAGGGGGAGAGGCACGCCCAATGGGGAGGTAATAAAGAGAACTACTGACCTATCTCTGGCAGAGGGGAGAGGTGTGACTATGACCTACGGCGAGGGTGCGGTGGTGGCCATCACTGTTGTGACGTGGTGCCCGGCGAGGACGAGCGAGGTCACCCAACCGTTGCCCGCCCGCCCCCTCTCAGCGGCTGCACATGGACCCGCACCGAAGTAGCCCCACTAGAGCAGCATGTCGTCGCCTCCCATGCCGCGTAACTGAAGCTCCAGCCTCTCGCAAGGCGCACCGAGAGGACACCCACGCCGGAATCCGCACGCCCTTGTCCCCCCTGCCGCCCACCCTCGCTGTATGCGGGGCCAAGTACGCACGGGCTCCATCGGTCATCGTGGCCTCGTACCCTCACCGCCGCGTGCCTGCCTGCCTGTCCGCCATGGTGAGGACGAGGACCCCTACGCCGAACGCCGAAGTCCCTCGCCCCGCTGCCCACCGGTCGTTGTCCGTGGGGCAGAGCAGGAGCAGGGCCCGGCCGCCATCACCGTGGGGCAGAGTAGGAGCGGTCATCCAGCGTTGCGCGACTGCGCGCCCGTCCTCCACAGCGAGGGAGCGGCGCCACCTGACACAGTACCACGAGCGGCGGGTGACACGAGGAAGAGGATGGATAGGACCGGAGCAGAAGTGCATCGGGCGAGCTCTCAAGTCCACACGCGCACACGGACGCTGCTCCCTCTCGCTCATGGGCCCAACCGTCTTTAGCGGCCACAGGCCAGTGCCTATGCCGCGTCGAGCGGCCTCGTCGCGGGTGAAAACGCTGGCATCTGACACGGGCGCGTGATTCCCGCCAGGCCCTTCTAAAAAAAAAAAATTTCCCGCCAGGCCGCCACAGTGAGCGATTGCTGGATTGGAAGAAAATTTCGGGTCCGCGGCAAAGTCGCACCCGCGAGCGCACACATCCTGGCTAGATACTAACTGTCGCTGCATGTAGGGCCAAACAAACCTGTGTCCTCCTCATGTTTTAAGATCTCTGATGAATCGTTACCAGGAGATGGCAATCATGATTACAGCGCCCTTGGCGTACATACAAGATCCACAGTGGATTGTGTGGATTCATTGATTAATGGAATGTACACTAGAAGGGTTGGAACGAACAAACTCTGTTGCAAAATTGTAAAAGTTAAAAGTGGAAAAAAGGAGATCTGAACCTCCACTATCTTTTTCAAAGAAAGGAAAATTGTACGCTCCATATGCAATTATGCATTCCAGTGGCACACCGATTTGTGTATTTTAATTTGATGGATTACACTCTGTTTTGAATTGATATGGAATCACATTTAAGGATTAATCAGCTGATACTTATAACGCACTATCAGCTGATACTTATAACTCACTATGTGAGCTGAGCCTAACATAATGGAACGTGTGCTCATCACAAATCCACTGTGTTGGTTTGGTTTAAGATAATGAAATCAGTTGTGTTGTGCTGATCGAGCAGTAACGTGAGTGAGTTGAATGACAACTAGTTCTGTCTTCTGGGTCCTCTTATAGATGCACCTTGACCTTGTCCTGCACAACTGCGTATTCATTCATTTTCTCCATCTGTACTAACTGCACGTTGTGCAGCAGATTCTCTTTTTCAGAGATTAAAAAATAGAAATCACATTTATATAAACACTGAACATCTAGGGTAGCTACTAGCTATGAGCCTGTGACGCATGTAGTCATATATAATCTATGAGATAGAAGAGTCGTAGAAGTACAGGAGTGGAGAGGTAGTCCCAAGCTCCCAGGGACGAGGAGGCTAGCTAACTGACAGAAAAAAAAGGAACGTGAGGCATCGGGAATACGAAAGATGTTCAAGGCACCTAGCTCATAAGATATCTCCAAGACATTCCTGTCCCATTCCAGCCGCCTTTCTAGTCTCCGCAGCAAGAATGCTGCCCTGCCGTGTGGTAACCGACCACCGTTGTGACAGAAAGGTCCAGCCACAACAGGTGATGGGGCAAGAAAGCTACGCCCAAGAACTATGGTGCTTCTCGCCGATTGTTCCACTGGTCCAGCGTGGCCGGCGCAACTGGTACAGCAAACAGCGCAGCCTCCTCACTTTAATTGGCTTGTTCTCTTGTTGTCATCACTTCGACGATTTGGCCATCAAATGAATTGAAGCAAAGGATGCCTCCCTTCTTGATGACTCTCCTGGCTTCGGTCCAGGTGCATCCGCCGGACCACAAGTTGTTTGGGATAACACCCCAAAGGATACTAGCAAAATAGAGCAGCAACGGCCTTCAGTCCTAGTGAGTTAACTTGGCCTCAGATTCAGACTTCGACGTGCAGAATTGTATCGAAATTTAGCACTGACTTTTGTACATCTTCAGGCATATAAATTGTACAGGTAGAGCATAGCAGTTTGTCTAGCACCTGTTAGTTTTACAAGTTTCTTGCTAACCAAATGGAAGAAAAAAAGTAAACAAAGTCAAGTAATCACCAATATGCTACAGCCTACAGGAACACTTCAAAAGTCATCTACGTTTTGGCATTTTAGTACAGGATCGCACTAAATAAATCATTGTGTTAACTTAATTGTGTGTACGATTTAATATATTTATCTTTTGTAAATAGTATAGACTCTAGCTTTAGTCAAGTAATTAGCGACCTAATTCATCCTTTCTTCTAAGTAGGATTCCTTCTAACATCACCGTTGGATAATTCTTCCTACTACACTGCACACATATATTTTTTTCTGGTTGCTAACAAATACTCCATCCGTTCCATATTATAAGGTTTTGCCATCATTTTCTCTATCCATATAAATCTAGGCACGTATATACAAACCCCTTACAATTTGAATGGGAGGGAGTAAGAACTTCCTTTATAATGTGTTGACAGGAAATGAGCTATATACATCTATTTTATTTGTATATACACAAAGAAGTATGGCATCTATTTAATCGTATGTGACTGTACACGCCAATTTTCGCATGTATACATGCGTAACTAATTTTAATTGTATGTGACTATAAGATGGTGCATAGTTTTTATACGAAATTTTTTGTTATTCATTTCAAATATTTTTAAAAAAATATATACTTTCAATGGTCATGTAACACTGATGAAGTTAAATGGAAATGCTTGCCAACCAAATAACTAATATTTACATTGGCCGAGATAGGTGGACGTGGGGATAAGCCTTATTTTCATCAGCTTACTAGTGTGAGCCAAGAGTTGACAAAAGTTGCACCACATGTCGTTGATTCTGCCGTGGTGTGTTGTCTTTATTATTATCTAATGTTGAAGCAAATAAGGTTTTTTGGTCCACCCTTATAGGTGGGTCCCACCTGCCAGTTTCTCAGCTCTTCTGTATCCAAACTCTCCGTGTTGTGTCCGTTGCCCTCCGTCGCTCCTCCGCGTTTGTCTTCCCCGAACATCCGCCCGCAGGCCAGCAGCAGCCAGAGCTGTACATCGCGAGGCCACCGGTGCCCGCAGGGAGAGGCGCCTGCGACTGAGGGGAAGCGGCGCCCAGCCAACAGCAACCGCGGGGGAGCGGCACGAGGTCGCCGGCGCGGTGCTCGGCCGCCGGCCCCAAACTCTGACACGTGGGTCCTATCACAGGTGACCGATAAGAACACAATCACGCGTTGTCACCTCCCTTTGCAATACCCTGGGCCGCCACACCGAGATCCCAAGGCCCAAATCAACCTCCATGGCTCCATCCCTCTCGGTTGCAGTTCTACGAGGAGCAAAACACCCCGTATGTCCAGATCAGGTATAACATAAATACCAAATCGTCAAGAAATCTCAACATAAGCTCAGTCATAACCTTCAATCATTGACCCTTTGCGTGGCAGAAAAAAACATGAACGAAAATTTGCCCTTCCGGGTAGGAAAAGAAAAGGGAAACTGGGAAAAAAAAATCCAGATGGTGCCTCTGTTGAATCCCGCAGCGAGCAGCGAAGTTGTGGTGGTTTGTTGAGTCCGAAAAAGTCTAATAATGAGCATGCATTATTTTTTATACTGTTTAAACATTTTGAAGGCTTGGCACGCAGCCTGTTCGGCTGAGATGGCTAGGGACAAGTCTTTCGATGCTGTGGATGAAAAAGGACCAACGTACTATGCAGCAACAGAAAGTAGGACATTGTGTCTGAGGTGGGTCGGATGAAGGCTCACGTTAGGTTTTCGATCCCATATTCATTCAGAAAATCTAACGCTCGCGGCGCACAATATTGCACGGCCTACGACCCATCTTCCCGCACGCCGCCGCGCCGCCGAGGTTAGAGGGCCAAGTTAGGGGGTCGGGACTATCAAGGTAACTGTGTTCGACGCATCTAAATGAAGGGTTGGGGGTGGCGGCGACAGAATGGTGACAGGCCAGAGTCGGGCGGCGGAAGACAATCGATGGATAGCGATGGCAGCAACGGGGGAGGCTTGACTGACGACGTGGAGGTGAGGCGTTGTGGTTAGCGGCTGCTATAGAGGTGGGCTGCGGGGAAATTAGCATGGGCGCAGTTGGTGGGGGTGGCGGTGGCGGCGGGGCCATCAGAGCAAGGATGGCATGGCGCACGGGACGACACCCTAGCACGTGACCCGGTTGGGCGCGATAGGCGTCCTATTCATCTGTTTATTTTGCGTAACACAATAGTAGTATATGTATTAATTTGGGCATTTTGTGTCTTAAGTTGTATTTTAACAAATGTAGCGTTGCCTCGATAAGTACCATGATTTATTTGATTGACCCGTATAGCAAGGCATTGACACTTTTGCTAGTCTATATTAAAGTTTTTGGAATGAGATTTCTAGAGGTGGGCAGCTAACTTGTTAGCGTTGTCTCGTTAATGTTTGGAGTACCAGGAAAAGGGATACAAGGATGGAAGGCAGACTGTATCCAAGCCCATAAGTAGGTCATTTGTTTAGTGGATTTTCACTAACCCCGCAAAAAATGACCTGCTTGTGCTCATTGTTGGTAACTTGCTTTGCATCCCTACATTGTACATACAGATCCATTTTACAAGCGACTGTCTTTGTAGTTAGATATTCTAGAAAAGTGGTTGCTTAAAATGACTGTTTGTAAAGATGGGCTCATTTCCATGCGCAATCAACCTAAGCACCTGCATGTGGCAACTAGTATTATGAGTGACCTTGGGATGCTTAGATAGCCCACCACCTGCATCTAGGCGAGGTCGTGAGTAGGCTGGATACATGTGATTTTTCCGTTAGTTGAGCTGTGGCAACAGGCAGTTTGACTGGTACGGGGTCAGGGTTGACGTCGGTGACTGCGGCAATTTCTAAAGGTTGATTCAAACAGTAGTAGTGTTCTCTCAGTATAAGGGAAGCAGTCAGTTGAAGCAAAAATATTGGATTCAGCAAGTTATTTTCATGCGACGAAGTTATTCACTTCAGACAGGGCAGGTGATTTTGGCTCGATCTACATGTTGATAACATGATTTATCTTGTTATTTGAGTATGTGATGTCAAAAGTAAGACGCAAGACGAAGTTGAACGGATATTTTAGGGTGTGAAGCATGACGTGGAGCTTGAGAGGAATCTAATTTTGCTTGATGCACCGGATGATAATGGTTAATGTTTCGACGCGAGTCGGATGGAATAACCATGGAGATCATGAAAGGCGGCATGGCTGTGTTGATGGGAGGAAAGTTTACGCTTGGAGAAACTGCAAAGTACACCGTTGAAGGTGGAGTCATGAGAGATGAAATTGTCAAAGCAGTGTGTTCTGAAGGGATGGGTTTCGCACAAGCTCGTGGTTGTTTTACGTACGGCCGAAGGTGAAGACTCAAGTCAGGTGTACATGGAGGTTCACACATGACAGATTAGAGTGGCGAGAATATTCGCCAAGGTGGAGTTTGTTAGATATGAATATTCGCCAAGGTGGAGTTTGTTAGATATGCGCTAAGATTAGAGTCCTAGTCAAACTCTGTAACCCGGACCTCCTCATAAATATGAGGGGAGAGCTGTTGTTGTAACTACGATGACCAGATGGCTTGGCGTGGGAGGGCGGTGTTGCCACAGTGTGCCCGGATACCGGCATAGCTATCTGATAATGGGAACGAGAGACCATAGTCATGCCCCGGGGATGTAGCCTTTGGCTGAACCTCATTAACAAACATCGTGCTTCTAGAGTCGTCTATGATTGTGCATGGATATCTCGATCGATCCATAGGCGCTTCCGCATGCTTGTTTTCTAACACTTACCACCCGTCCATTGCCCAATCGGGCACGAGTGGGTGTTCAAGGTCAAGAAAACCTGCGACAGAGAAGTCAAGAAGTACAAAGCCCGGCTTGTTGTGAAAGGGTACATGCAGCAACCCGAGATCGACTATGAAGAAGCTTTTGCATCGGTGGCTCAGATAGAGTCCATTCACTTGCTGTTGGCGTTGGCCGCTCAGGAGGGGTGGCAACTTCACCACATGGACGTCAAGTCCGCTTTCCTCAATGGGAGCTGCACGAGGAGGTGTACGTCAAGCAACCTCCTAGATTTGTGACAAAAGGTGAAGAGATAAGGTGTTGAAGCTTGACAAGGCTCTCTACGGGGCTCCGACAAGCTCCACACGCATGGAACGACAAGCTGCACACAACTCTGGTGGAGCTCGGCTTCTAGCACAGTTCATCCGAGCATGTTGTGTATGCATGAGGCCGGGGTACGTCTAGTCTGCTAGTTGGAGTTTATGTTGATGATTTAATCATCACTGGCAATGATGTTGGTGAGATCGAAGCATTCAAGTGCCAGATGCAGTCCAGGTTCAAGATGAGTGATCTCGGTCTGTTATGCTTCTACCTGGGGATCGAAGTTGATCAGAGCTGAGAGAGCACTGCATCACTCTCACAAGCATCCTATGCAAGGAAGATACTGGAGCGAGCAGGGATGGCTGGATGCAACTCTAGTCACACACCAATGGAGCCCAAACTTAAGCTCAGCAAGGCGAGTAACGCAGCTCCAGTTGATGCAATGGAGTATCAAGGGATCATTGGATGCCTGAGGTACTTGGTTCACACTAGACCTAACTTAACCTATGCTGTTGGGTATGTTAGTCGGTTCATGGAAGCTCTTACAATAGAGCATCACAGTGCAGTGCAGAGGATACTGCGATATGTGGCTGGAACAATTGATTATGGATGCAGCATTGCAGCTACAAGACAGCATCAGTACTGAAGCTGCATGGCTATAGTGATGCAGACATGGATGGGGATATTGACACTTGCAACAGCACCTCTGGAGTACTGTTCTTTCTCAGCACATGTTCAATCACATGGCAATCACAAAAATAGAAGGTTGTTGCCTTGTCCTCATGCGAAGCTGAATACATTGCAAGGACGATGGCAGCATGCCACTAGTTGGCACGCCTACTCTCCAAGCTAAGAAGCGAGGAGTACAAGCCCTTCCTCCTTAGAATGGACAGCCAGTCAGCTATTGCTCTCAGTAAGAATCTCGTCTTCCATGAAAGAACCAAACACATCGACACAAGATTTCATTTCATCAAGGAATGCATTGGAGATGGGAAGATGAATGTTGAACATGTTTGCACTGAGGAGCAGCTTGCTAATATATTGACAAAGCCACTTGGACAAGATAGGTTCTGTACACTTCGAGCTCTTTAGGGGATGATCAAGATAAGCAAGGGACATCAAGTTTAGGGGGGTGAAAAAGTTAGTTACATTAGTAAACTTGTGTCCGCCTGTACATAGTCCAGTTACATTTGCATTCAGTAGTGTGTGCTCGGTCTCACGGCTTATTCGGAGCTGAGCGCGTCATCCGGTTAGAGATGCGCGGCTTTCGCATCATGGCCGTGGCGCGCGCCACTACCTAACATGAAGATCGGGTTGTAGCATGTGCATGCAGGGATGGAGTAGAGCACGTCCTGCCTCTTCTAGTTTTTTGTTTCCATATAAATAAAGATTAAACAAACAAAAAAGTCGTGATTAAGAGCGGCTTTTTTTTAATGTCACCGGGGGTGAGCGTCCCCACCTGAATTGTATTGATATTCACATGACAAGGCCATGCATCAACAACCTCGTTTTTAGGAGAAATGAGGCAAAACCCTACATTGGCCCAACATGGCCCGTAAGATTACAACAAGGAGAATAAAGAATACAAAAGAGGAGATGACACACAACGCGACACAAGGGACTAACAACAACTGATGATCGTCAACTAACACACACACAAGAACAGCGTATTCGCCGGTACACCAAGGCCATTGCATATCCACACCCCCCGTGTAGCTACGCCTCTCCGCTGTCTTGTGGCCATCTGCCACGCAAACACGAGTGTGGACTAAGGGTGACAGGATGCGCGTCGACCACAGCATACCGAACACAACAATCCCCCTTTGAGGTAACAGCAACACCCG
Source organism: Paspalum vaginatum (assembly GCA_030272315.1). Classification (NCBI taxonomy): domain Eukaryota; kingdom Viridiplantae; phylum Streptophyta; class Magnoliopsida; order Poales; family Poaceae; genus Paspalum; species Paspalum vaginatum. The sequence goes on from CM059013.1 coordinate 38,168,585, forward strand.
ACCGCTCATTCGGTCACCAAGACCCAGCATATGATTTATGTGCTTCTGTCAGCAAGGGGAGCACTTACGAAGTAGAGGTGCGTGCATTGGTCGAATCACGCAAAAGTCGAAGGTTACCGGTCTTCACCATAGTGGAGGGGTCAGGGCCATAGAAACAACACCTTCATGGAGGTTTTTTGCCAGTGACCCAGACCCGAAATTGCAGCATATGAGGCAAGCGACCAAGGAGGCATTCACCTAAGAGGGTGTGGAGGCACCACCACAATGCCCCAAGCAGGGTGCGTGGTGCCCGTGGGCATTGCCATTGCATGGCTTTTCGCCTGTGACCAGCCACAAACCCCGATGACTCTGACCCTTGCATTGCAAATGCATTGGCGTCTAGGGTGCCAAACTGGCATTAAGGCCAAGAGATGGGCAGCATAGCCCTGGCAACCAAGCAAGAGCCCGGGGCTGCCTGATGAATTGTTAGTGCCGCCCCAAAACACCGGCATTTAAGAGCTGACCCGGCCAGCAGGACGCAAAGAACGCAGAACTCCGCCTGACAGTGCAACAGTTGTACGAGGCAATGAGGTCGCCCTCCCTAGAAAAGGGCATACTCGGCCAGCAGGACGTGCGCAGCGCGGACCTCCGCCGGCCGGTACAACGACAGGGGAAGGTGCACTCACCACTAGAGGAACTGAGGATGGGGCTGGTGTCGTGCAACAGTCCCATGATAGCTGGAGACGCCGGCACCGTTGCCGAGGGGGATGATGACGCCGAGACGGAGCGCCACAGGGGCACCACACGCGCGCCAGACCAGGGCAGCGGAGACGGCTCGGCGCCTGCCCCCGAAGCCACACCGCAGTGGCCCATCGCAGCCGCGCCCGCCGCCGTCGAGCTGCACTGTGTAAGCATCTAAACCCCCAGTTGGTGTTTTGGTAATTAATGACAACATGTGTGGACTAACAATGTCTTTGAGAAGATTTAGAATGTAGGTTGGTCCATACAAAGAAGAACAACATCGGAAGCTTTGGAAGCTAGAGGTGATACTTGGGGATGAAAGCTCAAGGCAAAGGTATATTATAGGTTTTTGTTTTGACCGGTCAAGAGGTGTTTAGAGAAGAATATTGACCGGATTAATAGGCTAGATAGCCATACTATCAAAGGGGTCAATGTCTTTTACTTGACGGTCTTGTAGTGCCTCATTGCTTATATTGTCAATGCATTTGCATGAGGGCAAACTGCACCTCGGTTTACAAAAGGAAAATTTCAATTCCAAAGCTGTTTTTTAATGGGCCAAAATTTAGAGTGGCGGCCTATCCGGCCTTGTGAGGCGGACCGTCCGCAGTTGAAAGTTATTTTCCCCTGAAAGTGAGTTTGCTCCCTGATGGTTTTTTTGTGCTACAATGGCAGACTGTCCGGCCTTTGTGGGTGGATAGTCCGCAGCACTAATTGGAGTTTGGGTCAGGGAGCTAGAGGTTTTTGCCAGGGGATTTCTTGTGAACGGTGGATAGTATGGGCCCCCAGGGCAGACTGTTCACCGGTCATTTGTCCCGGTACCTCCAGAGCTGCAGAGTCCCTAGTGCTTCTTCTGTGTGAACGACGGACTCCGGACCCTGTGTGGCGGACTGTTCGTAGTTCATTTTTTAGTGACTCTGACAAGCATTAAATGCAAAACTAGCCGTTGGTTTTCAAGTGTGGACTGTCCGACCTTTATACTGTGGACTGTCCGCGAACTCTCTGTTTTCCTGAGTCTCTCATAATGGCTAGTAGATAAGAGGGGGAGTATATATATCTTGTGCCCAGGGGGGCTAGGCACCTCTCTTGGCCATTTGGAACACTTGTTGAGCATTCTTGAGCCTTCCATCTCCTCTCTCACACTCATATTGCTTGAGACTGCATTCTAGTGAGATTGAGAGCTTCCTAGTCCATTGCATCAAGTGTGTGAGCTTTGAGGCACTAGGAGTCCATCAAGCAAGTGTCATTGGCTTGTTACTCTTGGAGGTTGCTGCCTCCTAGACGGCTTGGTGGAGGTTCCCCATCGAGCTCTTCAAAGAAGATTGTGAAGTAGCAACGGTGGTTGTGAGAGGCCGTGTGCTTGCCTCACCGAAGTGGTGAAAAGCAACTCTAGTGGAATCCATGTTTGACAGGTTCATTGACTAATCCGGCTCAAAGATCAAGCGGAGTCTTGATAGAGGAGCGGTTGGATGCTTTGAATCCACCTCAACATGGACTAGGGGTGACCGGCAAGTCATCAATACCACGGGAAAATTAGGTCTCTTGTATGGTGATTTCTTTGCTCACTTTACTTTCGTGTATTTACTTTGAGAATTTACATTTAGCGTTGTCGTTGGGTACCCTTAACCCACACCCAAAACCATACCCATTCTAGTTGGGTAGGGTACGAATAACCACAGACTTCGGGCATGGGTAGGATATATGCGGGCAATACCTGCTTTAACCATACCCATCAACTTTACTTGACCATAGCCGACCTCTCACTTGCATTCTCCGGCAAAGGAAGTTGGCTAGCGTGCTAGACCTCAGCGGCTTGATCTGCAACGACGCCTCCACCGTTGTGGGCGTTGCAGGATCGCCATCTCCCGGCAGCTCTGCTAGGCTCCATGGGATGAACGAAGGAGAAGTTGAAGTCGGCCATCTTGGCGAGGGCGACCGCGGTGGGGGCAGATTGGTGTGGCGGCTTGGCAGGGTAGAAGAACAAACCATGCCTCGACACCAGCGGCCTTTCCTCGTGGTGCCGATGACGAAGCTGAGAACGGGCATAGGGTCGAGCGCTCGGAAGGAGTGGAGGAAGAGGTGGTCGTGGTGAGGTAGAGCTTGCAGGGGATGGAGGCGGAGGAAGATGTCCTCCATGACCTTATCGGGAAGGACCCTCATGCTGTGAGGGTGCGACACCTGCTGGCGGTCGCAATCTCCATCGATGCCTCCACCGAGCTCCCAACCATCCTACGCCTCCCACCGCTGGATGGCCTGCCTGCCTCACCGCGCTTCGAGAAGCTCTGCTCCCTTTTGAGATCTGGCCGCCAGCCGATGGGCATCTGAGGCGAAGGACCCACGCTACTTTTCTGATGAGATCAACACTAGCCACCGCATGATAACAAGGGTTCTCTTCAGTCCTTGCTTATCCGTTGGATTATCTGTACCCGATGGGTATTATCCACTTTGTTTGGGTCTGGATTAATTGGGGATGGGTAAGCACGGGCATGGATGTTGGGTAATCCATTTTCTCCCCAACGGCATCGCTATTTACATTACTAGAAATTGAATTTCTATCTTGTCATCCTAGATTGCAAACCCATTTAGCTCAACATAGGCTAGAAGATTTAATCTTCTTGTGGTTCTAATTAATTTTGCCTAGTGTCTTTGATTTTAGTTAAAACCGTCTATTCACCCCTCTAACCGGTAATCTCGATCCTACACACAGCCGTGCCACGGCCCGTAGCCAGCCCTAGAGGCCCGGATCCAGGGACCCAAGCCCCGGCGGCGGCAGCACGGCCCGCACCTGCCAGACCGGTATGGAGGCCAAGGGGGAGGCAGATCCAACCCCTAGAGGCCCGGATCCGGTGACCCATGGCCGGGCAGGACCTGCCGACGGCGGCCATGGAGGCGTAGGTGGAGATGGGAGAAAAGGGTTTAGGGAGTGGGGGGAGGAAGAGGGAGAGAGCTGCCGTAGTGGTGCCTACCATGGGGCACCGCCGAGCCGCCGGCGGCAGGGGTCAGGGAGGCCGGGGGCGGGGGGCACGGCGGTGGCGGCGCGAGTCGCCCTCAGTCGCCCTAGGGTGGACGACGCGCGGGGGGGGGCTAGTTGGCTAGCAATCACCACTTGAGTTCATCTCTCGTTCTCATGTTCTTGAGAGCCTTAGCAGTTCTTGGCCAGGAAATCCGTCTGACACCAGCCACAAACTCACAGTCGCACTATCCTTGTTCCGGTTTCTACTTGGTTCTGTTCCATATTCGTCTGGGGTGCCAAGTAGATTAATGGCAGGCGATCAAGTATGGTGGCAGCAGCGCGACCGAGTAGAACGCTGATCAGCGATGGTAGCAGTTCTCGAGTGTTGGGCACAGACCGGCGGATGGTCGATCTCGTTGTGGAGATGTACACATGATCTGGGCGTCCTCAAGCGTACGTTCTCATAAGCCGGCACTCGGACCTCAAGTTTCCAAATGACTTATCTGCCTCCCATTCCTCACGCACGAATAGAGCTGCTATCTATGTGAGGAAAGGGCTAAAGAGGGGATCAGATTTTTTTTTAAAGAATGGGTACTAGTTCGGCTTTTTGGGACAGAATGTAGCCTTTATAAAAAATAATAATTAAAATTATTAGTTAGTCAATGGTTCGCCTAAAGATCCATGCAATTTTAAAAAGGATATGCTGGAGCCATTCTCATTTCTTTAGTCTTTTTTCCTGAACATGCGTATTGCATTAAGAGGAGAGTTTTCTTACAACTAGCTGTCATGCACGTGTCGCACGCATGTGTATAAAAAATATTATGTTTATTAGAATGTTAAATACTGCAAGGGTGTATTTGGGGTTGCTCTGTTCTAACGAAAACATTTCCAACAAAATTTTTCTCGATCTTATAATTCTAAACGTAGTGGTGCATTTTTTTATAGTGAATAAATAGTTAGTAAGTGCACTGTATAAATAAAGGATTATGCATAAATTTAACTTAAAATTTTGATTAAAAATAGTGAGTGCAAAATTTTGCTTAAAATTTAGTTTAGTTATGCAAACATGACAACATTTAATTTAAAATTTTGCTTAAAATAGTGAGTGCACTGAATAAATAAAGGGTTCTAAATAAATCTAAATTTGGCCCATGATATCGGCCCAAGGAAGCCCACAAATGCCTTCCCATTGGTAGCCCATCTTCCGGCCCGATCGACAGCAGCGCTTGATCTTAGCCATTGGCTTAGAGATGGATGGATGGCAAGTGTTCATTCTTATCTGGATCTAAGGATGAGGGGCCGGTTGCCCTAAAATCGCCACACACAGTCCACTGTCTCTCTCTCTTTTCTCTCTCACGGTGGCGCCTGATCAGGCTCCGCACAGTGGTGGCGCGAGAGCGCGGGAGGAGTTCCGTCATCGGGCGTTTGGCAGTGGGAGCACTCAGCGACGGCGGGCCGTCCGAGAGAGGCTGCTGCGCTCCGTCGGTCCTCTCTACAGCCTCGTTCGTTGGGCGAGCAAGCGCAGCCGTGCCGCGCTCCGCTGCTTCGGGTGGTCCGAGATCCAAACCGGTACAGCAGCCAAAATCCTTGCTGGTGGGGAGGGGCGGCAGCGGCAGGAGCTGTGATTCTGCATGTGAAGAAGCTCAATCCTTTTTCTCGATCTGAGTTGATTTGATCGGTCATTATTTTTTTTACTTTTCTTGCATGCTCCCGTCAACCATGAACTCGATCCGAGTGATTTGACCAGTGATTTTTTCTTCACTCCTTTGCTTGGATCCTTCTCTCAAATCTGATCTCCTTTTCTTCACTCCTTTTCTTGGATCCTTCTCTCAGATTCAGTCTCCTACCTTGCTGCTTCTCTCAGATCCGGTCTCCTACCTTGCTGGTGGGGAGGGGCGGCTGTGGCAGGAGCTGTGATTCCGCGCATGAAGCAGCTCAATCCTTTTTCTCGATCTGAGTTGATTTGATCGGTCATTTTTTTTTTACTTTTCTTGCATACACCCGTCAACCATGAACTCGATCTGAGTGATTTGACCAGTGATTTTTTCTTCACTCCTTTTCTTGGATCCTTCTCTCAAATCCGGTCTCCTTTTCTTCACTCCTTTTCTTGGATCCTTCTCTCAGATCCGGTCTCCTACCATGTTCCAGATGCTGCAGCGCCAAGTACGATTTGTGTTGACCTAGTTCTAGGCGGACTCTCTTTCATTCATGCTCTTGTATTCTTGTTGTTCCCTCTCTCTGTTCTTAGGTAATATGCAGAATTGTACATAGTTGCAATTGTGATTTGGGATTAATTAATGTCTATGTGTGTTGTATGTATGTATGTATTTTGCAAGCTGATGGGCTCTAGCGCTAGTGAATTAGATCCAGTAAAAAAAGAAAGAATAAATGGGCCGTCTGATGATGACAACGATCTGTTTATGATCCATGCCATGTATGTTTGATATCTTCGATCGTGCAGAGGGTAAAAGACTTGGTGAGAAAAAACATCGATAATGTTTACGATGGCGACCGAAGTCCAAGGCAAGAACGCCCGTTCTGGCGTGTTCTGTCGCTTCTGCTGTAGGTTAGATTAGTCACTTGGGCCCAATAAAATTACAGCCCTTGGATGGCTAATCCGAGATGCATCTGACGGTGAAAATTATAGGTGGGTAAAAACATGTAGGTAAAAATTAGTTTTAATTAACTCGCTCTTTACTAGTAGAGATAACTCATTGATTCTAACTGAACGCTGCGGGAACAAAAAGACTAATTTACATTACACAGGCTTTGTGACCTAGATGGGGGGTGGGGTGGGGGAGCCTCAAGCCACTGAACCTTTGTAGGAGGCGATTCATTTTCTTAACTATGTATATAGGAAGAAAATAGTGTTCGATCTGCAAACGTTCCATAATCAAAAATAAACATGAGTGTTTTTGCTTGGTAGGCCGTGTTCTTAACTACTTCCTTTGTCTCTTGTCCCCAGAGGAATAGAGGTCTAACATAGAGAAAACTCCCTATGCTAGATTTACCCTTTTTTGTAGATGCACAAAACTTCACAATGTATTGTGCTCAACAAAATTTGTCTTACACCTTTAATGTTCAATGAAGGATTAGCCTCTAGCTTAACTAAAGAAAAAAATGAAGAGATTCATAGTTTTAGAAAGGTCTTATGGAGGATAAGCCATGGTTGGTTTAAGCTAGTGAACAGAGACCAACTCTGGTTTTGGAAAGATATAGATGACTAGGCTCTAGAAGTTTTGGTACCGAATTTGTTCAGGCCCCCTTTCGAACGCAAAAATTTCACAGGAATTTTGTAGAAATCAAGAAGAATGGTTCAATTTCACAGAAATACGTATGAATGGGGGAAATCCCTCATTCAAAAGGGAACCTTAACATTGCATGCAACTGTGGTAGAGATTCTCAGCTCATATGCACTTAACATCTCTTTTAGAAGGCCGTTAGTAGGCAACAAGTCTTACGAATGTCGCAGCCTTGTTCAATCCCAGTACATATTAATCTAGAGGGTACATATACTTTCGTGTGGGGTTTACGTAAAAATGTATCTTTTACCATGAATTCTAAATATAAAGCACTTGATTAGTAACGCCATCAATGTATCCTAGGAAATTTGGGGGTTAAGAACTCCTTTGAAGATCAAATTTTTCCTTAGGTTTCTAAAGAGAGAAGTTTTGTTAGTAAAGGATAATTTAGTCAGAAGAAACTAGAGAGCATCTTATCTTTGACTCAATATAGTCTAATTTTCTCTATGGAGTTGCTTTTTGTACAGTTGGTTTGATGCCACCTAATAAGAGCGTGCAAGGACAATAATCTAGGAGCCCGCTGCCGGCTATTTAGCATTGCCAGGTCATACAGAAACGGTAGTGCAGCCGGTTCATACAGTGGGCTGGCTTTTAACGAAGGCTGAAGCATTAATTCCTGAACAAAAAAGAGGAAGCAAACGTCACCTTCTCGTCTAGCTACACGCTGGGAGCCGCTTGCTTTCTCGGGAGATATGTTTCAGCCGGGCGACGGGCGGAGCACCCACTCCCGTCTCTCAATTCTTTTCTCTCTCTACCAAAAAGGATTTTTATGATGTGGACATCCATACAACCTGCATAGTAGAACTTATTATACTTACTCTAATAATGTGTCACATTTCTTAGGAACCTGTGTCCAAGCAATGGGGTTCAAATCTAGCTAGGTTGTTGGTAACATGAGCTGCTGCTTTGTATTGAGCAAGTTCTCTTCAAAAGTCAGACAATCCATTGCGCTCTCAAAGCTTATTCCTCCATCGTTGATACATCTCAGGAGGCAGCAGCATTTGGTACGCTCCCAATGCCTCCAACTCCTAGGCCACGCTGAATAAGGAGCCTTCTCTAACTGCTGCTAGCTAGAGTTGTCCAGGTCCTACACATAGCATCTTTGAATTTGTGCTCTTCCTTGAGACATATATAACGAGAGCAAAAGAGATGCATAAATCAATATACCAACCACACATGTAACTCATGTGAGCACTTAATGAATTGGGTGTTAGTGTTATATAGTACCAAGTAATGAATTAGAACGGTCAAGCAATTCTTGCTTCCAGTGTCTCATACATATGTACGTGTACTTTTTGTGCCACAAATCAATTGGTTATTAATAATCATAAAAACTTTGATGCACAGAAGTAGTGGATTAATAGCTTTAGATTTTGGTAGTCCTGCAGCTGGAAATTGACAGTGGTGGTAGCTACTAAACTGGAACGTAAAAACCGACCCACTTCAACATATATATAGTTGCAACTCAGCAAAATATATTGACCCCATGGTGCGACTTTACATAAAATTGATTCAGCACAAAACATGACGCTAGAAACACCTGATCCCAAATTGTACAGTTAATCAGAAAATATTACACCAGATAATTAAATCATGAGGAAAATCTGAAATGGGCTATCCCCGGTGTTAGGAAGCATAAAACTTCTGGAATTAGCCTACGACAGAAGAATACAGATTAATATATATTTTCATATATATTCCTATCAGATCAGAATCTTGCATCATGAACGAAGCTGTCTCTCGTCTGTGCTTGGACCTTGTGCAATCACTACAAACAGTGCTTTCGATGGTCTTTGTCTCTAAACTTGTCCAGACCTTTGCTGCAGGACTTGTGTCCTTTGCCCGGCCGGGCCCCAAGGCAGTTACCGCCTCCTTGCCCGCCATCAGCCGTTTTTTTAGTCAAAGGCTAATTAGACTTCGGCCATGTGTTATGTTGTACACTACACTTTCATTTGTTGTACTCCCTTTAGCCTGTCTCAATTAGACCAGCAGTCGAGCGTGCATATAAAAAATCAGAGAGGAAATGTGCACATGCTGACACAGAAAATGAGACCAATGCAAAATATATACGGATGGATTTGCTTGAAACAGCTTATCTTATCTCACTAGTGTAGTAGTGTGACTCTCATTCTCTTCCATCTTCCTGTGACCTTTTCTCTTCCATCGCTGCATGTGTGACCGGATCGGAATCATCTGCTGCGTTTGGGACCTGACCAAAATGTACCAGATGTCTTTTGTCAAGATGCCTCCGCCTCCTGATTAATTAACCTCCATCATATTTCCGGTCATACTTGCGTAGAGCAGTGTTGCATGGTTATTAAAAGGAAGGTAATGACTTGAGGAAACAAGACTTGAGGTATGCTTAATATAAAACGAACTAGGATCTATTACTACGTAGTGGTAGCTCTGCTGAGCCTACTCACCGCCCAGCCAGAGCCAGTCTATATATAAGCTAGCTCCATCGCTCTTGTGGTGGTTTTTCTAGACCTGCTGATCAAGATCACTTACTCTCACTGATGCTTACAACCATAATATGACATGCATTTGAAAACATTTACTGCTGGTCCTCTTTAATTTGTTCACTTCAGATTTGTGGTAAATTAAGATGCATGATTACGCTGACAACGGTTTCCAAGTCTCTGGCCCATGTTTAGTTAATTAGTAGAGATCCAAACAGTAGTACTTGTATCTTCTAGTAGCGTTAGCTGTCTATCTAGAGAGATGGAGCTTTGGTTGGTTGTATCATTAATTCATGAGAGTCCTCTCTCGTCGTTAGTGTGGGCGGCTAGCTGGACCTCTCACGAGCGCGACGCCGATACGTACAGTCCCTGCAAATAATAAACCCAGGCGCGGCAGCGGCATGCACCACGTTGACGCATCGTAACCGCCTAGCTCTCTCGTTCTCTATCTCTCCAGGATGTCACAGAATCTTTCGGCCATCAGCGGAGCTCACACACACGCCGATAACACCTCCAGGATCAGATCGGATCGGATCGGAGGTCGGAGCTCCTTATATTATTATATATAAATCCCCTCCACCACCTCTCTCCCCTCATCTAAGTGAAGAGCGTCGGTGAGAGTGAGACCATTTGTTCCAGTTCCAAGCTCGACAGACAGTGAAGGATCTATCAGATATACTTAGCTTGTAGCATAGTAGCAGCCAGCAGCTTCGCATGGTGGTTCGTGAAAGCCACGAGGGTGCATGCCTCGCCTTGCGACTGTGCCAGCAGCAGGGGTTCTTACGAGAATGCATGTCGTCCTCGTGGCTCTCACGAACCACCCATGCCAAGAAGTTGGCAATGACAAGCAAGGAAGACCACGACTATTTAATTATATGCATGGGGATCGAGTCACGGTGAATTAATTTATTCACACAACCATGCATGGTGAATGAGGTAAGTGTCATTGTAGTTGTTAATAAGGCAATAACCAATGGATTTAATTCTTAGTTTGGATTTTTTTTTTTTGGCTTGCTTAGTCCGCTCTCTAGGTTAATTGGAGGGGATTGGAAGAAATTTCAAAGTATTTATTAATCTCCTATATGTATATGATCCTCACCAGCACATGCATCCAATCCCCTTTCGAAACGAATACCACACTTTGTATTACGGTGAGGCTCCCACAATGCAATCTGAGATGCATCTTCTGGTTCCATGTGTACAAGACTTAAAAAATATTAACTCCACAAGCTCCCCAAAAGTTCCAAAAAAGGAACATCCTACGGAAGTGGCGCCAAGCACATACGAACAAAGTTGTAAAACTCTCAATCAAGGCAACGTATCCTGTGCAAACCGGCATTCTCATGGCTGCTGTGTGTAGGGGGATTTTTTTTCACAAAACCGCCCGCTTAGAGCTTGAGAGCCATACCAATTTTGCGTTTCCACCCCCACCCCCGATGGAGCGCCGCGTCCGTTCAGTATCCAACGTCGCCGCGCCGCGATGCTCCGGCTGGTGAAGGTTCCCGGCGTCGGTGCTTCTCCCTGCACCATGTTCTGTTGGCATCGTCACCGCGTCGCGCTCGCTGCCAGGCTTCAAGGCACGAGGAAGCCCACTGCAGCCAATCCCCCGAAGAAGCACCCCTCCAGGCTCCAGCACCTAAGACTCCCACAAGGCCGGACGGCCGCGAGCTATAAGCTACAAGACAACAAGACCAAAATGAAGGCACCCATGGAACCTAATACAACCTCCATGAACAATCTGCAATATGCACTAACACAATCTACAAATTGATGTTATAAGCTACAAGACCACAGCGCCAAAATCTGGCCAAATTAGGCTCAATATACATTAATACTTGAGAGCTTCACACATTGCATCGAACATCAGAGCATCGAGGCCGTACAGCAGGATCATTGGCACAAGGAGTCAGGGAATCATGTGCCTGCCATCGAATCGGAGGGTGCGGCCCGGCCACCGGCCACTGCATCAGATGCGGAGGAGGACGGATGGGCGACACCACCGGGGGAGGATGGTGTGGAGAGGCCATCGGGGAAGACGCCGTGGCGAGTTCATCGGGGCGGAGCGCGCAGAGCACCGACGAGGCCGGACGGCCACGAGCTTGCTGCAGGACTCCCCGCCGCCTCGCCGCGACGATGGATACCGAACCGACGCAGCGCTCCATCCGGGGGTGGGGGTGGAAACGCAAAATTGACATGGCTCTCATGTTCTAGGCTGGGCGATTTTGTGAAAAAAAAAACCCTACACACAGCAGCCGTGGGATGGAGATCGGACGCGCCACAGCTGGAGTTTGCACAGTTACATGAAAAGGCCGGTTTGCACAGGATAGGATACGTCGCCCTCAATCTATGCTCTCGTGGTGCGTCCATGAATGTCAGCCAAAATGGATATTTGCAGCTGCCTATTGTACGGAGGATCTCAATAATTCGTGGAAAGTCAGATCATCCATTGCGCTCCCAAAGCCTACTTCTATGCCATTGATGCATGTTTGCACCCATTGGCTTTTAGTACGCTCCCAATGGCCAATGCCTCGAACTCCTAGGCCGGCTTAATTCACTGCTCCTATCTTCTAGAACCATGGCCACTATAGTGGTGTCTAGGTTTTGTACAGACCATCTTCGAGTTTGAGCTGTCTTGACCCTGGCGACCCATATATATAACAAAAGCAACAGCGACACGTAAATCAACACCACATGTGACTTGTATGAGCACTTAATGAACCAGGAAAGCATAGACTGCTGCCGTGTTGGCCAGCAACCACCACGATCCATTCAGGCTAGGCGAGTCTTTTTCTGGTGCCATGAACACAACTAGACAAAAACACTATACTATATAACTCAACAAATGTTCCAATAAAGAAACAAATAAATAACAAACATGCATGCATGAGTGATAGTCTCCAACAGTATAATGTTTGCTGATATCCTAAAAGAACGTAATGTGTCAGAATGGATGTGATAGCAGTGACAGAACATTTCAGTTAATTTCGTTTTCCAAACGAAAAGGAAATAATGGAGGTCGACGCTTGTTTCTTTCCTGTTGTTGAAACTTACCAAAAGAATTCTACGTCATTAGAGGACTAGCTAGTTCCGATCTAGAAAAGCCTAAACTCATGTTTTCTCAGCAGCAGAGTTTCTGTCTGCTCAATGTCGGTTGATTCATGTCATCAACTCCGATCCATAGAAAGTGCTCATCAGGTGAAGTAGAACGCCGGCTGTATTGTACTCCCTCCGTTCTTAAATATTCAAGAACAGGGGAGTATTTCCCTAAAAACTAGCACAGCCAGCGTGTACTTTTTAATCTTCAGTTAGTGACGCGGCTAGAAAGTGCATGAATGTTGTTCCTGATAGGCCATCTGTTCTTTGACTAGCTCATCTGATTCGTGTCTCTGTAACAATTAGGACAATAATTGCGACAAAACCCCTACTGTCCTAGGTGCATATCTCTTACATAAATAAGTTTTACTGTATTACTTCTTTTAAAAATGATATTACACCCTCAAAAGTTCAGATGTTAGCATTACCCATTGAAATAAAGGTTTCTGCCTCTATTCATTAGAAGTTGTGCTAAGCAGCTTCCATGAACGTCGACTAAGAATGGATATTTTGCAGCTGGCTGTTGTACAGAGGATCTCAAATAGCCAGAGCACCAAAAGAATAATACATTGCACTCCAAAACATTACTTAAACACGTAATTCCAATACTTAGGCCATGCCTAATTACGATCCATCTCTAAACGCTGCTATCTTCCAGTAGGGACAGTGCTGTACAGGTCCGTCCTCGAATTAATTTGAGCTATGGCACTCGTCTGAGCACTTAATGGATTGGTTGCTATAGTACGTACATATGAACTATAATTAAATGGCCTAGCAATTTTTGCCGCTAGTATCTCACTTTCTTCAACAGTACTGCATAATACACCACAAATCAATTGGTCAATAGTGATTAAGACTTCCATTCAGCAGTCTTCCTTTCACTGAAACGCACCTTTTTGAGCTGATTGTGGTGGTACAAAGATACTAAACTAGAACTTCCATTACCTCCTCTGTGCATCTCAGCACAATATTAGCTCCTCTATGCGCTTCCATTAGCTTCTCGTACTAGCTCAACGTTATGTCTTGTGTGACCAAATCCTTGGTTCTGCACGACATGCATCTTGTTTTGGCCTGATGCCTCCGCCTCCTAGTTAATTACCTTCTTTCTCCACATACCATAATATGCTCATGTAGAGCAGGGTTGCTGGAAAAAAAAACTTGAGTATTAACAGGAAATAAGTTGTATCCTAAGAAATATAAATTTGAAACGAACTATGATCTACTAGTACTACATAAAACTAGATCCACTGAGCTTACTCAGCCCCAGCCAGGCTATATATATGCTCCATCGTGCTTTGTAGTGGTTTCTGTAGAGCTACAATGAACACGTCATTTACACTGAATAAATGCCTACAGCCATAACAAGACATCCTAAAGCATTTACACTCCCCTTTATTCACTTCAGATATGTGGTACTTCTTGCTCTGGTGTCAATAATGCTGCTGCTGCCATAGACCTAATTAAACAGGTACCAATACAGAGGCTATAGGCTGCTGTTCCCCATAAATCAGGTCTGATTTTCTAGTGATTAGGTTGTGTATGAGAGTGTGATTGCATTATCTACTATGCAAACATTTATGTGAAAGACTATGATGCTAGGTTCTGGTTCTTGTCAACAAGCATCCAACCCATGTTTCCAGCAGGATTCTTATCGTTTCTTCCTGTTTCATTATTTGGAGTTCATTTCTTTAATGTCTTGAGACATATATCTTAATCTTTATTTGAGGTGTTTGATCATCCAAGTCCATCTCCTTGCGTAAATAAGACAAGTCCTTATATGTGCAAAAAAAATTCACATTGATTATATTATCACTTAATCACCCAAAGGGCCCATAGTATAGCTTAGTCCATGGTCCTTACAGAAGGCCAAGTCTCAAGTGGTCTGGCTTATTCCCTCGGCGGAACCTCAGGTCCTGGGTGCTGGTGTGACTCTTGGATTGGATGCATTCGTCTATTGCTGAGATATTAGCCAGGTGAAATCCAGTCACATACTGTACTCTTTCTCCCACACAAAAACAGAACAGGGTAAGCCGGCTAAGGCCAAAGGTAAATTAATATACAGACAAGTTAGTATGAAATGCGTGTTGTACAATGTCATGTTTTCATTCTTGTAGCAAGGATGCTATTGACGAAAAGAACACTGCCTTTCCTTTTAACAGTAACATGCCCTTGCACCAATTGTACTTGCAAACTACAAAGAGAGCCAGAGTCTGTTCCTTGTGGATCTTTCCTTCAAGTGCAAGTAAATTTTTCAGCACCGGAAGTATTCTTCAGTCTTTGCCTGTTGCAGTGTTCTTCTATAGATATTGTGCCAATACTGAACACAATTTTGCCGGTCGCAGTCTCCAAATGGAGTTTCTCAGCAAAAGTTTAGTTTCCATTCTATGTTTGGTTTGTACCATACTTCTTGCTTCTCTTGATTGAAAAAAATTGGCAGCTCTCCTGCATTCTCTTGAAAGACTTGTACATGAGGCTACACATATACACAAGAAGGCATTACCAAGGATACGCACCCAGTTCAAGAAACAAGCTGTCATTTATGTTATATCTGATTATCGTGAACCGGCAACTCTTTTATCATAAGAACACGCCTTCTCCTCCCCACCCAGGTGACCCAATCCGGATCCCTTGACACAACCATGTATCCTGCTTTGGCGTAGAGACCACGAGCGCCATCGTCGTCCTCATATGCCCTCAGAACCATGAATTTGTGCCTCCATTGGAGCCCCAGTGCCTCACAGGCCTTGAGCAATGCAGTCCCTACCTTCCTTCTCCTTCAAGCATGAACAAAGTGAACAGATGCAGTGTTACTTCATATCCTGAATGTTATGGTCTTGGGTCTTGGGTCTTGGCCCCATTTGGCAAGTAGAGCTGTAGAACTAGAGAAACAAAGATGATAGAGTTCACCTGAACGATGGTAGGACTGCAATTCCTGACACATATAGGTACTCATCAGCACCCGGGAGGTGCTTAAGGACGTCATCTTCACCCTGCACCGTGCAATCCACAACCCCGACAATCTTCTCATATGGTGCTTGTGACAGCTGGGTGTCTGCCTCAGCTTCTTCAGCCACCAAACAAGCATATCTAAGGAAGAACAGGGTCCAGTTGTTGGTTAGAAATATTGGACAATAAAATGAGGTCCACACATCGATCTATTAACTAGTCTTGAGATGCGGATTTAACGAAGTCTGCAGGTCTAGTGCTAACACATGTTAACTGCAATTTTAGAAGCAGGATCTTGATACACAACGAAACAACTTGTCAGTATCCTTAAGCAATGAAGTGTTTCAATACTAACACGGAAAAGATGAATTCTACAAAACCAAGGTAATCATGCAAATTTGACGGTCCCTGTTGCTGATTACCTAGTAATACTGCTTGCAAGACTGCAAGCTTTAAGTTACTGTCATTTAGTCTTTGGTAAGCATAACAGTGCTGAATTGAAATTGACATGCGGACAGCAATCTAAAGCAACACAAGAGACTGAAATTGCCCCCTACAGGTTGAGAGCACACAGGCGCAGGCAAAGAGAGCAACAGTTCGATCAAGAATGTCATTTGATGTGTGAAATATAATACGGAAAACATGTAAATTTCCACTATCCTTCTGTTGGAACAAGAACTAGTACCAACAATACCAATAGCTCTAGCCAATGTAAACTTTCTAGCCAAAATTGTATGGTAAGTTTTTGGCACAACTACCAGTGCTTTGAAAGTTTGAAGCACAGCTTCCAAGAGCATCAGTCTACCTGTCAGGCGGCGAGTTCCTCACTCTGTAGATGAGCGCAGACAGCACCTCGGCCTGATCTTGACCCCAACACATGCAACAAACAACACCAAGTACCACCATCAGAATGAACAAATCCAATCGATGCGCAGGTGTAGTTCAGTCAGAGGAAATACTTTGAAGAAGTCGAAGAAGAAGTCGTTGAAGAGCGCGACGGGGACGTGGAAGGCCTCGGCCTGGACTAGCGCCACCCGCCGCATCTCCTCCCCGACCCGCGCCATCCGCCGCACGCCCCACCCGGCCTCCCGCGCCAGGTACTCCTCCTCCTCCTCCTCCTCCTCCACGACGCTCGCCGCGCCAACCCCCTCCTCCGTCGCGGCCAGGCAAGGCAGCACATCTCCTCCCGGCCTTCTCCCTGTCGCGAGAAGCCTCTTCTTGGCGGCGTTGCCGCCGCCTCCATGGACGCCGGTCCGGGAGGGGGCACCAAAGGGCCTGACGGTGGCTGCGGCTCCGCGGCAGTTGTGGCGCCGCCTGGAGCGGGAGGAGGGCGGGAGGGGCTGCGGGGGAAACAGCGCGGACGCTCGGAGGACGGCCATTGATTTGGATTTTGGGGTGAGAAGGACGCGGGGGCTTGCGAGCGTGTGGACCGTGGGAGACGACCCCTGCCGGAATGAGACACTGGTACGAGGGACCCACCTGTCAGTGACTCTGCACCACCGCCCTCGCCCAGTAGGATCAGTATGCTTAGCCATAAAAATCATTTGGTATGATCAGGCCATGTCGCTTGACATAAATTTTGTCAAGAACATAAAAACGAGGATGTTGATGTTTTTTTTTTGATAACATAGGATGTTGATGTTTGTTGTGAACATGGAGAGATGTTTGCCACTTTGCCATTCGGTAAAAAGGGCGGTGAAGGTTGACATTCGGTAAGGAGAGACCCGGTGACGGCTTGGTCCGGTACTCCCATGAGATAGGGGCAAAATGGACAAATCAAGTACCATTGTTGGCCAAAATGGTTAAAGAGATGGAATAATAAAGGAAAATGCATTCTGGAGTACTGCCGCACTTTGAGAATAGCTAAATAGTGAATCCCATTTGCGGGATGGCAAAGTGGTGAAGCCCACTTTTCATATTGGTCTGGAAACAAATTTCTCTTTTTGTGAAATTGGAGTACATCTCTTAATAATATTTTTTTTACAAGTGGATGTTTTTTTACAAGTGGGTGTTACTGTGGTGGAGCTGTCTATCAATGACTTATTTCCACATCTCGTATTCCGTGTTCTCTAATATATACATGCACACTCTACTGCACAGTCTAATTGATCGCTCAAAATGTGCATACACAGCCATTTCCACCCTCCACTGAAGACGGTACAAGGGAGTTTTTTCTTCTTTTTCCACCCTTCGTGCATTAGGGTGCTATTTGGTTAGCCACTAGCATCAAGCTATTGTTCCTTCTGGTTTAAGAGAATGAGATATTCTCCAAGATCAAATTGATTCCTCAATTATCTGAAATTGTTATTAAATTTGTTGCAATTCTTTAACATTGGGTGTGCCTCCTATGGGTCAGGAACCAAGATCCGGTGGTTCAATTACATGAAAAACTTTGAGTTCCCGGAGAAGGGCATTCTAAACCAATTAAACTTATCTGTGATTTTTATTGGTGTATCATGATTGCTAAATCTCTGTCTAATGGGCAATCAGATAGTTTATAGTTACTTGTGCCTGTTAACTCTAGAGTTTGTGGCTACTGTTTGGCTTAATGCCTTCTTGTGGTTGTCCTAAGATTCTAAACTCGGAGTAGAATTTCATTTCTTGATCAAAGACAAGGAAAAAATTCTTTTGTTGAGTTTACAACGCTCAAGTATTTCATGGTTTTCTTTAGTTCAACCTATTGTGGCCTAGGTACCACCCATCTTAGGTTGGGCCTTCGGTTGCTCACAACACCAACATTGATGTCCCTTCCTTGGACCTCTCAAAATTTGAGTTTTATTTCACCTGTTGTCACATGGTTACAATGAATCAGCCAACCAGCATTGCCACACGGGACACGATGGCATTCAGCCGCTCTTGCTGAGAACCTGTTTTACTTTGAAACGATATTGATATGAAAATAAGGGAGGAAAGCATTCTTCTTGTGATTCATGCTAATCATGTTAATGGACCTCTAGCAATTTACAGTAACCAATTAGTTATTCCCTATGGACTT
Source organism: Paspalum vaginatum (assembly GCA_030272315.1). Lineage (NCBI taxonomy): Eukaryota > Viridiplantae > Streptophyta > Magnoliopsida > Poales > Poaceae > Paspalum > Paspalum vaginatum. Next base: position 38,187,050 of record CM059013.1, read on the forward strand.
GGCACGTCAGATGCAAAGAACTCTCGATACCCTGTCTGATTCATCGAACAATAACAGCATCTCCTGCCGATCTAGTTCACAAATTCAATTCCGGCAAATGGCTCCCTTGAATGAAGCTGGAGAGCGACATCACCAACAACCTGCATCACAGGTAACAGCAGAACTGACTCTTGGAGAAACTGAGCGGCAGCAAATAATACACCATTTAGACTCTCTTTGGCAGGGATTTTTAGAAATGGCTTCAATCCCATGAGCTAAAAAAATCAGAAAAGCCACGTTTTAGTAATTTTTTTTCTTTAGTGTAAAAACAGTTTCTCCTCTCTATGGTTTCTCCTATAAAACCGTTACTTAGAAAGATATTTGGTAGGGCTTCACTTAGAACCATGAGAAACCGAAACCACGTAAGAAGCCATGCCAAATGGGCTCTTAGTCCTTTTCACGAGCCACATGTGGTATTCACTGCACAGATAATTTTTCGTGGACCAAAACAATTTCGTAGGCAGACCCGCAAAATAACTTACTCTCATTTCGTCCTTCACAAACCCACGGAAATAAAACTAATTCCGTGGACCTTTTTCTAAAGTCTATAAAATTATATTATTTTGTGGGCCTAGACCAAGGCTCACAAAAAACAATGACACGGGGAAGTTTAAATTTTGTCAGCTTGTCTCGTAAAATAGCTAAACTACAGGACCTGATTCCTCGCCTCCAATGCATCATCATCCGATCCTACGGGGTGGGGGGTCTACTGATTCCGATGGCGCGACTCCCCAAACCAAATAGGGTTTGAGACCCTGCAGCTGCTCTCTCCTCAGACCTAGCTTGCATCCCGGCACAAGGTAGGGTCGCGTGTTATGCTCCAAAAGTCCAGTGGATGCAGCTGGCTGGTGCAGAGTGACTCCAGTGCATTCCATCCTGTTGGTGGCTATCGGCAGGCATCAGCATCTACTACGCACCCAATGCCTCCAACTCCTAGGTCTAGTGCCTTTTCTAACCGTGCTATGTTCCAGTGCCAGCGGTACACAGACCATCTTCGAAATCGAGCTCCATCTGCCTGGAATACCAATGAGAATGCAGAAATCGATAAGGAATTGGCCTTCGCGCAAATGTTGTAGCTATTATTGCTGCCAATATCTCACTTACTCCAAGAGTGTTGTGTAAACATGTGTGTACTTATGGTGGCACAAACCAATTGGTCAACTATAAAAACTTTCATACCCAGAAGTTGTCGATGGATAGGTTTTGATTAGTTTCAGCGGTCTCCTGACAGCTGAGGCCCTCCCATGTCCCAACCTGAGTGCTGCTCTGCCGCTAGCCATACTCTGCGACACCCCTATTTGCCACTCTCCACTGCCAACCCCATCTGCCGCCCCGCCCTCCTCCACCTATATGTCTCCACTCCCAGATCTAGTTCACAAACTCAATTCCGGTAAATGGCTCCCCTGAATGAAGCTGGAGAGCGACATCACCAACAACCTGCATCACAAGGAACAGCAGATCTGACTACAAGATGGAAATGGCCGCAGAAACATGCAACAATGTCATTTTATTCAACTATCATCTTAGAGCTTCCACATTTAATTATCTGAAACGTTAGTGAAGCATCTAACGCGTCTTAGCATATACAGTAATACTGTTATAATAACAAATCCAGATGCACAGTAATGTTACTTTGTTGCGGTACTAACTATATGATAGATGCTTGGTACTTATACAAGAACTATTAGCAAATGGCAAGAAGCGCACGACTAATGAAAAATAATTACATGTCGTATAGAAACAAGTACATACCTCCGCCATGGTTCTGTAGGAGTATTCAGTGACTCCAGCAACATGTGGTGTTATAATCACATTTGAGAATTTCAGAATGGGATCCTCTGGATCAAATGGCTCTGTCCAAGCAACATCAATGCCCAAACCACATAAATGACCTGACTCAATTGAACACAGCCATGCAGTTCAATAAGCCTCCTCTAGCAATATTGACCAGACATGATCCCTACATAAAGTAAAGAAAATGGTTATCACATTAAAGGCGCCATTAAGCAATTAATTATTCAGTGGAGTATTATTATAACAGAAGATTTTGTTATATTGGCACTTTCTTAGGAATAAACATAAGTAATCATTGGATGGTGAATAGAAAATAAAGAACGTGTAAATCTGACATATCATTTGTGTCATAGGTATTCGAATGGGATTTAAGGGGCAATAGGCTAGGCTCTTTGGGCTAAGCCCGTGCAGCCGTGCTACAGTACCCTCGGTATTAGGTGTGCTTAGAGATAAGGATGGGAAGTTAGGGATAAGATGAGTATTAGTAGATTAGATCTATTTCTCCGGGATCAAGTAAGCCTCTCTGTATAAAAAGAGGAGATGTATCTATTTAATCAAGCGAGAAGAATATTAAATTTAGTCCTCTCTTATCTTTGTCCTTGTGGTGCGGCTGTTGCCTATTAGCGAGGTTGCACTGCTTGGGTTTTGGGCCACCTAGATCTGTACATGACATCCGTATCGGTTAGCTTTGGTTTCGATCCGTTCCGATGGCTACCGCTGCAGATGATCAATCCCTCAGTGAACTTTGTGCAAGTATCCAAGATTTGTGCGCCAAAGCGATGGCTGGTTGTGCAAAGATCAAAGATGGGCTACAGGAGATACATCGTCGGCTAGCGAGGTGCGAGGATGCGATACCTCCAAGATCGTTGACAACGTCAGCGCTGCCGATCGTGGCTGCCTCAGTTTTGCCGCACCAAGGCCGGCAACGGCGAAGGAAGGGGACGCATGGGCTTTCGCAGCAAGGGCAGCTCCGGCGGCGGCCGCAGCTACGGCGGTGGCTCCCGCTGCAAGGGCGGCTCCGGCGAGGGCGACGAAGGAGGGGGGGGGTCTTCAGCTTCTGCAGTGGGGGTGGATTTGGTGGCGGCAGGCTCCTGCTGCAAGTGCGCCGGGCCTGGCCACGTGGCCAGGGACTGCCCTAGCTGCGGTGGGGGCGGGGGCGCCTGCAACAACGCCGGCCAGATAGGATTCGTGGGGAAGCACATGTGCATGACAGGCTGTGGGCCTGCTGGGCTGCCACGGCTGTCAGCTTCCAGCCCATATGAATGCTCTTAAGGGGCTGTTTGTGTGGGATCCAGGAGACGCGTACAGGAAGCGAAGTGTCCATGTAAATTTTTAGTCACATAAATAAGTGGTCAGACATCAGTTAGGCTGCATAGGGATGGATATGGATGTCAAAATATCCGAATTATCCGTATCCGTATCCGGTAAAAATATCAATATGGATATCCGTATTCGTATCCGATTTTAATATGGATACTAAATGGATGTATCCGAATCCGTTTTTTATTGTTTTTCTCTATCCGATTCCATATCCGTATCCGAAACATTCGGTACCATCCGTATCCGTAAAACATACATTATATTATAAGCCATCTAAATATTATTTATATGACTGGTAATTATTATAAAATGATTTTAATTTAATATATGTTATTGTGTATCATTTAAATTATTCAAAAAAATATTTATATGGATATATTTATTTAATATTAATTATTTTTATGCATTAAAACTTTAGATATTTGTTTGAATCTTTACTTATCAATTTGTATTTTACGCTTGTGCTTTAATCTTTACTTGTCTAATAATTTTTTTCTACTAAAACCACCGTAAATCATGTTGATAATCATTATTGTTAAAACGAAGTAGATATCCGAATTTAAATCCGTATCCGAAGCATCCGTTTTGTATTCGTATCCGATGACATCCGCATTCGTATCCGAATTCGAATAGAAATGTGGTAATTAGTGACATGCGAATTCGAATCCGTCCGTATCCGATCCGAATCCATCCCTAAGGCTGCAGCTCGGACGAGCTGCTCGAAAAGAGGGGAGTAATGTCGTAGGTATTCAAATGGGATGTGAGGGGCGATAGGCTTAGCTCTTTGGACCAGGCCGTGCTACAGTACCCTCGGTACTAGGTGTGCTTAGGAATAAGGATTGGGAGTTAGGGATAAGATAAGTATTAGTAGATTATATCTATTTCTTAGGAGTAAGTAAGCCTTTCTATATAAAGAGAGGAGATGTATCTATTTAATCAAGCAAGAAGAATATCAATCTAGGATTAGTCATCTCTTATCCCTGTCCTTTTGGTGTGGCTGCTGCCTATTAGCGAGGTCGCGCTGCTTGGGTTTAGGGCTACCTAGATCAGTACATGACAATTTGCATCTCAATATGCCAATATAAAATGCACATACCTGTTCCATCGCTGAGAGGAACATATGATCAATAATTCTGACCTAAAAATATGCTCACTTCTTAATTAGAGTCAGTAAAAGGTTGTCTGGAAGAGAAAAATTAATGAACCAATAGAATACTTACTGTTTCATTGGTTTGTAGCAAGCATGTTATGACTATGTCGGCTTCTCCGGCAAGTTCATAGATATCTTCTGGTCCACCTTTTTTATCCACAAGCCCATCAATATCTGCACAAGAAATATTTCAAATGTCAAGAGGAGCACATAAAGAATTGTCATATAGGCATGATAATCACTACAGCTTACCACATGGCAATGAGCCTGGCGACCAATTTCTTTTAGTAGCAAGATTTTTTACACCAAATGGCTTAAGCCTCTTGGCAATTTCCACGCCAATGGCTCCAAACCCTAGTATAAGGACCTGGACAGTAATTAAAAAATATGATTCATTACATAGGTTGGATAATTTCCATGGATAGTGGATCAAACGAGCAGCTTCTACACCAGGCATACTGTTTTCCCAAATATCGTTTCTCCTGTTGGATGGCCCAGGTCCTTCTGATTCACAGCAGTATCCATCAATTTCTGCAAAGTAATGCCCAAAATCGAAAATAGGTGTGGTTCATTACATATGCCAGCAGCTAACTTAATTAATACAAGAAACTGAATGTTTTTTTTCTACACTGAAGAACAAAACATTTGAAAAATAGATTTAATACATTATCAAAAATATACACCAGAATTTGCTGCTATGCATACCCTCTTTACCTCTGAAAAAGCATTTAAGTCTTCAGGTTTGACAAATTGCATAGTATCCTCCAGAAATAACAAAATAGATGAACAGTATAATTTCCAATATTCCATTTGGCATATTTGTGTTTTTAATCAAATTTCAAATATAACACCTAAAAGTAAAGCATCAAGAACAAACTGTTGCTGTCTTTTGTTGTGTTCCCATTGAATACCATGAACATTAAATACATGTTAAATCAATAACAAAGTAACAGAGATGAAAAATGTCTGCATGCTTCAGTTTTGCCTACGATCATTCCAGGGCGATTGCTTAATCCAGGATACAATGAGTCCTGATAATTCTCTTAGTTAGATTTCGTAACTTTGAATGGTAGTAAAGATGGTCTAGATTTCAAGGAAAAAAGAAGCTTTGAGCAATCTTTGAAGAGAAGTGCTAGAAAATGTGAAACATTTGACGAGTAGTTGAGTACTTCCAAGTTTCAGAATTTAAAAGTGCTATCTATAGAACATACTTGCTTCCGCAGAACTCCAAGGGTAAGATAAATTGCCATCTCTGCACAAGAGACTGCATTTCCTGTCATAGTCCCAGGTATCCTTGCAACTTTGATTTTTATGTTCTGTAGCAGCAGTTACATCGACATCTATGGAGAATCATGAACTTGATATAATAGGAGCCAGTTATGTCAATGATTGATTAATAATATAATAGAAAACATAAAGTCACCTTCTAACCCAACGCCATACTGCATAATAATCTTCATGTGAGTTGCCTTGGCAATTACATCTGAATTGATACATCGACTTTTTACAACACATATATGGTAGTCGTGAATAACATCAGGGACCTTCTCAAGGCCTACTTCATCAACCTGAAAGTGCATTGAAGTGCAAAATTTGAATTCATCAAGCCTAGTACAGAAATCGCATTCAGATTGTAGAAAACCAGCAGAATTCAAATGCACATGTACCTAGGAATTACGGCACTCAGAGCTCAATGTATACGCATAGCTGTAGAAAGCTTGCTCATATGTAAATAAGAAAAATCAACAGACCTCAATAAATGGATATTTCTGCAAATACTCCTTGGTGTACTTAGTAGAAGCAGGAAAATATAGGCCACAGAATAGCACTCTAGTAACCTTGCTGTAGCCATTGTTTCCAATTGAACAGGCTAATTTTGAACAAAAACCTGCAATGGACGAACATTATGAACTACACAACTGACCTGATAAAAAGACACAAGCACAACCGTTGTAAAGACAGTGTGTCCTAGGTAAAATCACGAACACCAGTTCCTCCAAAAAAAATTCTTACGGTCAATCTATCAAAGAAAAATGGTCAATCTATCAAAGAAAAAGAAACTACTCCACAATCTTGCCGGGGTAAAGACTGATTGAGCTTACATTTTCATATCCCCAGAGTTCCCATTGTCACAGTCATTCATTACATCCTATCACTAATCATTCCATATGTTCTCCCAACGAACGGCCATCAGATTCCATCTCCCCAGAAACCAATCCACGTATGTCGACCGAGTGGCCGCAGTAAGGCGAACTGACATTCGCCGCTGCAACCGGACCTGCCAACACGGTCGGCCGCAGCTGCGACGGCGTCGCGCGCGCGAGGGAGTTGCTGTGCTGGCGAGTGTGTCGGCCTTGCTGCCAATCTTGCTCCCGCCATGTAGGAAAACAGAGCGCCTCAAATTGCTTTTCTTTGTGTCCGGCTGACCATTTTTTTCAACACAATGCATGTGTCCTTGCCATGATTGAAATATTCAAATGTGTGATATTTTTTTCTCAATTTCTTTGTTTTTTTATGAAATTGAACTATTTTCTATATATAATCTTGTAAAATTAATGCGTTCCAAATGGGTCGGAAATTTTTTAAGTTTGGAAAATGTGTTTGGTATACGATTTGATAGATGAATTGAAATTTCATTGGATTATCATTAGAAAAATGTATACATAACCTTTAAGATACAGATAGCTATTGACATCACGTCAAACTAAAAACATAATATTTTACATCTTAAAATATTAAATACTAGACAAGTAACCTCTAAGTGATTTTAGCGGACGCACTACAACCTACATGACTAGGGGAAATTCGTGGGCTTATTTAACAGCCACGAGCCAGTTGGCCTCAAGCCCATGAATTTAAGTGTGGGTTCCTGTTCCTCTAGCCCACAAATTTAACTACCAACCCAATTAAATTCGTGAGTCTCCTGCAAACCTATGAATTTAACCTAAATTCGTGAGCCCCCGCGGATTTAATGGTGTAATTTTGTGAGAATAAGTTTCGATGAAAATTTATGCTAAATTTGTGAGCATATACCTAGAAACATAGACTTTTGGCCTACGAATTTTGTTGCCGCTGTTGTTGAGGGTTCACCTCACTAGAATTTTAGTTCAGAGGCTATTAAACCGCATACCTGAAATGGAAGGACATTGTATTAGTGTGGGATGAATGCAGCCGGGCCCGCATCTATACAAGTATGTTTGCTTAGCCCGATTGCAGGCTGAGTTTCATTGTCTGTTTTGCCCCCCGACTGTGGCTTGATTGTTGATTTGGTTAGCAAGATCTTTCAGGTCGAGCAACTAATCATTGATAAATATAGTCGTGTTTCACGTGAATGTCTAGAAAATGAGCCTTGTGATCATGGTTGATTGCGTAGAGGTCAGCAGCGACGGCCACGTGCCACGCAGCTGATTATGCACAGGAGAAAAAGGATTGGCTACCCAAGTGCAGCCGATTGCATGAGTATATGACTACATGGGGAAGTTTGAAAACTTTTAGCCCAGCCCGAAGCATTAAATTTGGTTATTTATCAATGTAAAATATAGTTATTTTGCTCCCCAAAACTTGTCGCGAAGTTTAAAAAACTCACCTGAACTAAGAAAACACATCTTACTCTGTTCAACTTTTAAAACTAGACAAACTACCCATGCACAAGCTTAAGGTGGTTTTGACCTCTTTTTACTTCAAAAATAAATCATGTAAACACTGATTGAGTAAACCTCTAGAGACATATTAGGACGTCATTAACCCAAATAAATATTTTGAGCTTATGCAAAAATCTTCGAAAGATTTAAAAATATTAGAATTATCTATAAAGATAGAAAATACATCTAGGGAAAAATAGAAAATTTCTAAAACATTGTACTTGAGGACATTTTAAATCTTTCCACAACAAAAAATATCTGACGTAACAACTATTAATGTGTGTTCCTATATTCTAGTTGCATCTATTTTTTTGTTGAATAAATTTATTGAAATGCATTTAGAAATTGTTTAAAATGTTTTGGGGATTTTCTAGATTTTTCTAGAGATTTTCCATTTTTGTAGTTCAATCTAATTTTTGAAGCCACTTTAGATATTTCTATGAGATTCAAATATTTTTTAGATTTGTTAAGCTCTAATACATATTTTTCATAGATTTTTAGAGCCTTGAGGTGCCTTTGTTGTTTGAAAATTTTGAATTAAAAAGGCACAAAACCACCTAGAAAACCACTTTGAATTGCTGCAGGGCTAGTTGTTTGGTTTTGAAGGTTGAAGGGCATAAGATATCTGGTTTATGAGTTCAATAGGATTTTTCCAAAGCCCTGGTGCAATGGTTAAAAAATAAAATTGTTGCCTTTGTGACCAGTGGAAACAACTTCTTCAAAACAAGAAAAGATTGTGCACAGTAGCTCCCCCTTCCTCCCGGAATAGCTCTAGGGCATCTCTAGTATGCATGCAGATTGAACCATGGAGAGGGAGAAAAGGTACTCCTTCCGTATTTAAATATAAGACGCGGTTGATTTTTTATTAAAACTTCGATCACTTCATTTTATTGAAAAAAATTTGTGAAAACATACAAGGAAGTGAGTCACTGCTCAAACTCTACGCTATGATAAAACTAACTACAACAAAATAAATAATAATTTATCAAATTTTTTGAATAATACGAACTGAGTGAAGTTTTAGAAAAATCAACTAGTGACTTATATTTAAATATAGAAGGAGCAGTAAGATTCGATTTCACACTTGGGCAGGGAGGGAACACTGGGGAAAACATTCTTCGATTCGGATGTCTACTTTGGTTCGAACTCTCGTCGGTGGAAACAAATAAAAAATTCAGATAGGCGCATATGGGAGACTGGCTAAAGCGTGTGAACGCCATTTTAATACTACTTTAATTTGCTGCGGGCTCCACGAGTCAAAGCAGCACTGCGGCCATCGAACAGAAGGGCAAATCGATACATATCGTCCGGTTGACTTGACACGTCATTTCTCCTCTCCACCGCTTCGCGCCCGTTCCTGTCCTGGCGAGCCAGATGAGGGGGACGGCCGCCTCGCGCCCTCGCGCTGCTCGGGTTGCCTGCAACATCGGCGAGAACCTCGGCCTGCTCCCCAGGGTGCTCTGCAACCGGATCCACCCATCGCTGCTCCTCGTCGGCGCCGCTGCACTTCCTGCGGCCGCAGCTGCGCGGATTCCGATCATGCGTGGGCGGCGCCCCGGCGTTGGCAGCGCCCTGTGGAGCCCGTCCCGATAGGAAGCAGCCCATGGAGAAGGTTGAGACGGTCGTCGAGGTGGAGCGCCTTCGCGGCGAGCAGGGCGGCGCGCTCCACGGCGAGGAGAGGCTGGGGCGGAGAGGCGCAAGGCGAGGCGGTGGAGAGGAGCGTGGCGGGCGGGCAGCGTGGGGCCGCGCCGCCGCAAGGAGGTGGCTCCCAGACGGAGGCTGCTCTCTGCTCCCCCGGCGATGGCGGCTCCCTGCTCGGGACCACGGCGACCGGTGGGAGCAGCCGCAGGAGAGCAGGAGAAGGTGTGCCGATCTTGGGGTGGAGGGCGCCGCCGGCAGGCCGGGCCGAGGAGCGGGCGAGCGGAGGCACACCCCCTCGCTGCCCCTCAATAGAGACGACAGGGAATGAAAATGAAATAGAAAAATGGAAAAACTAAAAGAAAATAGGCCAAATAGAAAAAAATCTTAAAGTAATCACAGCCACATAAAAGTGAATGAAAAACAACTGAAAATCATCTGGTAGATAAATAGAAATCTCTAATCGATTTTGGATGGCCTACTCCTCTAACATGATTCGAACCACATACAGAAACACAAACAGAGGCTGTGTACTGCAGCCAGTCATGAGCAGCGGCGGTGCGTACATCTGCAGCGAACAGCAAGGTTTGACGGCATGGCGCCTACCTTAGTGCATGTTGAGATGAAGTCATGGAAACAACTTTCTATAGAAATACAATAAAAGATTATGCACAATAGCCCCCGTAAACTAGCTCTTACAGAAATACAAGAAAAAGCTACCGCAGCCAGTGAAGAGCAGCAGCGGTGCAAACCTGTGCTGCATACAGCAAGGTTTGGCAGCCTACCTTGGGGCCTTGGGGAGATAGCATTGTCCCGCATATTGAGGGGATGTTTCCTCCCTAACATCTTGATCAATTGCCCTCGGTTCTACAGAGGATTGGAGGGAATTCTATTCCTTGCTATTTAAATTTGAATATAAAATGATTTTATCTCCCTCAATCCTCTCGAAAACCAAGACAACCGAACAAGGCCCTAAGAGATGGCTCCATCCGGTTTCATCCTATCCCTATAACCGAACGATCCCTAAATAAATCAGAGATCTACAACCACAATTTTATAAATAAGAATCATGTGATAATATAGGGATCAACCGTCTTAGGTATGCATTAAAAGTCTGGATGTTTGCCTATGAATATCATATTCATAGTACACCAGCGATGTTAGCAATGGATCCAATCCGGAACCAGCACTGAGCAACAATTACTAACACGAAAGTTTTGGCGATACCAGCAGGCTTTGTGCAACTCATGATAACATACACAGAGCAATGTTTAAATTGCGGCCATCGAATCTATCGAGGGAAAGTAGCATCTCGTTGTATGTTCCTACCGGTTGCCTATTCATTATTGCCTACAGCAATAGCAGTTCTCATCTGAATTCAGCTAATACAACCTGGATTTAGTTGACAAATTCAATTTCAGTGAACGCCTTCCCTGAATGAAGCTGAAGGGCAGTCTCACCAACAGACTGCAGAAGGGCAGAGCAAAAGTTACCACAAGATCAAAAATGGCCACAGAAACTGCCAACAATGTGTTTACAATATAACAAGTACTTGCATTTTATGTAACAAGGCAATACATGATAAGATGGCCACGTTAACTATCCGAACTTTTAGGCACAAGAACATTAAGTAAGGGAGTGCCATGTCATCACTCTCACTACCATGAATTCTCATTCCATGGACTCATGTACATAGATTCATGAATGCAAAACTGAGTGTAAATAAAAACAAAATCATAAGATTACTGAAGTTGAACCAACAAGAAAATTCACGTGCACACACATGAAAGACCATCCTGACAATACCTTCTATTCAAGGGAAAATATTCTTATTCAGTGTTTTTTCAATTATGCAAAAAGGAACCCTTGTTTTCCGTGTTGCATAGTATTTTCATAAGATCCCTGGAGCTTCACAACATAAATCATGTCATCTAATCAATATAGGGAATTTAATTATACGATTTATACTGCAATTTAATTGTGACACTTGCCAGTTAAAAAACAGATTAGCAGTGATAATGAAAAGTAAAGATGGACCTTGCAAGGAATAAGTGCAAACCTTTGCCATCGTTCTGTAAGAATATTCAGTCACTCCAGCCACATGGGGTGTTATAATGACGTTTGGGAATTTCAGAATAGGATCATCTGGGTCAAATGGCTCCATCCAAGCCACATCAATGCCCAAACCAGCTAAATGACCTGAGTTGAGATGGTCAAAAACAGCCTTGTAGTCGAGAAGGCGTCCTCTAGCAATATTGACCACATATGATCCCTGTGCAAAAATGAAGGTAATTCAAGTTATAACACATTGGGACACCAGGGACATATGTTTATCCAACATCATTGTAATATTCTACTCCACACAGGATTTTCTATTCTATTCTCGACTGATGGCAGGGATAATCTTCAACCAAATTAGGAAAACACAAATCTGCTAACTTGGACATGTCAGAAACGAGCACTGACCTTTTTCATTGATGAAAGGAACTTGTGATCCACAACTCCGACCTGTAAAAATGATTACATCCCAAGCAAAGTAAAGCAGAGGTTATCTGGAAGGAACTTTACAAAATGCGTCAAGTGAAGTATTAACTGTTTCGTTGGTTAAGGCCAAGCATGTTATAACAATGTCAGCTTCTTCAGCAAATTCATACATATCATCTGGAACACCTTTCTTGTCAACCAGCTCATCAACATCTGCACTGGAAATATTTCAAGTTAGTGGAATGGAGCAGAAATAAATTATACAGGGCATGATACAGAGATAATGTAGCTTACCAGATGGTAACATGTCTAGTTGACCAATTTCTTTTGGTAGCAAGAACTCTTACTCCAAATGGTCTTAGCCTCTTGGCAACTTCAACGCCAATGGCTCCAAATCCTAGGATAAGGATCTACACAGTACAGCACACAATGAATGGTATATTTCCCATGGAAAGTAGATCAAAGAAGTAACTTATACACCACAAGCGTACTGTTTTTCCAAATAATGTGTCTCCAACTGGAATCCCAAGGTCTTTCCTGGTTCACAGCAGTATCCATCTCCTTCTGCAAGGTAAATGCCCAATGTTGAATCATGGGAGTCCATTTTACATATAGTGCCTAACATATGTTTGTGAAACTTAAACAAGCAAGTTAGCTACACGACGGTAGTGCATATGATCAGGAAATCGGCCATATATCCGCTACAGAGTATGATGAACCATGGCTTATTACAATAATTAGAGGACACACTTAAACTAAAAACTAAACCCTGTGACCTGTGTTCCTATATATATGTCACTTTGGTATATACACATTCAAACTTCTAAACTTCGAACACTATTATAAACTAATAATATTATTATTATTTACAAACAGAAATGAAACTAGTAGGAGATTTATCACTATATTTTCCTTATGAATGCATATGTCACATTTTTTGCTAATCTGTTATTAGAAAATCAGTAATCAAGTCTTATCCCATATGGAGTAAAAATGTTGAAAAATGGCATCCATCCAGGAACAGAATTTTGCAGCATCGCATACTCACAATTGAAAATGCATTCTAACTAAGCCATGATAAATTGATAATATCTCTGACAAATTTTATACTAGCAGCCTAACTGGAAATAGAAAAAGGGGAAGGGTCATATAACTGTTGCAAATTTCAGAACAGAAGTCTCACTAGAAATATCCATTTTTCATTCCAAACTGGTAAACCTGAAACAAAAAACTGGTAGTTTTTGTATTACTCTTCCATTTAATAAGGAGACATTAAATCAGGACCTAGTGCTGCAGAATAACTATGCTTGCTTGCATCATATTTATATCAATCAATCCCGGACCAAGGAAAGATTAGTCATGATAACTCAAGAAGTGTATGTGTCCCTCTATGACAGTGACAATGGGCAAGTGAGAAGGTTATAAAAATATTAAGTTCATCAAAGAGAAGATTGAAAAATGACTGAAACAACATAAGAGCACTTCAAACTTCCAAGTGGTCAAAACTTCAACACATACTTGCTTACGCAGAACACCAAGAGTAAGATAGATAGCCATTTCTGCGCAAGAGACTGCATTTCCTGTAGTACTTCCAGGTATCCGCGCAACTTTGATTTTGTGTTCTGTAGCAGCATTTACATCAACACCTGTGGAAAATGTCCATTTAATATAAGATGGTTAATTACGTCGATAGATTGATTGAGTACACAAGATAAGACCAAAGTTCCCATCAGTGATCACCTTCTAACCCAACACCATACTGCATAATAATCTTCATCTGAGTTGCCTTGGCAATGATATCTGAATCTATATGCCGATTTTTCACTACACATAGATGATAGTTGTGAATAACATCAGGAACCTGCTCAAGACCTACTTCATCAACCTGCAAAACAAATTGATATAGTCATATGTGACTCACATATAAGATATGCTCATTTCTCAAGATTACGAGTTAAGAACCTACTATATTAGAATATGAGGATTCAGATTGGTTCCATGTTATAGAAATGTAATGGAAAATGAAAAGATATTTTAGTAACACCGAGCTTTTACAAAACTTACATTTGTAGGAATAATTGTATTAGTATTGTATGTTTGGTTCATTAAAAAAGATATTTGCTAAATGTGGGATGAAAAGTTTGGAAATCGTACGTCGTCGTACAATTTACATAGAAAATTCAGTATTATGAAACACACAAGTGTCAGATATTTGTATGACGCTGTTTGATCACATTGCTGCTCTTATTAACAACGAGGAAGCAAAACATACCCTGCTTTCTATTCTTTTCAAGGGCATGTAACCATCTCATGGTTATCATGAAGGTCAAACAATCATTACAAAGGCCAAAAAAAGAAAAAAACCATGAACCACGCAGAGGACAAGAATGCTATACTGCAATGCATTTTTAAAATGGTAAACCTCCCTTAGCATTAGCCATATATGTATACAGAAAATTTCAAATTAGCTAACAGTAAGGCTACTTGTACACAACAACAAAAAAATGACATTCAGATGCATCTTATTTCAGCACTCAATTGATACAAGGCTGCTGCAGATTTCTGCAATATTAACATGTGATAAGTGCAACTAACCTGAATGAATGGATAGCTCTGCAAGTACTCCTTGGTGTAATTAGTCGAAGCAGGCCAATATGGGCCACAGAACAGCACCCGTGTAACAGTGCCGTGGCCATTGCTCCCTCTTGAATCGCCCATTTCAGAACAATAAGCTGTAATGATGAGCAAACTGGTCTAAACAAACAGTACGGTGTGGACCCGTGGGCATAATTTCTCTCAAAGAGCGAAAATCATCTCGAAAATAACAGGATATAAAGAGTACGCGCCATCCATTGGTTGGACAACAGAAAGGAACAGTTGCTTTCTATCATTTTCACAGAAACAAAACGATGCGTCCATAAAGAGAATCGGACTGGTGTGCTCCCTCCGCCTCCCGCATAGTTTTAGTGAGTACTCGTGGTTATTGATAATACGATTAAGCAACATTTAATCGCCGTTTAAGCGTTTAAAGGCTATGCCGGCGCTCAAGAACGCCGCTTTACCCACGCCTGTCCGCCGCCGCCGCCGCCGCCAGGATGAGGGAGCAAGCCCCTCCCTTGTTGCCGCGCGCGCCAGCTGTCCTCCGCCGCCACCCAGTTGCGCCCCTGCCCGTCGCGCGGAGAACTCTCGCCAGCGCGCCTACTGCCGCTGCGCCGCCACCCAGATCCGGCCGGCCGGCAGTGATCGAAAGAGAAGAAAGGGAGTGAGGACGGGACGGGAGACGAAGGGCCGCCTACCCCAGGGCCGGGGACGAAGCCGGAGACGGAGAGGGCGCCGGCGTACCTCGTGTGCGCCTACGCGGAGGGAGCAGGTGCGCCGCGCCGCGCCGCGCTTGCGAGAGGAGAGGCAACAGAAAGTGTCTCCGTGCCATTGTCAACATCGAAAGTCCATATCTACCGGGAAAAAAAAATGCGGTGATGCCAAATGTTGTGACGTGCCATTGCCAAAAAAAAATTCCGTTGCACTTTAGGCCACTACCGTCGCTTCTTGGTTCTTGCGTCTGCTTGTTATAATTTTCTTTTCTAGAAAACGGCTATTTTGCCATTGGCACATCCTCCTCGCTCTGTCAGCAGCGAGAAACACATGAGTACCCGATACCTTTCTGCTGCCTGCGTCCATGTGGAAGCCAATTTAGGAGGTGTTTGGATACATCACTAAAAATTAGCTGCTAAAAATGAACTATCAGCTTATAAAATGTCCAAACACTCTTCCTAATTGATAGATTATGTTTTAGCTAAAAATTAGCTACATGCTGCTAGCTAAAAATTAGTTGGGTGTATCTAAACACCTCTTTAGTTGTAAGTTGTTGCATTGTTAGTGAGTTGGCATAGTGTCACTAAACTTTTGCAACTCCACTTCCTTGCTTACAAATAGGACGCATATGTTTAATCTCACATCGGTAATTGATAGAGAGAACCACATTATGTAAAATAGAGTATACCTAACCTAACGGTCTAGTCTTTTGGCTAAGCTACACCAAATGTTGTGACGTGCCATTGCCAAATTCTTTTTTCGTTGCTCTTTACGCCACTACCGTCACTTGCAGTCTAGGTTGTTAGGCCAAGTCAGTCCATCACATTGTTTATACGATCGTATATAGTACGAGAATAAGTAGTATACCTGTAGACAAAGTCAATTTTGAATATAAATGATGCGGTAGACGATTCGCTAGACTCAGTCTTACTGTTTTTCTTAATAGCAAACGGCTATTTTGCCCTTGGCACATCCTCCTCCCTCTTGTTAGCGGTAAGAAACACACAGAGTATGTGACACCTTTGATCTCCGTGCGTGTTACGAGCCTGTGATCTTTGGATGCCTGTGTATCCTAACCACTATTCACCTACCCCTACTGAGAGCCAATGGATCGGCCTCATTGCTCTCCTGGTGTGAATGAGTGATTGTCAACCAAGCTCAAGCCCTCCGAAGGACTAGAGGCCCTCCGATGGACGACTGAGGCAAAAGCCCTCCAATGGACCGGAGGCAAGGCTCGACATCGGTCAGCCACGGGAGCTCGGTACACTGGAGGGGCGGTCCGGCAACGGTGGTGTAAGTCCTCCGAAGGACTGTGAGGCGACTCCGATGGACTGGAGAAACCGGGTGCCACCGCGGTGCTCCAACCCGAGTGCGTGGCGCGAAGACGTTTCGAGAGTGCTTTGGCAGGCTTCGGCTCAAAACCTGCCACCCGAGCTACCAAGACTTAGGCTAGTGGATCGAAACTCGTCAAGATAGAAGATTGGGCCAAGACCCGGCCCAGAAAGCCCGCAGAATAAAGTTTGCCGGTTTCTGACTTCAAAACCGGAGGAAGCTTCCGGACTACTGGCTACGTGGCGCACATCTAAGCGAGGCAGTGGAGAAGAAGAAGATCAAGACGTCATCGTAGTCATCTGATTGTATCATTTCTATTTCAGCCCCTTCCGGGCATTCTAGGGTAGGGGTCTTAGTGTAAAACTGAGTCGTTAGGCCTAGGACTATATATACCTAAGTGGCTGGTCATTTAGGTGACTCTTCCACCTCTAGAAACCCTAGGTCTTAGTTTCCATGCAGCCAAGAGCTTAAGAGAGAAATCAAGTGCTAATCTAAGTTTAGAGTCCCCTAGAGCTAATGCTTTGCATCAAGAGGGAGGATGAAGGGTGTTAGGCTGTAGGATCCTTGTAAGAACTGAATTTCCACTTCAATTCAAGGAAGATTTGTCCTCAATTTCGTGCTCATGTGTGCAGCCCTCTCCTTTCCCCTTCTCTAGTTTGGATTTTGGGTGCAACTCAGGGGTTTTGGGTGATTTGTGTTTACCCGCGAGTTAGCCCTGTTCTTTTGGTGTTTTGGACTTGCTATGACGTGGACATTATGACTTAGTTCATCCCAATCCTGCTGGATTGCCACGAGCAAGTCGATTTTGGGTTTTCCCCTTTCTTGCCCAAAGATTGCCTTCCTCACGAGATCTGAAATTCCTGCTAATTCCCTTGATCTTTTAGAGATAATCTTTTGGGAATAGCTTTCGAATAGGGTCCTAGATAGCCTCGGGCAAAATCTCGTGAAGTTTGGACAAGATTTAGGTCAAGTTTAGGCTTTGGAAACTCAAGTTTCTGGGCTCCATCGGAAGGTCCTGGCAGCTCTACCAGACTGTCCGGTGATAGTCCGGCAGCCTGGGCTGTCCCGGCCGTCCTACCGGACAATCCGACGGCTTCTACCGAAACATCTGGTGCCACCGGACTAGTCCGGCTAGCTGCCCCCGAACAGTCCGGCAAGTCCCTGGCTGCTGCCCAGTTTTGGTTTGGTCGGTGTTTTTTCGCTTCCATGATTTTGCTTCGTCCTCGGTTGAGTGTTTCTCACCTCTGACCGATACTCTTTGCTCTCTGTTCATCAGTGAGACGCACTTAGGTGTGGAGTGGTCACGTGGGAACTCTCTTTTGCGAGAGGCATTGTTTCGCTCGACTTGCGATATCGTGGTTGTTGAGTTGCGTGCTTCCGCTTGCTTGGTGTGTACCCAGTTCAGTGGGCGACACTAAGTGTTTGTAGTCTCGATAGGTTCAGTTTGCACCTCGGGGGTTTTGAGTTTGAGTTTTTCAAGTGCTCCTATTCACCCCCTCTCTAGTTGCACGTCTCAGTCCTACAATTGGTATCAGAGCCGGTTAGGTTTTCTATACCTTTACCGGTGAGAAACCAGTAGCGACTATGACTCACTCCTGGGAAGATTTCGGTCCTTGGCTCCAATGGCTACTCCTACTGGAAAGGTAGGATGGAGGCTTTCCACATTAGACAAAGTTAGGACATATGGGATGCTACCCAGAGTATGACTTTCTCGGTGCTTCCAGCTGCAGAGCGGACTACTCCTACGATTCTAGCTCAGCATAAGGCAAATGCCAAGGCTGTTAACTTTCTCTTTTTTGGGCTTGGTCCCGTGGATTATGAGAAGGTGAGTCACCTCAAGAATGCGTGTGAGATATGGTCACTGCTCAAAGCACACCATGAGGGCACTACTACTGTCAAGGCTCGCCTCGTTGAGACCTTCCGGCACGAATATGAAAATTTTGTAAAGAAGCCGGGAGAGTCCATCGACGACTTGTTTGGTCGTTTCCAATCTATCATCAACAAGTTTCGTGTCAACTCTGCCCCCGCTGAACTCCCATACAATGACCATCAGCAGGACATAAAATTGTTGTATGCGTTAGAAGGGAAAAGATGGTAGATCAAGGTGAACTCGATCATCGAGTCGGCAGGGTATGACACGAATCGGGCATTGAAGAGCTCTATAGCAAGCTTAAGGCTACAGAGGTAGATTACAAGCTGAGAGATTCACTAAACCCTAGCGGCTCCAAGAGCCTAGCCTTAGCCACCCCCGTCTGGCGATGTCCCCACTAACCCCCTTATGCACAACTTCTCTTTTTCTGCTTTGATGTCTGTGATAGAGGAGCAGTTGGTGACCCTAGGGGATGAGGAGCTTTGTCTGGTGTCTAGTCAGCTTTCAGCGCGGCTATGACAATCAGATGAGCAAGAAGAGGGGCGAAAGCCCAAGTGCTTCGAGTGCGGAGAGGTCGGCCATTTCATCGCCAAATGACCCGAACAAGAACACCGACTACTACAAGAAGGGCAAGAACTACTCCCGCGACTCCGACAAGTATCACTCTAGCAAGAACCAGCTCCCACAAGCACGACTCCAGCTAGTTCCGCCCCAGCAAGAAGAAGGACTTCCGGAAGGCATTCAAGAGCTACCGGAAGGACAACTACAAGCGGGACAAGACTTTCTTCGCTGAGATTGGGCTTTGCAGCGGATCTTCTTCCTCTTCGTCCTCTTTGTCAAGCTTAAGTGAAGAGGAGATCCAGGTACAAGAAGGACAAGAGGAATGATCAAGGAGGTCCAGTTGGTTTGTGCTTTGTTTCCACCAGCACTAAGCACAAGCGCAAGTCCAAGAGGAGGTCGATCTGCTCCATGGCGCTTGTAGATGAGAACAAGGGTGACTGCAATGACTCCTCCTCCATAGATGAGGTAACTCCTGAGCAAGCCTAAAATCCTTGAGCTTCTAGAGGAGAATAGTCAAGCGCTTAAGGCCCAGGACAGGATGTTGGAGAAGGCGGCCAGAAAGCTCAAGAAGCTTAAGGCCAAGTTAACTGATACCTTGGAGGAGAATGAGAGGTTGAGAAGTGTGCGGGCTCAGCCTAGTGAGAATGAGTGTCCTACCTACGAGCCCCTGATGGCTGAGTTGTGTGAGCAGAAGAGCAAGTATGCTTGTCAGGTAGAGTTGATTGACAGGCTGAAGCTTGAGCTAGGCAAACTCCTAGTCTGATCTGGATAAGCCTATTGTGAGTGAGGAGTTTGAGTGCGATCAGTGTCCCCACCTTGCAGTAGACATAGCTGAGTTGAGAGTGAAGTGTGAGGGATAGCTCAAGGAGCTAGAAGAGCTTAGGGCTAGACCGGCTCTTTTGGGAGCGTGTGTGGTTTGTCCTACTTTGAAGAGTGGAGTTAGAGCAGTTGAGAGCTGAGCTTGAGGCGCTTTCAGGCACCTTCCGATTGTTGTGAGAACTAGCTTGACTCTTAGGATGCTTCTAGTGGATAGGGATGCCACAATCAGGAAGTTGGAGAAGAGCGCACCTATGATTCCCTCCCTAGACTGTGATACGTGTGCTGCCCTAGACTTTAGTTCTGGAGGATCTTAGGGGGGAGGTGCTGTCTTTGCAAGATGACAACAACAGGTTGAGAGAGGTGCTCAGTTGGGTGTATGCTAGGCAACCTCAATTGAAGATGATCATTGAGAGCAATAAGCGCTGCGAAGGGGAATGTGAGTGGCCTTGGGTATGGGTATGGAGATTGTAGTTCTTCGGGTGAGAAGAGTGCACCTATTAAGATCAAAACTACTCCTACCCATGCCAGGTCAGACTGTTGATGAGGTTTACCATAAGCCACCTAAGGCTGCCCCAAAGAAGCAGTATTGGACACCCGAAGCCTTACTGAGCCTAAGCTGGACAAGGTTGTGAAGGAGATTCTCAAGCCTACTTCAGGCAATGAGAAAGATCAGAACCTAGCACCACCTAAGGAGACTCAGCCTCACCCACCTAAGCATAGACCCGTTTACCACTGTAACTTCTGTTCGAAGAGTGGTCACTTGGAGGAGTTTTGCTTCAAGAGGAAGCGGGTTGAGAGGCAAGTGAGAGCCCAGGGGAACCAGGATCAGTTCTACCAGGCTGGTAGGCGAGATCTTTCCCATCGCGGTGAGATGAGAGACTGCTTTGCTGGTGAGAGAGGAGGCGGCTTTCAGGCCCGTGCTCCTGGTGGTGGGAGATGCTTTGCCGGCCGAGTTCCTAGCTGTTTTCAGCGTGGCTATGGACCTCATGACCGAGGTTTTCAGAGAGACTTTGACAGACCATGCTTTGGAGGTCGTGGTTTTTATAGTCGTGATAGTGATTACTTTGATCGTGCTTACCCCACTTTTGAGCAAATGGCTCGGCACTGGTACAACAATTTTGGTACTAACCCCAGTGCCAGACCGTTTGCTCACCCTTGCTTTACTTGACTTTGCAGGATCGAGGCATGGAGGACATGTGGATCATGGACTCCGGTTGCTCTAAGCACATGACAGGGCACCGCAAGTGGTTCTCCAGCCTCAACCCCATGGATACCAAGGAGTACATCACTTTCGGAGATAATAGTCAAGGTAAAGTGTTGGGTGTTGGGTGTGTTTCTCTGTCTGCTAAGCTTTCCCTGAGAGAAGTTGCTTTTGTTCGGAATTTGGGGTTCAATTTGGTTTCGGTTTTGCAACTTCTCGATGAAGGTTTTGAGGTTCGTTTTAAGAAGGGTGTGTGCCGCGTTCTTGATGCTGAGGAGACCCTGGTTTGCTCTTTGCTGCCTTTTGGTCAAGTTTTGAGGGTAGACCTCACATCTGTTCTAGGCCCTGCTCGCTGTTTGGTTGCTAGTCCTTCAGCTGATATCCAGAAGTGGCATAAGAGATTTGGTCACTTGAGCTTCGATCTGCTTGTCAGGTTGAGCTCAATGGGCCTAATTCGAGGATTGCCCAATTTGAAAGCAGAAAAGGACTTAGTTTGCCACCCCTGTCGTCATGGCAAAATGGTTGCCGCTTCTCATGCACCTGTCAATCAGGTGATGACCTCTTACCCGAGCGAGCTATTGCATATGGACACTGTAGGTCCTACACGGGTACAGTCGGTCAGTGGGAAGTGGTATGTGCTTGTTATAGTGGACTGACTTTTCTCGCTTCTCATGGGTGTTCTTCATGGAGTTTAAGGATGAGGACTTTCGGTTTTGTTCGCTGATCTTGGTACTGAAGCTTAGAAATAAGAGTCATAGGCCTATGAGGGCTATCCGCAGTGATAATGGCGAAGAATTCAAAAACTCTCGATTCGAAAGCTTACTGCAGTGACCTAGTTCTCGATCACCAGTTCTCTTCTCCATATACCCCTTCCCCCGCAGAACGGTGTTGTGGAATGCAAGAACCGCACACTCGTTGAGATGACACGGAAGATGCTTCGATGAGCATAGGACTCCAGCGACGCTTTTGGGCTGAGGAGATGAATACCGCCTGTTACATAGCCAACCGGATTTCCCTGCTGAGCGTTCTTGAAAAAGACCTCATATGAGCTTCGGTTTGGTAGGCAGCCGAGCGTCAAGCACCTACGAACGTTTGGCTGCAGATGCTTTGTGCTTAAGAAGAGGGGGCATCTGGATAAGTTTGAGTCTCGCTGCTTGGATCGTGTCTTTCTTGGGTACTGCCTCTAGCTCTAGGGCTTATAGAGTGTGGATCCTTGATACCAAACATGTGGTAGAGACTTTGTGAGGTTTCTTTCGATGAGTCTTTGCCTTGTACAACCCCTGGCTTTGAGGTTTTAGGTGATGATGAGGTTGGCACCGACATTTTTAAGGATGAAGAGTTTCCAGAGAAGGAACCGAGGACTACTGCGCCTGCTGCAGATCCTCATGATGATGTGACCTCCACCGACGATGAGTGCGGACCGCTGCCGACTACTTCCACTACACTTCTTCAGGCTCAAGACGGAGTAGGACCCGCTGAGGACTGCAGGGGAGGTGACCTCCGAGATCATTCCATCTCGGCAGGTCCAGCGGGATCACCCTCCACATAGGATGATCGACGACATTCACCAGCGTGTTACACGCTCATCGGTTAACTCTCTAGCTTTCTTCTCCCACTCTGCATTTGTTGCTTCCTTTGAACCCAGAGATGTGTCACATGCATTATTTGATCCGAACTGGGTAAACGCCATGCATGAGGACTTGGAGAACTTTGAGAGAAACCACTCTTGAGACCTAGTAGAGCCTCCACCAAACTGTCGTCCTATAGGTACAAAATGGGTGTTCAAGAACAAACAGGGCGAGAATGGGATGGTAGTGAGGAACAAAGCTAGGTTGGTAGCCCAAGGGTTCTGTCAGAAAGAGGGGATAGAATATGAGGAAACCTTTGCTCCTGTAGCCCAGTTTAGAGTCTATTCGGATTCTGCTAGCTTTTGCTGCCTCTAGAGGCTTCAAACTGCAGCAGATGGATGTGAAATCTGCTTTTCTGAATGGGTTTATAGAGGAAGAGGTGTATGTGAAGCAACCCCCTGGTTTTGAGAGCGATAAGTTCTTAGACCGAGTGTTCAAGCTTAGGAAAGCTTTGTATGGTCTGAAGCAGGCTCCAAGAGCTTGGTATTCTAGGCTCAAGTCCTTTTTGCTCAAATCTGGCTTTGTGATGGGATCTGTAGATAAGACACTATTCCTTTTGAGTCGTGGCGGTGAAACCCTCTTGGTTCAGATATATGTTGATGACATCATCTTTGGGGGTTCATCTCATGCTTTGGTGTCTAGTTTTGCAGCACAGATGAGCAGCGAGTTCGAGATGAGTCTCATGGGTGAGCTCCAGTTCTTCCTCGGGTTTCAGATCAAGCAAGAGCCCGAAGGAACCTTCATCCATCAAGCCAAGTACACAAGAGACATCCTGAAGAAGTTTGACATGGGTGACTCAAAGCCCATGGCTACTTCCTATGGATACAAGAACAGCACTTCATGCAGATGAAGAAGGGGAAATGGTGGACCACTTGTACCTGACGGCAACTAGACCAGACATTCAGTTCGCTGGTCTGCCTCTGCGCACGCTTCCAGGCCTCACCGAGGGACTCCCATCGTCAAGCGGTGAAGCATATTCAGGTATCTGAAATACATTGCTAGCTTGGTCTTTGGTATTCCTCGGCTTCTATGCTTACTTTGAGAGGGTACTCGGATGCTGATTTTGCGGGGTGTAAGTTAGAGCGCAAATCCACTTTAGGCACCTGTCAGTTTCTAGGCACCTCTTTAGTTTCTTAGTCTTCTTCGCAAACAGTCTAGTGTAGCCACTTCCACCACTGAAGCTGAATACGTAGCTGCTCCTAGTTGCTGTTCCCAGTTGCTTTGGAATGAAAGCTACCTTGAGTGACTTTCGGGTTGAGTTTTGGGAAGATCCCTCTTCTAGTGGACTCTACTTCTGCTATCTCTATTGCTAAGAACCCCGTCTTGCACTCCAGAACCAAACACATAGACATGAGATTTCACTTTCTGAGAGACCACTATGAGAAGGGCGATATAGATTTGATTCATGTAGTAACCCAGAACCAACTAGCTGATATCTTCACCAAGCCCCTAGAGCCTAATGTGTTTGCTCACTTGAGAGGGGAGCTAAGTGTGTGTTACCCCTTTTAGATTGGGGTAGCTTTGGGTTAGTTTAGGTTTTGTCTTTGTTTTCTTTTGGTTCTCCTTTATTTGCTTTTTCCTGCATTTCTGTAACATATCGTGCACTTGCATTGTATTATATGCATTTATCACTTCACTAGCACTAGATCTTGTTGGTATGAACTGTTAGTACTTGCTTGTGCTATGTGTACAGTAGTATGCTTGATCATGGATGCTTTAGCTCTTTTTGGATCTATGGAATACTTTCTATGAGCTATGTCATTTTTGCTTTCTT
Source organism: Paspalum vaginatum (assembly GCA_030272315.1). Lineage (NCBI taxonomy): Eukaryota > Viridiplantae > Streptophyta > Magnoliopsida > Poales > Poaceae > Paspalum > Paspalum vaginatum. The sequence goes on from CM059013.1 coordinate 38,211,613, forward strand.
GAAAATCCAAAACTTGATCACCATGTGAACTGGATAACTAGCATGTGTAGGAGTGTTGAATACTTATGCTATCCTTTGATGCTTGGTTATGCTAGTTACCTACCTTTGCTCAGTTGTTGCCTAAGCACTTATGATACCTTGCTTAAATTTGAAATTTGAATTGAAATGTCCAAATACTTGGTATCTTTTGAGCTGAAATGAAAAGATCCAGGTGGGTTTGCTTTGTCACATTGACATGATTCGGGACCTGTTCACTATTGCACTACGGTGAGAACTTGGACCTTGGCTATGAATGACTAAAATCTTGTCTTAAGCTTCTGATGGTCTCTCTAGGCCTAGGCTTGGCATTGGTTGGTAAGAAGTGGTCCGACAAGCAAATAACCCCTGGCACCTAAGTTAAACTTGCTTAAATTGAAAATTGGATAAATCTGAAAGTGCAAGTCTCTAATTGCTTATGGCTGTTTGGAATATGCTCTGGTTAGGATTAGCTCACCTTGTATGCGTTGCTAGCATTTTGTGTTCATGCCTACCCTGCTACATGCTATTCATATTGGTGATGCTTTTTCTTAATAAAAAATCTGAAAAATCATGCTAGTTCCTGATCTGTATGATGTAGATTCTTTTGAGCTTGATGCATGACCCGTTATGCCCTCACATGCTATGTATGCTAGAACTTGCATTTACTAGCTCTTCATCCCTGCTAAGCTCTTACTTGATACACTTTACACACTTCATGGCATATTTTGAGGGGGAGTGTCTAGTTCAGGGGGAGTCTCTTCTTAGTCCTTGATGTGTGCACTGTCAACAAGGGGGAGAAATTCTAGATCAAGGGGGAGAGACTGGAGAATGTTGCATGTGTGAGGATGCATTTCAGGGGGAGTTGAGCTTTTAGCATGCTCTTGCATCGGTGCGTTGAGCCTTTTGCATCTTTCTGGGGGAGCCGATGTTTTTGCCTTAGCATGACTCTGTTGAGCCAGCTTGCCTCTTTCGTGAGGGGTCATGCTTTAGTTTGATCGACTGCGTTGAGCGGTTTCCCTTGTATTAGGGGGTCGATCTTTGGCTTTCTTTTGTTGTTTCAAGTTGTCCTTCTGTTGTTTGTGTACGGCTTTTGGGCAGCTTGAGCAACTTCTTCTTTTCTTCTTTCTTTTCGGTTTTACGCTTTTTCTTTTGTCTTTGTTCTATTTCAGGTTACAGGTTATGGGTATTGACAATGCACACATCAAGGGGGAGATTGAGAGCCAATGGACCGGCCTCATTACTCTCCTGGTGTGATGAGTGATTGTCAACCAAGCTCAAGCCCTCCGAAGGACTGGAGGCCCTCCGAAGGACTAGAGGTAGAAGACAAAGACCTCGATGGACTGAGGCAAAAGCCCTCTAATGGACCGGAGGCAAGGCTCGGTATGGGTCGGCCACGTGAGCTCGGTACACGGAGGGGCGGTCCGGCAACGGCGGTGTAAGTCCTCTGAAGGACTGTGAGGCGACTCCAATAGACTGGAGAAGCCGGGTGCCACCAGACAGTCCGGCAGCTGCCACCGGACAGTCCGGCAAGTCCCTAGCTGCTGCCCAGTTTTGGTTTGGTCGGTGTTTTTCGCTTTCGGGATTTTGCTTCGTCCTTGGTTGAGTGTTTCTCACCTCTGACCGATACTCTTCGCTCTCTGTTCATCAATGAGACGCACTTAGGTGTGGAGTGGTCACGTGGGACTCTCTTTTGCAAGAGGCGTTGTTTCGCTCGACTTGCGATCTCGTGGTTGTTGAGTTGTGTGCTTCCGCTTGCTTGGTGTGTACCCGTTCAGTGGGCGACACTAAGTGTTTGTAGTCTCGATAGGTTCAGTTTGCACCACGGGGGTTTTGAGTTTGAGTTTTCCAAGTGCTCCTATTCACCCCCCTCTAGTCGCACGTCTCGGTCCTACACCTACAAGAAATGTGATAAAGTTGGTTGGTTTTTTAATTTTGTCTGGCGGTGGCGGGCTGACAAAATTAATCCAAGTAAGTTTGTCGCTTCTGTAGAGGCCGACGAAATAACAGTATGCTCGTCGGCCTTTCCTCGGCTCATGTGTCCCAAACTACCTTATTTGGACATTTGTTTTTTTTTTGAAATTTCAGTAATTCCGTCGGCTGTCACCAATCGATGAAACTAAATAACTTTGTCAGTTGCAGTGACTCGCACCGTTGAAGTATTTTAGTTTCGTCGGCTTCTACCACGGCCGACAAATTTATTTCAGACCAAGACACAACCTTGGGCTGGCATTGAATATTCCCGAGCCATTCCTTCTTCTATCAGCTCGCTGGCGCCCCTGCCTCCATCCCCATGCCACTCGCCGATGCCCCTGCGCCCGCCGCTCGCCGCCAGCCCCGTCTCTAGCCCCGCACCACTCGCCGATGCCCCTCAGCCGCTCCAACTGCCCTCTCCGCCTCTGCATCTCAGGTTGCTAGCCCTGGCCCCGCGACGCCTGCCACCCTACCCACTCCCGCCCCTGCACCCCCGACCCTTAGGCTATCTGCAGTGGGGGACTGTAAAGTCCCCCCTAAAGTGTTTAGAGTCGACTCGACCGCTGCAGCGGTCGATTGCATCGGCTACCCTACCGTCCCGCTGCCCTCTTCCCACCCTATTCCCAGGGTGCGTACGGATCTCCCCTATCCACTCTCTCTCCTCCAGAGTGGCCAGCGGCTTCGTTCGCGCGGAGGGAAGGAGGCTGCCATGGCCGGCGGGGCTAGAGGACGACTGGACGAGGAGCCGGCGGAGCTGGAGGACGAGGAGCCGGTGGAGGGCCAGCGCACGGCGGGTGGCCCCAGCAGCGCCTAGCAGCATTGAGCGCACGCCGCGCCCCAGGCGGCGTGATGCGAGACGCGACCGGCCTAGCTAGCAGGCCTTGCCACTGGGTGCCGTCGCGAGGGAGGCGGGGAGGAGATCCACACGCCGCGCCGGGCCCAGAGGAGGAGGACAGGCCGCTGCAGTTGCTCGAGGCGGCGGGACGGAGGTGGACGATGGCGGGCGGCGGCCATGGCGACGATTCGGCCCGAGGAAGCCCGGATCCAAGTCGACGAGCGGGCTGGCATCGGATCTAGCCCGGACGTAGAGGAAGAGGAGGTGGCAGGCTCGCCTTGCCGTGTCGTGCGGCCCAGGCGCCGCCGTGGAGGAGGGCGGTGCGGCGTGGAGGATGGCGGCACGCAGAGGAGGGCGACGGAGAGAGAAGGGGGAGGGCAGCGTCCGCGGCAGATCTAGGCTTGGCGGCGGCGGAGGGAGAGGGCCAGCGGGGAGAGGGGAGGCGTCTGCGGCGGCGGAGAGCACCCGGAGGTGTCGGTGGGTAGGGAGAGGCGGGTTCGGGTGGACAACGGGCGGTGCGTAGGCTGGTGGGGTGGGGAGGTAAAAATAATAAAAATAAGTGGTAGTTGGTATAGGGTTGGGATTTAGGGTAAGTATGGGTGCGGATGATTGTGGGATAGGGTAGATAATCTTGCTGGCCAGGACAGAATATTCCTTTTAGGATAGAGAAATAGGATAGAACTAGGTGATTTCCCCGTGCGTTGCTGCGGGACCTAAAGCGCGATTTCAATATTTTTGAAGAAAGAAGTAATATTGATTCAAATGTTCATTTTGTAGAGAAAATAGAACAATAGAACAGCCATGTGTCTATCAGTACTCAGCCTCTAACAATAATTCTAATAAACCTTTGCAATTAAAACTACTAAAAAGATTTGTGGAGTGGATATTTCATTATGGCATGAGCAACACATCTCTAGTGATGACAACTTATTACCTTTGGGTGCGCTTCCTAACAATGCGTGAATCAAAGAGCTGCACAGAGGACTCCATTTACCTATCCTTTTATCTCCTGCTGTCCTGCATAGGAGATATACGTGAATCAAAGAGCTGCACAGAGGACTCTATTTATTTATCTTTTTATCTCCTGTTGTCCTGCATAGGGGATATTACATAATTATTTGGGTAAGAAAGGGCAAGTGCCTTCGTATAATTCAAAGTCTTATATTTAGAAAGTGTAGCAACATTAATACACGAATGAATGTGAGATGTAGAGAGTAATAACTTCAACTTGCTACTGAATGAATTGCAATGACTAAAGCATGATGTGTTCACCTGTGTATATATGTGTGAGAGAAAAAAAAGATATATAGTTGTATAGTAAACCGAGAAGGAGAGTGACTTGAACAGATATATGACAATCTTTATTAGTAGAAAACTTAGACTAATAGAAAAATAAATAATATGTGGAAAAGTAGGACTCACCTTAATCGCCACGTTGTGGGGGTTGCGGGGATTTTTAAAGTGACATGATTTCTGAATTAGTGGACTCAAAGATGATGTGGAGTTTGAAAGTAGAAATATACTAATGTATATTGTATGACAATATTTTTGAACACATTATACTTGATAACTTATTCATTTTAGTTTAAAGAGATTGACTTTTAAATAATTAATGATCTGTGACACATTTTTTTACGTACTATTTTTAAAGACATTCTACTTGATAACTTATTCATCTTAATTGAGATAGATTGACTTTTAAATGATTGATCATCCGTGACACGTTATTTTTAACATACTATTTTTCAAACACATTATACTTGATAACTTATTCATCTTAGTTGAGAGAGATTGACTTTTAAATAATTGATCATCTCTGTATTTATGTTGCGGTAATTTTATGGCGAAATGATCGAAATGACAAATAGCCGAATACATGGATGTTATTAGCCACAGAATATCGGTGAAAGACATTAATAAAGTATCATAGTGGATGATGACATGGCTTCTTAGTTGATGATGATGTGGATAGGTTGCATGTTGAGATATGATCTTAGTGGCCTCCATCAATATAGATATATAGGATGAGTGCGGATAGCCTTAGCTCTCTCCCTCCCCTCGTTTGGCACCCACACGGGCACACCTCCTCTCACCATTGCGGCCGCGCCACCGTCTACCGGGTCGTCGCCGCCCTGGATCGCGCCTCACCTAGAACTTATAAATCTAGAATATTATTTTTTTCTAGATATAATACATTAATGAGACTAGAATAGTTTACTCGTAAAGTTATATTTTTGTAAGAAGCATTGTTTATTTGAACATAATAATATTGTTTCAAACATCGAATGTTGTTTTTCTATGATAAATATAAAAAGCGAGTTTTAATGCCCTTTTTACCCAAACAAAACCTCTGTACCCATCACATTGGTCCACTCATAGGTTGGAAATGATTGAAATTGGATGGAATGGTCTAAAACTGATATAATGAAAATATTTTCACTTTTTAGGTCTTTATTTTCACCTTGTTTTGTATATATGCCTACCGGGTACTTCTCAGGTCGTAAATTAATGAATCCTTTTAATTCTTTTTTTCTCTTTCGTTTCTCTGGCCCTCTTCTTCCTTTCTCTCAATGCATTCAGCTCTTCATGCGAACCTTGTAGCCCCGCCAAATATGCATGCTGATATGTGGTTCACAGTGATCATAATAAATGATCATAGTGGGGTGGAGTACCAAATTCGTGACAATGCAAGTAGAATCGCATATGCTCCTATCAAATCTGGACATAGGTTATGATATATTAAAAATACGAACGGTATATAGGAAGGAAACATTGATTGATACCGCACACTTTTCTTTTCTCGGTTCCCATTTCATCCGATTTGGGAGAACCAAATACTGGCTTGAGTGTACGGGAGCATTCAAGTCTAGTGTCCACTAAGAGCATAGTTTGGGAATCGAAATCGATGCACCGCTCACTATGCCAACAAGAAATAGAGAATCGATGCACCGCTTAGGGCGTCTACGGTAGTTGGAACCAGGGCTAACAATTTCGTTTTTACTGTAGCGAATTTCTTTTTTTAATAAAGTTTGGTTTTTATATTTTTAAATTTAGAATCGAAATCTATCAAAATCCGGTTCGAAATTCGTTTTCCTTATAGCACCGAAAACGAAATTTTTCACCGAAATCCGGTGGTTTTCGGTCGGGATTTCCAACCCTGGTTAGAACAAATAGCTACCTAGCTGACGTGGAGGTGTGAAAAGAATAAAAATGCTAATTTATCTCACAATTAGGATTCGAACCTATACATAATACTTTCAGTTTTTGAATACGTGAAATCTTTTATCTATTGGCTGTCGTCGCTGGTTATTCTCTTTTTCTCTATTTTTTGTGTTTACGTGCATCTGGCCACTGAAATAACTAGCCTCGGTGCGTAAGCATGAATAGCAACTGGGTTTGCTGATTTGGCCCACGAACGAATAAATGCTGGATGGGAGACACCGGTCCACCAGAATAAATGCTGGATGGGAGACACCGGTCCACCCAGACATCTTCTGATAGCCCTGGCGGACGCCAACTTATTCGTAGGCTACTACAATGTCGGCATGATGCCTTCACTCAACTTTTGCACCTCGGTTTCCTTGCTGACCCATGCGCTGCGACACGTTCTCCACGCAGAGGCATAGGAGAGTAAGGCTAAGTTCAAAGGTGCTTCAAAATGAGTGTTCGCGCACTAAGTACTGTAGATCTAAATGGAATAATTAAAATAATGATAAGAAATAAGACAATAGAGGTGCCATTGGAATCGGAGTCAGCCTAACCCCATTGACAAATCGTCGCCATCGCACTGCCAGTGGGCCTCCTCGTCCTCGTCCCTACACACGCGCCGAGCAGGTGGTACTGCCGCATTGGGGCCAAGGAATGGCTCGCACCATCGCTGCCTCCATGTCCGGTGTGCCAGGCGCATCCAAGCCCACTGCCCTCTCTACGTGCGGCACAAGAAGCCTTTAGGGCCAAGATTTTGTGCCTAAGATTGAAGAGAATGCTGATTTTTCAAAAACAAACCGGATATTTATGTAAACAAGCTCATGTTTATTATATTTTAGCTATCTTGCATCAAAACACATAAATATATTAGTTTATTAATGCAATCCAAGGTATACCTAGACAACCCTATGAGTGGAGGAGAGAGGAATTGAACCTTTGAGCTGACACAAGTAACAGAGGCAAGATCATCTGTTTAACTTCCTGCGAGCCATTGTTCGCCCCCAAACAGCAGTGGCTCATAGGGCATGAAAAAATTTATCACACAACATCTAGGTTGCAACATAAATTTGTAGCGGTTATGAAATTGAGAATATTTTTAATAGCACACAGGTAAGAGACTCAAAAGGGAATAGATCAATTTTATAGCAGGATGCAAATTGATTTCTATAAAATATTTGATTTGTTTGTATTATTTCATTGATTAATTTTTTTAATTAGACTAGTTCATAATTCTAAAGAAAGGCATCACATAAATTTTTAAAGCCCATTAGAAATATTTTATCTGAGCAATATATATTATAATCAGAGTCTTGGGACTTATTTATAGGGGTTAGGCAAATAAATGTCTCTTTTTCCAGTTGCCACACATGGTATGAAAATTGGATTGAAACTAAAATGACCATAACGTGCTAAGAGAAGAGTGAATTAAGCGTTCTTAAAATCTTAAAGCTCTAAATTCAACATAACAAAACCTATGCGAAGTATATATAAAATGTTTGCTATACTACTATGGTTTTGTCTAGTGTTGCTAATTCAACCACAAAAGGATTTGAAACTTGGTGGATGGTCCTAGTTTAAACTCACGTGTAACTGGGTCTCTAGTTAGCTGTCCCGAATGCTCTCTATTCTGTCTTCACTAGGTGTAAGTTTTGGCCAAGATGCCGTGAAATGCTCTCGTTCACATAGACCCAAAATCTACGCTCGCCAAAACAAGGCACACCTTTCTACAATGGCGATCAACTTCAAGAGTTTGTCCGCAATCACCATGCTATCACAAGTATAACAAAATAGCGCTAATATAAATAAGCTAATCACTTTGCAAATGCCATTCTTAATGCATTTCACATGATTTCACAACATATATAAATACTTGCAATAGAAAATCCAATTTCCGCAATGTAATTATCACAAGAACACAAATGCCATAGGCAAAGTTAGGAAGCAAGCGTAACACTTGTAGGAATTTATATTGGCCTAGCCCAATATGTGTCCAATAAATTCTACGAAAAATCTCAAAGATCCACTCATGTTGGCGCACCGAACTCCGATCACTCACCCTGGATCGCTCTCACACGCACTCGCTCACTCACGGACGAAGAAACAAGATGAACAAGATGGTTTCGGCGACGAACGCCCCGGCGACAACCTCGCCTGTATGTTGGCCTGTTATTCACTCACAAACTGGCATTTAACAACGGTGAAGTACAGGGCTACTAATAGCCCGGAGACGTACGATGGAGCCGCTGCCTCCACTCCGACCTCAACGCCACGATCCGCATGACCTGCTCAGCAACGTCCGCGGGAGACCCATTCGCTCACACGATCCGGCCGTTGCGGCTTCCTCTGCATCATGGACCGGCACCTGCACATCACGAACTGCTAACTACCTACGACATGCAGCACAGCTGCAACCCCCCACACACACGATCCTAAAGTGCACGACTGCACGTACAGACTCACACACGCCATGGCCGCAGCACTACTGCAACTCATGTACATGACGCATGCATCCGGTGCATGCACACACGACGCACACACACTAACACTCGCAGACACACTGACCAAACTCACCCATATCGCTAACACTAACCATGCCAAGATTATCGCTAACATTCACCCCCCTAATCTTGACATGGGACGATCGTCGTCTTTCACAGGAGCGCGGGGTTGTCGCTGGCGTCGGCCACCAGCGCCACCTCCTCCTCCTTCTTCCTCTCACGGCAGAACTTGGCGATGTGGCCGCGCTCGCCGCACTCGAAGCATCGGCCCCGGTTACGGCTCCAGCCCCGACGGCTTGATCCCGAGGTGACGCTGTTCGTGTCATCGTCGACGTCGCTGTCGCCGTCGTCCTTGTTGCCACCGCGCCGCCCGTTGCCGCCGCTGCCGTCGCGCCGTGCGTCCTTGCCGTTCCCACCGCGCCGCGCGTCGCCGCCGCGCGCCTTCTCCTTGTTCCGCTGCCGGCGACGTTCCTCCCACCGCTCCTCGGTGAGGTACAGGCGCCCAGCCACCTCCACAGCACCCTCCTTCGCGTCGTCGTCGTCCGCTTCCTCCGCCACCCGCAGTCGGCCGACGAGCTCCTCGATCGTCGCCGTCTTGAGATCGGTCAGCATCTCAATCGCCACAGCAACTTGCTTGAGCCGTTTCGGCACGACGCGGAGGATCTTCTTGACGACGCGGTGATCCTCGATCGTCTCCCCCATCTCGCGCAGGGCGCCGACGAGCCCGGTGATGCGCATGGCAAAGTCGCCGACGTTCTCGCCGTCGCGAAAGCTGACGTTCTCGTACTCCTTCCACAGCCGCTGCACACTCGCCGCCTTCACGCGATCGTCGCCGACCCTCATGGACTTCACCGCGTCCCACGCTTCTTTCGCCGACTTCTTCACGGCGAGCGCCGTCTTCATCTCCCCTGGTACCGCACGCAGGATGGCGGCCAACGCCCGCCGATCCTTGGCGCGCTCCTCGCACTTCTTCTCCACTGCGTCCCACAACTCCAACGCCTCCAACGAGACCTGCATCACCAACGACCACTCGTGGTAGTTGCCTGCCGTCAACATCGGCAGCTCGACGGAGTTGGTGTTGGCGACGATGCGTTCCGTCGCGGCGCTCCGCGACGCGCTCCCGTCGGTGAAGATCTTCAAGCCCTCCTTCGTCGGCGTTGCCATCCTCGGCTCTGATGCCACTTGTTGGCGCACCGAACTCCGATCACTCACCCTGGATCGCTCTCACACGCACTCGCTCACTCACGGACGAAGAAACAAGATGAACAAGATGGTTTCGGCGACGAACGCCCCGGCGACAACCTCGCCTGTATGTTGGCCTGTTATTCACTCACAAACTGGCATTTAACAACGGTGAAGTACAGGGCTACTAATAGCCCGGAGACGTACGATGGAGCCGCTGCCTCCACTCCGACCTCAACGCCACGATCCGCATGACCTGCTCAGCAACGTCCGCGGGAGACCCATTCGCTCACACGATCCTAAAGTGCACGACTGCACGTACAGACTCACACACGCCATGGCCGCAGCACTACTGCAACTCATGTACATGACGCATGCATCCGGTGCATGCACACACGACGCACACACACTAACACTCGCAGACACACTGACCAAACTCACCCATATCGCTAACACTAACCATGCCAAGATTATCGCTAACAACTCATGCATGGTAGAAGTGGTGGGGGTTTAATTCCACTGGTGAATTGAGGTGGAAAATAGCCAAATTATATATCAAGTCTCTTGCCCTTCCATGAATGGAAGTATGAGAGGGAGGAAGCCATGCACGCGCGCGTATTTTTCGCATGAATAATTGCGTGACTTGTGACTGGCGCTAATTCTGTTTGTACACTAATCCGACTATGACTTTGGCGTTAATTTGGAACCGAATTTGATCTTATCACAATATCTTTCCTAAAGTCGGTTTCCTTTCTTTTGCGCTAAGTCACCTGAGTTCTCTGGACTATATAAAGCAGGCGTCGTGCCATGGGTACGTACCAACCAAAATGCAAGAAATCCATCTAGGGTTTTGGTGAGAGATCTCTCTGTCATCAGTGCTACGCGGCTACTCAGGCGCCTCCATCCCTTCCAGCGGCGTGTCGGTGGCGGCGGGAGGGGGGGAGGGAGGGGAGAGCAGTGTCTCCGAAACCTCGTCCCATTGAAGAACCTACACGGGTTGGGGCAAATCAGGTTTTTGGGAAGCGATCACACGACTGCTGGCTCGAGTTCTACGGTCTCATCGTTAGCCACACTGGAGCATTCCCCATTACAAGTAACGATGAGTTTCTCGTTTGAGATAGATCCAATCTGTTATATGGAATTTTTTAATCTTAAAAGTGCGCTTATTTCTAACAACACTTACCGAATAATACTCCTTAGGAGAAAATAACAAAGAAAGGGTGATACTCAGCAAATCCACCTTCACCGACGGTGGAGGGAATGAACCTCATAGTACATGCATTGAGTAAGTTGAAGCGCCCTTGTCCTCATAGGAACTAAATATGCATGTTACCATTCCTAGGAGGCTGTTATATCTTACATCACATCAGTTAAGTACAGATCCGCCCTAACGGGACAGACTGAAAACCAGGGTGATCCACTCAAAGAGCAGGACCACCACACGCAACACATTACAAAAGAGACGGATATGCAACACGCAGTCGAAAACACTCATCGGATACATTACAATGGCGCAAAATGTCATAGACATATAGTTGGGAAGCAAGCGTAGCCTTACACGTTCCTATAGACTTCTTTTATGTAAATTAACCAATAATAAATAAGGGTGAGTACCTACGTACTCAGCAATTCACCTTCAACCTATACCAAAGGTTTAGAAGACCTCTGTCATATCTATTAGACCATGGACGCTTCTCTTTTATATTTGACTCTTTCTTTTACTTATTTTTTCTCAGAACAAGAGAAAAAAATAAAAACCTGTTAGCAGTTCTCATGAGTCCTTGATATACTAGCCTCAATACTTGAGTAACTTGGGGATTGGATATATCTACATGCAAAATATTTGAGGAGCTTTCAGATGTTTTGCATAAAACGTTGCTTTTGCATGCAAGATTGTTTTTAAACCATTTTGTAAAACATTTATTTCTTCCCTGAGGAGAAAAGTGGATAACTATATCCAAACGTTACGGGACCTCACCATCCACGTAGCCCTTGGCTCAACCGGTCGACTCACACACCATTTTTCCTTTCCAAAAACTGTCACTGGACTCACTATCCATCTTGACTCACGGCATCACCTGCAGGACCTTTAAATCAAAAACTGTTTTTCATTTTTTTAAAACAAAACACTAGTTTTAGGAACCAAGTCATAACTTGTCCATTCCAATGGACATGGACTATTCAAATAGTCTTAAAACTCTGGCCAGAGGTGCACACTTTCCCCACAAGTTTGGACTCAACTACACTAATTGTCATGGGCACCCGATTCCGCTCAATGCCCTAGACTGACACGACATCACCTGCATATCACCACGAGAGGACAAGGGCACCCCATTGTTGCCACACGGTGTTCACACGACCCCCCCGCACATGTCCTCCCACTGCTCCCAGCTCACCTAGTAACTGCCAGATGTTATCCATGCAGGTTCAGGCTAAGCGTTGCCTTATATAGTGTCGAGTCGTTTCTTTATAAAAGAATTAGGCAAGTTGAAACCACAAATCTGTCCTTTACACGAGCTAGGGAGGAGCTTCCCATGCTCATACCGAGCAACCACATCCCCAGCCTTTCATCCGAAGTCGTCAGCCTTGCATTGAGAAAACCGTGACAACAACACCTAGTGTCCACCCTACTCTGTGGTCGCATAACCGACATAAGTCATTTCGTTGGGGCTCTTCATTGTATAGAGTTTGATTTGAGAAGAATTTAGGCAAAAGAATCACTGAAATCAGAGTTCAAACGGAGAAGATATGGATTATTTAGTGTTTAGAGTGTAGTTTTAGACTTTTTGGAAAGTTTAAGGAGTAGATTACTTTTCCATGTGACGACACATGCTCTCCTCATGGTCTAGCTCAAACCATGTAGGGTGAAGCGGTCCAAAGCCCTTCCGCTCACCCGCGAGAGCTGGCCCAGCAGGGCGGCCCATTGCGTAGGGGAGGTAGGACTGCGAAAGAGGAATGGCATCTGGGCGGTCCCATGTGCTGGCGATAGCGGCTGGGGATGACATGAGGGAGGGTGTGATGGCGATGGCAAGAGAATGCTGTCGGGGCAAGGCCCACATGTCACAGAGGGGGCAGGGGTCTTCATCACAGTGGAAGACGGTAACCGGGTTTGGGGGGGCGAACCAGCCGCCACCGACGGTCCACCGGCGATTCACCGCCGACAAGGCAGTTCGTATGAAAGGGACTAGCCGAGGAGGGGGAGGAAGAGACGACAAACTGGATGGGAGTATCAGTGGTGTGGATTGGTGGCTAGAGGTGTGATGTCCACAGTGCGGTAGTAAGGGAGCATCGACGGTGAGGCTGTGGGAGGGAGAGCGGGGAGGCGGTAGGGTGCCAGGGAGAAAGACGGGAGTGAGGTGGTTCCAGCATCTTCCTGCAATTAGGCAGGGAGGCGACCAGGGTGGCGAAATTTGCAGCAGCAAGTCAGGGCTCTGGCGGAGCTCACTCCATGGAAGGAGCATGGCAGGTCATGATTGCACTGTGGTAGGGAAGAACGTGAGAAGGGAGAGGGAGCTGGTTGTTGTGGCGCGACAAGGTGACGGTTAGGCGGAGTGGGCCGGTGGTTAAGTGGAGCGGACAAGGATTAGGCGGCAGAAGGGGCCTGGGTACAGGAGTGCGAGCGGGTCTAGGGTGGCAGAGGCGGGGAGGGGGGTCGAGGTGGCTTGCTCACGTGGGCGGTGCCGGCAAGAGAGTAGGAAGAAGGGAAGAGAGGGATTGTTGACATGTGGGGCCCTGTCGTCAGAGGGGGCTGTCAGAGAGACGGGGAGTGAGCGAAACCGAAACTGGGGCCGGTCCGGTCCACATAAAAGATCGGCCATGCAAACCGGAATAAACCGGGTGACCAGCAGTTTTTCACATAAACCAGCCAAAAACCGGACCTCGAAACGGCTATGAACTGGTGCTCCACCAACAAATCGTGGTTGCTTGGTACAACGAAGTGGGAAAATGTGGGACTTTGCGTTCAGGAAGCTGATTTCCAACCACTGCACTTTGTGGCGGTTGTGTGCTATTGAAGAAATGTTCATCTGTTTGAACTGGCATAAACCAATGGTCCTACCGGTTAGACCAATTGAACTATGAACCGATGCCCTCACTGGTTCAATGTACGGTCTGGTGGCACTGGCGGACGGGGGAAGGTGGGGAAAGGGAAAAGAGTTTTCCTTTCACAATTTTGGGAATTTTGGTTTAAATTTTTGGGAGAAACTTTAAGAGGAATTTAGGGAGTATTCGTGGAGAATTTGTGTGGAGAAATCCATCTAAATATCTGGAGGGAGAACTTCCGATGTTCAAGAGGAGGATTATCTGGGGATTTTTGTTGAGCTCATTAAACCACACTCGATAAATTCAAGTTCCGAAAAATGATTTTGAATTAAGTTATTATTAGGAGAACTTTTTCAGGAGTGATTTTCCAGGCATTACATAAGTAGAGCTCATGGAATTTGTGAAAAAGTCAGTTTTGTATTTTGAAAAAAAAATACTGGTTTTCCAATGAAAACACGTTTGATGAGTTTTTGATATTTTCACCGAAACTATTACTAGACTTCCTATTCACCATAGCTCTGGGCAATCTAATCATTTTTCACCAAAAATCACCATGTTTACCTTGCCAAAGTTCTTATTTCACCAAAGCATTCTTGCCATTTCAAAACCGAAACGACTAGTTGTTGGAACCATCGCATAGCCTGTCCAAAACTGTGGACACAATTATTTGAATAAATATATAACTCAACACAGAGGTGTACACTTACCCACAAGTTTTGACATCATGACACAAAACCACCATGCCAGGATGTCCCTCTCATAGTGCTGGCCACATAGCATCACCCCCTTCTAGTTCCCATGGTAGCACCAGGGTTTCACTGCTTAGCCCTGAAAGGACCTTGATGTCGCCTCGAGGGAGGGTGAATAGGCGTAACTGAAAATTTACACCACTTAAAACACACTGTCAGTCTCAACACCGGATAGTCCGGTGTCACCTACCGAAAAGTCCGGTATAACCGGATAGTCTGGTGAGCCTCACCGGATAGTTCGGTGTCACACAGAGACTAAGCCCTACGAATGTAAATACGCAAGTAAATACTTATTTGGCTATTTAGAGCTGTGTAAAATAGTTTCCAAGGTAATGTTGAGCTCAGTAACACTTAATCCCTGCACTCACAAAGAGAACTTGCACACGAATAATAGTGATAGCGGAAGCAATAATATAATGCAAGTAAATGAAGCAACCACAAGCTCAGAAATTGGGTCTCCCAGCAGGGGCACATCACACACAACAAGAGATTTTATTCCCGAGGTTTGGGCACACCCGCAAGTGTCCGTACGTCCTCGTTGAGGCGCCCACCAAGAGCTTGAGTCTTTTTCAACTCACGGCCTCCCCTTCACAACCACCAAGGCTATGAAGGTGCTCACTGCAAATTCTCCGAAGAGCGGGGTAATCACCTACAAGAGAAGTGGCACTCACAAGCTGAGTGCCCTTCGGGTCGCTTTCGCCGTCTAGGAGGAAACCTCCAAGAGTAACAAAAACGCTTCCCAGAAATGCTTGCCAACTGTGCTCAGAAGCTAGGTGCTCACAATGTAGCTCACACAATCTCACAAATCATCTCCCAACTCAAGAATCTCACAAGTTGAGCTCAATCTCACAAATAGAGTGTTGGGGGGTGTTGCTAAGAGCCTCTAGATGAATATGGACATGGAGGGAAGCAGCAACCCCAACTAGAAGTGAGTGGGGAGGGTATAAATACCCACCCTCACAAAACTAGCCGCTGGCCTATGTCAGGCCATCACCGGATAGTCCTGGTGAGCCCTACCGGATAGTCCGGTAGAGGTAGACTAGCCGTTGGAGTTCAAACCCCCTCTACCGGACAGTCCGATAGAGCTCACCGGATAGTCCGGTGAGGGGTTCCCTGTCCAGAAGCTAAGGCACAAAGCCTTGGGTCACTAGGTAAGTGGTGTAGGTGTTAAGCTCCAGAAGAGATACACCTAACTAGGAGATAAAAGCACAAGAAGAAGATCAGAGAGATCACTCTTAGCTCTGGGCTCAGCCTTCACCGGATAGTCCGGTGAGGCCTACCGGACAATCTGGTGAGCCCACTCTCAGCACAAGAACAACTCACAAGGAGTGTTTTGGCTCGACACTCTCTGAACTAGCTATGAGCACATGTTGACTAGAGACTTCCGAGCTTCGCTTCTCTCTTGATAGTACGGCATACCTATACTCAAGATAAATGTAAATCTAGATGAATTCCACTTGAGTCTGGACTTGATGAATAATGTCATCTTGAAATATATTAATAGGTGGAGGGATAGTCCAAGCCTGAGCTTCTTCCTTTGCGAGCAATCCTCTTTGAGCTAAATAGTTGGACTTCAATTTAGTTAACCTCTTCAATAGGTAGATGGAGCACATTTGCTCATTATCCATTCATTCAATTTGTCTTGATCATTATGGGCGTTAATATGCAATAGAGTGTCTTCATGATCAGCCGCTTGTTATATATGAGAAATCCAATTTAGGTAGTGACGTACAAATGGAAGAGATAGAATTTATGTCACTTTTCTCAATATGAAAGCCAAGTGCCTCAAAGTGCATCAATAAAGGAACACTAGTGAGGTTCCTGCACTTAGGCAATGTCAGGGTGTCCACACATGAATAATCCTGTGACTAGAAATACTGCTTGTGTCAGTAGGTATACAATAGTCATTCAATAATCATCAATGTGTGATAGATATACAGGTGGGAACCACATTACTCAACATATGAGTGATTCATGCTCATTTATAGATATATATATTTCAGTTCATTTTATTACATTTGACATTGAATAATACAGCTATAGAAACCTGTCAAAACATCTTCACAAAGAGATTAGACCTTTAATCGCGTTGTCACTCAACACCAAAACCACTAAGGAGCCTTGTTGCACTTACAACCCTGAGGCATCATGTATAAGTGCACATAACACTTTTACCATACACTTGTCCTTCCGTTGCTCACCCCCCATGCATGCACCTGGTAACTGCTAAACTAACCTTACGGGTTTGGACTAAGCTTTGCCTCAGACAACACCGAGTGGTTGTACTTAAAGTGACTCGGCCAATATAAAACAACAATCGGTACTTATAGGAGACATATGGCAAATACTATACACTACTAGGAGTTTCCTCAAAAACCCTCGGTTTCACCATAGGCAATCTGAACATAAAAGCCTTTCATCCACATCACTCATAGGTGGTGTTACCAACCCAAGTCATTCATTATGCACACTTTTGAAAGACACATTTTTCATTTCAAAGAACAAGACTCACACCTTTTTCAAATCCTTTCCATAATAAATGATAAATAAGTTGATCTAGTTCTTAAGCATAGGTAATTTTACATCAGAGTCGAGGTGGTTATCAATACTTTAGTAGCAATGTTGCCGCTGGCAAGATTGACAGGAAGGTCACAACTTAGAAATCAACATCGATGTGCACTAACAGCTTAGAAATCCACATGAATGTGATCTAAAAAATCCACAACAAGAAACATTAAGCGAATTGGATATGGATGGGAATAAACGCACACACTCGGAATCCCACACAGCCCCTCTAGTGGTCTCAGCAATAGCGAGCATGACTAGCACCACCGTGTAGGTCCTTGAACACACTCAAGCTCATTGGGATCAAGATCTCTAGGTGCCTCTCAATAATGGCAGCTTGCAACCATGAGCGGTATTAGCACAACTATGGATCCCTTTGGCCTTACTCATGGCAAGGAAGAGGGCCTCGGCGACTAGGTAGAGGGGCGATGGAGGATAATGGCCAAGACGGATGTGGATTAGGGTGGAGACTAGGTGCGATGGAGCTTGCATGCAGGGCAGGGCAGGGCAGGGCAGGGCAAAGAGAGCCAAGAACCTCCTCTTGCCCTACTGGCAGCAATAGCCCTCCAATTCATTTTTGGAGAAGCGCTCAAGAAAATAAGCTGCTGATATGTTGTGCGTTTGGCATAGGATAGAATTAGTTCAAATTATAAGGTGGACGACACATTCTTGGCCAAAGCTTCACCATGAAAAGCGGAGGCTACAACACGATGTGACTTGTGCTTCCACCTTCAGGCTTGAGCAACCACTACCAGCTTACCAGATTCACTAGCACTCACACTGGTCCAAGTTTCCCTGTGAAAACTGCTTACTAGGACAGACGTTGGTTTCACACATCTGCCTTACCACTCTTACCGCTCTGTTCCACAGGAGAAGTGCAGCACACATCTGTCTCTTTTACGGCAGCACTGGTTTTTCAGCCTTTTATTAGGGCCATCTGAGCCAATTTCAGTGTCACCCTTGTGCTTCTGAGGCTGCTGGCTTTGGTTGCTCTCAACCACCTTGGAACTCTCGCCGTTGATCTTTTTCACAGTAGCTAATGGGAGCACCACTTCAGGCGCACTCATCTTGATCTTCATATCCTCTTCACCTTCCTCAACCTCTTTGTGCTTCTGAGGCTGCTGAACCTTCCTCCATCTCAACCACACTTTTCCCAAAAGCATCACCATTCACATCTGAGTTTTGCTTATCTTGAGCACTATCATGCTCTTGCACATTCAAGCTGCAGCCAGCAGCCTCATCCATCTCCAGACCACCATCATCTTCCTCTGATTCATCATCTCCACAATCTGAAGCCTCATTGATTTCATTTCCTTTGGCAGCCTTCTTCTGTAGAGACTCAACCAGATCCATCATCTCTCGATTGATCTGAATGAAAAAATAGATCACCAAGCATATGTTAGGGACACTACAAGCTCTAGCATATATGCTTTGACACACTTATGTTTCAACTCACCTGTGGATTTGCTAGGAAGTCACAGATGTCAGTTGGGCAAGATGGGCATTTCTTCACAATCTTCTGAGTCCTTAGTGTCCTGACCTGCCACAGGCTTCTCTCTCTCATGGAGAACTGGCTATCATATGCCCCGAGCAAACAAGTCTTACAAAAGTTATGAGCACAAGGAGTAGTGAGTGGCTCTTTCATCACTGCCCGGCAGATAGAACACCTAAACCCTGCTAGGACCAGGCAAAAGAAATAAAACAATTAACATAGGACACTCACGATTAGGGGTGGTAATGGGTCATGATCCAAATGTTTCTTCACAATCCAAATTAGCCCATGATGTTTTTTAGTTCAAAAATAATAGGAATATGTTCCAGCCATTTTTGGACCAGTCCTTAAATCTCTAGGCAAAATTTGAAGGCCCTTTACCACCCCTACTCGATACCTTGAATTCAATGAAGCTATGAACCCAATGTTGCAACATGCAAAAAAATAAATAGTGTTAGAGAGTACAATTCGCAGGAATAGTTGTCGTCTATATTTAGGAGTCTTAGGAGAGTCTTATGTATCTAGGACTGCCATATGTATCCGGGGAGGTGCCTTGCCCCCTAAGTCTTGTACTCCTATATATTCGCCCCAAGGGCTCTATGCAATACAATCAATCCATTATACGCAATCCTTCCTTCCTACATGGTATCACGATACTAGGGTTTCTTATCCTAGACCTAGCTTCTGCCACCATCATCGCCGCAGCGCCCCTGGGGAGATCGATGTCCACTGGGGGTAGCGCCTCAGAAGGATGCGCGGCTGGTCCTCCTAACCCGCCGCGCTCGTCTTCATAGTTGCGTCCGCGCTGCCCAGCGAGATCGTTCTCCGCCGGGGCGCACCTTGTAGGTTGCACAGCCAGTCCGCCGTGCACCGTCGTCATCGCTGTCTTCAACAGCAATAGATCGGGAAGCTCACCATGGTGGCCACCCTCTTCACTCTTCAGCGTGCTACCTCTTCACCAAGTGCTCGGAACCTGACAACTGACGGCTGGAGTTGGCCCCTTCGCTTCGCCGTCATGGTGACGGCTCTGACGGGACACCTCGCCAGTTGGTAGGGTCATACGCCGCCATGGTGGCGGCTGCGACTCTATCTCCGATGGATCCGACGCCTCCACCTCTATCTGACGTCTCCTAGCACCTCTTCGTCGCATCGCCACTGCCCCTCCTCAGCTTTGACCCTTCGCGCCGCCCGCCTACCGGTCCCGCCGGCCCTCCGCGCCGCCACCTAGGGTCTAGCGGCCGCAGGCTGAGAGTGCCCCCTCAGCGCTGCCCGGATTCTGCGGCTACGGCCCAGGTCCACCCCTCCACACCGCCCGAGGCCGTTGGCTGAGGGCGCCCTTCCGTGCCGTCTGGGTCCGCCGGCCGTGGGCTGCCGTCGCCCCTTCGCGCTGCCCGGATCTGGCGGCCGCAGACCACCTCCGCCGCTCCGCGCCGCCCGGGTCCGGCAACGGCGGCCCAGCTCTGCGCCTGTCTCCCTTCGCATATGGTGGATGGGGCCATGGCCATGGGGACTCTACCTGCTCCTTGTCTCTATCTCCGTGTGTCTTTCTGACTGAGGAGAAGTAGATAAGGGGAAAGGCTATGTGTACCCAGTGATGTACACATACCTGCTGCTGTATTTTTTTCCCGGTCAGTGACCAGGTTTGCGTCTCTATCACCCACCTTACGTCGACTCGCGCGTCATCGACATCGGCATCGACAACACCGGTTTCCTCATCTTCTTCGCCTGTGTAGTCGGCGTGGCCTGCGGCGTAACCGAAACGCCTGCTTGTGCCGCACCCCTTTGTCTGTACGTCGATCTACACTGGTTCGTCATCGCCACCACCGATCCTGGAGGCTTCACCTTCGACATCGCCATCGCCATCATCGTCACCACCTCGTGTGCTGTCGGCCTGATCAACCGATCACGCTGCGACCACCCTCCCGAGACGTGTGTCGTCTATCGCGCGATGCTTCAGCGAAGCAAGAGGGCTGCCGCTGCGTCGCCTCCTCGGGTAGCAACTGTCGCCGCCTGTCGTCGTCCTCTGCCATTGTATCTACACTGCTGTCGACTCTATCGGTGCGTGTCTCTCGCGCATGGTCTTCTCTAGTTGTTCGAGTTCTTCGCCGCCTTCAAGCTTTGCCGTCGCACTACAGTGGCGCTATTGCGGACCTTCTTCCTGTACGTTGTGGCCCCCCTTCGCCGCGGCAACTCTAGGACCTCGATGTGTCACCACGACTACCATGTCGCCTTCATCCAGCACAACCTCAGTCGCCAGCGTCGCCATCTCATCCTCACCTTCGTCAGTCCACTCCGACAACCGCGGGCTGCATCGGCATCTTCTTCCTCGCCGTCCTTCTGCGCACCGCAATCGTCGTTGAGGCCTTCTCTGTTGGTCCTTTTAGATGCTGACACTTGGTTGAGGCCCTCCACCTAGTATGTCCGGTACTGGCAACACCGGTGCGTGCATTCGTCCACGACGCGTTTCCAAGCCTTGGCAAACCTGGAGCACGCCTCGTCCACTGGCGGTTTGACAGCATCGCCTCGGCATCGGCTTCTTCTTCTACGCCTGCCTCGACTGCATCGTCGTCTTCGTCTATGACGCCCTTCTCCTGCGCCACCATCCACCTCGGTGCCCCTTGGTGCAATGCGGACCTTTCCGCGTGCTTGCGCCGCGCCCGCGACTTGTGCGGCTTTTCTTCTTCGGTAACCTCGACAGCTATATCGACCACAGCTACCCTACGCACTGGCACATCGACAACGGCTCCATGCCCTCGCGCTTGGCTACCTCGACATATCGGCACAAAGGGCTATCGTTTGCATGAGTTTCTTTGGGTTCCTTCTCCAGTCTTGCCTCTGCACCGCGACACATTTACGACTGCGGGGGGATGTCAGCTCTTTGGCTTGTTCTCCAGTCTGACCGTCTGCGATGCTTCAGCTATGACTGCAGGGGGATGTTAGAGAGTACAATAGGCGAGAATAGATGTCATCTATATTTAGGAGTCTTAGGAGAGTCTTATGTATCTAGAACTGCCATATGTATCCGAAGAGGTGCCTTGCCCCCCAAGTCTTGTACTCCTATATATTCGCCACAAGGGCTCTATGCAATATAATCAATCCATTATACGCAATCATTTCTTCCTACAAATAGAACAGAAGAAAAGATAACCTTCCAGCAGCCCTTCAGCAACAGACATTTGAGCACGCCTTGTGGCTCTTCTCCGGACTTGTTTGTCAGTCTCAGAAACCCCTGTGGTAACAGGCTTCCTCCTAATGGGCGGAGGGACCATCCATTTCCAACCATCCTTCTCCTATAACAGTGAATATAATCAGTCAAAGCATAGCTCAGTAATACTGCAAGAAGGAACAGATCTGCATACATCATAGTCCCATGAAGGGCGCTCATTCCTCTCAGTTATATCAGTCTCATCTTGCAGCTCCGCAATATTAGGCAATGGCCTCGGACGGTCACCATGATCATCACTGAAAACCAGAGCATATAGTGTCAACCAGAACAGAGCTACCTTAATTATTACTATGCATTTGGGTAGTAAAAAAAGGCAAGTGTGTTTGTCAAACCTGGTCCAAGGCGCTGGTTCATTATCACAGCGTACAAAGAGATACCGGCATACTTTGAACTTGCCCTATGGGAAATGGCAGGAACACAATTAAAATATTTCCACCATTTGTCAGCTGATAAGAATGGGAGCTACAGAGCATTGAATGATATTTAGAGAAAGCACATTATTCTATTCCTTTGCATCATACAGCATTGCAAAAGCATGGAGCTACATCCACGATCTGTATATAGGAGAATGTAGTTACCTGGATACCAATCTTTCTCCAGCGTCTCTCAATTCTGTAAACCCCATCATACCTCACGCCAGACTCAGGAGCATGTGAAGAGCGCTTCTCTTTGTGTGACCTATTAAGAGAATGCAATGAATTAAAAAATTCCAAGATAGAAAATAGCAGATTATCCCAATATATGAACAATTTATAACTTAGAAAAATGGCCCTATTATCACCATATCTCTAAATGAAGACAATTCAAATATATGTAAACCAATACAACAGCAGTAAATCGCATCTCACTCAAGGAAAAGAATTGCAGTTCCAAGTCTAAGCATGATGAATGGAAAAAAAGATACCATCACAACACGGACAGGGTAACCCCTCAAGCAACTAAGTCGCAGAGCCGCATTCAACTTCATAGAATCCTGATCAAATGCTTGCTCCTTGTTTGTTTCTCTGCCACCACTGTAGTATGTAGTATATTTATGTTACACACATTTCAATAATGAAGCTTACCCTGTGAGCAGTAAGGAAAACAATAGAAGAGTGGTGAGTAGTCAAATTATTATACCTTCCTGTATAAAGAAACCACTCCCCATGGTCTTCGTCATCTTGATATCCTCCAAATAGTGCTACCGATTGAGCACCATATGTGGCCTGGCCAGCAATACCAGCTATATGAGGAAAATGGGCACCCCATTGCCTACATTGAAGCCTGTCTTCCCATGTTTCTCCAACCCGAACACCAATGTTCCTATGGGGGTCATTTTCTGCGAGTATTGGGCCAAAATGATCAGGTGCGATTGTCACAAATATCT
This sequence comes from Paspalum vaginatum, assembly GCA_030272315.1. NCBI lineage: Eukaryota > Viridiplantae > Streptophyta > Magnoliopsida > Poales > Poaceae > Paspalum > Paspalum vaginatum. The sequence goes on from CM059013.1 coordinate 38,234,763, forward strand.
GGCCACTTGAAGCATTAGCGTTTCCAGCTCGCCTTAGCCCTTTCCGTTGTATATGCCTTGTTGGGCCTATCATTATTCCATATATAATGATACTGAGCTGATGAACTTGTTGAAATAGCTTTCCTTGAGACCTTGGCCGCACGTATAGCTTCAACTAATGCGGAGTTAATTCTTGGCAGCTGTGCCATTTTGGGTGGAATTTCTGCACAACATGTCCCACATGTCTTTTTACCACTGTGTATCCACTTCTCGAAGCATTTTAGGCAGCAAGTTATGGCCGCACCGGAGTCTGCACAATAAGGAAAAAATACATTAGTTAGAAAATGTATGGAACATTAACAGATATGATAAAACAATATTGTACGTCCATCCATGAATGCTACCCAAAGTAAAATACATAAAGTAAGAACACATGTAAATGAGCAAAATGTCAAATAACTACCTAAGTATAAAATATGGATTCAATTTTAGAACACAACGGCATTGCATCAAACGAGAGAACATAAGGGCAATTTAACAAAATTCGAATGTTATGAGAAAATTAGAAACAAACCTTCTACTTCACCAAAACTACATATTAGCACTTAAACAAGACTTCTAGATTCATGTTCTACACTTGGGAATAATGGATGTAACTAGCAAATAAAATTTATCATTTTCAAGTGACTCACTATGTGCAGCTTAAAACATTCAACCTCTCACAATAAAAACAAAACAAAATTGGAATGTTTACAAGGTTATAATGAGCAGTGTGTCACCAAACTACTGAGAATTCCTCTATTTGCCACTGTCTTCGGTACGGAAAACAAAAATAATGGAATGAATTTAACTTTGCGTGTAGCACACGTGACCAACGGAGTCAAGAACAAAAAAAATGTATTGTACATTTGCAACACATTTTCAAAGTGTGCAAGCCTGCCGTTATTCATTAATCGTTAGGACCAAGCAATGAGAGGCTATGTTTGGCAAGACCATAGGATGACTGATTGAGATCCTCACCATCCTGTTCACACGGTGCGTACATTCTGCTGTCCGAAATAAAGAATGCATGGGCCGTGCCTGCACTTCCGATCCATGTCATTGGACCCCATGCCCCAGCTCGTGCTACACGCCCGAGTGTTGTTACAGGATGCAGCGTGCGCATCCAATAAAGATGTGGCTTCAGCACAGAAGATTTGAAGACACGGCACACACAATGAACCAGGCTTGCTCTTGCTAGCGATGGACACCACTGCTACCTATCCTATATCCCTACGTACTAGTTGTCCTCCACATAGCTGGCACCCCTGTCACCCCGTCTCGCAGTCCACCACCATACCAATCTCTTGTGCCAGCCTCCAAAACCCAGTACCCAAAACCCTAACCCTAAATACTAAACCTTCAATTTCCTCCAAGAGCTCTAACCACCAAGAGAAAGGGAAGTAGAGAGAGGGATGAGGGAGAGGAGAAGGGCGGGGAGACAAGGAGAGGGGATCCACCGTGTGTCATCGCCCACCGCTTTTCCACCACTAACTTCTGACGCCACATGGGTCTAATAATAGAAGACAAGAGTAGTCCAATGGATCTGAGGGAGAGAGTGAGAGATGGACTAACTGAGAGGGAGGATGATGACTCTGGTTCGGTCAAAGTGAGAGACAGGGAGAAACCGTACGAGAGAAATAACGCAAGGGGTGTGCGTTTGTTGATCTCAGATGCGACTATGGACAGGGTCTGCAACTCTGCATGCATGGGATGATGGACGATAGGGTGTGCATTCAGGGGCGCCTACTACACGCATGGGGGAAAAGAAGCATGTGCACGTTAAAAGAAACACATAACAATGAATGGTATTGCCGCCAAACTGCTACAGTTAGTACGTCTCAGTCACTACCATCGAGCACTAATTAAAAGCACAATCATGGAAAGATATAAGAGAAGAAAACAAAAGAAGTTTTGCGGTGAGAACAGTCTAGGGAGTATCGCTTCATGACTTCATGAATGTTGGTATTGAAAACAGCAAGGATCACATCAGTACATATTGCCCTCCTAAAAATAGTGTCGCTCTAACCATAGAAACTTTTGTCATTCAACAGACAACTTCTTCAGAACAAACCAAGTCTTCAAACTCAAATATCTAACGGCTTTATCTACCTACTAGGATAAACGGCTCTAACGGATTACGTGCTCACAAACACAGATAAACCAACCAAACACCATATATTATTTACCTCAGTTTTTTTAATGTTTCATGTTAGGTACAGCTTCCCATTAGTGTTTTTCTATAGTTTTTTTTTTTTTTGGTCTGAAGAATCAACGGAGGGAGTAGCATCTTATTTTATTAATTTGAAGTACCGATTTCAAAATTAGGAAGCTGGATAAAGAACAAGATTGGACTCCAGCCACCATATGAAAAATGATGTGCATGGTCATATGGAAATGAAACACAGGAACTGTGATACAGGTTATCTAAATCGTGGCATTTCATTCAAAGCAGTCCCAGATCTAAACTGCTGACAGTATCTCTGGCTTTCAATGCAAGGAATTATTGTCTCAGATGAATAGTTGAATATATACTAGTCAAAAGTAAAAACCATGCATACAGAAAAAGCACCAAGATGGATGACCTCGAGCTCGAGATGGAGTAGAAATCCTGGAACTACAACACGAATTGATAGAAGAAGAAGAAGCAAAGAGATGTAAGGGCAACAGTAAAAGAAACGGTGTGAAGAATCTAATGGACCGATCAGCAAAATACACTCGAGTAGCAGGAAGAGGAACGCAGGCCCGTGCACAGAAGAAATCAGAAGCAGACGGATCGGAGTGGAAAAAGAGATCGAACGAATGCATGCATATCCGATTCGAGAATGGGTAGATCGAGGCGTAGAGAGGTAGAGCAGGAGAGGGATAGAGATCGATGGAGACGGGAACTGATTGGAACTCACCGTGACTAGGGCGATCCGGAAGCTTCATGCAGAAGACGCAGCTGAAGGTTTTGCCGATGATGTCGAGGACGTCATCATTCCCTGCGGCGTCGTTCTCGTTCTCGTCTTCCGCGGCAGATCCGACGAGGAGCTTTTGGCGGCGTCGCGCCCTTCTCTTGGTCGGAAAGGGTGGCGTCGGCCTCGATGGCGCGGATGGCGGGGGCAGCAGCGTCGCCAGAGCAGTCGGGGTTCTCGGGGCAGCTCCAGTCCGCGGCGTCGGAGAGAGCGGGGGGCTTCGAGAGGCGCGGGGAGTGCCACGGGGTAGCGCAGGCCATGCACACGCCATCGGCGTCGTCGATGGGCAGAGCCGGATGGGGAATGGGGGAGAGGGCTCGGTGTGCTAGGGTTTGGTGAGGGAGCGAGAGCTAGCGCGCGGGGAAAGCGAAGAGCGTGAGGAGGCGACGAAAGCGGAAGGAGGAGTAAAAAGGGGTTTCCATCGCTCCCTTCGAATTTTCGGTTTGCCGCTATCTCATCCACCAGTCCCCGCCATCGCCACTGGTTGACGCACAGAAAGATTGGCGATGAGAGAGAGAGAGAGTAAGGCTTCTTCTTCCTTTCATCAGACACGAAGGTTGCCGGCGAGCACCATGTCATCATGTATGAAGCCTTGCTCTGACACGCATTGGTGGCCGGCGGTGAGCGAGGAGGAAATCGAGCGAGCAAATGATACACTATGATAGTATACGCGAGGATCATAGATACCGTACAGAGGTCGAAAGAAGGAGATAGCGCCTCACGATATAAAGGGGATGCTACACCGGAAGCGACGTAGTGTAGGTTGCCAGCTAAAATCGCCGCTGAGGAGAGGATGGAAATATACCATAGTTTTAGCATTGTACCGTTATGCAATATACAGTAGTCCGTCTCCCTCTCACTCTCCCCGAGCCTCTTAGCAAACGAGCGCCGCCCGCCGATAGAGGAAAGCTTTGCAAATGTCTGCCGCTGCTAACGCCATGGCCGCCGGTTTATGATATTGCTGATGCTGATCGATGCCACCCTATCCATGGTGCAGGCGGGCAACATGTCTGCACACCAAGGTTCCTGACATAGCCCTGCACACTGTTGATGCTGCCATGTGTTAACGCTTAAAGTGCATCTGGTCACTTCCCATGCTGCCTGCCATTGATGCACAGCTGCAGCCACCGTTAACCCGGTCATTATAAAAGAAACTGCATTTTATTTGATCATATTCCGGCCATTGCCATTACAACATGATCATACACAGCGTATATCTCCGAATCAAGGCATGCCCGGCCTGAATGTATGTACAGATACTACGTGCCAGGTACAAGTGAACATTTAATTTTACAAAGCAAAACCTACAGGATCAGTACCTGCACTGCACAATTTCATCTATTTATGAGCTCCAACCTCTGAAAAGCTCATCCTCACTGGCTATCACTCCCCGGCAGCTAAAAAGCTTGACCCCCAAAAAAACAGGCGGTGCCTTTTCAAGCACCTTTAATTCTTCCCTAGCTTATTCAAATTGATTATTAGTTTGCTCAGAGCTGAATCTTCCATCTAATGCCAATACCTTTGGTCCAGCTGCAACCACAAGGAAATTGTATGACATCACATCATTAAAACGAATAAAAAATATCCATCTCCAAATGCACATTTCGTCGAACACATGAGAGCCGAGCTGGGCACCAAAGAAATATTGACCGCATCATTAAAAACAGGTTGATGTGACGGGCGGATTTTTGTAAAAATTCCATTTCATCTACCTTGCACTGCCCCCCGCCCGCTCTCTCCGACGCCGCGAACTGGAGCTGCCCCGACTGCTCTCTGGCGACACCGCCCCCGCGGCAGGAGCAGGAGGCGAGAGCTCGTCGCCGCCATCCGCGCCATCGAGGCGGACGTACGCCGCCCTGTCCGGCCAAGAGAAGGCGCCACGCCGCGCCAGAGAAGCTCCTCGCCGGATCTGCTGCGGAAGACGAGAACGAGAACGGCGCCGCCGGGAATGACGACGTCCTCGACATCATCGGCGGCAAAGCCTTCAGCTTCGTGCATCTTCTGCATGAAGCTCCCGGATCGCCCCGTCACGGTGCGTTCAGTGCCCGTCTCTACCTCTCTATCCCTCTCCTGCTCTACCTCTCTACGTACGCCTCGATCGATCTACCCATTCTCGATCGAATCGGATATGCCTGCGTTCGATTTGAATCTTGCTTATCGATCCATTAGATCCTTCACACGGTTTCTGATTCCTGTGTTTCGTGATTTCGTCTACTACTTGCCCTAACATCTCTTTGCTTCTAGTTCTTCTTCTATCAGTTATTGTGTTGTAGTTCCAGGATTTCTACTCCATCTCGAGCTCGAGGCCATCCATCTTTGTGCTTGTTCTGTATGCATTGCATGGTTTTCATTTTTTACTAGTATATTCATGAATTCATCTGAGCCAATGATTTTACTATCGCCGGCCTTGTAGTTCTTCTCTACGTCGCTTGGATAAGCCCTTGCATTGAAAGCCAGAGATACTGTCAGCAGTTTTAATCTGGACTGCTTTAATGAAACACCACGATTTAGATAAATTGTACCACAGTTCCTGTCTTCCATTTCCATATAACAAATGCATATCATTTTTCACATGGTGGCTGGGGTCGAATCGTTCTTGATCCAGCGGCTTCCCGATGTTTTTAGAATCGGTACTTAAAATAAAAAATAAGATGCTACTCCCTCCGTTTGTGTATGAGGTTGATTGCCTGGACAACAAAAATCTATAGACAAACACTTACGAGAAGCTGTCAGACCATCAAGCATAAAAAAAACTGAGGGAATATATATATTGTGTTTGGTTCTTTTATCTGTTTTAGTATGCATGTAATTCCTTGCATTGAAAGCCAGATATACTGTCAGCAGTTTTAATCTGGACTGTTTTAATGAAACGCCACGATTTAGATAAACTGTGTACCACAGACAGTTCCTGAGTTTCATTTCTATATGACCATGCATATCATTTTTCTTATGGTGGCTGGGGCCCAATCTTGTTCGTGATCCAGCTTCCTGATGTTTTAGAATCGCTGCTTCAAATAAAATAAGATGCTACTCCCTCTGTTCATGCATGTTAATTTGATTCTCCGGACAAAAAAAACTATTGAAAAACACTTATGGGAAGCTGTCGGAACATCAAACATAAAAAAACTGAGGGAATGTATGGTGTTTCGTTGTTTTGTCTGTTTTAGTATACATGTAATCTGTTAAAGCAAGCCGTTTATCCTAGGTAGATAAAGCTGTTAGATATTTGAGTTTGAAGCTTGCTTGATTTGTTCTGAAGTTGTCCGTTGTACGAACCAAAGTTTCTATATATGGTTATTAGAACAACACTATTTGGAGTGACTGATTTTGTTCTAGATACTCTCTAGAGTGATGTCACTGCAAAACGTTTTCTTCTTCTCTTTATCTTTCCATGACTGTGCTTTTAGTGCTTGATGGTAGTGGCTGAAGAACAATGAACTGTAGCAATTTGGCGCCTAATACCATTCATTATGACCTTGTAGGGTTGCCTGTTTTGTTATGTGTCTCTTTTAACGTAAATGCTTCTTTTCCAATATGTGTACATGTGGGCGCCTCCGCATGCATGCCTATCCGAACCAGAGTTGACTTGTTCATCCCTCTCCATCAATCCATCCCGCTCTTGCTCCATTAGATCTGCTAGACTCCGGCCTTCTCTTCTTAGATCCATGCAGTGTCAGAAGTTAGTGGCGGAAGCGGTGGGCGACGACACCTGGTCGGTCCCAAGTGTATCTCTTGGCGTTGCGCACCAGCGCCACGCACACTAGCACTTGTATTTATCTTCACTGTCGGAGAAGCACAACACAACGCGCACACACACGTACAGTCTCTGGACCCCATTACTCTCTGATCACCAACTATTGCTTAAATAGCACACACCACTCGCGCACGCACAGCACATGCACGTCTCCACGTCTCTGGCCGCAACCATACGCACTAGTACCTAGGATTCCTGGCTGTTTTGCATTGTGCACTCTTGCCGCAAGAATCAGACACGCTAACGACGGCCTGCGTGATCGCCACTAATCCTATCTAGTTAGCCCGGATGAGAATAGCACCATGCCAAGGATCAACTGCATGCAGCTTGTACACTTCCAGCCAACGTATTATCCTCTCGATGCAGATCTTGACTCCATTAGCTGGCATAACTATGGCCACTCCCGTACACACTTGGTCCAGCGGCTCCTCAACATGCATGAACCACACTAGCAGCAGGTCACGTCCGTAACGCTGGACACACACACTAACACACATACGGCTGTACAAACCAGCCGACCAGACACTCACTGACACATACTCAAAATTTAAAAATAACATCAAGATTAATTCTTGATCATTTATTCTTGCACCTCCTGGTCGGCGGTGGTGGCCATAGCGAGTTTTGCCACACCCTTGGTCATCTTCCTCACCGCACCATACTCATCAGCAAAATGACCATACTCACCACATTTGTGGCAGTCGATATTGGACTTACCAAACCTGCCACGATACTTCTTCTTGTCAACACTCTTGTTGATACCGCTATTGGAACCATCGTCATTGCGCTTCTCTTTAGCAACATTGGCCTCCCACTTGGCACGCCATGCACCATCAACAACTTCTCCTCTTCCCTATCACGACATTGTGGCTTCAAGGACTCTTCAAATGCCCGCAGGCGCCCAACCACATCTGCCACAAACATCATCCCCACATGCCCTCATTGATCAATGGTGCTCACAATGGGTTGGAACTTGTTGGGGGTGGATCGAAGCAACTTCTCCACGACATTCACATTCTCCAATTTTATGCCAAGAGTGTGAATCTCGTTCATGACACCAGTCACCTTAAATGCAAATTCATTAAAATTTTCAGACTCACCCATGTACATACCATCAAGCTCTCTCCTGAGAGTTTGTACTCGGTCCTTCACAACGCACCTCTGCACCGACATGCATCTCCTTGACTAAATCCCACATCTTCTTCCTCGCCTTGTGCTCGGACATCACCATCATCACAGACTCTGGTATAGCCTGGACAATGGTGGCGAGAGACATTTGGTCTAGCGTATCATCCGCCACTTTTTTGTTCTTCACGGCTACCCATGGTGGTTTGTGCTAAAACCCATAACTATGTGGCATTTATTAGTAAAACACTACTTCACTAAGCACTGGTATGGGTCCACGTAGTTGGGACTTAGGCTTGGGCCCATCCCAGTTTGCTCCTTGTTTGTTCACTTGTTTCCGCTAAGATCTCTCCCACCACTTTACTAGTATATTTATGCTACACACATTTCAATAATGTGAACTGTGACCACTAAGTAAAACAATAGAAGAGTGGTGAGTTGTCAAATTATTGTACCTTCCCATATAAAGAAACCTCCCCATGGTCTCCGTCGTCTTGATAGCCTCCAGATAGTGCTAACGACTGAGCACCATATGTGGTCTGGCTAGCAATACCAGCTATATGAGGAAAATGGGCACCCCATTGCCTACATTGAAGCCTGTCTTCCCATGTTTCTCCAACCCAAACAACAATGTTCCTATGGGGTTCATTTTCTGATAGAATTGGGCCAAAATGATAAGGTGTGGTTGTCACAAATATCTGGCCGCTTGAAACATTGGTGTTTCCATCTCACTTAGCCCTTTCAGTTATATATGCTTTGTTGGGCCTATGATTATTTCGTATATAATGATACGGAGCTGATGAACTTGTTGAAATAGCTTTCCTTGAGATCTTGGCTGCAAGGATAACTTCAACTAATGCTGAGTTAATTCTAGGCAATTGTGCCATTTTGGTTGGAATTTCTGCATGACATGTCCCACATGACTTTTTACCACTATATATCCACTTCTCGAAGCATTTCAAGCAGAAGCTATGGCCATACGGAGTCTGCACAATAAGGGAAAAAAAGACATTAGTTCGAAAATGTATGGAACATTAACAGATCATAAACACAATGCTACATCCAGACATTAATGCTACCCAAAGTAAAATACACAAAGCAAGAACACATGTAAATGAACTCTAGTGTCTAATATGATGCCTCATTTGAAATGTATATAAATGAGCTCTGGTATGACATCCTAAAACTTCTTTTGTTTTTTTTATTTTCATATTAGAGTTCCATAACTGGCTCTGACTCTTAGCAAGGACATTGGCCGATATAGGAATTATCAGGAGTTTGATGTCGTACTGCTCTTGTACGAGTTGCATTGAGAATGACAAATTTCTGTTGTTAGTTACTTCCATTCCCAAGTATAGAACCTGAATCTAAAAGTTGAGTTTTAGAGGTTCATCAGAAAGTTGTGGTAATATTTGAGTTTTTGGTGAAGTATAAGGTCCGTTTCTAATTTTTCTTGTAATGTTTGAATTTCATTACAGATGAGCTTATGTTCTCTTGTTTGATGCAATGTTGTTGTGTTCTAAATTGCATCCATATTTTTACACTTAGGCAGTTATTTGTCATTTTGTTCATTTACATTGGTTCTTGCTTTGTGTATTTTACTTGGGTTGCATTAATGTCTGGATGTACCATTGTGTTTACAACCAGTTAATGTTCCATACATTTTTCTAACTAAAGTATTTTTGTCCTTATTGTGGAGACTACATGCAGCCATAACTTCTACCTGAAATGCTTCGAGAAGTGGATACATAGTGGTAAAAAGACATGTGGGACATGTCATGCAGAAATTCCACCCAAAATGGCACAGCTGCCTAGAATTAACTCTGCATTAGTTGAAGTATCCTTGCAGCCAAGATCTCAAGGAAAGCTATTTCAACAAGTTCACCAGCTCCGTATCATTATATACCAAATAATGATAGGCCTAACAAGGCATATACAACCAAAAGGGCTAAGTGAGCTGGAAGGGCAAATGCTTCAAGTGGCCAGATATTTGTGACAATCGCACGTGATCATTTTGGCCCAATTCCTGCAGAAAATGAACCCTATAGAAACATTGGTGTTGGGGTTGGAGAAACAAGGGAAGACAGGCTTCAATGGAAGCAATGGGGTGCTCATTTTCCTCATAGGTGGTATATATTGCTGGCCAGGCCACATATGGTGCTTAGTCGTTACCACTATCTGGAGGCTATCAAGATGACGAAGACCATGGGGAGTGGTTTCTTTATATGGGATGGTATAATAATTTGACCACTCACCACTCTTCTACCGTTTTCCTTACTGCTCACAGGTATGTTCACATTATTGAAATGTATGTAACATGAATATACTACTACAGTGGTGGTAGAGATCTTAGCGGAAACAAGTGAACAAACAAGGAGCAAGCCTTTGCTCAGGATTTTATGAAGTTGAATGTGGCTCTGCGACTTAGTTGTTTGAGGGGTTACCTTGTCCATGTTATGTGGTGTTTTTTTCTTTCATCATGCTTAGACTTGGTACTGCAATTCTTTACCTCGAGTGAGATGTGGTTTACTGCTGTTGTATTTGTTTACATATATTTGAATTGTCTTGATTTAGAGTTATGATGATGATAGGGCCATTTTCTGAGTTATAAATTGTTCATATATTGAGATAATCTGCTATTTTGCTATCTAGGTACTTTTTATCTCATTGCATTCTCTTAATAGGTCACACAAAGAGAAGCGCTCTTCATATGCTCCTGAATCTGGCGTGAGGTATGATGGAATTTACAGAATTGAGAAATGCTGGAGGAAGATTGATATTCAGGTAACTGCATTCTCCTATATACAGAGGTGAGAAGTGGTTTCTTTGTACGGAACGTATAATAATTTTACCACTCACCACTCTTCTATTGTTTTCCTTACTGCTCACAGGTAAGCTTCATTATTAAAATGTGTGTAACATAAATATACTACTACAGTGGTGGGAGAGATCTTAGCGGAAACAAGCGAACAAACAAGGTGCAAGCCTTCAATCAAATTTTTAAGAAGTTGAATGAAGCTTTGCAACTTAGTTGCTTGAGGGGTTACCTTGTCCGTGTTGTGCGGTATGCTTTCTTCTCTTTCATCATTCTTAGACTTGGAACTGCAATTCTTTTGCTCAAGCAAGTGATGATGTGTTTTACTGCTGCTGTATTTCATTACATATATTTGAATTTTCATTATTTATATATATGATAATAGGGCCATTTTACATAGTTATAAATTGTTCATATATTGAGATATATGCTATTTTGCTATCTTGGAACTTTTTCTCTCATTGCATTCTCTAATACGTCACACGAAGAGAAGCACTCTTCATATGCTCCTGAGTCTGGTGTGAGGTATGACGAAATTTACAGAATTGAGAAATGTTGGAGGAAGCTTGGTAATGGTAACTACATTCTCCTATATAGAGATCATGGATGTAGCTCCATACTTTTTCAATGCTGTAAATGATGCAAAGGTATGGAAGAATGCCCTTCCTCTAAAAATCAGTTCACTGTAGTTCCCAACTTCTTGAGAGCCGACAAATTAAAGAGGTTTATGGAAATGTTTTAAGAGGGAAAGTTCAAAGTATGCCGGTATCTCTTTGTACTCTGTGACAATGAACCATCACATTGGACTAGGTTTGACAAAACACTTGTCTTTTTTTACTACCCAAATGTATAGTAATAATTAAGGTAGCCCTGTTCTGGTTGACACTATACGCTCTGGTTTTCAGTGATGATCATGGTGACCATCCGAGGCCATTGCCTAGTATCGTGGAGCTGCAAGATGCAACTGATATAACTGATAAGAATGGGCATCTTTCATGGGACTATGATGTATGCATATCTGCTCCTTCTTGCATATTATTGAGTTGTGCTTTGACTGTTTATATTCACTATTATATGAGAAGGAAGGTTGGAAATGGATGGTCCCTCCGCCACTGAGCAGGAAGCATATTTTCCCAGGTATTTCTGGCACCGGTAAACAAGTCCGGGAAAAAGCCACAAGGCATGCTCAGATGTCTTCTATCCTATTTATTTTTGCACGCCTTTTGCAACATTGGGTTTGTAGTTTGATTGGATTCAAGGTATCGTGAGTGTTCTTGTTAATTATTTTATCTCGGTTGCCTGGTCCTGCAGGGTTTAGATGGTAGATGGTCTATCTGCCAAGCAGTGATGAAAGAACCACTCACTACATGCTGTGCTCGCAACTTTTCTAAAACTTGTTTGCTTGGGGCATATGATAGCCAGTCCTCCATTAGAGAAATAAGTCATGGCAGTCCAACACTAAGGGCTCAGAAGATTGTGAAGAAATGCCCATCTTGCCCAACCGACATATGTGACTTTCTAACGAATCCATAGGTGGGTGAAACATAAGTCTATCAAAACATGCTAGAGCTTGTAGAGTCCCTACCATATGCTTGTTTATCTATCTTTTTATTCAGATAAATTGAGAGATAATAGATCTGATTGAGTCTCTACAGAAGAAGGCTGGTGAAGGAAATGACATCAAGAAGGCTTCAAATTGTGGTTATGATGAATCAGAGGAACATGATGGTGGTCTGGAGATGGATGAGGCTGCTGGTTGCAGCTTGGATGTGCAAGAGCAAGATACTACTCAGGATATGGAAAATTCTGATGTAAATGGTGATGCTTTTTGCAAAAGTGTGGTTAACATAATGGTGAGCCTCAGAAGCACAAAGAAGAGGCTGGGGAGGGAAAAGGTGGATATGAGGATCAAGACAAGTGCACCTAAAGTGTTGCTCGCCTTACCTACTATGGAAAATATCAACAAGGGTTCCAAGTGGATGAGAGCAACTAAAACCAGCGGCCTCAGAAGCACATGGGTAGCCCTAAAATTGGCGCAGAGCTATCATGAAAGAGATGAAAACCAGTGCTGTTGATAGGATTACTGATCCTACCGGGGATGTTACGTAGGGAATAGGGGTAAGGTGCGGGTGGACGATGGCGAGGGCAGCACTGGGGCGCCATGATCGTGCGTGAGGCAGGAAGAGGCTACGGCTAAGGTTTCGCCCTGCTCCCTGAGGGAAGCGGGCAATTGATGAATTGCTTCTGCTTAATTTCCATAGAGTCTCTTTACACGCATATATAATCTCCTCCCTAATGGGCTTCTCTCTAATGGCCCGAACTAGGACCGCTAATGAACCAATACTAAGATAACTTGGCCCTAGGCCCTAGTCCCCTTGACAACTCTTTAGCCACTAGCAGGCCTCCTCCTCTGGTAATGGACACCCGTCATAACAGCTGTAGTGAAAGAGATTGATGTGGGCTGTACTACTGTGGAACAGAGCAGTAAAAGTGGCAAGGAAAATGTGTGAAACCAACGGCTGTCCTACTGAAAGCAGCTTCACAGGGAAATTTAGACCAGTGCGAGTGCTAGTGAAGCTGGTAAGCTGGTAGTGATTGCTGAAGCCTGAAGGTGGAAGAACAAGTCACACCTTGTTGTAGCCTCTGCTTTTGTGGACATTATGTTTTGACCAAGAAGTTTGTTTTGTTGTCCTTGATACTCTTGTGCTCCTATAGAACTGGGTTGCACTTTGTTTGCGTAGAAACCTGTTGTATTACCTATGGTGGTTTACTGAAGATGTTTAAACTTTTTAAGTTATGGGAACAAGATGGTTCATCGTGATGCTTTAGCCAAGAACATATGGAGCTGTTTAGAATCTGTTATCCACCTTATAATTTGAAATAGTTCTATCGGTGCCAAACGTGCAGCTTATTGGCAGCTTCTTTATTGAGCGCTTCTCCATAAATGAATGGAATGGCTATTGCTGGATGCAGTGCAAGAGGAGATTCTTGGCTCTTTTTGTCCTGCCATGCATGCATACTTCATGGTAGCACTGGCCTCCAATCTCAATCCACCTCTATCTTGCCCCTTATCCTCCACCTCCCCTCCGCCTATTGGTGAGTCCCCCTTCTACGCCCAAGCATGGCCAAGGGGATCCATAGTCGTGCTAATCCTGCTCATGGTTGCAGCAGCCATTGAGAGGCGCCACAAAAGTTCTCGAGGCCTGTTTGGTTTAAGGCCATTGTCAGCCAGGCCAAAATTTGGCTACGGTCAAACCATGTTTGACTCTAAATTAAAATTTAACCAAACCATAAAGTACTCATTTATATGGCTTAGGTATATCTAAATAAACCTTGTAGATGAAAATTATGTTGTATAGTGCAATTTTAATTTAGAGTCAAACATGGTCAAAACGTAGCCAAAATTTGGCCTGACCACTTACGGCCTTGAACCAAACAGGCCCTCGATCCCAATGAGCTCGAGTATGTTCAATGATCTACAAGGTAGCACTGGTCGACGGGATCCTAAGTGTGTGTGTTTATTCCGTTCCAATCCATATCCATATCTCTTATTGTTTCTTGTTGTGAATTTCTGATATTACATCCATGTGGATTTCTAAGCTGTCAGTGCACATCGATGTTGATTTCTAAGTTGTGTGACCTTCCAGTCCATCTTGTTGGCAGCAACAGAGCCTCCTATACACAGATCCTCCCCTCCCTCCCCTTTGATAATGTGTATTACATGTGGGTCCCACCAGAGCACCCGTGGAGAACATGTAGAAAAGTTGTGTGGACAAACATCCAATTTCTCATCTAACAAGTTTCTCTAAGAAATGGTTTTTGTAGGCGGCTGGCATAATGCTAGCTTAAATAAAATTTCACACCATGCAAACAGGGCAATAGCGCAGCACCACAGTGGCGATGCCAATGTTCAAACCATGCCAAAACAGGGCCAAAGTGAACTGCACAAACCACTGCATAGTTGTAATATCCTAAAGTAAATATGAATCAATATTGCGCGTTGAACATGTATGATTCAAAGTTGACTTTCTAATCTATTTTCCCTATGGACTATCGGCGACCATGGTTGCATAGAGCTCCTCGGGGTGAATTCATTTGACTACTAACATGTTCCATTTCAATATTAAATGATTGTTTACCTGTCGTGAATTCATTTGACTACTAACATGTTCCATTGTCCTATCTATTCCCTCTTTTTTAAGCCCAAGAACAAAACTGAAGCCACCTTTCCTAATAACACCAGCACAACCATTCCTTTCCCCATGTGCTTGCTCCCAGGGCAGGGAGCCACCATCAAAAGCGCCACCATTCCTTCCTAGCTCGTTGTTGCTGAGTCCAACTTGACAATAACTTGCATCCATTAGCTACCATTTTTGCATTGAATCATCCTGCGTACCCTGGTCTTGTGTACCCTCCCTTCCATTGATCTCAACCGATTCTCGGCTTGACCCACTGTGCCATAGCTCTTGTTCTGCTGCTGATCCCTGGTTGCTAGTTCGCTTGCTAGGTGTCAGAAGATTGGTGCGCTGTGGATTCAGAGAAAGAACATCTGTGCAGAGCAGTGGAAGTGCGAGAATGTACACAATAGGAAGGAGGGAACAAAATAGAGAAGGCAGGGGTATATCAGAATCTGTTGAACCTGCAGAAATTCGGTGGCCTTTACTACAAGGGTAATCTCTGATTAGTTTCTAGAGCTCATGAATTCCGCTCTAAATATGGGAACCCATCAGGAGTTGGATTCTAAAGGGGCAGAGTTTTTTTGCCAAGTAGGGAACAAGTAAAGTACCATATGGTCAAGTGGGAACATCTAGCTAGACCCAAGAAATATGGTGGTTTGGGTTTTCTAGAAACTCATTATAGGAAAATTGTATTTTTTTTGTGGGTCTAACTAATTTTGTGGGCCAGCCGACAAAATAAAGTTGTTTATATTCGTCGGCCTTCAGAACCGACGAAAATACAATTAAATCCATGAGCCAGACTGCACGGCCGACGAAATATATATAACTTTCGTCATCACTCCAGCGACCGACGAAATTATCTGCGTGCGGGGGGATTTGAAAAAAATTGCGTTTTCACCGGCTGTACAGGACTCACAGAAATAAGGTAGTAAATTCGTGAGCCTAGGCTGTGGCCCACGAAAACGAGCTTGTTTTCATCGGTCGCGTGGCCAACGAAATTGTGTTGCCCAAGATCTAACCGACCCCACGCGCAAACCTTTCCCCACGCACGCACACACACGCTCCCCACACACGCACGCACGCACACGCATTGCCTGTCGCCGCCTCCCGGCCAGGCCCGTGACGCCAAGCGCCCCACCACTGGCCCCGGTCCCGGTCCCGGTGCTGCCCGCCGCCTCCCCGATTTCGAGACGCATGCCGCTTCCCTGGCCTCGCGCTCCGCGCCGCCTCTTGGGCCAGCGCCACCCGCCGATTCCCTAGCCCGGCGCTGCAGAGCCACCTCCCCTGTAGGGCCGCGACACCAGCTCCAACTGGTGCCATTTTCCCACCCTGCCCTACTGCCTTGGCCACCGCTCCAACTTCCACCACCATTTGCGCCCATGCCACGAGAACAAGGAAGTTAATTCAGCTCCTTCTGTCTTTTTAGAGTGTAGCTAACTTCGTCGGCTTTGCATGTCTAGATAACTTTGTCGGCCTCATTGACAATCGGTGAAACTTGTTAATCATTCACTGTCGGTTAATTGTCTTTAGTGGATAAAAAATGGTTAATTGCCATTAGTGATTAATGACTAGGGCTATGTCATTTGTATTAATGGTTGATTTACTAATGTTCTCATGCTACATATACATGACTAGGGTTGTTCATGCTTATGTTGATGTTCTATTGTGGAATATATATAATGAGGTTTTCACGCTATATATCTATCATCTTGCTTATGCTTTACTTTTTTGCACTTTAATTCGAGCTCATTTTGTTTTTTGATTATTTTTTTCAAATTTAGAGTTTAGGTTTACTCGCGAAACCATAGTGAACCATAAGCATGATCAACATGTGTTTAGAGAACAACGGGGTTATACTGCCGAAATTTCGCTTCAATCGTAGACCAAGTCACAAATCACATGCATCAGCCCACACTCTTGGGTGGGTTTAGGAAATATCTTTTCCAAATAGGGAGTTCATTGTCACCTAAGCCACTGTCGTTGATATCCTATCTCTTTTGTTTAGCCTTTTGAAATGGATGGTGATCGAATGGCGATGTATGACGGATGGAGGAAGGATGGGGCACACTCAAAAGAATGGCAAGTTGTAGCAAAGGCATTCTTTGACCACGCATTCGCAGTGGCAACTGGTCCTGTAATGAACTGTCCTTGCAGTAAGTGAAGCACCCCAATTTCCATAATAGGACTAAAATGTGCTTTATTACCAACCTATGGTTTAGTAATCACGTTCTTACATCAGAGTGATACAGATCCGCCATAAACGAGTCGGACAATAAGGGCACATCCCTGAAAAATCTAAGCAGCGGAATTTAAAACGCAGACCCATCTTCCTCGTTCCACAGTTGGTAAGTAGGTCGTAACCCTTACTCGTTCTCGGACCAGTATATGCCCATAGCACTGAGAAAAAAAACAACAACAAAACAAGGATGAGTACATAAGTACTCAGCAGCCCACCTTTCTACAAAGAATTTGGAAAAGGCTAACACTGTATTCAAAGATATATCTGTAGCTTAGGACAATTTTACAGAAAATTACTTGTATACAGGGTCTGTGATAGTTGCCAAGTTTTAATCTTTCTGAAAACTGAGTTTTTCTCAAAAAGTTTGTCACTGGACTTTCCGATCCAAAGTGGCCTATAGCTTTCTAGCCAATGCATTTTCCATACATCTAACGTCCTCTGCTGAACCAAAAACCTTTTTTATCCGATCACAAACCAATTCCATTTTATTTTATGAAAACTGCTAACTGAAGAACCAATCCGTAACTCATCCATACCAGTGGACACGGACTATTCGAATAGATTTTACTCTGATCATAGGTTGCACTAATTCCCACAAGTTGGACTCAGCAGCACGTTACCGTCGTAACTGCCCGAATTCGAAACCAAGCCGTTACCTTTGTTTCATCACCTAGCAGAACTTTAGGAGCTCGGGCATCCGAGCCACTCCAATACCCCGCGGTACTCCCGTTGGCACGCCACCCATCCCCTGGCCTCTTGAGCGCCAGCACAGAAGCTACTACTAGGCTATCCACTTCGGCTCGGGCCCAGCCAATACCTCATACAGAGCGAGTGGTTGTACTGAAAGAGTTAGGCAAGATGAAAATCATAACGGTCCTTATGGAGAGCTCACGTAGAACCATTCCAACTTTTCAATGCTCGACAGCGCGAGCAATCCACCTAACCGGTATCCTCCACAAATCTCGGGATAAGGGGTAAACGCAGATAGCTATGTTACCCGTTCATACCCTGTCCTTATAGCTGTTTCAGCGCGTAGCTGTATTCCGACAAAGTCAGTTGTCGGGGTTCTTCTCTATTTTATTTCAAAACCACATACACATACACTTTTCCATACCCTTTATATTCCACGTTATTAGCATCAAGATTATGATAGATAATTAAATGAGCGATCCCACGTATGCGCGCTATATCTAAAATAAGCTTAGATGGCTGTATATTTTGCTAGGTTACTTTAGCAAGCAAAACGTGCAAGTTTCTATGTGATTATCTGGCCAAGGGTTGTGTTTGTGAAATATATGAATTTTATGCATCAAGCGGGGATTCCAGTGGATTTGCCTTTCACTTTGTTGAGGCGGTTGATATAACAGTTGCTGGACGTATTGGGCGTAGATCATCGCGTAGTATACCACGAGGGGTAGGCCGAACGGACTCTCCGGTAAGGCCTAGTGCACAAACAAGGAATACACAAATCAAGGCATAATATGAGCTCAACGGGTTTGGTGGTGTAGAGCTTGGATTGCGGAGACGAGAGTCTGCTGTATTCTTATTGGTGGTATTACTGCAAGTGGTTGGGGTGTAGTGAGTTTTCAGATGAGTTGGCGGGCTACGCCAAGGTAAGGGTGGTGGACGCGAGATGCGGGGTCGACAACACCAAAGGGACGGCGGTCGCATGTTGGTGTTTTGGAGAAGATCCTTTTGTGGAGTGGTGAAGAGAGCAATGATGTTCAGATGATTTTCGGTATTGTCATTATCTGAATTCAAGGCTCGGACAGGCTAAGACAGCTACCTTTAAGATTTATGAGGAACAGGAGATTAACGGCATCGATCATCAGACTCACAATGTTTGTGCGACCGGTGCGAAGCACTGCCTGGCGTAGGACGGCGTCATGGTGGTATAACGGCTGCTTCCGGTTAGGACAAAAGATTATGTGCAGTGTATGGGTAGGTGGAGCTTGATTTTGGATGAATTTAGGCAGAAGAATTATCCAAATCGGTGTTGGAACAGAAAAGATGCGAATTTTGTATATTTTGGAAAAAAGAAAAAGGATATTCTTGGAATATTCCAAAATCCGAATATTTGGAAACTGAAGAATAAAATCGTGTTTTTTTATTATGAAGGAATAGAAAATATTTTTAGACTGCTTGCGAGCAGAGTTTGAGGCTGGTATCAACGGTCCACGCCTACAGTTTCGAATGTGGCACCGGCTTGTAGGCGGCTCTGGAAAAAAATCATGAAATTAATGTGGAAGGTAAATGTTGATTTTTGATGAATTTAGAAAGAAAAAACAACGGAATTGGAGCTCATATGGTCGAGAGATTAATTCAGAAATAAATGAATAGAAGAAGAGAATGGTATAAGATTGGATCTGCTAGCTCGAATGACACGTGATTAGTGATGGCCTAATAACCGGTGGCTGGTGGTTGGCGTGGGAAAAATAATGGGTGGATTCTTCTGTCATTCACAGGAGATGGAGCTGTTATAACAGGCAGAGGGGCACGAGCAGGCCTGAGCAGCGCCTCTGCTCGGCTGCTTGTCTCGCGCCGCCGTGAGCAACGGGCAAGGGCTCACCGGCGTTCAGTTCTAGTGGTTGTCAGCGCGGTGGAGGCGGAGGTGCTCGAGGCAGACAGCCTAGGAGCTTGTGGGGAGCTCGATACAGACAGGGAGAAGGGGGAGCGCGGCTTGGGGATGGTGGAGGGATGTGACGAGGTGCTCACAGTTGAAGCAATCGGGCTATGGTGGCCTTTCAACGAAAAACGCAGAGGCACTCTGCTTCCGTGCATGAACACAACAAGGGAGGACGAGGGGGGTGGCGTTCGCAGCGCACAACGCCCGAGTTGAACCGGGGGCTGATATTGCGGCGGTGGTGAGTTTGGTGTGGATGGAGGCATGGGGTGGGGGGCTATTTATAGCCGATGGAGGAGGATGCCGATGATGTGTCGCGGAGATGGGAGGTCCATATGTCGCGGAGACGAGGTCCAAATGTTACAGAGATGGAGGTCCACGTGGCGTGGAGATGGGGGTCTATGTCGCGGAGATGGGAGGTCCACATGGCGCGGAAATAGGGTCCAAGTGGCGCGGGGATATATTTTTTTGGAATTGAATTTTGAAAATAATTTTGGTGGAGAGTATTTGCGATATTTGGGATTTTGTTGAGCTCGTATTAACACACCCAAAACAAATAAGCAAAATTCAAAGTTTTTCGAAAATTTAATTTTGACTTAGGGAGGGAACAGAAGAAAATTCTGAGTGCTAAATTTTGAGACGTTACAGTAAGTGTGATAATAAGTGGTATTGAAAAAAGCAAGACATCGAGGAATACCTTTGCATAAGGGGTTTACGCCCAACTACCTTGTATGGCGAGCGCATAGAGAGACTGCTGAACGCGTTGATCAGCCAGAAGAGAGGGTAGACCTTCATGATGATTATGATGGGATGGATGACATGCTAAATTATTTTGGTACGGGGGTTGATAGGACCTCAGAGGGTCAGGGCTAGCTACCACCCAAAGTTGAGGAATTGTACCAACTCCTTGCTGCATCAGATGAGATGCTGCATGAATATACACAGTCAACACTATTTTAGACTTTTGACAAGATTTATGTCGATAAAGTTGAAGCACAACATTTGACGGACTAGCTGGTCTTGGGGATGAAACATGAGAAAATTGATGTCTGCCACAACAATTATATGTTATTCTGAAAGGATGATGACAGATTAGATTGTTGTAAGCATTGTAATGCGTCTAGATATGTCCAGGTGACCAACATCGAGGGTGAATCGGTAACTACAAAGGTTGCTGCTATGCAACTTCGTTACATGCCTATCACTCTTCAGCTTAAACGGATGTGCTTCTGTAAGGAAACAACAATGCATATGAGGTGGCATAAAGAAATCATACGTCAGAACAAAAGTGATGATATAATGGTGCATCCGACAGACGGTGATGCATGAAGGCACTGCACAACTTTGATCCAGAATTTGCAAAGGATCCTAGGAGTGTTCGGCTTGGTCTATTGA
The DNA here is from genome assembly GCA_030272315.1 of Paspalum vaginatum. Taxonomy (NCBI): domain Eukaryota; kingdom Viridiplantae; phylum Streptophyta; class Magnoliopsida; order Poales; family Poaceae; genus Paspalum; species Paspalum vaginatum. The sequence goes on from CM059013.1 coordinate 38,255,867, forward strand.
CGAACAGTTTCACACCTTTCAATACTAGTGCAAGCCCATACTCTTGTTGGCCAGTTTTCATTATCCCATACAATCTTCCGTCTGAGCTAGTCAATAAAGATGAGTACATGTTCCTTACATTTGTCATCCTAGACGCTGAGCATCCAGAGCCAAATCTCAATGCTTTAATTCCATACAATCCCATACAATCTTCCTTTCAAGCATGATTTCCGGTGTTCGATATTCAGAATAGGTGTTAAAATTATAAAGGGGCCACTAAAAAGACAAATTGCAAAGCAAATAAAGGCATGACATGCTCGTTTGAAGCCTAGAGAGGAGGGTGGGTTCGAAGGTTACATGAAGAAGAACAAATGGACTCATATTTCCGCAATATGGGAGCTTCAGTATGCGGAAACGTTGATCTTACCGCACAACATAGATCTGATGCACCAAGAGCGTAACGTTGCGGAAAGTATCATAAGCTGTTTTGACGTGACTCATAAGTCGAAAGATAATTTCAAGGCAAAGAAAGGCTTGGCAATAATTTGTGATAAGCTAGCGTTGAGAGTGAGTAACAAAGGGCATGAGAGCAGGCTACAAGCTGATTAATGACCCAAACCAGAAGACATGAGACAAATATTTAATTAGTGAAGGCATAAAATTTTCAGATCGCAACGCGGCTAACTTAAAATATGCAGTAAACGTGAAGACTGGAAAATTGACCAAATTGAAAAGCCATGATTACCATATTATTATGGAGAGGCTTCTACCTATGATGTTTAGTGGCTATTTCAAAGATGAGTTGTGGAGGATATTTGCTGAGATAAGTTACATCTACATAGAGTTATGCACTGAGACATTATCAAAGATGTTGATGAAGAAGTTTGAGTAGATCTGGGCATGGGTTACTCGACCCGATCAACCCGACCCAACCTGCTCGAAAAAAACCTAACACGATCCAACCCAAACAATGTGTGGGTGGGCGCAAGCCGTATTTTTTGACCAGCAACAATCGACAGACAGGACGCGAGCCATGATTTCTAACCCAAAACAAGACCCAACTCGACCCAAGGCAAAAAAAAAAAAAATCCAAACCAACGCGTCCGTGGAGAGTGCGCTTGACCTGACCCAGCGTTAGGCACGGGTCGTGCGCGGGCCATCCTAGACAACCCACTACCCGATCTTACCCGTTGATCAGACCTAAGTTTGAGAAGGAAATTCCACTCGTTACGCATGAGTCAATACTACTCCCTCTGTCCCAAAATAAATGTCGTTCTAGGATGAATCCTTTGTCCCAAAACAATCGTCGTCTGCGGCTCTGTCCTCTGCCACGGTCCCACCACTACCCAAACCCGCCCCTCTCTCCTCCAGATTTCTTCTCCGGGACGAACAGACTTGCCCAACTTTCCCCATCCGCTCACGCTGCTCCAATCCGGACTCCAACGCCGGCATCACCTCCTCCGACCTCAGCTCGCAGCTCCCCAGGCCCGTCCTTGGCTTGCGATGGAAGCCGGCGGCGGCGACTGGCTTCTCTCAACCTGCCTTCTGCCTCGTTCCCCATCCGGCCATCCCCTCGCGGCCCCACTCGGCTGCATCCGCGCCGGCGAGGGAGAGGGCGCGCGGCGACAACAGCGGCGACAGGAGGTCGAGCGGCGGCGGGGGAGAGTTGGAGCATCGGCAGCGCGTGGAGCGGCCTGGGAGCTGGAGCGGCAGCGCAGGGGGAGTTGGAGCGGCGGCGGCCACGAGCGCATCGGCGACGTGCGAGGCCGGGACGCCGCAGCAGCGGGCGTGGCCACGAGCGCTTCGTCGGCCTCGGCGACGGGCAGAGGGGGCGGTTGGGCGGCGACGGAGGCCCCGAGCGGGGCGTTGAGCGGCGGCGAGGCCGGAGAGCTCGGAGCTGGGACGGCGCGGGCGTGCAGGGGCCTCCGGAGCGGCTCGGGGCTGCAGCGACCTCGAGAGCGGCTTGGTCCCGAGCGGCGGGCGGGCGGGCGGGCGGGCGGGCGGGGAGCTGGGAGCGGTGGCGGTGGCGTTGCCCGGGGGTGATGGAGCGGATAACCCGATGTAGCGGCGTGAGGGCATATTGGTCTTTTCACATATATGGTATTCTCACCTCGAGGTCCCAAAGCGCCACTGATTTTGGGACGAAGGGAGTACAGGCCAGGCCACGGGGCTACACAAAGCCACCGACCGTACTAGCAGCCCACACTCTCTTGCCGTGCAGGAAAGAGAAAAAAAAAACGGCCGCCCACTCGCCTCCTCTCTCCAGTACCGTCCACGCCAAATCCTACGGTCCTGATCACCCGTCGCCCACCTCTTGGCCACTGGTCACCTCCTCCCCGTTCCCCTTCTCAACAAAACCCCGCAAAACCCTAGCCGCCGCGCCGCCCGCACCGGTCCACCTCCTCCTCCCCTCCCCTCTACCGCCCGCAGCTCCGTCTCCGGCGACCCCAAGAGGCGCGGCAGGATGAACGTGAAGGGCGGCGGCCGTATCCCGGTCCCGCCTCCGGGGGCCGGCGCGCTGGTCAAGGTGGCCGTGCTCGGCGGCGCCGCCGTGTACGCCGCCATGAACAGCCTCTACAACGTCGAGGGCGGGCACCGCGCCATTGTCTTCAACCGCATCCAGGGGATCAAGGACAAGGTCCGGGCTCCCCGCCCCTTTCTCGCTGCCCCCCATTTCTGTCTCCATTTCGGTGTGCGGTCCTTGGCTGGTTAGTTGCAGTTGCGGGGAAAGCGATTTGGTTGGGCAATATTGATGGTGCGTTGGGGAATCGGGGGAGAGAGATGTGGCTGTGGCTGCGCTGAGATGTGCTTCGTCCCAGATGGTGTCCTTGAGGATTGATAGGTACATCTGCTTGAAAAATCTGGGACAGCTAACTTGCGCGTCACTGTTCCAATTCCCCAATTTGTCCAATTTGTCAGAATCATTTCGCGCGGTGGTGAAATGAGGCTAGGGATGATGTGGTTTCGTGAATTTTAGTCCGGTATGTCATTGAGATTTTTGGGCAGCTGCCCCTTAAATCAGATACAATCAGCTAGTAAAATTGGCAAAACATGAGGTGTGCCTGTCAAATCGTCTATGGGATAGGGCGCCACACTCTTTTCATTTTTTGGAAGCAGCCATAAGATGGTTCAAATCCTAGGTCTTTAGTATGGGAAATGGTGTTTGAGTGATGGAGATAGCATTCCAATTCCAAATTGTTGCGCAGCTGTAGTGATTTGATCATTCTGGTTCCTTTTCTGACATCATCTACTCTCTGAAGTGCTAGCTAGCTTTGTTGTTGAACAACTGATCTTTCATGTGTCTATGTGTATCATATCCCACGTTGACAGTTATGGTATTTCTAAAATTTTCCATGCTTGATTATCTAAAAATTGTTTGGAAATTGGAACTAGCATCTGGTTGATGTTTTCTGCTTAGTTACTATGGATGTACTGTTGCCTCTAAGTTTAAATATATGATGTTACGATAACCTTGTTGGTTTAAAAGTATAAGAACAGTTCATGGTTGTCATGTAGTGTGGAACTGTTAGAAAATGTTTTCGCTTCACTTCTGTACATTGCATCTCTTAAATAGAAACCAGCAATTTATCACGGGCGAGTGCAATCACTCTCCAAAGGTATTGATCTGGATGTGGTTCTATGTCTGTACATTGTTTCGGCTCAACGTTTTCTGGTGATTTCCTTGGCCATGATGAACACATGGAAATTTCTATTTTACTTTCCGCTATGTCAGTTCGACTGATATGTTATTTGGTGCTGTTTTTTCCTCTTCTATTGAAAATAATGTTCAACTAATCAGATTACATATAAAATGTTATTTTGTGGTCATGCTATTTATCTGCAACATTTTTTGAGGCGAACCAATTAGGTTTTGCAGATTCAAAATGCAAGAGGCATTATTTGTGCCCAGTAGGGAGGATTTGTAGTGCCTTTGTCTTTGGGCCTTTAAGTGGAGGTGGAGAGGACATATAGTGTAGTTTCCCTTGCTCTTGATTGTTTATCTGTACAGTATTTGTGGATTCCTGAGCACTCCATCATTTTCTTGTGAAATACTTGCGAGTGTCAACATCATATTTGGTGTAATGATAATGTGAACTTCACCCCATTATAATGCCATGGAAGTTTTGGGTTTTGTTTCAGTGTCAGTTTTGTTTCAAGGCGAGAATAGGGAATATAGTTCTTTTATTTTTTATGTGTAATTATCCTTCTTTGATGATTGTTCATACTGAGTCAACTTGTTAGTGAACCTTATGTTTTGAGGACCGGTGCAAGCTTTACAAAGTCTACATGCTTATTGCTCAATTAGGCACAAGAATATGTTTGTGCAAAATATCTATGTGTGCACTGCACACATGCTTATTGTTAGCCCAAATGAAGAGCTAAGCTAACGAAGCATGTTTTGCCATTTAACTCATTTGTGTAATCAGTAAGAACTTGATTTGACATTTTTGCCTTGGTGTGGTGTGCCTGAAGGTGTATATCCGACCTATAAATGGCACATGTTTTATTGTAGTTAGCCTGAACAGGCATAGTAATTGTATAAGTACAATATGAAAGTCTGGAATCTGGGTGCATAAATTTAACATCCAGCTTGCAATTTCTCAATTTGATGTGGAAGCATATCCATCTGAGATTTTTCTTGTATATATTGAATAATCAGTTATAACTTTAAAGCTTAAAGATGGTTTGTCATTGGCTTGTTTATGTTAAGTCTTGAGCATGCCTCAGAAGGAATCAGAACCTGTGCGTGCCAAGTATGTCTTGAGTGTCGATTCTTTTGTGCACCTTTATTTGTAGTCCTTTATGTCAGTTATGGTTTTTGGGTGCACCAAAACATGTTGATGTACTTGTATTATTATGTTAACTATCAAATTTCCTATTGTGCAGTTTGACTATTTAGGACACTTCTTGATGAACCAAGTCAATTTAAAACTATTTTTCTTTATGCAGGTATACCCTGAAGGGACTCACTTTATGATTCCATGGTTTGAACGGCCAATAATTTATGATGTCCGTGCTCGTCCGAATCTTGTTGAGAGTACTTCTGGAAGCAGGGATCTTCAGATGGTAAATGTGCACATCATTTTAGTTTAATTCCACAGCTTACCCTTCATGTTTTGGCACATGTATTCTAACTGTAATCTAAATGTTCTATCTGCTGCTTGACAAGTATGAACGTGCCAATCGGTTATTGCACTGTCAAGTTAAGCTAAACTACAGACAGACAGTCCTGTTTCTTCAATATATTGTCTATTTGATCCTAAAGTGGCAGCCACTGGCTGTTATGATTAGCTCAGCACCTGCTGTTTGTCTGCAATTTACATTGAAATATTTGTTCCTGCAAATGCTGTCACCGTTTAACTTGATGAATTCACAAGATTATCTTTGAATTTGTTTGACCAATATTAATTGTTGCTATCTAGGCTGCTTTGACAGATATTAATAAGTTATTTTTTTGCATTCCCATTTGCCTACATTTATCCTAGATATTTTTTCATCTGGAGTACTACAAGCAGAATTCCCATGCCTCTTTTCATACTATGGATTGCACTACAGTTGATTTATCATATTCTGCAGAGTGCTAAAATTTGATTGAATTTTCAGATGCTCTTTTGATTTTACAGTTCTATTACTGTAGTTAAAGAAAGAGTAGTATCTATATTTATTGTGTAATAGGAGCTGCCATTAATCATAATAGGAGCTGCCATTAATCATTCAATTCATGTCATGCCATGTGGTGTTATGTTTGAAGTTATTTATGATGATGATCTGGATCACCTGGCTTCTTTTAATATTTCTTGAGTTTCTTATCTGTTCTATACTTTATTTGGGCAGGTGAGAATTGGTCTCCGTGTACTCACAAGGCCTATGCCAGAGAGGCTACCACATATCTACAGGACTCTTGGGGAGAACTTCAATGAGAGAGTTTTGCCTTCTATTATTCATGAAACATTGAAAGCTGTTGTCGCCCAATACAATGCTAGCCAGCTGATCACACAGAGAGAGGTAGGATCGAACAAATCTTCTGCATATTGCTTGTCTTTTGTTTCGAAAGAAGTTACTAGTATTACTAAGAGTAGTAACTTTTTACTCTTTTCTCCCAAGAGTAGTAACTTTTTACTCTTTTCTCCCACCAATTTCAGACAGTGAGTAGGGAGATTAGGAAGATACTGACTGAGAGGGCCAGATTCTTCAACATTGCTCTTGATGATGTCTCCATTACAAGCCTGAGCTTTGGGAAGGAGTTCACTCATGCCATTGAAGCCAAACAGGTTGCTGCACAGGAAGCTGAGCGCGCAAAATTCCTTGTCGAGAAAGCTGAGCAAGATAAGAGAAGTGCAATTATCAGGGCTCAGGTAAGAAACCTTTTTTTTTTTTGCATAAGCTCGGTGCCTATTTTTACAAAAATCAACACATTGTGGTATCCATTTTGATGTTATTGTGTCTGTTGAGCTGAACCTTGCTCTAAAACACCATTTTCTTCTCGTCTCTGTTGTTAACAGGGAGAGGCCAAGAGTGCCGAGCTGATTGGTCAAGCCATTGCGAACAACCCTGCCTTCCTTGCTCTGAGGCAGATTGAAGCTGCAAGGGAGATCTCACACACGATTTCGGCCTCAGCCAACAAGGTCTTCCTGGACTCCAATGACCTGCTGCTCAACCTGCAGCAGCTGAGCGTGCCGAGCAAGCACAAGAAATGATGGCGCCCTTTATCTCCTTGTTCCTGAGTTACTAGTTGATGTTGGTGTACCAGACGTTGTGAGGAGCGCTCAGTTTCCAATGTGTTTTTTGCTTATCGTATCTTTATATGGCACTTGGTGAACTAGGCGACCGGACTATGGCTTCACGTGAACATGACTAGCATTAGGAAAGCCCAATAAGGAAAAAAAATTCTGTTTTATGATCTCCATCTGTGGTAATATGTATCCGCTTTTGTTTTGATCATTTGTCGCACCTCTATTTGTATGGAGTTCGATCTTGAATTGCCCTGCATTCCCTCTATTTGTCGCTAGTTAGTTCGCTACATGGCTGGCAGCATCATGGATCATCCTTTCTAAAGTCTACTGGAGTGATGAACCATCGACTCGTCGATTGGTTGGGCAGAATAATGGTAGCCTCGTCAATTCGTCTATTTAGTAACCTCGTTTTTGCTTAAATAATGCTAGCCTGTTCAACTAAACATGGAATGGGTTATCTTGATTTCATTTTTAGGCCCATAGACGAGCTGATCGCTAAAGCTTGCTGCGACTGTGGTAAATAGTAAAAAAAAAAAGCCCACAGCCATAGCAAACGATCAGGCCCAGTGCCGGGCATTGAAATTGATATGAATCAAATACCATGTCGTTAACCAGCCAGATCTCTCGCACACAGAAAAAAAAATCCCTTTTATCTCAATTAGGTGTGCATGAAACTTAGAAACAGATATTAATGTATTATTCCAAATCATGGACGATATATGAAGGGTCAAAACCTCGTATAATATAACTTGGACCGGAGAGTATAGCTAGCATATCTTTCTGATTTGTAATTTGTTCACTAATGAAAATCACTCAAGAATAATTTTAGAATCTGAGCTATTATAGTACTCATAATTTGGATCCTGAAAGCTGTATCAAGCATTTAGCTCTACAAACTGTAGATTGAAAAGGGAATATGTCAATTGACAAAGACAGGTGACTTTCTTATCGCCTTTTGCCAGATAGAACTAAAACATGATTATCCCACGGGATCTACTAGCCTAATGAACATGAACACACTAATCCACAATTAATTAGGAACTGACCTTGATCTTGGTGATGGCCTCGGCTCACCTTCTGTACATGTGAATGGAGATCGCCGTCAGGGAGGACGGCGGCGGCTCTTGGTCTTCAGGGACGAGGGCCAAGCCTTTCCTCGATCGGTGGGTTAGGAGGGTGATTACTAATGTGGTTAACACTGATCAACCGTGGGTTAACCGGTGACCCCTCTTATAAGGCTTGGACGTCCTGGGACCGGACCAAGGGAAAACGGTCCTTGTGCACCCACGATCACATGCACAGGAGCGAGGGGCCGGGTGGCCTTGTTTCCTCGGTCAAAGAAGTTAGGATCTGAGATTAATTCCAACATTGCCGAACTAAATTCTCGAGCCATAAAAAAACTTAGCAATTCCAAATATATATAGGACCATAAGTTAGAATCACATGATGCACACTGTCAGGGGGTCATGAATAAGAACAACTGCATACTACTTCACCCACGAGGCAACAGTGTGCTCACAATTTAAGTAGCAATAATATTCTGGTGTTTTATGGCCAGGTATGTGTGCCTATAAATACCATGAAGCGTACATGCTTTGGCCCCAATATTGTGTTGTTTCTGGGTAGTGCGGCAGGAAATAATGGATATAGCAAAATGTATATCAATGTCCCAACTTCTCCATAGACTATCAGGCTTGAGCGGCGTCAAGAACCCACAACGTTAACGCCCCGCTTACAGTACTTGTGCCACGATTCACCAGCTTGCAGCAGGCATAGTAGCTTCCGTGTGCACCATCATGTCAGAGGTTGCTTCGAGTCGCCTCGAAGCTTCACAGCGCATTGTGAAATGCTCTTCTGGGATTAAAGGTTACGGCTGGAAGAAAACCTATTGCCAGAGTTACGCGGTTCTTTGAGGCAGTGTTTCGCAGTGCATGGCCACAAGTCACTGACTGACCGCAAAGAAAGCCGCCAGCAGGATTCTGGATACATACCTGCATTTTCGCATAGCAAACGGAGGTGAGCTCGTCTGATCCGTAAAAGAACATGAGAGGCGTTTGGTTTGGTGGTGTGGGAGGCATCCCGATCGATCTTCACCTTGAGGAGACGGTGGCTGTGTGTTAATTATCACGTTGTTCACCGGACAGGACGGCACTGTTATGTATTAAGGTACAAATGAATGGCCAAAGACGATGTATGTGTTGGAGCAATAGTGCTGTATTTACAAGGTTTGTTACAGCAACTAAAGATGCTTTCAATATTCTGGCAAACACGTACGTCATCTTGGTCTATAGAGTTTGTTACATTTTCATAAATTATTACCTACAGATAGATAACTTTTCTGATTGTCATAAATAATGCTTTTCTGATTGCAAAGCAGTCAGATGAGCCTCATGCAATCTGTTGATTTGAATTACTTTTGTCGCAGCTCTGCTCCATCCCTGCATGCGGAGAGCGCCTCTGCACTGTGTTTTGCCGTGAGAACAGACCGGAACGGATCAGAGTAGAAAGTGCTGTTTTCCTTTTCTTTTTCCTGGAACACAGTACACATGCAGATACTCAGTAGACGTATACACACACATCCTACTGCTACGAGTACCACAGCAACGCTGGGCTAATCAGCTGATATTGAGATTGACAAAATCACCTCATGCGCCGATATGGATAATGGAGTGAGTTTTTTCTCAATATATGGAATACAGTGAGGAGTTGGAGCGGAATTGGTGTGGAATGATACGTGGAGTAAGATATTCGGCTAATACGTACACACCTGAGTTCAAGCGGCAGGTCAATATGTCATAAACAAAAGCTACAGAGAGCCATAGTGTAGTGTAGATCGTTGCGCCAAAGCAAGCACTGCACGCACATTGCCTCAGAGCAGATGGCCCATATATCCGAGTGTTGCTCTGCTTTTCTCTGCTAGGATGCTTTTTATGGTAGGCAGGAAACGATGAAGCGGAATGCAGCAAGAGCATCCTCGCTCTCTGGTTCAAGATAATTCAGAACCTATCCTACCGCTTGCACGGCGGCTCCGTCTGCAGCAGCACGTACACTAGATAGCCTCCGCATCTCCAAGCCAAGTTGCATTGGAGCTTTGCAAGTTTGCAGTGTGCGTTGTAAAATGTTAGGCATGCCACCTTTCTTTAATTTCATAGTTTGTAAGGAGCTCTTTTGTCAAGGGGAGCTGTACTGTAAAAAAAGTTAGACCTTCAAACAAAAAAACTGGAGAATAGTGCCTCTTCCAGTGAGAAGATTCGCTCTTGCTCCTTCCTTTGGTAAGAAAATCATCTTCATCATGCATGGATTTCTGTGGGTCAGGACTCAGGCCTTGGCCACAAACTGCAAGGCTCGGGTCAGAAACCATCTTGTGTAAACCTCGCTCTAAAACTCAATTTGCTTCTGGCTTCGTTGTGAACATGCATGGAGAGGCCAGCGTGTTTGGTTTGACGTATGCTGTCTGGCGGTTTTTGAGGAAACGGACGCGTCCTGAAGAGTAGCTCCGTTGTTAGCTTCGTTGTGAGATGGTTTGGACCAGCGACGCAAACCAAACAAATATGTTAGTATCGCTTTCTTGATGTGATCATTCTGAAATGCATGGTCACGCAAACCGAACACGCTGTAAAGAGTGCCAAGCAGATTGGTCAACAAGCCATTGCAAACATCCCTGCCTCCCTTGCCGTGAGGCAGATTGATGTTGAGAGGCAGATCTCTTACACGATTTCATCCTGAGCCAACGAGGTCTTCCTGGACTTGCTCCAACGGCCTACCACTGAACCTCCAGACATCGTGAGGAGCTCTTGTTCTGAATATGATATCTGTTTCTGTATGTCTACAATATTTGTACTAGTATTAGGATCTCGACCCATACTGGGGAGAGTCCAGATTAGTTACCTAGTAAATAGAGTCCTAGATTTATTAAGTTCTAATCTATTAGTTTAGTAAAGAGTTCGAGTCTAAAAGAGTTTGCCTCGAGGGTCAAGTCTCCAGACTATAAATATGTATTTGTTCTCAGAAATAAACACGCAAATATGGTTCCCTAACCGCGGTATTTCGTCAACCTCAATCTCGGCGCATCGCCACCCCTGGCTTCCAAGGTTATTTTCTCCAGTTAAGCGCCATGCTGCCCTAGCAGAGTCGCCCGTATCAGCTAGGGCAGCGAAGCGCTTAACGGAACCATGGCAGACCTTGTATTAAAGCGTTTTTTATGACAAGGTCAGCTAGTTACCCTGGAGGATCTCCTACCAAGCTTCTTGGGTGGTGAGATTCGCAAGTTATCCCGCATGCTATCAATCTGTCTTAATGTTTTCTCTAGCAGATTGCACTAGGGTTGCTTGGTGTCTTGCGTTTACCATGGTAGATCTTGTACTAAAGTGTTGTTGTTGGCAAGATTTACCTAGTTATCTCGCATGATATCGATCTACTATTTTGTTTATTGCTTTATGTCATTAGATCGGTACCGTGTGGCCAAGCGCACATAGCTTGTTCGGTTGCTACATTCTACGACATGCGCCGCAATATGTGCACGCGACAACTCGAGAGATCGATGTGTGCTTGGCACCCTGCTTTACATGTTTTAGATTATATCTTCTTTCTCAGGTGAACCCACTTGGAGTTCCGATCTATGTTATGCGTGTGGTTAGATCTATCTTGTTATGCGCGTAGCGGATGTGAACTTAGGGGAGTCACGTCATCTAGATCATGCTTTAAGTAGAGTTTATCTTCTTGCATCGCCTTATTGATATACTAACCTGCTCGACAGCAAGAAGGCAATTGGCTCGTATGAGCCGATCCACTCGGAGCCCTCAAGCCGATTCCCTCAGGATCTAGCTAGTATTTTACGCCCGTTTGTTTGTCTATGTATCTGTAGGGCGATCCTCCGACCACATCCTCCCTGGTTAGAAGGTCAAGCCAGGTGGCGTGCCTGAGATCTTGGCGTTTGAGGTGGCCATTGTTGATAAAGATCTTGGCATAGGTGTTGCACCATCAGTTGCTGTAGATAATAAATCGGCTCTTCCTTTCCCCTGAGCAGAATAAAATATTTGACACAAGCCGATTTCCTTGTCGCCTTGCGAAGACATACGCCGTGACAGATTCTGGACATCCTATTGTTTTGGCAATTCCTATCGAATCTGACCATATTTTGATGTGATTCTGGCGGTGTTGGAAAACTTATCTCCTTAGATTTCTATCCATATGTAGGACGCCCTAAAAAGAGTCCGTATGTGGTCTGGGAGTCCGTTTTTGTACGGCCCATCCCTACGGTCCAAACCGGCTTGGCGAATAAATTGATCTTCAACGTGCATTGGGCTCACGACTCCATCTTGACCTTGGTCTTGCTTGATGGAGCATATTTGAGTGCTTGATGGAGTTGTTGATGACGAAGGGTGGGGTCCCACCGGTAACCGGATCGGCTGACGTGACGAATGTTCTGGTGCGGGATCCAGAGTAGCTGATGGTGATAATGCCACAGGAACACCGGTGGCTAGGTCGACTGGCTGTAGTGATGGCGCTAGAGACATGACGGTTTTTCTTTGCGGCCTATTTCTTGAAGCCTATGGTTAAACATCGGCATTGTTGTATGTACCGCATCCTCTTTATATTACTAGTGTCTATCTAATGTCCCGTGCATAGCCGATGGTATTGATCGGCTTCCATAGTATATTTTCTCGAGGCAGGCTTCCTTGCCCCCGAGTACAGCCAACGGCATGACACCCGTAGCTTTGTAATCTTGAGCCAAGTCACCATGCCCCCCTCCTCCGAGCGAGAGCACTTCTCCTGGTATGCTAAAAAAGTATGTGCTCCACTGTTGGCCGACCACATGGACCGGCCTTGGCTTCTCCCATACAAACGCTGCTTGACCTTGTATCTATTAGGAACCAATGGCCACGGTTCGGCTATCCCATAGATACTCGGGCTGGTGAGGATGGACGATGGGCTAACAAAATAATATCTAAATATCAGTCGATGCATGTCGCAGCATATTCTAGACGCCCCACAGTTTTAGCAATTCCCGTCGACTCCGATTGTATTTAGGCGTGATTTTTGTTGGGTTGGAAAGCTTATATCCTTATCTTTCTATCCATATGTACAACGCCTAAAACGGAGTCAGTATATGGCCTGAGCGCCCGTTTTTGTGCGGCCTATTCCTGCAATCCGAACCAGCCTCGTAAATAAATTGGGATTCTACATGGATTAAACTTGTGACTCCATCTTGGCTTAGGCCTTGGGCGCACAATTATCGCTATATTTGGCCAAACTTACGATATAGGCCTGACAACGTGGATTCCTTCACCATGGCTTTCTTTCGGCATTTTGGCCTATGAGTCTTGGTCAAAATACGGCGGCAACATTTACAATAAAAAAAGCCACATTATTGTGACCAATATCTAAAATATTTTTCTATAAAAATTTTATCCACACAAATTTTATGCCTAACGGTATCCCGGTTGATTCCATGACCGTCTTTTGTTACTCAAGCACTACCTATGATGCCAATTAGGCCATTACTGTTTCCTGGTGCCTCTCATTTCCAATATTATATCCCAACATCAGCCATCCATAATGTTGGTAGATTTTTATTCTAATAGTACAAGATTACACATTCATGAATCATCGGTGCACTTACATACTGCATGAACACTGTTGGGCTGCATTTATATACTAGGAGCAGAGAGGTCTCACTCATGCACTGCCATCGGCCTTATCCACACTATTGGACCATCGTAGCGTCTTAGGTCCTCAACTTATTCATGGAGAGTAGGTTTAGTCGGTTAGCCCGGTCGGTGGAGATAGCACAGCACCTGCATGACCTACTATCTCGTCAGCATCCCAGGTCAATCCATGCTCATCATCCTTGTTGATTTCATCATGATCAATTATTCTATCAAGGCCAGTATTATTTCCTGGTGCCCCTCATTTCTGCAATTATTTGATCATCAGCTCCTTGAGTTCTGCAGAAACTTGATGAACCAACAACATACCTATGATAGAGCTCAAGTGCTTTGAGAGTGGGGATTTGGTATAGCCTCTGAGGAAAGGGTGCCTTGGTATTTATATTGGTCAGAAAATAATAATATAATGTCAAATTTTACATTTGTTGTGCAAACAATTGTTGCCTATATATATGAATGCATTCAATTGATTCAGTCCATATAGAATATATATAAGACTGCCATTCTTGCTATCAAGGGATCTTGGGTAGTCCTTGATGGCTTAAAGTTAGCAAAACTGGTTTGTAACAGATTAGATTGGAAAATACTAGCACTTTCTATTGGGAGCTTCTTTCAGGTAACACGGTGGATTCAGAGTTCACTCTATCAGAACATGCGGCATTTGTTGTCACCAGGGGTCCCATCTTTTTTATGAACCAGGTGATCCCCACACATTGCTACGAGAATTGTTAAATAAATCATCACTTTACAAAATCAAGGAACCCTATCTAGCTTGTCATAAGTAGGGGTAGGACGAGGATTTGCCTAAGGCGATGTTTGGTTCATTTGCTGGGTGGCCTTGCCTTGCGCAGCCTTGCCTTGCCATGGGAGGAGAGCCATTTTTGCTTGGCTGGGGAAGCAAGGGAAACCTTGCTTGCACAAGCACCAAGGCAAAAGCAAGGAAATCCAAACAACAGATATCCTTGCTCATAGAGGCTAGGCAAGGTTGATCAAAGGTTAACTAAGCACGATCTATTAAATCAAAGTTGTCAATTACAGCATCTAATAAAAAAAGGCTAACACGTACTGAATTTTCCATTCCCAGTGGAGGGTTTCATTGCACTTACCAAAAGCGTCATATCAGAGACTCTCCATATCTCTTTCTTCATAATTGCACAACCATGTTACCAAGTGCGCTGATGTGTTATAGTATTTAATGAGAATAAAACTCTAATAAAACCCTCATTGGGAATGGCATCATAGATATGAATAACAACTTTCAGTTTTCTAAAGTTCACGTGAGAATAATCTCTCTATTAAATGATCAAATTCAATTCTAGAGGTAGTCGATTGTTATATCACTAGTGGTATAGAATAATCTGCACTCAAGATGCATGATAATAGGAGGCATTGAAAGAACTAAATATGTTTTATTTCCTCAAAAAAAAAAGAACTAAATATGGGTATATATATATTAAAGTGTGCACTAGAAGGAGAAAAATCCACGCTCTTCGGTTCAACATATTGCAGCTCCTTTTCTGTTGTTATTGTGTCTGTTCTGCTGAACCTCGCTCTTGAACACAATTTATTTCTGTTCTTCGTTGTGAACAGGGAAAGGGTACTATAGCGTAACGGTTTGAGGATGGGCTGTCTGACAGGCGCTCGCCCTGCAGGTTTTGAGGATTGGATGAGTCCTGAAGTGTAGCTGCGTTGTTAGCTTGTTGGAGTATACCAGGCAGAGTGCCTTTAATTATGCGACGGACGGTTTGAACCTAGGACGCAAACCAAACAATAGTTATGCTAGCTTCGGTTATTTCTTGATCGGATCATTCCAGACTGCATATTGTGGCCGTGCAAACCAAACATGCTGAAGCGTGGCAAGCTGATTGGTCAAGTTATTCCGAACATCCCTGCCTCCTTTGGCTTGAGGTAGGTTGCATCTGCATGCATGCAAGGCAGATCTCACACACGATTTCTGTTGGAACCGTTACCGCCCGCCCAAGTACAACACCCCATGCCGTCGGGCCACCACACATGCGCCCGAACATACAGCACACAGCAGTGGGTTTTAGGTCTGTGAGAGGGGATTGTTAGGAATAGTCTCACATTGTGAGTTAAACAACCGTGGTTTTCATGGTTGAAGGTGCAACTCCTCGTGGGCTGCTTTTTTATGGAGCGTTGGCCCAACTCGGTGGAGACAACTTTGATTCATAGGCTGCCGGCATCCGACATGACTTCTGGAACATCTTTCCCTATCACACCAGCATGGCAGGCCAGTCCGTCATCTACATTTCTTACTCCAGCATGACCAATGATTCTATACAGGCCGTTGATGTTTCCTGGTGCCCCTCATTTCCATCATTATTTGATCATCATCAGCTCCTTGCCTTCCCCAGACACTACTTGAACCAACAGCAACAGCATACCTAGGGTAGAGCTCAAGTTCTTTGAGCGTGAGGATTTGGTGGTGTTGCCTCTGTAGGAAGGAAGGGTGCTGGCTGGCATATATTGGTCAGAAAAGAGTAATGTCAAATTGTACCTTTGTGTTGCAAACAATTGTTGTTGCGTTTATGAATGCAATATAAGTTTCAGTCCACGCTGAAATGATTTTGATTCTTGCCATCAAGGCATCTTGTCCTTGTCCCTGATGACTTAAAGTTTGCATTGTGAACTGCACACTGTCAGGGATCGTATATGAATATAAGTGAGGAAGAAATTCCTACTGCCTTACTTCACCTAGCTAAATGAGGCAATAGTGTGTCAGTTTTATTTATATCGTAAATAAATGGGATGTAGCATGACTGAAGAGCATGTGCTCCCTGATATGCCCAGATCGGACTTTCTGTTTCAAATTAATCATGCCGGTAGTTCTTTATCTACATAATTCCATGATTGTACCAGCTGTAGACTGTAGTAATCAGCTTATAGGATGACCAGGCATGCCGCCTATATATAAAATGACTTGTACATGCTCTAACATAGCGTAGTTTCAGGATCTCTAGGTCGCCATTTGCAGATTGCACCAAGGCTTGCACGATGAAGCGCAATGCAACGATATAATACCATCATCTCTAGAGAACAGTAAATATGCAGGCATGAGCGGCATCAGGAACCCACGGTGCACCCCCAACTCTGTCTGCAGGAGCCACTCTGCTTTCGGTTGCACAAGCCATGGATGGTATCGAGATCCACAGGGCGTGCACTGTGCGTTATGAAATTGTCCATTTGTCCATGATGTAACGTTCCTCTCACTGCTGTGACGCGGTGGCACAAGGATCTGGCGCGTGGCCAAGTGTACCTTTGGTTATGGATCGATCGCCGGCGGAGCTACACTGCTAGGACGTTCTGGGCGCATTTGAGTTCGTGTTTTGACGTGCTATAGCTTGCTCTGAATGACTCGGGCGACCTAGCTACCTTGAGGAGATGGCCAAACCACTCGTCATCACCTATCAGTTTGCACGCCTCGCTGCCTCACGCGTGGACTAGGGTTGTTTAGTTGGGTGTCACAAGAAAATTCAATGCTAAAACAACTAAGGAAAAACATAATCGATAGATTTCATCTTCATTTCTATGGAGCTAATCAATAACATTTGGAAAACGTATACATGCACTTTTTGTTCCTAATGATTATATGAGCCTCAAGAATATCAGGCTCATAGAGTTTTCATCACCGAACTTGCTGACGCATTTTCACATTGCCCCAACAGGACCAACCTCGTGATTCTGAAGAGAACTTGGTGAAAGGGCATGCACACTACCAATCGTGCCCCAAAGTGATTGGGTAGGCCACGTCTTAAACTCACTCGTCTTAATGAGATACTCCTAGTAAATGATCTGCACGTTCTTAACAAAAATACTCAAATTAACCCAGGTTGGGTTTGTGTAGTTTAATTAAAAAGCCTCCCCACCACAGGCTACAAAACGTTGTTTCATATATACGTAGGTTTTTTTGCTACAGTCCAAGGAAAGATTCAGTCATATTAAACCGGCCAGCACTATGCTCTCTCCTTGCCCAATTCTTAATTAGTGCGCGCGTCGCCGGCGCACACTTCCGACGGTCTCACTGCTCGTAACGCAGATAGGGTCATGCGCATCGTTAGCTTCTTCGAACTCCACGCGCTGTAGCGCCTGGCTTGCCAGACAAGATGGTCGCTCTGCTTCGTCTCACCAATTCATATATTTAGTATGCACTCCATCCTAAATTACATGTCGTTTAACTTTTTTGACATCAAATTTAACCAACTCGATTTATTAAAAAATTGTGAAAATACGGAAAAAATTCAAGTCATAGTTGGATTATGAATTTTTTTCAAACAAATCATAATTATGAAAAATTTTAAATAGACGGCTGAGTGAAATTTGGTATCAGAAAAGTCAAACGACTCACTACCTCCGGTTTTAAATATAAGTCATGTTTGACTTTTTTTTTCTAAATCTTTGATTATTCATCTTATTGAAAAAAAATTTAGTAATGTGCAAAGCACATTTTTCATTAAGAGGAAAGCAACACAATTATAACTAGGGATGAAAGTCGTAACCGAAAATTCCACTTACCGGAGCTCGTTTTCGAGGTTTTACCGCGATTTTAGGTGAAATGGAAACGATAACGGTAACCGAAAAAACAGAAACGGTAACGGTAAAAGAATACGGAAACGAAAACGATTTTTCCTCTTTCCGATCGTTTCCGAGTTTTACCATATTTTTGCGGTAATTACCGTTGATATTATACCGTTTTTAACAGTTTAGTCTAAGCGTCTATATGCAACACAAGATCATCAATCATCATCCATCATACGTACTTCTACTGCCTCCCTTTAGCCTATATTTTGTTTACTTTGCCATCTAATGTGAGCATATTGGAATGGTGAATCAATAACTATATTTGCGAATTTGAATTTTTAGTTATCTTGAGTCTTAGTACTATTAGATTTGGTATGTAATATGTTGTTATTTTTGTTAGTTTGTGCAATATTTGTAATTTAGCATACCGTTGAGTTAAAATGAAGCCATTATATTTATCTTACAAACTTAATTTATTAAACCTATATATATGGTGTTCACTAATCGTTTTTCAAATTATAAATTACCGATTCCCGACCGATATCGAGCTATTCTTGATCGGATATTTTCGTTCTCAAAGTTCTCGTAGTACCGGCGTCGTACTCGTTTCCGGTAATATCGTTTTCGCTTCCGTTTCCGAGAAAAGAAAATGAAACTGAAAACAATTTAACCTTCTTCCGATCGTTTCCGACCGTTTTCATCCCTAATTATAACAATCATGATAACCGTAGGCTAACCAACACACCCTCACACCAAACAACAAAGATTTAATTTACATCCCAAACTTGGGACTCTAGCAAGCCATAAAAAGCGAAAGGCTACCAAACACATACGATCAAGGCAACACCATGTTTGGAACTTCTAAAAGGCTACAACGTGCACGATCAAAAGAGCAACACACAAACCAAACCAAAATGCAAACGTTTATTTATTTTGTTGTGATTTATTTCATCATTGTAAAGAATTTGAACATGACTTGTTTTCTTATATGTCTATACAAAATTTTTAAGGACAAATGATTGAAGTTGGAAAAAAATCGACATTGTTTGGTTTATATTTAAATACGGAGGGAGTATAATTTAGAATGGATGGAGCATATGCCGGTGAAATAAAATGTTGGAACGAGAGGTCTTGGGATGACAGCTTCCCACACAACTGAGTAGTATACTACTACTTGATTTACAACTCTCTGTCGATCCTACTTCTGTTCCAGTTTCTGTATTGACTCGCTCGTTGTCAGATAGTTTGTTTTAATTCGTGTAGTGCCTTTAAACGCCCCATTTGCACAGTTAACCCAGCCCTGACTGCCGCCGCGAGCCCTGCGGGCCGTCAAGCTCGAAGCTCCGCGTCTGGCTGACTGCACGCGGTCGTGAATCTTGAAGCTGCGCTCCTAGCGCCAGCCCTGACAGCCACCGGGAGCCCCTACCACTGTGAAGCTCGAAGCTCCGCGTCCTGCTGAGGTGCGGTAGTTGCAAGACGGATATGAAAAGCTGCTGCGATTGTGCTTTGGAAGACGAAGGACACCGTATCGATCGATGGAGGATCAAGATCCAGGGATCTTTGGACTTTGGCCTAGAGGATATCCACAATCCATATCTTATCTTGGACTTTAGATCCAAATTTATCTAGGTCTAGGAAAATCCAGTCCGATGCAATCCATGAAGAAATAATCCAAATGGACTTTGGACAATCTGAGTCCAGTCGCACGTCTACTTGTAGGTGATGCATCAATGGATCAGTACTCCCAGCTGTGGACGCTGGCACTCACACTCTTACGGTGTTTGATTTTTGTGTGGCATTTTCTTCCTACTTTGTTGTAGCTTGCAGCATTTGTTATATTGTTGTTGCACATTTGTGACCCCCCTGAATTAAAGCCTCCAATCTTACTATTACTGATTGGAGGATCCTCGTTAATCTTCACCAAAAGCGATAAGAAAAAAGATAAATCAAAGCTAAAAATTTCCATGCAAGCTAAATTAAAATAATTCTTAAATTTAATATATAAATTATTCATAATGCCATCACAAAATATGACTTAAAATAATCACGCCGTCCATCATATAGATCTAATAATAATAGCCCATAGAGGCTAAGAGTGCCGAGCTGATTGGTCAAGCCATTGCGAACAACCTTGCCTTCTGAGGCAGATTGAAGCTGCAAGGGAGATCTCTCACACCATTTCGGCCTCAGCGAACAAAGTCTTCCTGGACTCCAATGACCTGCTGCTCAACCTGCAGCAGCTGAACTTGTCGAGCAAGCACAAGAAATGATGACGCGCTTTATTTCCTTGTTCTGAGTTACTAGTGGATGTTGCTGTACCAGACGTTGTGAGGAACGCTCAGTTTCCGATGTGTTTTTGCTTATCGTCTGCTAATGTGGCACTTGGTGAACTAGGCGACTGGACTATGCACTGGAAGTGCAAGTGAGCTGCCAGGTTTCACATGAACATGACAGCTCAATAAGGAAAAAAAAATTCTGTTTTATGATCTCTATCTGTGGTAATAGGTAAGCTTTTTTTGTTTTTGTTTTCTGGAATTAGTTATCGCACATCTGCGCTTGTTATATGGCTTCTACGTGTTGCTACATGGCTGGCAGCATCATGGATCATCCTGTCTAAAGTCTATTGGAGTGATGAACCAGCGACTCGTCGATTGGTTGGGCAGAATAATGCTATATAGCCTCGTCGATTCGTCTATTTAAGTAACCACGTTTTTTGCTTAAATAATGCTAGCCTGTTCAACTAAAGATAGAATAGTTATCTTGATTTTTATCTTTGGGCCCATAGACGTGATCGCTAAAGCTTGCTGCGGCTGTGGTAAATAGTAAAAAAAGGCTCACAACCATAGCCATGGTTCACAATTTCATTTTATTATAGCAAAAATTTCAGTTTGACCAAGAAATTTGACTTTCATATTTTTAAATATGAAATAGGAAAATCCCGCTTTTTGGACGGAAATCCGCTTCCCGCTTAGTAGCGGAAATGAAATTCCGGTCCATAAAACCAGACTTTCCGAGCCGGATGGGGAACCATGGCCATAGCCTGTAGCTGCAAGAAATGGAAATGGCCCAATGGCTGGCATTGAAATTGATATGAATCAAATACCATGTTGTTAACCAGCCAGATCTCTCACACACAGAAAAAAAATCCCTTTTATCTCAATTAAATGTGCATGAAACTTAGAAACAGATATTCATATGCATTATTCCAAATCATGGACAGTATATTAAGGGTCAAAACCTCGTATAATATAACTTGAATCGGATAGGAGAGTATAGCTAGCACATCTTTCTGATTTTTAATTTGTTCACTAATGAAAATCACTCAATAATAATTTTAGAATCTGAGCCATATATTATATTACTCACAATTTGGACCCCGAAAGCTGTATCAAGTACGTATTTAGCTCTAAGAAACTGTAGATCGAAAAGGGAATCTGTCAATTGTCAAAGAAAGGTGACTTTCTTATCACCTTTTGTCTGAACTAAATTCTCAAGCTATAAAAAACTTAGCAATTCCAAATATATATATAGAACCATAAAGTTAGAATCACAGGATGCACACTGTCAGGGGGTCATGAATAAGAATAACTGCATACTACTCTACTCCACCTACGATGCAACAGTGTGCTCAATTTAAGTAGCAATAATATCCTGCTGTTTTACAGCCAAGTATATGTGCCTATAAATATCATAAGGTGTACATGCTCTGGCCCCAATACTGTTTTTTCTGGGTAGAGGCAGGAAATAATGGATATAGCAAAATGTATATCAATGTTCAACTTCTCTATAGACTATCAGCAGGCTTGAGCGGCATCAGGAACCCACAACGCTAACGCCCAGCTTACAGTACTTGAGCCACCACTCACCAGCTTGCAGGAGGCATAGTAGCTTCCGTGTGCACCATCATGTCAGAGGCTGCTTCGAGCCGCCTCGAAGCTTCACAGTGCATTGTGATGCTCCTCTGGGATTAAAGGTTACGGCCAGAAGAAATCCTATTGTCAGAGGTACGCGGTTCTTTGGGGTAGTGTTTCGCAGTGCATGGCCACTAGTTACTGACTGACCGCAAAGAAAGCTGCCAGCAAGATTCTGGATACCTGCATTTTCGCATAGCAAACAGAGAGGTGAGCTCGTCTGATCCGTAAAGGAGTATGAGAGGTGTTTGGTTTGGTGGTGTGGGAGGAATCCCGATCGATCTTCACCGCAAGGAGACGGTGGCTGTGTCTTAATTATCACTTTGTTCACCGGACAGGACGGCACTGGTATGTACTCCGTATTAAGGTACAAATGAATGATCAAAGATGATGTATGTGTTGGAGCAATAATGATTTATGTACAAGATTTGTTACAGCCACTAAAGATGTTTACAATATCCTGGCAAACACGTACGCCATCTTGGTCTATAGAATTTGTTTTTTAGATAAAGGAACAAGCCCAGCTTCCATGCTCATAGATGAGGGTTCAGGCCAAATTATTTCAACTCACACTGGCATTTCATACTTTATGACATTGTGCGGTGTAAAATGTTGGGCATGTAATGAAGATTATTATGGTGGGTAGGGTTAAGTCTTACGTATGATAAAACAAACTAAAAACAAATTAAATCTTTTGATGCCACCTTTCTTTAATTTCATAGTTTCTAAGGAGCTCTTTTTTAAGGGAAGCTGTACTGTAAAAAAAACAAGATTGCTAATACAGTTAGACCTTCAAACAAACATTTCGGAGAATAGTGCCTCTTCGCTTCCAGAGAGAAGATCCCCTCATGGTGACAAGCAGAGCTTATTTGCTCCTTCCTTTGGTAAGAAAATCTTCCCTGCCCACTCCAACCCCGGTGGCCTTCATGCATTTGTCTCGGTCAGGACTCAGGCCTTAATTTGGCAACAAACTGCAATTACCAAGGCTCGGGGTCAGAATGAAACCATCTTCTGCAAAACCTCGCTCTAATAAAACACAATTTGCTTCTGGCTTCGTTGTGAACACAGAGAGGCAAGCGTGGTTGGTTTGACGATGTACTCCATTCGACATGCTTTTTCTGGCGGCTTTTGAGGAAACGGACGCGTCCTGAAGAGTGGCTCCATTGTTAGCTTGTGGGAGTATTAGGCGGAGTGCCTTAGTGAGAGATGCATGGTTTGAACCTGCGACGTACGCAAACCAAACAAATATGTTAGCCTTGGTTTCTTGATGCGATCATTCTGAAAAAAATGGTCACGCAAACCGAGCACGCTGTAAACAGTGCCAAGCTGATTGGCCAAGCCATTGCGAACATCCCTGCCTCCCTTGTCCTGAGGCAGATTGATGTTATGAGGCAGATCTCTCACACGATTTCACCCTGAGCCAACGAGGTCTTCTTGGACTAGCTTCAACGGCCTACCACTGAACCTCCAGACAGTGAGGAACTCTTCTTCTGAATGTGGTTTCTGTTGCTGCATGCCTAGTGCCGATATTGCACTTGGTGATCTGTCGGCTCTCAGTGCCTGAATTATGTATTTACTCAAAAATGCAAGCGATCGAGCTGGTAGAACAGGGCCATGAGGGAAATTCAATAAGGAGAAAATTATATTTCATAATCCAGACATTCAATAAGGTTGGCTTGCGAATGGTCGTTGCAACCATCCCGAGTCCAATACCCAAAATATGCTGGTAGGTTTCAATATGGCCTGCTGTCGACATCTAAGTTTTCGTTTGTAATAATTTTTTGTTCCATTAGTCCTGATTAATTAGTGTGTAAAGTCTCACTCATGCACCACCGGCCTTATCCAATTCCATGCTATTGGAGTACCTCAGAGTCCTGAACTTATCAACGTTCCTGCAAAGTAGTAGGTATCAGTGGGCTAGCCAGCTCGGTGGAGACAACTTCGATTCACAGTGGTGGGTCCAAATTGACGACCATAGAGATGAATCAAGGAAGTTGCTACGGTACACTGGAATTATTGTAGATCGTTGATCTAGACAGATAAAATGAATTAGGAGGTAATAGCTTAAAGAAAGAAATGTCCCTAATAAATCTAACTACCCCATTTCACTGTAACCGCTTTGGGTTGAACGTAACAAAATTGGGCGTGGACGAGAGAATCGTGGGTGAGAGAATTGTGGAGATGCTGCATGCAGCCTGTTGCATGGATGGAGGATACAACGCCATGCATAGAAGGAACAAATTCTACACGAGGTGCTAGTCGAAGGAATTTTGCGCGCGTGCCAAAGTTTGCTTGCCGTGCATCGCACTGAGGATTATGTGCCGCCTAGGGTCTCTCTCTACTCCTACTCCTGGTCATGGCAAAAAAATTGACTCAAAATTTTGGCAATAAAAAATTTGGAGGGAAAAAATTATCACTATAAATACCCACCCATTTAATCTATTATAATAATTATTTTATCTTCTCTGAGTTTGATGGCCTAGATTTGTTTGAAGTCTTACCTCCTAGGAGGTAATTTGTGTACCGTAACACAGCCCATCAATCAAATGTGCATGCATCTTAGAAACTGATATTAAATGTATTATTCCAAATAATGGATGATATAGAGAGGGTCAAAACCTCTTATAGTTTGGAATGAAAAGAGTATAGCTAGCTTATCTTTCTGATTTGTAATTTGTTCACCTAATCGAAATCACTCAAGAATAATTTAGAATCCGAACTATTATGTTACTCATAACTTGGACCCCGAAAGCCGTATCAAGTATTTAGCTCTAGAAACTGTAGATCATGTCAATTGTGACGAAGAAAGGTGCCTTTCTTATCACCTTTTGTCCGAACTAAATTCTCGAGCCATAAAAAACTAAGCAATTCCAAATAATACATATATATTTTTACTATCAGGGGGATCCCAGGATCATAATTTCAGGGAGCATCAGCTATTGAAGTTAGAATCACAGGATGCACACTGTCAGGGGTCGTGAACATACAAGTTATGGGAGAACTGCATACTACTTTACTTCACCTACGAGGCAACAATGTGCTCAATTTATGTAGCAATAAAATTCTGCTGTTTTACGGCCAGGTCCATATGTGCCTATATATAAATGAGGTGTACATGCTCAAGCCTGAATGCTGTAGTTTCTGCATCATGCGCCAGGAAATAATGCATATAGCAAAATGTATATCAAAGATCCCATCTTCTCTAAAGATAATCAGGCTTGAGTGGCATCAGGAACCCACAATGCCCAGCTTATAATACTTCTGTCACCACTCTCCAGCTTGTAAGAGCCACATTAGCTTCCGGCCTAGTGTGAATATTCTAGAATTGGAGTGGTTTGGAGGATTGAGATCAAAATTCTCCTTAATCTTTCCCAATTCATTCTAATTCTCCTCAATCCAAGAGCATACAAACTAGACCTCCCTTTGTACCAGCGTGTCAGAGACCAATTCACAGTGCATTATTATAAAATGTTCCTCCGCGATTAAAGCTTATGGCTGGAAGAAATTTGTTGCCAGAGCTGCGCAGTGTTCTGTGGTAATGTTTCGCAATGCTTGCTCACCGACCACGACCTGCATTTTCTCGCATAGCATAACGTCCTCCGTAAAACAGTATCAGAGGCGTGTGGGAGGAACCCAGTCCTTCACGTGAAGGAACCGTCAACCGTGGCAGCTTGCTATTCTATCGTTCACTAATTAAACGGCATTGGTAATAAGGGTATAAATAAATAGCCAAGATGATGTATGTGTTTGGGCAAAAATATTTGATTTACAAGATTTGTATTAGGATAGTTACAATATCTGCCCAAGCACGTTTTTCTGGTCTATAGAGTTTATCACACTCATGAGACTAACGTGTACACGTGCGGTCCTTAAACTTAGCAAAGTGTGTCATCTTTTCTCACCACTGCCTGGCCGCTTGCATCCCCTCGCCACCACTAACCCTCCACTTCTGCTGCTCTCCTCCTCTATCTTTTGGCCGCTGACCTCTTCACCTCCACTGCCAACCCTCCTCGATTGTTGGTCCTCCACCACTAGTGATGAGTGCGGGTAGGCGGGGTGAGTAGTGGTAGTGAGGAGAGGAGGCCAGGAAAGGTAGGGGGAGCAGTGAGGAAAAAACAATTTCATATATAAATGTATGCAAGTTTTACAGTGGTTGAAAAAAATTCAGAGCCATTCATCAAGCGAAATGTAACGGTATAAAAATAGGCGGTACCACGTTACTAGTACCGGGCTATACCAAATAGGTAGGTCCGGTACCCAAAATGGTGAGACCGGTAAAAATACACTTTTCCTAATTTATTTTCATTATTCAATAATTCAGGCAGAAAAATTAAAAGGAGTGGTACCACCTGCTGGTACCTGTGTGTACCTTTCCAACCATTGTAATAAATGTATCTTACATGATATATATGAGGAAGAAAGAAGAGAAATGGATGTTATATGTGGGTCCCAAATATATCCTAACCCCTAACCCACTTTCCGAGAGAGAGGGGGCAACCGTTTTATGATCTCAATGACATAACACAAACCAAGTTTTAGGACCTGTATTTCTGGTTTTCTAAGTTTAGAAACATACGTGACACAACTTACCAACTTCAAGGACTATCCATACATTATACCCTTTCGTAGAATATACTATATACTATTCAACGGTCTGAACGACTAAGGACGTGCGTGCTCACTGGGCACTGGCCCTTAGTTGCCTGAATTTGAGCACGTCCTCTATCGGAAACTAATCACAAATAACTTTGCATTGCAATTGTATTGCAAGGAGTAAGATGAGGCATGCATGCATTTGATTTTGCAAACAGTCAGATCAGCCTCGTTGTGAGTTACAATAAAAAAGTCACATTATTGTGACCAATATCTAAAATCTCTTTCTATAAAAATTGTATTCACACAAATTTCATGCCTAACGATATCCCAGTTCATTCCATGGTCGTCTTTCTTACTCGAGCATTACCTATGATGCCAATTAGGCCATTACTTTTTCCTGGTTCCCCTGATTTCCATTACTATTTCCCAACATCATCCATGCATCCATAATGTTGGTAAAATTTTATTCTAATAGTACAAGATTACTCATCCTTGAATCATTGGTGCACTTACATACTCCATGAACACTGTTGGTCTGCATTTACGTACTAGGAGCAGAGAAGTCTCACTGGTGCACTGCCACTGGCCTTATCCACACTATTGGACCATCGTAGCCTGATCGTAGGTCCTCAACTTATTCATGGAGAGTAAGTATCAGTGGGCTAGCCTGCTCGGTTGAGATAGCTCCAATTCACTGGCACACAGCACCCACAAGACCTATCTCGTCAGCATCCCAGGTCAGTCCATGCGCATCCTTCCTGTATCCTTCATGATCAATGATTCTATCAAGGCCGGTATTGTTTCCTGGTGCGCCTCATTTTTGTCATTATTTGATCATAAGCTTCTTGAGTTCCACAGAAACTCGATGAACCAACAACATACCTAGGATAGAGCTCAAGTGCTTTGAGAGAGTGGGGATTTGGCGTTGCCTCTGATGAAAGGGTGCCTTGGTATATATATTGGTCAGATAAGAATAATGTCAAATTGTACGTTTGTTTTGCAAACAATTGTTGCCTATATGAATGCATTCAATTGGTTTAGTCCATATAGAATACTATAAGACTGCCATTCTTGCTACCAAGGCATCTTGGATTGTCCTTTGATGGCTTAAAATTAGTAAAACTGGTTTGTAACAGATTAGATTAGAAAATATAGTAGTAATTAGGCACAAGAAACACTTTCTACTGGGAGCATCTTTCAGGTAACACGGTGGATTCAGAGTTCACTCTACTGGAACATGTGGCATTTGTTGTTCACAGGGGTCCTATATATTTTATGAACTCAAGAAGCTTATGATCAAATAATGACAAAAATGAGGCGCACCAGGAAACAATACCGGCCTTGATGGTGATACCCCACAAATTTCTACGAGAATTGTTAAATAATTCATCCATTTCCAAAAAAAAAGATCCCTATCTAGCTTCTCATAAGTAAGGGTAGGAAGAGAATTTTCCCAAGTGAATTGATGGCCAATAAGCTCGATGTCCGTTAAATCAAAGCTGTCAATTACAGCATTTAATAACAAGGGCCAGGACGTACTGAATCTGTCATATGATATTAATAGCAACTTTCAGTTTTGTATATATGTTCAGTGATACTCATCCCTCTACTAAATGATCAAATTCAATTCTAGAAGTAGTCTATTGTTATATCACTGAGGGTATAGAATAATCTGCACTCAAGATGCATGATAAGAGGGGCATTGAAAGAACTAAATATATATTAAAGTGTGCACTAGAAGGAGAAAAATCCACGCTCTTCGGTTCAACATGTTTATTGTGTCGTTCTGCCGAACCTCGCTCTAAAACGCAATTTGTTTCCGTTCTTCGTTGTGAATAGCGTGTTTGGTTGGATGCATGGACTGTCTGACATGAGCTCGTCTGGCAGTTTTTGATGAGGATTGGACGCGTCCTGCCGTGTAGCTCCGATCCTGTGGTTAGCTTGTTGGAGTATGCTGGGCAGAGTGCGACGGACGGTTTGAACCTGGGACGCAAACCAAACAATAATTATGCTAGCTTCGGTTTCTTGATCGGATCATTCCCTACTGCATGTGGTGGTCGTGCAAACCAAACTTGCTGTGGGAGTGCCAAGCTGATTGGTCAAGTTATTCTGAACATCCCCGCCTCCTTTTGCTTTGAGGCAGCTAGGTCGTTGCATCTGCATGCGAGGCAGATCTCTCACACGATTTCAGCCGCGAACAATAATGTCTTCCTGGCTCCAACGACCTACTCCTCAACCTTGTTACGTGAGTTACTGGTGGATGTATCTGCATGTACCAGACATTGTGTGGAACGCTTATTTTGAACGTGGTTTCTCTTATCATCATCTGCTGATATGACACTTGATGACCTCTCGGTGTCTGAAATATATGTACTGAAAATGCAAGCGAGAGCTGGTAGAACGCGACTAGCATGAGGGAAATTTAAGAAGGGGAAAATTATACATGTATTTGGTAATCACTATTTGTGATGATTGCTTTCTGTTGCATTTGGATTTAGTAATCAGAGCTCTCTCCATTCATATGGAGTTTGGCTTGGGAATGGCCGCTGCAACCTATCCCGAGTCCAAGACCCGAAATATGTGGTAGGTTCGAATCCGGCCTGCTGTCTGAAACTTGTGTGTAAAGTCTCACTCAAGCACTACCACCACCTCACCTGCCCTAGGACCTTCAAGTCCTTATTAACTCATCAACATTCGTCAGAGTAGGTATCAGTAGGCTAGCCAGCTTGATGGAGACAGCTTTGATTCACAGGCAGACGGCATCTGTCAGCGCTTCTGGATCATCTTTCCCTATCTCCTCAGCATCCCATGTCAGTCCATCATCTTCATTTATTACTGCTGCATGACCAATGAAGTCCATAAAGGCCGTTGACGCTTTCCAGTGCCCCTCATTTTCATCATTATCAAATCATCAGCTCCTTGTGTTCCCCTGACACTACTTGAACCAACAGCATGCCTAGGGTAGAGCTCAAATGCTTTGAGCGTGAGGATTAGGTGTTGCCTCTGCAGGAATGCGCCTTGGCTGGCATATATATCTCGGTGAGAAAAGAGTAATGTCAAACTGTACCTTTGTGTTGCAAACAATTATTGCTGTGTATATTAATGCAATACAATTTTCAATCCATGCTGAAATGATTGTGATTCTTGCTATCAAGGCATCTTATCCTTGTCCTTGATGACTTAAAGTTTGAATTGTGAACTGCACACTGTCAGGGTCTCAGGGATCGTATATGAATATAAGTGAGGAAGAAATTCCTACTGCTTTACTTCACCTAGCTACATGAGGCAACAGTGTGTTCAGTTTTATTTATGTCGCAAATAAATGAGATGTAGCATGACTGAAGAGCATGTGCTCCCTGATATGCCCAGATCGGAGTTTCTGTTTTAAATTAATCGTCGGTAGTTCATTACTTACATAATTCCATGATTGTACCAGTAGTAATCAATTTATAAGGTGGCCAGGCACGCCTATATATAAAATGACATGTACATGCTCTAATATAGTATAGTTTCAGGATCTCTAGGTCGCCGTTTGCAGATTGCACCAAGGCTTGCATGATGAAGCGCAATGCAACAATATAATACCATCATCTCTAGAGAACAGCAAATATGCAGGCTTGAGCGGCATTAGGAACCCACGATGCACCCCTCCTCTATCTGCTGGAGCCACTCTAGCTTCCGGTTGTACAACAACATCAGTTATGGATGGTATCAAGATCCACATAAGGTGCACTGTGTGTTGTGAGATGTTCATCATGCAACGTTCCTCACTGCTGAGATGCGGTGGCACAACGATCTGGCGGCGTGGCCATGTGTACCTTTGGTTATGGATCGATCGCCGGCGGAGCTACCAGTGCTAGTGCGTTCCGGGCACATTTGAGTTTGTGTTTTGACGTGCTAGCTTGCACTCAATGATTGCTGGGAAACTGAAAGCTGGATCCGGATGACCAAGCTTCCTAGAGGATCTGGCCAGACCAGTCATCACTTCTCCCTTTGCACGCTGCGCCCCGCTGCCACACATGGACTAGGGTTGTTTAGTTGGGTATTACAAGAATATTCATGCTCAGAAAACTAAGGAAAAACATAGTCGATTGATTTCATCTTCATTAATTCGTATGGAGCTAATCAGTAACAATTGAAAAAAATTTAACCTACAGATTAGGATACGATTTCAGTAGGAGCGTCTATAACTTACGAGCCATATGTGGGCAACCCCCTGTTCTAAGTGTGAGGTGGTTTAGTACTATTGGATATTTAATTCTGAAGGAGCAAATTTGAAATTCTGGCTCATACAGATTATTTGGAAGAAAGGAGTAACTAAGGACAATTTTGAGATATGTTTCCATTGAGTTACTTCCAGACAAAAAGGAAATATATACCTACGACAATATGGATGTAACACCCTGAATTTTAGCACCGGAAAATTTCTTATAAATCCCTCCCTAATTCAAAATCAAATCTTTGAAAACCTTGGTTGTTGTTTGTTTTGAGTGTGTTGATATGAGCTCAACAAAGTCTCTAATATTTCAAATTACCTCCCGGCAAAATATTCCCCAAAATTTTTTCCAATCCTTTCGAATTCCTATCCAAATTCAGATTCAAAATCCAGAGAAAGAAAAAGAAGAAACCTTCCCCTCCTCTTTCGGCCCAAGCCTGTCCCAGCCCATCTCCCTAGGCCGCCCCCCTTTCCCTCCATCTTGGGCCGCCACCACCCCCCCATCTCCCTTTCCGGCCCACCTCCACCACGGTCCAACCCCCCCACCTCCCCTTCTCTCGGCTCAGGCCGAGCGGCCTAGCTCTCCTCGGCCCAACACCATCGCAGCCCAAGCCGCCCCCTCTCCCGCCTCCTCTCTCTGCCAAGCGGGCCACGCCCCTCCTCTCACTGCCCTCGCAACCCCACCCATCAGACCCGTCCCCCACCTCGCACGGAGCCCACCCCGGCGCTGCGCCACACGCACCCACATCGCCCCCGGCCCCAGACGCACCGTCTAGGCCCCACCGCACCGCGCATCGACCCTACCCCCTCCGGCTTCCAGGCCCTGCCGCCACACCCGTGCACCGTGCCACATTGCAAGCGGTACATAACTTTTCGTTGCTATTTCATTGCAAGCAGTCAGCTCAGCCTCATTTAATTTTGCAACCAAGTCACAGCACCACTCTGCGTCGATCCATTGATGTGGGGGCCACCACTAATGCAATCTTAGTTAATTTTGTGTGAAAAAATGTTGTCTTGTGCATTTTAAACTATAACTGAGAATTTTTGTGAGAATTTATATAATTTGTCATACTTTCTAGCGTGTCTGGTGAGATTTAATATTAACCCTCAATCTTGAGCTTTTTGCAAAGTACCACCAAATTAAAGTACTTAGAACATATAACCGTGCTATGTCATCGGCTTAACAAGTTGAAATCATCCTGCTATTGTTACTGCCAATTCGATACCTGTTTTTAAAATTTTTAATTCCATAAAGAGCACAAATGCCACTAAAAAAAGTGTGCCGGTGGGTACATTTTTCCAATCACTATAATTAGATATAATAATGTTCCCTGCTGTGCTGTCCACAATATACGTAGTGTGACCACCATGTAAGTTATCATTGCATATATATGTGCTCCTGCAAAGGTAGTGTGTGCAAGAAGGTACACAAACGAGTATAGGGCTAGGAAGAGTGAGACCAACTGTGTGCTGTCCTAATGTTGTATTGGCTTGGAAGGTACCAGAACTCAGACATGCAACCGAGCTCCACTTCGAAGACTTCCACAGAGACTCAGAGAGGATGCTCGAGCCATGTAGAACTTCTTCCTGAAGAAATTATTTAATTGAGTGCTGCTAGGCAGAGCATGCTTGAACCACATGCCCATCAACACAACAAAAGCAAATCATGTGAAGGAGCTCAATCCTCCACTAATAATACAGCCTACTATATATAAACCAGGATAAAGCTCGCAATAATTTCAGTCTATCGCACGTCTGTTTGCCCATCCCGATTGTTCATCACCTACTAGTTGATACGTCAGCTGTTACATTTTGGCTTTGGCCGCTTTCTGCTCCCGTGCCTACTTTAACAATCTGTTAACAAATTGTGTTGGAGATGGAGAAACAAAGATATGTAACCAAATGCATGGGAAAAAGAGCATAAAGATCTGGAGACGCGAATATGAACCTGTGTTGACCAGGCATCGTTATCTGCTTCTATCGCAGCGTCCTGCTTGAATTAGCTTGATTAAATGTCTATTGGATCCTGTCTCTCCATAAAGTATGAACTGTCTGGAGACCGAGGATAACATACACAGACTCACCAGGCATGTCAGTCCCTGTATACGCACAGAGATGTTTCTTACAAAATACTCCCTCTATTCTTTTTTATTTGACGCGGTTGATTTTTTTAAAACTTTAAACCTTCCGTCTTATTAAAAAAATTTAAGCTAACGTATAAAAACTCAAGTGATACTCAAAGTATCACTAATGATAAACCTAACTAACAACAAAATAAATAATAGGTAATGAAATTTTTTGAATAAGACGAAGGTTCAAAGTTATGAAAAAAATTAACCGTGTCAAATAAAAAAGAACGGAGGGAGTATATCAGAATCAGCACACGTCTCATAGTACATAATAACACTGTCATCACTTCAAGATGGAAGAGACTTCGAAATTTTAATTGGTTATGTGATCTTCTTCCATATCTCCTCTTCGATACGTTAAGCTTAAAAACCGGTCACCTACTTTTAGGAGTGATTTATTATGTAGGTCAAAGTTTTGGATAGCTAATCCGCATTTGTCCATGTCAATCAAGGTATGCCTTTTTTACGATTGATAAATTGACGAAATAATCTTACTCCAACCAGCGATTGAGCAGATAGTAGTTAATTAAAGACTGTCCATTGTTTTCTTCGTTCCATGTTTCATGTCGTCAGTACTGAACAGTCATGAACATTAGCCAAACACAGGATTTCGTCAACTGATAGTAGTGATGGTGCATGGGTTGGAGAGTAGGTGATCATTGTGTCTCAAAAAAGACGTGTGTTAGAGAAGATTGAACAGTTAGTGAGGCCTCAGAACAATAGGAATACTGCTATCTCAAAAACGGTGGTTGGAAAAAAATGAGAGCAGTTCATCGAGGGAAATCCAACGGTTTAGAAATAGGCGGTACCACGATACCGGTACAAGACGATACCAAACTGGTAGGTCTGGTTCTCAAAATGGTGGGACCGGTACCAATACCATTTTCTTTTCTATTTTAATTATTCAATAATTCGCCAAAAAAAATTAAAAATGAGCGATACCGCATGGTACCGGTAAGGTACCTTTTCAACCATTGTAACATCTCTCACGAAAATATAGCTACTGCTACAACTACAAAGATAATCTTGTGTCCTATGGATCATATATATAAGAGACACACCAGAAAGCAATTCCATGTAGAATTAAAAAAACAAAGCCCAGATAAAACAAAAACATCGCAATAAAATATATAACATGGAGCTGCAGTTGTCCTGCGTTCGTCTTATTTTGCAGAGCTTCAAAACAGCGTGCTTCATCTCAAGTTCTCAACTGGGGTGAAGGTACAATAGGAGCTCGAGCCAGATCCTACACGGGTAAAAAACTTACTAGAAAGCAGTATCTAGTATTTAGCTCCGCCATGAATTGTAAACCCAAAATAACAAAAGTGACTATATTAGCACCGTTCATGTCCGTAACAAATTTTAGACAGTTACAGAGCGCAAGGCATTCCAAATATGTAGGAGCATCAAGAAATTGAATAAGTTCCGGCAGGAGCGATTGAAGTTAGAATCGTGGTATGCACACTATCCGGGATCATATATATATAAGCTATGGAGAACTGCGCTGTTTTACTTCACCCACATAAGGAAATAAGTGCTCCATGATAGTCAGCACTTAAAGTTTCGAATTAATCATTTGTTCTTTACACTTTACTTAACTGCATGAGGCGTGTGCCTATATATAAAATGACTTGTACTAGCTCAAGCTCTGGTAGTATAGCTGTGGGATTGTTAGGTCGTTGCACCCAGAGCATGCACTACACATTGTGCTAGGGCGCAGTAAACAATGAAGCAAGAGCATATTCTCGGATTAAAGAGAACTAGGCTTGAGTGACATCAGGAACACACAAGGCCTGATTTATCCTTACTATTGCCACTACGCGGCACTCTGATCGAAGACATTGCTTCGTATGTACACCTGCAGTTCATCCCAGATGTCTTCGAGCTGTATATTGGGGTTGGAAGACCCAGCCCAATGTTTTATAGGCATTGTCTGGCCAGGCGATCATCTATTCATCTGGCGTTGCCATATGTGAGTGATAGATGGACGACCCTATGGACCGATGCAGTTACATTCCTGGCGGTTGCAGTCTTTGAGTTCATGCGTGCTTCGCGGTGCTTGCTCACCGACCACAGTGCAAACTGCTAGCATGATCCCAGCGTCCTGGCTAGGCCCGGCTCTGAGCCTAGGCCGACTGCCGGGGGCCTATGGCAGACGAGGGCCCAGGATTTGATATGTAGCAGCCTCCTGTGTTCGAATTGACGCCATGTCTTCACCATCGATCCGATCTGTTTGGTCAATTCCGCCATCACACAACTACGAGACCAGAGCCACTACACCAGTCCACATCCACACGCATGGATGCACCTTTCAGGCCCTGGGATTCTTGTAAGTTGGGTATTTGAAGAAGTGTTCGGCGGCGACCGGGGCGACGGCGCGGCGTCGGTACCGGCGGCCGGGGATGGCGCGGCGGCGAGCGGGATCGAATCAAAATCGAGATGCGTGGAAACAGTTCGAACGGGGTGCTCCGGGCTGGCCCTAAGGGCAGATCTTTTTTGTCGGCCGTGAGGTGGCCCACGAAAAAGGTCGATTTTCGTCAGCTACCGTGGCGGCCGACGAAAAAAGATAGGCCCCACGTCCTTTTTTTTGTGGGCCTCTGATAGGCCAAAGAAAAAGTTCTTTTTTCGTGGGCTCTCTTCCTGGCCCACGAAAAATGATCATGTTTTTCGTCGGTTTGGAGACCCACGAAAATTCCTATAAATTTTACGTGGATCGGCCCACGATAAAATTTTGGTCCACGAAAATTTATGCTTTTCCTACAGTGGTATCCAAATTGAAATAAAAAAAATCAATACAATGAACTTTCAAATATTGTTATTGTCATCTTCATTTGTGAGCAGCCTCTCATCAACAATTGAGAAACATATGCAGCGTGTGGTCCTCATTAATGATTGGAGTTTCAACTTTTAACATACCAAATATACAACATTTATGGTGGTTGGAAAAATAAGAGCCGTTTATCAAGCGAAATCCAGTGGTTTAAAAATAGACGGTACCATGGTACTGGTACTCGACGATACCTAAATAGGTATGTCCGGTACTTAGAAATTGTGGGATCAGTACCAATATCATTTTTTTGTTTATTTTAGTTATTCAATAATTCAGCTAGAAAAATGAAAATGGAATAGTACCGTCTGATACCAGCAGGTTCCTTTCCAACCACTATAAAATGTCTCTTCCAAATAAAGCAATAATGAAACTATGTGAGCTTCAAGAACTTCAGACCTGAGGATTTTCCATAATGGCTGTACGTACGTGATGCATTTTCACACATTGCAAAAACAGTAGTGATCAACTCGTCCAAACAGTGAGAAGGACATGCCTGCTGGCTGGCCGCTGGCTGCCTCAGTCTCAGACCCGAGCATGCGGCTAGGATCGGATAGTTTTATATTCCTTAATCTAAAAAAAAAATCACAAGTCATTGCGCCCGTATTTAGATAATTATTCTCTAAAAATAGTTTTTACGGTTGTTGGAAAAAATAAGTCATTCATCAAGTGAAATTTAACGATTTAGAAATACGCGGTATCACGGTACCGGTATCATGCGGTACCAAATAGATAGATCCGGTACCCAGAATGGTGAGACCAGTACCAATACCCTTCGAATATTTAATTTCAAGCAGAAAACTGATAATGGGATATCATATTTTCAGAGCTTCACAGCATGTCTGCACTAATGATCATAACTTCAAATAGTAAGCCGATCCAAAAATGTTTTACCTGCATTCTCGAATATTTATCGTTGGCCATTTTTGAACTAAAAAGCATCAAATAGAAAAACAGAGGTTGTACTAATAATTTGTCATTAACGAAATCAAATAAATGCAGGCAATAGCGATGTTATGCGGCAAACTGCACATTATCCCAGCTAAGCGGCACCTTAGAGGGGAAGAACAAAAAGTTCCGCTCAAGCACCGTAACAAATCTCATTAATTAAACGTTCCACCCTCTTTACTTGATTGCATGACTGTGCAATAATATTTGGTCTATATACAGCCGGGCACGCTTATATATATAATGACTTGTGTAGTTTCAGGATCGTCATTAGGTCGATGTGCCAAAGCAAGCACTGGACATTGTCTTAGAGCACTTTGACTTACGTGTTACTCTGCTCATGAAATCCTAAAGCAAAAAATGCAAAATGCAGTGATACCATCTTTGGAACTAAGGCTAGATGGATGAATTTTGTAGGATTCTAATCTTAAAGAAAATTTTCCTACCTGGCTCTTTGGAACAACTGGATTGAATTCCTACCAATCATATGAAATTTCTATGGAATGACTCACTGCATTGAGATTTTAGAGAAATTTTAACGTAAGGTCCGACCTCTTAGAAAATTTCCATTGTGTCTATCTCTCTGTACTAATTCTTGTGTTTTTCCTACACTGCATCCAATGATTCATTAGAAGTTTTTTTTTTTTTGCGTTTTCAATGGTAAGATTGCGAGTGACAGGCAACGTTGCAAAGGGAGCGAAAAATTATCCTTGGAAGGCGCCAGGAACCCACAATGTCCAAAATATCGCATTAATTTCACATTTCTTCAGCATGTTGTGGCACACTAGCTTTCGAATGTACAGAAACATTTACACATGCCTTCGAACTTCGAAGTCGATGGAAGCTGCCCTGCGCGTTGAAAATGGTGGGCCTGTATGCAAGGCTACTGTAGATAGTGTAAGGCTATACCATCAATGGATGAATTGAGATTGGAAGACCCAGCCGGGTTGACGAGTAGGAGAGGATCAATCAGAGACAGTGGCCTAGGCAATCATGGATTACCATGTATAACTGTGATTATGGATCAACTAGTCCATCAACCTGTGCTCCTGCATGGGTACTAGAGTCTTAGAAAATATTAGTAGTTGATACATAATGTAGTATTTATAAATTTATCAAAGTTACTTCTTGTGTATACACACTCTCTACATGCGTGTCAATTTGGTTTTTAACATAACATCCAGGATAGATACTTTACATTCTGTATTAGTTATAATAAGGCGTTGAGTTGTAGCATGTGATTCACCGTCCATATTTATAATTTTATATTTGCATTGCACACAAACATTTATATTGTAAATGAATGCATATATGTATAGCGCATTCTTGCATCTCTAGTAGGTCTGCATGGTGACACATAACATATATTTGCTTTAAGCTCGTATTTTATATACTATTATTAATATGGGTAATTTTGAAACATATATGTATGCTTACTCTGTATTTAGTGAATTTTCATATGATAGTCTATGTTAAAAGTAAGACTGACGTAGACATAGGGAAATTTGTATTGATTTTATCAGGAAGGAAATTGATATTTTATATAGTTACGTAGAACAACTATTATAATGGAAATGTAGGTAATTTAGAATTAAGTTTAAAGGATAAAAATATAACTTTATTTCATAATAACACATGTTTGTAGTTTAAATGTAAATTTATATGTATTTAGCGAATTTTCATATGATAGTCTATGTTAAAAGTAAGACTGACTGTAGACATAGGGAAATTTGTATTTGGTTTTATCAGGAAGGAATTGATATTTTATATAGTTACGTAGAACAACTACTTATAATAGAAATGTAGGTAATTTAGATTTAAGTTTAAGGATAAAAATATAACTATATTTCATAATAACACATGTTTGTAGTTTAAATATAAATTTATATGTTAGTTTAAAACCACCTTTCAAAATGGCATATATATGGCTAATTTAAATATAAATTTAGGGGTTAATTTAAATCATAAATAGTAGAGTGGATAATTTAAACACAACTCTAAGGGTTACATTAAATCATCACTTATAATAAAAGATTGGATATTTTCTCTTTTTGAAAACAAAATATATGTCTTGTCTAAATTGTTAGTTACTACTAGATAGGATGGCAAGGTGTTTCTTGTTTTAAGAGAATTTGTAGGATTTGTTGTTTCTTTTAGCACGTCTAGTGAGAATTAATATGTTGATTCACTTGGATGATCCAATTAGTAATAGTTAGATTTGAGACTTAAACTAAGTAAAATTGCTCATCTTCACTGGATTAAAGTGACGCATGGAGACGATTAGTACGCTGGATACATGTAGATAAATTCTTTTGGAGGGAGGTAGGATTAGGACGCTGGATGGAGATCTATGAGCAGTGCGCTAGATGGAGATCTTTTGCGGCACGATTAATATGCCGGATGAATAAGATATATTCTTTTGGAGGGAGGTAGGATTAGTACGCTGGACGGAGATCTACGGTTAGTGCGCTAGATGGAGATCTTTTGCGGCACGATTAATATGCTGGATGAATAAGATATATTCTTTTGGAGGGAGATATGATTAGTACGATTAGTGCGCTAGATGGAGATCTTTTGCGGCACGATTAATATGGCTGGATACATCGGCACGATTAGTACGCTGGGATCATTGATCCAATGGATGCTATCACCTGGAAGGCTATGAGATGGATGGCTAGATATATATTTTGTTTAAGAATTTGTAGAATTATTTTTTGTCTAGCACGCTTTTAAAATTAGTGTTTCTTTTGAAATCTTTATTAATTAGTAACTAGTAAGATGGGAGTTACGAGTTGCGACTGATTGCAGATTTCTAAGTCAAGTTTTGCCATGCTTGCTCTTACTCACAAAAGTAGCAGCATCAGGATCTCGACGGAATAGATGATCCGGCCAAACCACCACTATGTCAGAACAGCCCAATAGTGACACACAGTAACGCGGACATAAACCGCATCACTAATGTAGTACCAGTGACGTGGCTGACTAAGGCAGGTTAAAGTAGACAATGGTTTCATGGCCTGGTAAGAGCATATTGAGACGGCTCTGAGTTAATCCGGGTCACAGATTACCACTGGGTTGGCAGTGATGGCTGCTATGGACATGCATCTCAATGGAAATGATATCTTCTATATCTAAATATAGGAGAACCTCACTGGTCTATTTCTCTTGACATGCACTGAAGTCACATCATCTTAGAAGCTCATTGAGTTGGATGTCATAACACCATCCACTAAATCTCCCTATTTATATCTTCCAACAATTTTGTGACTTCTATGCATGCAATTCTTTTCTGTGACATACACACAGGGTGTCTCAAATTTCCGCAGCAACACGCGAGGAATTCATTTAGTTAGCAGATAATTTAAATATACACACATATATTCTTGTTCTTTATTTTTTATAACAACATACGTTTGTAGTCCAGATGTTATTTTATTTTATCTTTAACACCATTAGTGATGGTTATTTAAATTCATCTTTTATAATGTGTGCAGTAGGAAATTTACATAAAAATTAGTAGATATTTTAATTCATTTTTCATGATAGGCATAGTGGGTAATTTATATGTAAATTAGAGGGTTATTTTGATTTATCTTTTTTAATGGCATAGTGGGTAATTAATATGCAAATTTAAGTGG
The DNA here is from genome assembly GCA_030272315.1 of Paspalum vaginatum. NCBI lineage: Eukaryota > Viridiplantae > Streptophyta > Magnoliopsida > Poales > Poaceae > Paspalum > Paspalum vaginatum. The sequence goes on from CM059013.1 coordinate 38,296,052, forward strand.
TTATTTTAATTTATCTTTTATAATGGCTATGGTGGGTAATTGTTTTAAAAAATATAATATATCTAATGGTTATTATTATTAGAGCTATCTGACGGACGGAATGACAGATGTTTTTAATTTTTGCCGAGAATTTTTTGGATCTATCTATTTTCTAGCATGTATGTTGTCACATCCAGTTTTAGAAATAAAACCAGATGACAACGTATGTGTGTCCTAGGATTAATTTTATACACATACAGCTGACTTCATTAGTGAATATCAAAAGACAGTGCTTTATATAAACGAATAAAACTTATAGGTAACAATAATGTCTTTAGTAGAGTAAAGTGGAAATCTATATCTCGTAGCGGAACTCCATCTTCACAAGGAACATTGACTGGGAGCACGTACGTCTAAACACCTTCTAGACTTCTAGACCGAGCTTCGTCTTCAAAGCATCATCAACTTGAATAGGGCATAGCTATATTGTTTGGGATAGCAAAGATAAGTACATATCGTACTCAGCAAGTATTCCAGTTTAGGAATATAAGTGGACTAGCTTTATAGTGTACGAGCATAGCGATTACTTTTAGTTGGTCAAGTTTTATTTATTAACAATGAATTAGCATAACCCATCCCATAACCGGAATAACATAAATACAATAAAGTATATAAAAATAAACCACAATCAATCCATCATCATCTCATTATCATACCATCTTTATCATCATTGCCATGAGTAATTTTTTTTTTTGGAAAACACTAATCTGTGAGGGTTCCAGGCCGCTCTTAACCGTGAGCACAGGCTAATATATCAGTTTTAACACTTCTCGAGAGGTTGTATATCTTTACCCACAAGGTCATGATTCCCATATGCCTAAGGGTGGATCAGACCTCATATATTCATTACTTTAGATGAATCGGCAGAGTTTCATTACGAGACCTTACAAAGAATTTCTAGAGTGCAGTCGTCCAGTTACAGGTTTCCGTTACCTAGACATAAAAGTTCCCCTCCCAAAGGGTGACCGACAAAAACCAAATAAACCAAACCTGCACCCACTCAGGAGAGCGAGTCTTATACCAAGCAACGCCCTTCATACGCCATCTTTCAGGTAAACAAACTACCCGCTCAAGTTCATCTAATTAATCAGTCAAGGAACGTCCTCATTCCATCCCTTATGGTTGTACTGTTTTCCTGGGTGGTCACTCGGCGAACCGATTCTTAAGGTGAGGACAATCGAGCAAAAACCAACAAAAACATACTCAAGTCCCCATGTTGCAAAGTAACCAGGCTTTTATCATCATTGCATCATTAATTAATCAGGATTAGCAACCTGAGTAAAGTGTGTTGAGCGCTAGCATTAGTCTACACATCACAGCCCATTCCAAGTTTTATAGTCAAGCAAGGCATATGAAGCTAGTCATCCTTAATAGGTGCAATCAAATTGGGCTCTAAATTGTGTGATTAATGTAAATAGGACATAGGTCAAAGAATACTTGTCCTTATTCCTAAGTATATAGCTGCTCAAAGAATCTTCAGTTGTAGGTTTTGAAGAACTTGACCTTCACTCTTACGTATGATACTTGTTCTATATGTAGACAACGTAAACAACATACAAAGCAGATAAATATACATGCATAAGACAATACACCAATCAAAAGAAAAGCTCTGTAAAACACATGCCGAAAGAGGGGTCTCGGTCACTACGGTCATGAGAGCGTAAAAAAACGTAGAAAACGGAACTACGGCTGAAAAGATACATCTACGGAAGGTTTGCAAAGAAAGAGCCATGAGCATCATTGATAACAAAATAGTGTAGAGGGATTAGTTGAGACAAATAGCCGAGTTAGAATTAATTCAAATTAGATTTGAATCAAAAACCGTAGTTGAAACTAACCATATTTTATTTATAAAGATTTCATATATATTATACCATTAAAATAATTAGTTTAAGAAAGAGCAGTTTATATGATCACCTATTCGGGCTTTTAGCATATAGCGTGTTATTAATCAAATTAATATAACTTTATGAAAAGCTGAAGTGTAAACCTATATACATTCTAAGTAGAAAGCAAATGCATAGTTATTAGTCAAGTTAGCATGCCTATAATGAAAAGCGAAGTTTAAACCTAAATTGGTTTAAATTAGAGAACTATCGGAATAAACATTAATCAAATTAACATGCGTTTAATAAAACCGGGGTTTCAACCCTAATGAGCTTTTAATCATAAAACTATTGGAATAAAAATTAGTCAAATTAACATGTGTTCAAGAAAATAAGGATTAAACCCTAAACTTGATTTTATTTACAAAAAAATAATGAGAATAACATTAATCCCAATTAATGTTTGTATCTAAAATCGGGAACACATAATATGTTTGACATGAACACTAAAGCATAGATTTCATCGTTACGAATCTAACGCATGTTGAACGGGTCAAAACGGATCTAAAACAAAGGAGATACGTTAGGGCTACATCGTGATTAACGGTAGCTAACAAGGATTAGTGAGGAAGATTTACGTGACTCAGTGCACGCGAATAGATAAAGAAACATAGTTAAATCTGTAATAGATAAAGAAACATAGTTAAATCTGTGAAAGGACGAAGGCCAAGTATAGATAGCAGAAATCTAACAGATGCAAGAGGTTGTCTGTAGATTGAAGACACAAGAATTAAATAAAGAATTATTACCATCTTTTAAAAGGGCAAAGATGATCTCCTTCACGAGAAGCATATTGGCCTGACCAGATACTGCAGGTGCATGTCGCTGGAGGTTCTTAGCTCGCCCACGTAGTGTGCAAGTGCTTGGATTCAGCTAGCATCTTTACGTGGTTGCACCCTGAACGAATCTTGCTTCGGCTTGGACTGCTACAACTCTTCAAGTCGGAGTGCAGCAGCTGGCATTGGACGACCGGCAGAGGCAGCATAGCGGCCGGGACTAGGGCAATGCTCATGCCGAGAGCCTGGTTGTGGTTGGTGTGGCCAGCACGCAGAGGCTCCGAAGGGTGGTGGTCGTCATGGGCACGTAAGCGCGTGTGCTGGGCGGTGCTCGCGGAATCGCGAACGGCAAGTGCAAGGTAGGGCGCCAAGGCGGCTGCTAGGGTTGGGAATTTGATGGGCTGCGGACGTCGGTGTCGGCCCCTTTATAGCGGTGGAGTCCGAGACTTGCGGAAGGGGCATGGAGGAAGGGCGCGGCGAGAGTCCGGCTCGGTCGGCGCTAAAGTCCCCCACGGACTCTAGTCCCTGTGCGTACGCAGGCAAAGAAGGGGAAGTGGAAGGGGATGACGCGTGGTCCCCAGCTGGCAGTGAGGAAGTCCAGGAGCGGCGCGATTCAGGCTGCTGTTCTGGGCTGCTGCTGTTGTTGCTGCACTGGGCTGTGCCAAAGCGTGAGAGAGCAGGCTTGCTTCATTGCTCTGGCCAAAACCGAAGAAGAGAGAAGGAGAAAAAGAGAAATTTTCTAGACATTTAGAGAAGATGAAATGATATTTGAAATATGCATGTGAATTCAAATTCAAACCAACAATCTTTCAATCACAAAATAAAAATATGCAACAGCGTATATGCTCAAACAAGTTATTCCTATGATTTATTTTACTTGATTAATTAGAAAACAAATAAATAAACAGGGTGTCATGCATAAACATATAAATCCTAGTGAATTAAATTATTTGGCAAGGAATTTTCAGGTACCGAAAGTCAGGGTGTTACGGATTGCTAGTTCTCACCAAGACAACTATCATGCAAACCAATATGTGGCCACAATGTCATGTCCACGTAAACAAACTATGCCTATGTAACTGGGTTTCGACAGCAGTTAATTAGCTTCACACTAGCCCATCAACCCCAGCTAGAATCTTCAAAGATAAAAGTATTAGAAATTTATAGATAAATTTAGTATTTAAAACTAACTAAAAATGGTTATCTTTGTATGCTCTGTCTATTCAATGTTTTTTAAAAAATATCCACATCAATACTACCTTATGTTTGTTTCCTATATTTACGATGTGTTTCGATAACCTACTTCTCGAATGGATTAGGAGGGATGAAGAGAGAAACCACCTCAATCCCCTCCAATCCACCTCAAACTATACGAAAGACTTCTAATTTATCCATATTCATAGCATCTCATTATGTTTTTGCATTGACATGTGTTTAGTTGGTATCTTAGCAGCTATATAGCTCAGATATGTCTGTCACTTCGTGCAACTCACATGTCATTATATTATGGATTCAATTATGTTTTTTCTTTTTTTTTTGTTTTCTATTAGTTTGCGCATTCCCATTTGAAACCTTAATAATTATGTATCTTTTATTCAAAATTCTCCTAGTATATTTTATTGAAATATAGTTTAATGGTATAAGCTGTTGCTTCAGCGACATTCAAGATGTTGAAGGGAACCAAAATATATAAACTTTATCTAATGTAGCAACTGACATTATTCATTGTCATAGAATGTGTTTTATAATTTACAACAAATTTTATGTTTCAGTCGTATGTGATTTGTTAAGAGTTATTTTTCATGATTGTTAAATGATATAATTATATACTTATTTTCCATGGTTGCATTCAGACTTGGCCTGCATAGTAAAACACAGCATGTATATTTAATTTGAGTTATTTTTTGATAATTTGGTAGATACATGAGCTAGCAGATTCAATTCATTTCAAACTAAAGCAAGCATATAAACACAGCAAGTGGTTAGTCATTCCATACCATTCATAATTTTGCTTACACTACTAATTTCTTGCATAATTATACACTGCTAATAGATTAAAATGAGATAATCTACTTCTCACAGCACTCCGCCGCCACCCAGTCCACATCGTGCCCATCGTTGCTACATGGATGTAACATAACCTCACAACTCCCACAGCCGCTGCCGTGCATTGATGGGAACCACAGCTAGGAGAAGTGGCCAGTCTTTGGGCGAAGTCATCATCATCGTTGTTCACCACGAATGGGCTTCGTGGCAGTGGAGCCATGGGTGTAGTTGATGATGAGTGGTGGCATTGGGGGCAACAGAGGTGAAGGCCTGCGCAGCAGTGGCTGCAATGGCAAAGGAGGAGGCCGGTGCAATAGGGGTGATGATAGTGATGGCAGCAGACTACCTCAGCATTGTGGGATCACCAGTAAAGCACCGACAAGTGACAGCGCTCTCTGGCTTCAAGGATGTAGGTGGCCTATTCGCAAGAAATGGTGAGATTGTGGTTAAGGGGGAGTTCATCATTGTGAGCCGGCAACAGAAACTTAAGAGGGAGGTGAGATGGGTGAATCTGATCCGGTGATGTGAGAAAGCTAGTGAGAGATGTGGAGCGGCTGCAGAGGAGGCTCCATTAGGGGGTATATATGATGGAGTCTCCGATGAATCTGAAATGACGCCGAAGCCATTAGTACCTTTTGCAGAATCCACCACTTCTATTTTTAAAATGATACTGTATTGCGTAATACTTCATTTAATTTTGAATATTCATATTGATCGAATGTGTATTGTATAATTATGTGTTGTAACATGTAAGAAAGTTGATCATAACTATCCTTGCACCAAATTGATGAATTCTGATATGATCTAATCACAAGCACCTGCTGAAGAGTGCAGGCATTTGCCCTTTGAATTTTATTCATTAGAATTTGAAATATTGTTGACCTGTTTTTGAATTAATTGATTTGATTGTATATTAGTTTACAACTAACATAATAGTTCCATTGGAGATACAATGTAGTATTCATGTATATAGATCAATACCGATTAATGATATTCCAACCGATATCAAATCATTGGTCTTGACCCTTCCAATGTGTGGAATGGGGGTCAATCCACCACACATATATATAGGCCAGTATATAGTAGTGTAATGTGTGATTCCCATCTTCCAATAGTGTGAAATTCAGGATCCCGTCGTGGTGGTGATGCTCCTATGTAAAAAGTCATAATGGAGTTGGTGTTTCGCAGCGCCCCCGCAGTATCACTCGAGCACAGGGTTCGTGGCAACCCCTGTTCTCCATCTCCCCATCTCTAACTTGGTCACGACCAATTGCCTCTCGTGTAGATCAACAGCCAAGCCTGAGGTATTGGAGTTGTGCTATTTTCTCTCCTGATGCCTTTCATTTCCACTAGCTCATGGTGTTCTTGCACTATACAGGACCCTGAACCAACATATCCAGTGCAGAGCTGAGGTTCTTTATATATGTCGGCTCATAAGCAAGCATGCGTGCCATGGACTCATGGTATATATTGTACCCCAAAAGTAAATCAAGTCAAATTATTGCAAACAATTGTTACCTATTTACTTGCAGTAGGTGAGAAATAATATTCATATATAATTTTTGTCCATGTAGAGTAAGATCGTGACACCGCTACGTATCAGCAAGGCCTTATCCTTTATTACATAAAGTTATCCAAATTGTCGTATTCAGTTTGTACTCTTAGAAAGACACACTCTAATGGGCCAGAATAACACGACCCATGATTCAGATATGATGTTCACAACTGGGAATACACGCCAAATTCAAGGCGACAAGTCCCTGTGAGTTTCACAAATATGAATAACGACTTTGCAATTTCTACACTAGTCTATCAATATGTGTTCTCACACGGGTTAGAGTTTTAGAAAATATAGATTTAATTCTTAGTAATATTAGAAAAATACCCGTGTTTGCAATGGAAAGACTCAACAATTGATATAGAAATGGAAGCAATGTCTATATACTTCTTTCTAATTCAACAATTCCATAAACAAAACATGGACAATCTAACTATGAATCTGAATAGTTTAAGCGGGTACATATATCCACATCAATTGATTTTTAACTATCATGGATTTCCACGCCACCTTCGTGAACACCAAGTATAACCACTTCCACCTTGTCTGGTCCTGTGGAGTGACACCACCAACGTCACAGGCCTCCTAGGGTTTCGTCTCGTCATTCACCGATTCCAGCTTGTAATTTTCCGCCTCACTTTAAACTCCTCAAGTCTGTATTCGCTGCTGATCCTTATCCTACAACATTCATACTCGGGAGTCTAGAGGAGGAAATGCAGTGCTGCAAACACAAATGTTCGGTTACCTACTTACCTGAACTTTGACACATTCGCGTTAGCATTTCCTGATCCCCCACAATGCATACACTACAGAACGGGCTAGTATTGCCAGCCCCACAATACGCGGGCTAGCATTTGTCTCGGTCATAATTCCATTCCTGCCGTCAGCCACCGTTCCCCCTATTCTCCAATCCCAGTTTCCCATTTAAAACATGGCGACCCAGGTGTGAAGGTCGCTGGATACCTCGGATTTCCTCTTGTGGAAAAAATGGCAAAGGCGGAGAGGTATTAGTACTACAGTTGTATTTCATAACCTGATAACTCTCATTTCCACTGTCAGCTGCTCGTGTTCTTGGATTCCACAGAACCTTGAACCAACATATCTAGGGCGGAGCTGAGGTTCTTTGTATATGTTTACCTCGTGTCTGACATGCTCTCAAGCAAGGATGCCTTATTTGTATATATCGGACAGAAAAGAATCAGGTCAAGTTATAAATGTCAGTGCAAATAACTATTGCATATTTAGTTATTTACTGTCAGTAGGTGAGGAATTATATCCTTAAATAATTTCTGTCCGTGCAGTATACTATCAGTAACACATCTTGTCCTTTATTTCATAAAGTTATCCAAAATGCCGAATTTAGTTTGTCCCATAGCACACTATATTGGGCCGGGAGCTTATACCAAACACGGTCGATTCAGTGTTCACGCTACACCCGCCAAATTGCTGTCCACAAGTCGCTATTAGTTTCATGAGTAATATGAATAACGACATTCCAGTTGTCTACTTTCATGCGATGCATATGCCACTGATAAACGATGAAATCCAATTCAATAGGAAGAACAATCGCATGCATTCAAGATTGAGGAGAAGAGGGGAGATCGTGAGAGACCAAGACATTCTAGAGCTGGAAATGCAGCTCTGCAGACACAAATTTTCAGTATATTTCTTGATGTGTGTGTGTAGAGCATCCCGGCATGGTGGCGATGCTCCTGTGTACAAGCCATGGAGGCGACGGTGTTCGCAGAGGCCCCACAGTGCCACTAGAGTGGGGTCTATGGAAGCTTTTGCATTATTATTTTTTATTTTGGGAATAGATTGCGAAGTAACCTTGTACGCAGAAACTTGAACTGTTCAAATCCAAATCCGAGGATTAAACTGAATGGTTGCTTGGTAAAACAACATGAGATTTCACTGTAACATATGCTTGAATTATTTTGCTACAATTATTTACACTGCAAGTGAAGGGTTTAGAGGAACTTTCCCCGACTTTTGGAACTCATTGTGGAGGTAAAATCTTTTGAAAAGCAGGAAAATTAGATCCTTTTTTATTAATATATTTGTTGATGTTGGATCCGAGCCAAACGGTTCATATTTATAAATTGTAATATCAATACAAAGAAATGGTACAGCTCTAGGAGGCTTGAAAGAGTAACTATGATCGTGCAACAATGTACGGGGCTACCAGCTGCACGTTTGCCCATCGTTTTGGCGCAGTCTCAAGCTACGGCTGCTCACAATTCCATTATTCCCACTGTTCGCCACGTTCCCCAGTTCTCCATTCGCGTTTCCAGCATGACGTCCCACTTGTGCTATTTCGTCTCCTGATGCCTCTCATTTGCACCATCAGCTCCTTGTGTTCTTAATCTGTATATCATGATCTTGTGTCCCCAGTAAAGCAAGCATGCTATGGAACCATGGTATATATTCTACAAAAAAATGAATAATGTCAAATTATTACTTCTGTCTTGCAAACAACTGTTTCCTATTTATTTTCAGTAGGTGAGGAGTTATTTTCATATATAATTTCTGTTCCTGTAGAGTGAGATCGCGATACTGGTATGTATCAGCAAGACATCTTGTCCTTTTGAAAGTTAACCAAACTGCCAAATTTGTTTTCTAACGGAAATCAGAGTGCATGGTAGTACTAGAAAGACACTACTGGGCTGCCGGGAGCTTACACTATAACAGGACCCGTGATACATTCAGAGTTCACACTTCCAGGAATACTCGATCGCCAAATTGCAGGCAACAAGCCCCTGTTAGCTTCATGAATATGAATAACAAGTTTCCAATTTTCTTCATTTTCAAGCGATACATATGCCATTAGATAAATGTTGAAACCCAATTGAACAGGGAATAATAATCATGCATTCAGGATTCATGAGAGGGGACATCGTGAGACCAAAATACAAGTACAATAAAGTGTTCAATAGAAGGATTGTGTAGACAATGAATTCGTAGCAGATCCATCCTGAGGCATTAATACTCAAGAAGTCTAGAGGAGGAAATGCAGTGCTGCAAACACAAAAGTTCAGTTACCTGAACTTTGACACTCCCACATTAGCATTTCTTGATGCCCCAAAATGCATACACAACATAACCGGCTAGTATTGCCAAGCGATCAGGTTATGTGAAAATCGACAGTGACCGTATCACTGCTTGTTAAATAAGACCGGCACTGAGACTCCAAGTCACTACTGCTCCCTGGTTAGAGTGAACCGTACAAAAAAATAGTTAATGCACAACAAATTCTTACTTTTATAGGAACTCAGATTAAGACAAACTTTATATTTGACAACTTTGCATTGAGCTCGTTTATGATTTCAAATATTTATTTTATAGCATAAATCAAATTTTAGAAAGAACAGTACCTATTCTATAGTTGTGACATGATATATAACTTTTGAGTTTGTAACACGAATGAAAGCAATGACACTTGTCAAATATTGAAATAGAATTCACTCTGATTTCATTGGACTATTGAACTGAGCTATGGCTGTTTATTCCTAAGATGTCATCCAGAAAACAAAATCAGAAATCTTGAGTCTTGAAAAATTAAAAATAAACAAAACGACCTGTTATAAAAATAATAGTAGAAAAAAAATGAAAATCCACCTGACATCGTCTCGGTCCGTAATCTCTGTAGGCATCCTTGGTCGTATCCGGCATCCATCTTGTGAAAGTATCATGCATCCTGGATCACGGTTGTTGACATGTTTGTCATCTCCAAAAAACGTTAAAGTTTATCACATCTAAAAAATGGTACAACAATTAGGATCTCTTTCAAATATATAGAACTTTTGACCATATATAGTTGTCAAGGCCAATAAAAAAACTTGTAAGATTATGCCGTAACAGCAACTCCAGCAGAGATCTTAACAGCAAGTCTACGAAGCATGTTTAAGACATCATTTTAAATTAAACAAATAGTACAAACAATAGAGGCTCGAAGGAGTGATCATTCATGTCACGTATCATCTTGATATTTATTGCTTATAAAAAAAAGTCATGTATCGATCCCGCCATAAGGCTCAACCCAGCGGTTCCCCCATATTGGTTCTGCAAAATTAAATGCGGTACTGTAGACAAAGAGAGGAGTAGTTGGAACTAGTAATGGAAGAGGAGGATGGAGGAGGCGCTGGGGAGAGCCTAACATGCGGCCTGGACTGGCATTTATCTCAGTCACAATTCAATTCCGGCCGTCGGCCACCGTTCCCCATTGCTGCATCCCCAGTTTACCATTTACTGCTGTACTGCATGGCGATCGAGGTGTGAATTAACAGCACGGGACACCTCAGAGATTGCCTCTTGTGGACAGTAATGGCAAAGGCTGAGGTATTAGTAGTTAGTACGGAACTATTTCGTCTCCTGATACCTCTCATTTCCACTATCAGCTCGTCGTGTTCTTGCATTCCACAGAACCTTGAACCAAAAAATCTAGGGCAGAGGCAGAGCTGAGGTTATCTGTATATATACGTAATCTCGTGTCTGCTTTCAAGCAAGCGTGCCTTATTTGTACATATTGGACAAGAAAACAATCAGGACAAATTAGTACTGTCTCATGTCAGTAGGTGAGGAATTTATATTCATATATAATTTCTGACCGTGCAGTCTCGTGCAGATCAACAGGGTATCTTGTCCTTTATTTCTTAAAGTTATGTCACAAACGGATGTGAATTAGCATGACTGAAGAGCATGTTCTCCCTGATATCTGATGGTGATTTGAATTAATCATTATATTTGTACATCACTCTGGACTTAATTTCATGATTGTGCCAATAAAGATCAGTATACGGCCAAGAATGCCTATATATAAGATGACTTGTACAAGCTCAAGCTCCAATAGTGTAGTTTCAGCCCCGTTAGGTCGGTCCTCCAAGGCACATTGTGTGAGATGGAGCAGCTGCACGAACAGGTTACTCTGGTAGGAGGAGGTCTTTTGCTAGGCACTGGGAAACCAAGAAGCAAATTAAGATGCAGCCATGCAGGTAGAGCATCCTTCAATGATCCAAGACAATCAGGCTTGAGCGGCATCAGGAACACGCAATGCCCAGATTTGGTAACTCATCCCATAGCTCCCTCGGCATGTGGGACACTAGGTATCTTCCGTATATACAACCCCATCTCCTGAAGCTGCCTAGAAGCTACAATCTGTGTATGTTTACCATGTAAAAGGGATTATTCTTGTTAGTGGGGCAATGTTTATGCTTATGGGTGAGTGCAACTTTGCAAGGCATGCGGGAATATAGTTGAGTCTAGGATACCGCGTTGGTTGTTAGGAATAAACCCAGCGCGCGTGTGTGTGCGCGGCTGGGGTGTGTGTGGCGCGAAGAGCATGTGCGTGCGCGGGGCGTTGAGCACGGTGGCGCGTGTGTGCGCGAGGCCGCGGTGCGTGTGTTGTGTTGATCGTAGGGCGATCCTGGGGCTGAGATCATGTGGCGATCGAGGGGAGCTTGATCCGCGTCGATCGCCCGGGAGAGCAGCGAGCAGGAGGGTGGCCGTTGAGTCTGTTAGAAGCTCCGTCCTCGTGCGTGGCATCTCCAGTCCGCGTCGCGCGCGTTCGAGCGCGCCGTGTGCGCCGTGGCGGAGCTTGCGGCTCGTGGTGGCGAAGTAGGGCAGCGCGTGGGTCGTGGGCGCGTCCGCATAGCTGTATGGCCTCCCTGTACCCTCTGTATGATCTTGGCCAGTGGAATTGAAGAGCGGCGTCCGTCGCTGTGCGTTTGCACGTGAATTCCTCTCGTATTACTGTTCATCTTCTACCTCCCGCCACCCGAAATTCTCTCTGTGTGAGTGCTAATCCGGTGAGTCTAGTTTGTGTTCCGGGAGAGGGAGAGGTAGTGCTTCGCCTCGAGTCAAGAATTCCGTCCGGCGATCGCCAGTGGCATGAGAACGCCATCGTCGCCGTGGAGGAGCTCTGGGCGGGGCTGACATTGGTTAGGGTGGACGACCTGGCCTTGTTGAATTAAAGTCATTACAGTGTGTGACTGATTATGGATCGATGCAATTAGAGTCCCTGCAGTGGCGAGATTTGGGCATCGTACTGTGCTTGCTCACCGACTATACAGCAATACCAGAAAGATACCGCTAGCGGCCTTGTCATTCCAGTGAAACCATACCCATCAGTCCATATGCTTATCAATAATGGACGGTGTCAGCAGCAAGTGGCCTTGGATTCTTATAATAAGTTGAGCATTTCAAGAATGATCAATATCCAATTATTTTGTAACATATTACTTGATGCTTTGTTATGTTGTAATATGTTCTGATATAAAGGACGGTTATAGGATTTCGCACTTGAAGCGAAGTAGGGATCGGGGCAGCTGTGAGGGCAGGGAGGTGCGTTGCAGGGCAGCGCCACAGCGTGGAAGCCGCAGGGTGGGAGCAGGCTGCGCGCAGGAGGCACGGGGCGGCTGTGCAGGCAAGGGCGGTGGTGCGATCGTGTGGAGGCGGCGCGGCAAGGCGAGCACATGGGAGGAGCACCACGGCGGGACGAGCGGAGGATGGAGTGGCGCAGCAGGGCAAGCACGGTGGCAAGGGCGTGCGTTGTGTCCGTGCGTGTGCTCACGAGTGGAACGGGGGATAGGGCCATTAATTTCGGCGACAGGCTGAAACCGCAAAAAATCAAGATCGTTATTTTCGGCTATTGGGATGGCTACCGAAAATAATTGGTTTATAATTAGCGGTTAACCTAGCCCACCGAAGATTATGGATTGATTTTCGGTGGCCGAAAATAATTATTGCCCTTTGCGATTCTAGCAGTGGGCTAAAAAGTGTAACCGGTCAACATGTATTCATGCAACAATACCGGACCTGGCAGCTGCACCATGCCCACCGTTTTGCCATAGTCACAAGCCACTGCTCACAATTCCAATATCCTCACTGTTCGCCACCCTTCCCCTATTCTCCATTCCCGTTCTCAGCTTGGTGACCCAGTGGTGGTGAAAGCCCTGGCCACCTCCGATTGCCTCTCGTGCACATCAAAAGCCAAGGCTGGGGTATTGGAATGGTGCTATTGCTTCTATCCAGATGCCTCTGACTTCCAACACCAGCTCATCGTGTTCTTGCATTATACAGAACCTTGAACCATAGCAGAGCAGAGGTTCTTTATATATGTCCGCCCAGAAACAGCGTCAGAGAAATTCGTGGCGAGTTGCCCACCTCACCCGAGCCTCGCGCCATGACGTTCACCAAGACGCGCCATGCCATGCTTCTCCTTCATGCCACAGGACTCGGGCGGCCATGACGATAGAAACTGGCTCCGCCAGAACGCAGCTCGCGTCAAGCTCGACTCAACGGCCCAGATCTGTCCCTGGATCACTACCTCATTTGCGTAAAAAAGCAAGAAGACTTGAGAATAGGAGCTTGAACATGCACCGGATTATCTGTCACCGAATCCACTGCTGTACGTGGTCTGGTGACAGCAAAGGGTGAGATATTTCTACGGTCCTATCTCGTCTCCTGATACCTCTCATTTCCACTATCAGCTCCTCGTGTTCTTGCATTACAAAGATTCAAAGAACCTTGAAACAACATATCTAGGGCAGAGCTGAGGTTCTCTGTAAATATATGATGATCTCGTGTCTGCTTTGAAGCAAGGGTGACTTACTAGAACATATTGGACGGAAAAGAATAATGTCAAATTACTGCTGCCTCGTGTCAGCAGGTGAGAAATTATATCTTAATATTACTAACTGAAGCCTCGACATTAATCCTCACAAGGCATACTAGAAAAAAAATAAATCCTAAAAATTCTCAAAAAATCAGAAACATCCGGCTGTCCATCACGTAGCTTTAATAATAATAGCCATTGGATCTATTATATTTTCTAAAAAAATACCTATCATGCCATTACGATGAAATAAAATAACCTCCCAAATTTATATAAAAATTACCCACCATGCAATTATTAAAATGGAATAGAATAACTCCATATATTTATATAAAAATTACCTTACATGCCATTATAAAATACGAGTTAAAATAACCCCCCCTAAATTTGCATAAAAATTACCCATCATGCCATTATTAATTATGGATTAAATAAACCCCTAAATTTGCATTTAAATTACTCACCATGTCAGTATAAAACGTGAATTAAAATAAGCCATAAATCTACATATAAGTTACCCGATATGCTATCATGAAAGATAAATTAAAATGATTTCTAAATTTGCACGTAAATTATCCACAACGTCATTACGAAAGATGAATTAAAATAACTATCTCTAATATTTCTAAGGATTAAATCTATATCTCATAATAAAACTGTAATCCGTATGAGAACAAGAGTTGATGGACTAGTTCATATAATTTATGTCGGTGCAATATCGTCCAGAGTAAGATCGTGATACTGATATGTATCACTAAGGTATCTTGTCGTTTATTTCTAAAAGTTATGTCGCAAACAGATGTGAATTAGCATGAGTGAAGAGCATGTGCTCCCTGATATCCAAAGCTTATGTTTTGAATTAATCATTATATTTGTACATCACTCTTAGTTACATGATTGTGCCAATAAAGATTAGTTTATACGGCCAAGAATGCCTATATATAAAATGACTTGTACAAGTACAAGCTCATGCTGCCTCAGCACCTTTCGGTCGGCCCGCTAAGGCACATTGTGTGAGAGCAGCTGCACGAACAGGCTACTCGGCTAGGAGGTTTTATGATGGGCATCCTTCAATGATTCAAGACAATCAGGCTTGAGCGGCATAGAAGCTGCACGGTGCGTCTGTTTACCATGTAAAAGGGATTATTCTTGTCAGTGGGGCAAAGTTTACGCTCATGGGTGAGTGCAACTGTGAAAGGCATGCGGGAATACAATTGAGGTTCGGATCCCAAGTTGGTTAGGGTGTACGATCCTGCCCAGTGGAATTAGAGTCATTGGTTAGGATGATCACTTTAGGACTTCATTTCGTTTTTGTTCTTCAAATCCTTTCATGTTTCATTTTCGTCGGTAGTGGAATTCCTTTCGATCATGTCTCATTTTCGTCAGTAGTGAACAGCCACAGGCATCGCCAAACACAGGCGTCCTCAACTTATTGCAACGATGATGCATGACTAGTATAAGATACCATTCTATCATTGTGTCTAAAAGAGATGTTTCAGATTAGATTTAACACAGTTGGCAAGGCCCACGTGACAATAAGAATAATGCAATTATTATCTCTAAATGGATAAACTAACTAAAGTTGATGGGTATCTTACTATTACTAATTAGATGTTAAAAAAAATACGAATTGCAAAGCGCGCTAGAAAAAAAAGATAAATCCTACAAATTTTCAAAAAATCATAAAATCTGGCCTTTTATTAACAGTATTCAATCTATTATATTTTTTAAAAAAATTACCACTATGCCATTATCTTGATATTACTAATTGGAGGCTCCTTTTGGTGCCTCAATGTTAATCCTCACCAGACATACTAGGAAAATATGAAATCCTAGATATTCTCAAAAAAATCAGAAACATCCAACCGCTCATCACGTAGCTCTAATAATAATGGTCATTAGATCTATTATATTTTTCTAAAAAATTACCCCATGCCATTATGAAAGGTGAGATAAAATAACCACCTAAATTTATAAAAAATTTACCCACCATGCCATTATGAATACAATTTAAAATAACCCGCTAAATTTGTATAAAAATTAATTATAAATATGAATTAAATCACCCCTTAAATTTTTATATAAATTACGCACCATGCCATTATAAAAGATGAAAGTTAAAATAAGCCCCAAATCTTTATATAAATTACCCAATATGCCGTCATGAAAGATACATTAAAATAATTCCTAAATTTACATATAAATTACCCAATATGCTGTCACGGAAGATACATTAAAATAATTCCTAAATTTACATATAAATTACCCACAATGTTGTTACAAAATATAAATTAAAATGATAAACTCTAATATTATTAAAGATTAAATCTATATCTCAAACTCTAACCCGCGCGAGAGCACGAGTTGATGGACTAGTGCATATAACTCAAATTGAATCCGCTTCAATTCATGGAAGAAGAGTAGTTAACTCAAAGGTCTTGCTTAATTCCCTTGTCGTTCCTGAAGAAGAGTAGTTAACTCTACGTCTTGCTTAATTCCCCTGTCGTTCCTCCCCCGTGCAGTCATATTGGCTTGTTTGGTTCACGCCCTCCCAGGCAAGTGGCTGGCCAGTCATGCATATGGTCCTAGGCGTCCAAAATCATACGCATGAGATTGATGCCTGCGTCAGGCTTGATTGGGGGGCAAACCAAACGCGCCGGCCTAATGTTAAGTATTCCAATTAAGCATGGTCCATTGAGGCATAGTTGTACATTTGGAAGTTATTGGGGCATTTGTGGCTCACTTGAACATTAAGCTTACCGATATACATGTTCTTACGAAAATTATTCAACTCTAAAAAAAATGAGAACCGCTAGTCAGCCTGTAAAGCAGTATGACATGCTTTCGTGCTGAAATGGCAGAGCAAACTGCACACTGTCAGTCAGGGATCATGGTCTCGTGAGGCTATGGATTATTCAATTTTTTGTTTTGCTGCCGATGGATTCATGTGCACATTCACACTAATCGTCAAAGGCGATGACAAAGTAAAAGGACTGGAGAAAATATCTGCTTACGCTGGCTGTCGACCTCTTTTTGAAGTTCGGATTTAATTAATTATTTGGAGTCGGTTGATTAGTTCTATTCCTTGCATGATTGAACAAATGCTATATAAGTATTAGATTTCTTCGACCAAGGTTAAGAATTAATCGGTGCGTGTAGTTCCAAATCTCTAGCGTAGATCGAGTCGAGTCACATGCTCTGCAAGGAGGTTGTATGCTGGCCAAAAGTAGGGCTTTCTCTGAAGACATTCATGCTTGAGGGGCATCAGGAACGAAAAATGTTGAGTTGGAACAACTGGCGAAAGCCTTGTCACTTGTGTAGGATTTGGCTCAAGCTCCTATTCTCTTCATTCACCCAAGTTAAGATAAAGGTTGTTCTTTTGAAGTTGACTTCACAAAAAAAAAAGTCGCAAAAGGAGGGCAACTCCACCTGCAAGTTATAGAATTTATTTTCTTCTTGTGTTCGTTTTAGTGTGTATATATCATTGCTTTCTGGTGTCTTCACTATACGATCCTTAGGATTTATGACTAGCTTTTTGGTGGTTGCTACTTTTTTTAAGAAAATTCTGCTATCCGATGAGCACAACTGAAGGTGATGGGCTGTATACAAAAAGAGAACTTTTACATGCTCACCAGGCTCCAACAGTGTAGTTTCTGAATGGTTTGGTCGCTGCACCTTTTTCTTGGGGCTTAGGCAGACAAAAATGATGAAGCAAACTGCCACAAGTGTATCTTATCTGAATAAGCAGGCATGGGTGGCATCAGGAATGCGTGTATCTACCCGTTAGTCAAGAAGTGCTAGCTTGGAGACGCATGCAAGCTGCACTTTGCGTTGTTGAACGCTCGACCGGACTGTAAGGCTATATCTAGGTGTTAGCAAGTAATGCGAAAATAATATCGAACACGAGACACGATTTTTACATGAAAAATCTTTATGGAAAAAATCACGGATGCCAGCCAGCAAACTTCACTGTATTAGAAAGTGTTTACAGAACGTGGGGGATTACAATAAGACGTCATCTCTCTCCGACGGCTTACAAGACATATATATAGGGTGAAACACGTGACCTACTGGGATCACAACATAACTAGACCAATGTGTCCTTAAAACCCAAATAGAATTCGGATCAATATCCAACAAACTCGACCTTAAGATGAATTCCATCTTGTAGCAATGAAGAATCATCAATAATCTTTTTTCAATAATAAATTTCACTGGCGCCAAAAGTCACTTGGACTTCAACCTTTAATACCAACTAAGCTTGAGTACAACTCAAACTTAGATGTAGAAACACGTTTTGTCATCGTATCAGTAGTATTATCATGAATACTTATCTTGCGTACTTTAATACCACCTTTCAACAATAACATCATCGAATAAAATGATATCTCACATCAATGTGCTTCGTTCCTTTATGAAACATCTGATCTTTTGTAATACAAATAGCACTTTGACTATCACAATGTATGGTAATGCAAAAAC
This sequence comes from Paspalum vaginatum, assembly GCA_030272315.1. NCBI lineage: Eukaryota > Viridiplantae > Streptophyta > Magnoliopsida > Poales > Poaceae > Paspalum > Paspalum vaginatum. Next base: position 38,314,451 of record CM059013.1, read on the forward strand.
AACTGATCCCACAAAATTCAAGGTATAAACATCTCAACCAAATAGTTTCTTTACAAACTTCAAGAATAGCCATATATTCAATTTCAGAAGTAGACAAAGTAACACTAGCTTGTAGGCAAACTTTCCAACTAACAGCACAACCACCAACGGTGAAAATATAACCGTCAGAGAACTCCTCTTATCCAAATCTCCAGCATGATCAGAATCAACGTAACCAACAAATACATCTCTAGATTTACCAAACTGCAAACAAGCACTAGAAGTACCACGCAGATATCTGAAAATCCACTGAACAACCCTCCAATGCTCCTTACCAGAATTAGCCATGTATCTACTGACAACACTCAATGCACGAGATAAATCAGGACGGGAACAGCTATACTGTGAATATGAAACTCTAGACATGTGCTCAATATCATCATCTGACACTGAATATAAATCTGAAGATAATATGAAATGTACAGCTAAAGGAGTTCTCACTGGTTTTGCATCATGCATATTAAAATGAAGAACATTTTTAATATAACCTCACTGACTGAGGTATAACAAATCAGATTTTCTATCTCAGATTATTTTCATACTAAGAATTTTCTTAGTTGCACTCAAGTCCTTCATCTCAAACTCTTTATTTAATTGTGCTTTCAATTTAGTTATTTCTGAATTTTTTAGCAGCAATCAACGTATCATCAACATATAGAAGCAAATAAATAGCTGAACCATTAACAGTCTTCAAATAAACACAGCTATCATAATCAGACCGCTTAAAACCATTAGAAAGCATAAACGACTCAAATCACTTATACCATTGCCTAGAAGATTGCTTCAATTCATAAAGAGATTTCTTTAATTTGCAAACAAGTGTTCTTTTCCAGGAACAACAAAACCTTCAGATTGAATCATATAAATATTTTCATCTAACTCCCCGTGCAAGAATGCATTTTTAACATCTGATTGCTCAAGTACATAATCATACATAGCAATAATACTGAGCAATAAACAAATAGAACTATACTTCATAACTAGAGAAAAGATATCATTAAAATCAAATACCTAGAATCCGGCTATAGCCCTTACCAACCAACCTCGCTTTATACCTTGCAAACTCACTTGGGGATATACTTTCCTTCCATTTAAAAATCCATTTACAATGGATAGGCTTTTTATCCTTAGGCAATTTTACTAAATCCTAAGTACCATTTTTTTCAGGCGACTCCATCTCATCTTGCATAGTGGTCACCCAATTGTTGCAATCAGCAGAAGTAATAACCTCGGAATAATTGGAAGGTTCTGAATTATCTCCAATGTCTTCTGCAACACTCAAAGTATAAGCAATATTGTATTCTTTAATTAATCTTCTAACTGCCTTTCGAGCCTGCTGGGCCTATCAGCTGCAACAGAATGTTGTGGAGGCTGCACAACTGAAGAAGAATACTCAACAGAAGACGAATCATCAACAATTGGTGAATTATCATGAATTATGTGCATCTTTGACAGCAACATTATCATTCTCTGGTGTATTATCAACATCAATAAAATACTGCATTTGCACATTTGTTTTCCGTTGTCTCTCAACAGGAGCATCAATAGACAGATTATCAGATAACATAGCAGTTTCATTAAAAATAACTATTTCTACTAATTACAACCTTTTGAGTTCGTGGATTCCATAATTTATAACCTTTTAACACCAGATTGATAACCAAGAAAGATGCAATTAATAGCTCTAGACTCTAATATACCATTATCAACGTGAGCATAAGTAGTACAATAAAAAACTCTCAATTGTGAATAATCAGCCGGAGAACCAGACCATACCTCAGTTAGAGTTTTCTTATCAAGAGGAATAGAAAATGAACGATTAATAAGATAGCAAGCAGTGGAAGCAGCTTCAACTCAAAAATGCTTATTCAAGCCAGTATCAGACAACATGCAACGGGCTTTGGAGATAATAATTCTATTCATATGCTCGGTTACACCATTCTGTTGAGGTGTATGAGAAATATTATAATGCCTAACAGTGCGTTGAGACTTGCAATAGGCTTTAAATTGATTAGAACAGAATTTCATCCCATTATCGGTATGAAAAATTTCAACCTTCTTTTCAGTTTGATTTTCAATCATAACCTTCCACTGTTTAAATGCAGAAAAAATTTCTAATTTATCTTTCAAGAAATGATGTCATACCTTTCTAGAATAATCATCAATGATTGTCAACATATAACGAGAACCACCATAAGAAGGCTTGCGAGACGGTCCCCATAAATCAGAATGCACATAATAAAGAATACCTTTACTTGTATGAGTTGAGGTATTGAATTTCACCGTCTTGTGTTTGCTAAACACACAATGCTCACAAAATTTCAATTTACTAACGCTATACCCATCAAGAAGTTCTCTCTTGCTCAACACTTGTAAACCAAGCTCACTCATATACCCGAGACTGCATATGCCAAAGATTAGTAGCATCAGAATTACGTAACGAATTTGAAACTACATCGGCATCACCTGTAATAGTAGTACTACGAAGAAAGTACAAATTAGCAGATTTCAAATAAGCTTTCATAACAATAAGAGAACATTTTGATACCTTTAAACTCCATCTCTACTAGAGTATTTGTACCCATTGCCATCAAGAGTACTCAAAGAAATAAGTTTTTTAGTCATATCTGGAATGTGCCTAACATCAGTCAAAGTCCAGATAATGCCATCATGTACCTTAATTTGAATAGATCCAATTCCAACAATTTGACATAGTCTATCATCACCCATTGTAACAGAACCACCAGATTGAATAGAATCATGAGTGATAAACCAATCTCTATTAATGTATATATGAAAGGAAGCACTGGAATCAAGAATCCATTCATCACCATTATTAGCACATCTAGAAAAAGCAACGAGAGTATCACCATCAGAATTATCTGAACTAGTAGCAGCAACAGAAGCTTTACCTTCATCATTGGATTTACTTTTCTCTCGATATGTGCCGGTTCTCTTTTCTTTATTTTTCAACTTATAACAATCAGATATAACATGATTATCTTTCTGGCAATAAGTGCAAAATTTATTACCTCTGCTTCTAGATTTTGAACGGCCATGGTGGCCACGGGAACTTTTACCTCTGTGGTCATTATTAGACTTCTTCTCTGTCCGACCACGAGCTGCCAAAGCTTCACCATTGGAAGCAGAACCATCAAAAGACACCATCTGTTTCATCTTTTTTTTTTGGCTTGCAAGGCCTCACAAACATCATTCAAGGTGAGAGTATCATGACTATATAATATGGTATCTCTAAAATTTGCAAATGAACTAGGCAAAGAACATAAAAGAATAAGACCGAGATCCTCATCTTCATATTTTACCTCTATAGCCTGAAGGTTAGAAACGATCTCGTCGAAGGTCATCAAATGATTTGGCACAGAACCACCCTCTTGCAACTTGTGCAAAAATAAATTCATCTTCAAATGCATTTTACTAGTAAGATCCTTTGATATACAGATCGACTCTAGCTTAAGCCATAGAGCAGCAGTGGTTTTCTCCTATAAAACCTCTTGCAAAATATTATTAGATAAATGAAGATGAATTTAAGACAAGGCCTTACGATATCTTCTCTTCTCTTCATCGGACCAAGACTTAAAATCTTTGTTTCTAAATTTATCAAGGGCATCATCTAGATCAACTTATGACAAAACAGTACGCATCTTAACTTGCCACAGCGAAAATCTTGTATCATAATCTAGCAGCGAAATATCATACTTCATAGACATCATTAGATAAAATAACCAGAAGAACCAGAGACAAATAATAGCTGAGAATAAATACTGGTGTGCAAATTGCTTGGTGCACGCAGCAGCAAACAACGAAACAGATCTCCTGGTAGATATTTGATGTGCGCCTAGCCAAAACAAAAAATCAGATTTATCTCACCGCAAGCACGTGCAGCACTTTTCTCCCTCGATCTGCGTGCGCAACAATACCAGCATAGAGTAGCAGCGAGTTGATTGACGTCGCCTTCTCTGGATGGAAGCACGGGGCGCAGACGAGACAAGAGCTGCAGCCTTTACTCGATGAAACCGAACTGCTCCCCTCCGTATCAGAAAACAACGTTTTGGAGTAGTTAATAGAACTGTCTTCTTTCATGTAGTACTCCTATTAATTAGCGCATGATACCTATAATTTTTCAAAAAAAATTCCTATTCTAGATGGTATGAGCTCTACTCCCAATGCTATTCACCGCGGTTCGAATCCTGCACCATTCACATTTTTTTCGTTTAGCTTTTTTTTGCCAAGCAAATGCATGTGCGCATTTTTTCAGCCATGCAAATGCATGCGTGCCGCGTGCGGCGCGTCTCGGCTGCGGGCGTTTTGGCCATGCATGCAGCACGGTGCCCGTGCGCGCTCGATACCCAGACCGTTTCGCAATTGGGCAATTTGCAATGCATGCTAACACGTTGACTCGGTGCACGCTCGCTCTTCTCTGCGTTCGCTCGCTAGGAAGAAGGAATGCCAACATCTAAAATAGGCACGGATGCATGGCGCATCAACGGCCACATGAATCGAGAGCTGCATGCGCAGGCTAACACATTTACTGCCTATTTCACGCGCGCTTTGGAAACATGCACATCGTTTAACTACCACATGGGTAAACTAGTCCAAAACAGCCCATGCAAAGCTCCAACGTCCAGTAATTTGGCTCTCCATGCAAAGGCTAAAACATCCAGTTTTCTGATACCGGAGGGAGTAGACTGGAACACCATATCCACTACACACAGAACTAGAGCTGCAGAACTGTTTGGATCTGCAGTGCAACACAGGCAGCGCGAACCAGATTGATGCCACGAATTAGTGATGCGACAAACGCAGATCCCACAGATGGCGGCGACGCGCGGAAACAACATGCTAGCAAAGCTCCCTGTGAGCCTGGCCCCAGATACGGATTTCCCTCACGTATCCACGCATGCAGGCACAAGGCACCGGAATGACTTGAATAGCACAGCGCAGATGCAGGCTCAGCTCTTCGCATGCAGGCAACCGAACAAGCTCACAGTCACGGTCAATGCATGCCGTGAGCCTGGCTGCAGAAACCCAACCAACCAATCACGCCCAACGAACCCAGCGGCGGCCGAAGAACAGGGCCAAAACCCTAATTATTTTTCAATTTTGTAAATCTTGTGACCAGCTCTGATACTACTCGTTAGCGAATAATGCGAAAACAAGATCGAATATGAGACATGATTTTTACATGAAAAACCTTTCGGGAAAAACCACGGACACTAACCGGCAAATTTCACTGTATCAAAAAGTGTTTACAGAACGTGAAAGATTAAAATGAGGCGTCAGCTCTTTCCGACGGCTTACAAAATATATATAGGATATAACACATTACCTACTAGGACCACAATATAACAGGACCAAAGCGTTCATAAAGCCCAAATAAAACTCGGATCAATATTTAACACCAGGATTATTCCAGTAGGTTGGAAATGCAAGGATCAATCGATGGAGTTTTGCCTTGCTTGCTCACCGACCACAGCAAATACTGCAAGCATGTGTCTCTCATCATTGCTAGTTCTAGCAAAACCACATCTATTACTTCGGACATGTCAGGGTTCGTTTGATAACTATTGGATTGATCAAAAATCTCTCTCAATCTTTCCCGATCCATTTCAGGTCCTTTCAATCTGAGACTTCAACAGGCGGGTGGCCAGTGCTGTTATGTTGCATTTATCTCGGGTGGGAATGTGGGATCCCATCACAGTATCAATGGATAATGTTACTTTCTGCTAGCCCGAGGGAATTCAGTGAAGCTTGAGTTCCATTGATTGTAAAGGAGCACTACATAAATACAACAGGGGTGTAGTGCAGCTCGTGGTTTAATAGAACTGACACTGACAGTGACTCTGTTTCTGTTTGGATTTTAAGTTTGTAAGACCGTCTCTAACGGATGGAGTAAAAAGATTGTCTATCTGCTGTTCCAACTACCTTCCTCTCTGTCTACAGTAGTGCTACAGTGTCTATTTATATTATAGGCAATTTACACGTTCCATTAGAGACGGTCTAACAAATGTGGTCTGAGGCTTTGAAAAAGTCGAAAACCAGATTATTTTTCCATTATCTAAAAAAATCTATGATATTAGACCATGCAAGGTCACTTCACAGAGCAACTAATAACTTTGTAACGATCATGATCCTGTAGACCTAGTCCAACAGTCTCAAATGAACCCCATTGGACTCGCGCATCAGATTTCAGTGTATAGAGGTTACCAGGATTCAAACTAGGAGCAGCCCAACCTTTATGTGATAACTAGCATATGCGCAGCTCAATATGGGCCGGCATGTTTGAGAAGAAACCGATCGGGCTACATTTTAGACAACTGAGATCTTGGACTCATGTTAGTTTCCATAGAAATTTGAACTAACATATATTCAGCTGGTTCGTCTGCATGCATTCTGTACTTTCGCTCCATACAGAGTAAGACTGTGATATTACTACAAATATCAACATAGTTATCCAAATCGTTCATAAGAAAATAGGGGTAAATAGTACTCCCTCTGTCTTAATTTACAAGTTGTTTGATTTTTTTATACCAAATTTGACCGGCTTGTCTTTTTTCAAAAACATTTACGAAAATATAAAAAAATCCATGTCATAAGTTAAAGTATATTATATGCTAAAATAAATCACAATAAAAAAATAATAATTATGAAACTTTTTGAATAAAATGATTAAATCAAACTTAGTGTCAAAATGTCAAATAACCTATAAATTAAAATGGAGAGAGTAATACCTCTATCTAAGCTTTAACATAGGCCATCCAACAAAACGAATCCAACCTGACCTGTCTAAACAACCATGATCTGGACCAACGCCCTGGGTGCACAGGGGGCCAGGGGCTGTGACTTAGATCCTACAAATAGCCATCACGGGCTGTGGGTGTAGTCCATCATTTTTCATAGAAACCTGGCCCAGCATATAGAAACCCAACCAAGAGAACAAAAAAAAAAAAAAAAAGCTTAACATCGACTAAAATTTCAGACTCTACGTCAGGTGCAGGTCGAGTGGGCGCCGTCTGAGAAATTACCGAATTGTTTTCTTCCTAACCTGACATGATAATGAATGTTATTATAAAATTCAAAATTTATCCCACAAAGGGTGTCATTCTAGAAATGCAGGGAAATGCTTCGTAGAATAGACCCTAAAGTGGGTCCAATCCTTCCCTAGACCCTATCATCGTCAGTCACACGACCAGGTCCGCCCATCAAAGAGTGTCATTATAGCTTATGGACCGTTAAACGGTTAAAGTGGGGGTCATCCCATCGAATTACTCAACCCACTCTTCTCTCATTAAGTGCATGACCCATCACACCTATAGCTAATAAATATAAATATAGTAAACTTAGGTCATTCTACCTCTCAACTAATCTGTCTAATTTTTCTAGAACACTCTTCTGGAAACAGAGGTAGTAGTTGGGTATGTATTAGAAATCCACACATAGGAGGTTACACAACGTGGAGTGTTCAAAGTTCACACTATACTTCTGATATAAAAGGTTGTATTTATCTAGTTTCAAATGAAAAGTTGAGCTTTGTTACAATGATTAGAAAGTACCAATAGTACTTTTAGGGAGTAATTGGTAAGTATCATTGATATTTTCTATTAGAATTCATATAATTAACTAAATTTATGAGGGCATTGTAATTGTACACATGGCATGGCAAATTATACCCACAGTGGAACTAGATTGAAACCACAACTTAAAACTGAACGGCGGCCAGCGGACGGCGGAGCTCCTTCTCGCCAAGTTGCGCCATCGTTGCATCCGGAGTAAATGTTCCAATTTCAACCACACGACATGAATTAGAACCAAAATCTTCTGAATATTTTCTCCTTGGAGCCTTGGAGGGAACGTGTTGCAACCAAACGCAATGGACTGGAGCTGTCGCTGCGCGCACTGCATCTCTGCCACTACTACGGTTTACGTTGGTCTCTGTGTTACTATGAACTCTACCCCTACTGCGAAGAACAGACCATGGCTGCATACGGCCAGTGGCAGATCCTGTCCATGACGACGACAATAGCCATGACGATAGCCACATCGACGCCCGGCCGCACGACGAGGCTGAACACAATGTGCCTGGACGCCACGCCGCCTCCCTGCCGTCGTTCCCGTGCTGGATCTTGCAGCTCCACTTCGAGAAACCCTTGATCTGATCCTGTAGTCTAGGTCGGCGGCACTCGGCCGCTTGCAGCTAGAGGCCGCCTGCTCTTGCCGCCGGTGTTGACATGTACGTGGACCTCTGCCTTGTTGGTGGTCCGCAGATCGTGAACACCTGCTGCTGTGGTGGCGAAGATGACAGCTTCTGCTTGTCGAGGGCTTCATCCAGTGATGCTGTGTAGCAGTTCCAGTCCACCGGTCGTGCAGCCGTACAGGTTAGAAGCAAGTAGACAGCAGTGATTGGGGATTGGGTTGGGATCAGCATGCGAGAGTAAATTGCCCTTTTTGTCAATTCTAACAAATGAAAAGAAAAACAAATATTAGTACTGGTCCCACCTTATTTTGGTATTGTCCCACCTATTTTTGTACTATACCCAAATGTTTAGTACTTGTCATATGGTACTTCCTATTTTCGACCCTCGATTTCACGCAATAAATGGTTCATATTAATGCCAGCCATTGTAAAAGTTGTAGAAAAAATTATGAATTTATTCATGTGATTCTAACAACAAATTATATGTGATACTCCACATCGCTGCCAGTTGACATAATGAACCAACGGTGATACAGAGATAGCCCAATGGTACTAACAAATTCTATACTAGTGAAGCATATTTACTGAAGAGAGATGAGTACAGCTGAGCTGCGAACATAAACCAAGGAGGCCGTGTGTCTAGTTTAAAATGCCTCATCAGCATGGACAATGATGTTCCATACGTCTATAAGTGTAGGACCTAAAAAGCAACTAGAGGGGTGAATATGAGCCAATAAAAAAGCAACCCCAAAATGTCTCTTCTTACACCGAGCAAGATCATGTGGCTATGGAGAAGTTACTGACCCTAGGACAAAGCTCTCTGGTTCAAACAATAATCGACAAAAACCCAATCAAATCGTATCCAATCCATGTGAAATTTTGCAGGCACTTTATCTACCCTATCACCAAGCTAATCCAAAAAGTTCCACTTGAAAAGTTCAAGGATTTCCATGCGAAATTCAGATCTCACAATGAAATTCAAGATTTCACCGAATTTGGGAGAACTCAAGATTCAGTGCTTGTGGGTGAAAGGAGTCAATAATCCTTGAGATGGAGCATGATTCCCACATCCTTGCAACACTCAAGAACCAAAAGACAAGTACTCAGTCCTTGGCAAACAAGAAACACCAAAAGTTTTGCCCTAAGAAGCATAAAAGAGAGGGGAAGGAAGATCTTCAGTTCACTACGAAAGGGCGCTGCAAAAATCTCTTGGATTTGATTCACAGATTGATGAGGAGTCTTAGGTTACAAGAGTCTAAGGCCGACCACCCGCATTCCTCCCTTCTTTGGAGTGGATAACAGAGACCTAGAGTGATCAAGTCCCTAGGTTTAGGCTTCTCCTTTTATCTTAGCACATGGCTGAATGTTTCCTCACTAAACTAGGGTTACCAAGTGGGGAGAAGTACGCCAAATAGCTGCCAACACTTCTATTTATAACCCCTAGACCTAATGACTCAAATAACCCTACAACTAGACTACTAAAAAGCCCTTAGGGGCAAAACTAGAAAGATACAAATAACTTTAGCTGAGGAATGTGATGCCTCTATAGTCCTTCTTCATCTTTACACAACCTCTGGAATAATGCCGAGTCTAGTATTTGAACATTTAGTGCCCATGGTTTTGAAGCAGAAACTAGGAAGCTTGCACAGTTTTGGGGGGGACTGCAAACTCAAAGTAGATTAAGGTTTTGTGGAAAACCGCTAAACCGATGTCAACTTTGTGTGCAAAGCCTTTGACCCTTGGCTGCTCTAAGGCCAGCCCATGAAGACACCACCTCCACTTGATAATTTTGAGGCCCAAATCATCAACTGGTTCACCTTGTTAATTTCGAGGTAGCAAATCAACAAAGCTTCTAGCTTTGACATGTGTCCCTCCTTTGTGAGCTCCCACATCCATAGTCCAGAAACTCCAACACAACCACATCGCCGTTACCTCACCTATGTGCCCTTGCAAACACTTGGATGGCTAGATTGGACACCCACGGCCTAACACGACATCTTCTAGCCCTAGCATCGATTGTCCTGCACTGCCACATAACACCAGCCTCTGCTCATCCAAACGCAACCATAGGGTCCATTGGTGACCTCATTGTATATATACCTACACATCATGAACCAAGAGATCACGAATCTCCACAAAGCACACATATTTAGTCCACTGACTCACCCCCAACATACTCCACACATTAATAATCATTCATCACACAAGGAATATGATCCACATTGATCTCTTAGTAATCCAACAATAGAGGGAAACATGAAGGTTGGTAGGTTGTATAGGATTGATCCTCAATGATTCTTGCAGAAATATAATCCTATTTTCCTAGTTGTACCATGTGCCAACTAAAGAAATCACTTCCGTCTTCTATTTTGCATCAAAGGGTTACATTTGTGGGACTGTAGATTGCGACTAGAGGGGGTGAATAAGAGCACTTAAAAAACTCAAATTCAAACCACGATGCAATTTGAACTAAAGAACACAGTGTATCCGGCACCGTCTACTGACCAGATACGTACCAGATGCAAAGTGGAAGCACTCGCTCAAACGCCCAAAGAAATGAACGCAAAATGAGCCAAAAACCAGAGCTGGCAAAGCACCCGACTGGTCTGAAGCTACCGTTGGATGGTTTGATGGTTACACCGGACTAATCTGGTAGAGGGGCACTTGGGCACCTCACGTCCAACGGTGGGAAATACCCTGGGGTAGTGTAGGATCGGAATTACTAGCTAGAGGAGGGTGAATAGACTGTATTAACTAAAATCAAAGACACTAGGCAAATTTAATTAGAACCACGAGAGAATTAATTCTTCTAGCCTATGTTGAGCTAAGTGGGTTTGCAACCTAGGGTAACAAGATAACAATTCAATCTCTAGTAAAGTAAATGCTTAAAGTAAAAACTTGAATGTAGAGATAGCAAAGAAATCACCGCACATGAGGCCGAATTTTTTCCCGTGGTATCGATGAGTTGCCGGTCACCCCTAATCCACGTTGAGGTGGATTCAAAGCATCCAACCACTCTATCAAGACTCCGCTTGATCTTTGAGCCAGATTGGTCAATGAACCTCTCAAACCTCGATTTCACTAGAGTTGCTTTTCACCACTTCGGTGAGGCAAGCACATGGCCTCTCACAATCACCACCGCGGCTCCTTCACAATCTTCTTTGAAGAGCTCGACGGAGAACCACCACCAAGCCGTCTAGGAGGCGGCATCCTCCAAGAGTAGCAAGCCAAAGACGCATGCTTAATGGACACCTAGTGCCTCAAAGCTCACACAATGGATGCAAAGCACTAGGATGCTCTCAATCTCACTGGAATGCAATCCCAATCAATATGAGTGAGAGATAGGTGGAAGATGGCAAGAATGCTCAACAAGTGTTCCAAATGGCCAAGAGAGATGCCTATGTCCTGGGCACTCGATATATATAGCCCCTCTTCCCTCAACTATCCGTTATGTGCAAAACTCGTGAAAACTGGGAATTCGCGGACTGTCCACAGTATAAAGCCCAGACAGGACGCACTTGAAGACCAACGGCTAGTTTTGCATTAAATGCTTGTCAGAGTCACTCAAAAATGAACTGCGGACAGTCCGCCTCATAGACCCCGGACAATCCGCCATTCATACACTTGAAGCACTAGGGACTCAGCAACACTGGAGGTGCCGGGGTAAATGGCCGGCGGACAGTCTGCCCTAGGTTCCCGGATAGTCCGCCGTTCATTTGAAAAAAACTTGACAGAAAACTCCAGCTCCCTAACTAACTTCCAAGTTAGTACAGCGGACAGTCTGCCCTCCAAGACCGGACAGTCCGCCATTGAATCTCAGAAACTAGCATGGAGTAGAACCAAGTCTGTTGGAAAATAACTCACAACTGCGGACAGTCCGCAACCTAGGGCCAGACAGTCTGCCTCTCTGAAATTCAGCCCATTCAAAAACAGCTTTTGAATTGAAACTTTGTTTCGCAAAACGAAACGTAGTTAGCCCTCATGCAATGTCATCAACTATATGAGCAATGAGGCACTATGAGACCGTCAAGTAAAAGACATTGACCCCTCTTGATAGTATGGCTATCTAGCCTATTAGTCGGGTCAAGATAAAAACCTATCTTATACCTTTGCCTTGAGCTATCCATCACCAAGAGTCAACACTAGCTTCCAAGGCTCCCGTTGTAACTCTTCTTTGTATGGACCAACCTACATTCTCAATCTTCTCAAAGAAACTGTTAGTCCACACATGTTGTCATTAATTACCAAAACACCAACTAGGGGCCTATATGCTTACAATCTCCCCCTTTTTGGTAATTGATGACAACCTGTCTCAAGAAGTTGAATATAAAGAATCAAATCATTCATATACCAAAGGCATAAGAAGGATTTGAGAATGAGTTTTGAACAACTATCCATGAGTGAAGTTGCAGTCATGAAGAATGAATAATCCACATCAAAACTCGACGATGTAGAGGTAGCTCCCCCTAAATATGTGCATGGAAATAGAGACAAAACTTGTGCACATAGTTTGATAGAAAATTTGGTGGAGTCTCCCCTACAAAATGGTGACCGAGGCAATAGAGATAATATCATAACAAAAGTGGTTAGCCAGACAATATAATCAAACAACTCGGTCCACCACAAGAGAGCTAGAGCAACCGAGAATTAGATAAACAAAGAGTACCAAGTTCTAGCTCACACACAAGTACTTAAGATAATACAAGCCAAATATGAAGTTCATGCAACACACAAATATGCCGAGATCAAGTCTATCGAGTCTATGCAATGCAAGATACAAAGTCCATTATGCAACACACAAATATGCCGAGATCAAGTCTATCAAGTCTATGCAATGCAAGATACAAAGTCCATCCATGAGCTCCCCCTTGATCTTTGCTTCAACTTCTCTTCTCACTGTCTCCCCTTTAGCATCAATTAAGCCAAAAAGATAAAATCACTGAGCACCACCATCTTCTGGCGGAGGAGGAGGAGGAGGAAAATATGGTGCAAAAGGATGAAACTCTGGAGGAGGAATCGGCCGAGGATAGACTGAGTAGAAATGCCCGGAGAATTCATTGGAAGATGCGTTGAGAGTGTTGAATCTGGCTTGGAGATGCTCCTGCTGCTGCTGTAACTGCTCAAACTGTGCATGAGTAGACAATGTGCTGAATTGATCATTCAAGGCTTGCATATACTTGTAGTTAAAGAAGTCTGCATGCCATCTAATTTGTTCATGATGGGCCGATAGTAAGTGGTGTTGATGTGTTTCCCAAGATTCTGCTGCATGGCTGCAAAATAAGGATCAAAGTACCCTGGAGGTGGCTCCCAAAACTGTTGCTGCTGAAGTGGAGGAGTTGGTGATGGCATATTCTGTGCACCCTGATTTTCATTGTCATCCTCATTTACAGGTACCTCTTCCTCATTATCTAGGAAAGGAGTGAGAGGCCTCTCAAGAAACACTCTGTCATTCTTGAAGGGTCGGAATGTGGAGTGAATCACATAACATTCACCTTTGAACCTTGTTTTTGCAAAGATCAAAGCCATGATATAGGGAGCATATGCAAGATTCACTGTCTTGTCCACCTTAAAGGCACAGATATGATCCATCATAAATATAATGACATCCATGACTGTCCATTTAACACATGATGGATTATATTCCAAAACTTATCACAGACCTTGCTTCTATCACCACTCTTGGGCAAGATAGTCACTCGAGCAATTTTATTGATTACAACAGGATGGTGACGTAGCCCAGTGGTTTGACCAATAATTGTAGGGATGTTCAGACGAGCAAGCTCATAAAATTGATCAACAATAGCAATGGCATCTTCATGTAGCAAATCAATACCATTAGAGATCAATTGGTAGTTAAGTTTGTTAGCAATGGCAAACTCCTCAAAAGTAGCATCATACTTTCTCTTGCCAGTTATCCACTCAATGGTTTCTGCATCCATATTTACTTCAGCAGTGGCATAGAATTGGTGAATTATCATTTCATTGTAATCAACACGGTTTGCAAGAAAATCATATAACCCACACTGATTGAACCTTTCTACTAGACATTCATAACAGGTTCTGAGAGCATATAATTCTAGTCAATGGTCTAATGCTTGTGTATACTAACTTTCCTTATGTGACTCCAAAAAGCATCAAACTGGACTTGGGTATAAAAGTAAAGCACATTGGTGTCACGAGGCATACCATACTGATAGGGATTTCTTGCTGTCGAGTATTGATCAACTGTCCACTGCCTCTCTTCATAAGCCCATCCTATAATATCAATTGGTTCATCCTCAGCATCAAGATTTTCAGGTTCTACTGAATCATCAACACCACCCACTAAGGACTGAGCCTCTGAATCAAGGTCTGGATGATAGTCATCATCTGCATCATCCCTCATTTGCCTCTTATTTGCACTTTTCTTGAATCTTGTAGCAAGTGACTTCAAGGACTTTCCAACACCTCGAGAGGACATGATGGAGGATGTTGATGAGTGCCTAGGGATATGCGCGGACAGTCTAGAGAAGCCCCCAACAATCCTTCGCTTGAGAGTGAACTTTTCTCCCTTTGAGAGGGAGGAGAATGAGAGAGAGGATATGACACTCGAATGAAGGGGTGTGGGATCTCTTTAGTCTTGTTGCCCCTTTGTTCTATCAGTCCAGGTTGAAACCCGACGCACGAACTGTCCGCAGGTCTCTTGGCGGACAGTCCGCCGTTGTGCGACTCGGCGGCCACAAGTCTCTAGCAGTCCCTGGTGAGTTTTTCAATCTCTACAGCAGACAGTCCGCGGTCCGGCGGTGGACAGTCCGCAGATCATTTTCTCAGACTCCTAGAAACTCATTTGATCCTGTCTGCCTTTTCAATCCCTATAGCGGACAGTCCACTACTTACAAGCGGACAGTCTGCCGTTGGAAGCCTGTACTCCCCGAGAACCTGTTGTAATTTTGAAGAATTGAACTTTGACAAGGGATCATTGCTCATATATGGACTTTATGGCTACAGCAAGAGTTAGTATGCATGCAAGAGTATGCTAAGAGAGCAACAACACAAAAGATAGTGAATTAAATGCTATAAGAGAGACCAAAACAAAAATAGAGAGAAAAATGCTCATTTAAATGGACAAGGAGGATACTTAAGGGGCCATATGAGCATAGTATTGTGTGAAACCCCATCATCAAGACACATTTGAGAAATCAATCACATTGAGCTCATTAATCAACTTGCAAAACCTTGATTCATCCAAAGGCTTTGTAAAGATGTCGGCCAATTGATCTTCCGTGCCAATTGCACAAATAGAGATATCCCCTTTGCCAACATGATCTCTCAAGAAATGATGCAGAATATCAATATGCTTGGTTCTTGAGTGTTGCACTGGATTTGTGGCCAATTTCACGGCGCTCTCATTATCACACATAAGAGGGACTTTGTTGAAGTTGACACCATAATCCAATAGAGTTTTCTTCATCCACAACAGTTGAGCACAACAACTACCCGCTGCAATATATTCCTGCTTCGACGGTTGAGAGAGAAACTGAATTTTGTTTCATTGAAGACCAAGAAAAAAGTGAACTTCCAAGAAATTGACAACTTCCTGAAGTACTCTTTCTATCAACTTTGCACCCCACATAATCAGAATCCGAATAACCAATCAATTCAAATTGAGCACCTTTTGGATACCATATCCCAATGTTAGGAGTGTGCTTCAAGTACCTCAAAATCCTTTTTACCGCCATCAAATGAGCTTCTTTTGGAGAGGCTTGAAACCGAGCACACAAGCAAACACTAAACATAACATCGGGCCTAGATGCGGTGATATAGAAGCAAGCTACCAATCATGGACCGATATAAATTTTGATCAACCAAATTGCCTCCCTCATCAAGATCAAGATGACCATTTGTTCACATGGGAGTTGTGATTAGTTTTGCATCTTCCAAGCCAAATTTATTCAACATATCCTTCAAATACTTAGATTGACTCACAAAAATTCCATGTTTCAATTGCTTGATTTGAAGAAAGAAACTTAATTCACCAATCATTGACATTTCAAACTCTTTTGATATCATCTCACTAAACTCCTTGCAAAATGAGGCATTAGTAGATCCAAAGATGATATCATCAACATAAATTTCACAACCAAATAGGTCCTTCCTAATTTTCTTAGTGAACAAGGTAGTGTCAACCTTCCCAATTTTGAAATCTTTGGAAAGTAAGAAATCCCTAAGCCGTTCATACCATGCACGCGGAGCTTGCTTTAGCCCATAAAGAGCTTTAGAAAGCTTGTGCACATGATTTGGCCGTTTAGGGTCCTCAAAACTGGGAGGTTGCTCCACATACACAAGTTCACTAATCTTACCATTTAAGAAGGCACTTTTCACATCCATTTGAAATAACTTGAATGTTGTGAGCACAAGCAAATGCAAGAAGGATACAAATAGCTTGATGGGAATGGGGATTCCCGATCTTCCATCAGGTGGAGGGTAAGTCGATTTGACGGCACGAGACACTCATGATTCGGCTCCCGATCGGCACGATCAAGCCCCTGCAATCGCAGCACTATGCGTCCTTTGGTTATCAACCGTGCGTTGCCCGGTTGACCTCACCACGAAGGCTAATCCCTGCTAGTGAATTGAGAACACGAGCAAGAACAAGCAAGATTGCAACTAAACTTGCAGATGAATGATTATTCTCACAAAGTTGGGGATTCACAAACTGGAGTGTTCTCTACGGTGAAACTGTTCTAAGATAGAATATCTCTAAGAAAATCCCACAAAACCCTAAGGTGGCGGCTAAGGTTTTATAGACCTTAGGGTCATCCAACGACTCCTAGATGCGAACTCAAAAGACTCTCACATGATATATGGCCCAATGGCCCAAAGGTGTGGAGCAGCACCCTAGACAGAATCTGTCTGTCAACTTCCAACACGATTTCCCATCGACTCCAAACTCCAATAGACCTGAAACTGGTGGCACTGGAAAGCTTATGTTGTATCTTTCTAGACATATGTGGATCACCGAAAATGGAGCCCGTTTGTGGCCTGGGCGACTATTTTGGTGCAGATTGTCCCTGGAGGCCGAGGTGGCCTACTTCGAGATGAATTAGGGCCTCCAACTTGACTTGGCCGCCCCTCTTGCTTGCTCCTGTAGGACCGAGACGTGCGACTAGAGGAGGGTGAATAGGAGCACTTGAAAACTCAAAATCACACCCCTCCAAAACTGGTGCTTGAAAGAAGATCTAAACATAGTCCACTGAATAGATACGTGTCTAGCTGCGCAAGAGTGTCGTCCACTAAGAGGATGTCCAATGCAAGAATGACTGAAATCCAACTCAAACATGGCACCGAGGCAACGAACCTTGCAAAATCCACCACACGACACTCACCGCACCAAAGTGCGTCTCACTAACTCACAACAAGCAAAGAGAATAGTCTAGAAGTGGGGAATGCAAAAACCCAAAGCAAAAACACAGCGGAAGAAGCAATCAGAGAAAACACAGCAGCTTCCCTGCCTAGACCGTACTGTCCGGTAGCAGGGGCCGGACTATCCGGTGGCACCGGATAGTCTGGTGTCCTCTACCGGATTGTCCGGTGGGAGGTCCCGGAGAGACCCTAGCACCGGACTGTCCGGTGGGCGTTGCCGGACTGTCCGGTAGAGTCGCAGATAGGGGGTTTTCAACCCCAAACTTGACCAAATCTTGTCCAAACTTCACGAGATTTTGCACAGGCTATCTGGACCCTATTCCAAAGCTTCTCCCAAAAGATCAACACAAAATGACCAAGGGATCAGCGGGAATTTTAGATCTCGTGAGATGGCAATCTTTGGTCAAGAAGGGGAAAACTCAAAAGAAGCTTGCTCGTGGCAATCCAGCAAGATTGAGATGAACTAAGTCATAATCTCCACGTCCTGACTAGTCCAAAAGAGCCAAAAGAACATGATTAACTCATGGGCAACACAAATCACCAAAAGCCCTTGAGTTCCATCCAAAAACAAACTAGAAAGGGGGAGAAAGATGGCTGCACACATGAGCACGAAAATAGGATGAATCTTGCCTTGATTAGATGAGGAAATCAGTTCTTACTAGGCTCAACTCAGCCTACCACCCTTCATCCTCCCACTGATGCAAAGTATTAGCCTAGGGACTCTCAAATCCTAAGCTAAGCACCCGATTTGCTCTCTAAGCACATGGCTGGTTGGAGACTAAGCCTAGGGTTTCTTGAGGTGGAAGAGTCACCTAAATGACCAGCCACTTAGGTATTTATAGCCCTGGCCTAATCGACACATTTTACACTAAGACCCTTATATTACAGAAACGCCCGTAGGGGCCAAAACGGAAAAGACTCGACTTTCTCGGGGACGGACGACCGCGATGGAGTGTTGATCTTCTTCGCCTGCAAGCTAACTCCCAGATGACGTCCACATGGCCAGTAGTCCAAATCCACCGATCGACCCCCAGTTTTGAAGTCAAAAACCTAGAAACTTTAGGGTTTCCTTCCTGGGCCTGGACCGGCCCACTCCACTCTATCTCGGCAAGAATGAGCCATTCGCTGAGTCTGGTAACTTGGCTGTAGGGTGGCGGATTTGAGCGAATCCGCCAATGCCCTCGCCCATCTTCGTGCCATGTACTCGGGCTGGAGCACCGCGGTGGCACCCGACATCCACAGTTCATCGGGGTCGCCTCGTAGTCCTTCGGAGGTCTTACTTGTGCCGTCGCCATGCCGCTCCTCCATGTACCGAACTCCCATGGCCGACCGACGTTCGAGCATGCCTCCAGTCCTTCGGAGGGCTTCCTTCTACCTCCAGTCCATCGGAGGGCCTCCTGTCCATCGGAGGTCTTGTGCCCAAAGTCCTTCTAGGTCTTTGGCTTCTGTTGACTAATCACTCATCACTCCAGAGGCAATGGAGCCGGTCCATTGGCTCTCAGCTCCCTCGCCCTTGCTGGTTCCCAAGGCCTTCATGTTCCTCTCCAAAGTTCCTAAGTTCAATATAATCAATAGAAACATTATGTAGAATACTATCCTCACAAGTATATGCACGTGCACAATGAAACGAGCTCACCTGTTGATCCAATTGTCGTGCGCGTGCTCTTGTGATAGGTCCTTGCATCACCACTGGAGAAGTATCATCAAGTGTATGAATAGGAGAGATGTCCTCATCATAGCTTCCAATCTAGCAACCAGAGCAAAGGTTTCACCAAAATCCAATCCTTCAACTTAAGTATACCCTTGTGCCACCAATCTTGCTTTATTTCTAACCACTATACCCTCTTCATTGTGCTTGTTGTGAAAAACCCATTTAGTGCCAATAACATTATAATTCTTAGGTCTTTCCACCAACTCCCAAACTTCATTTCGGGTGAAGTTATTCAATTCTTCATGCATGGCATTCACCCAATCCGAATCTTGTAATGCTTCATCTACACGGTTAGGCTCAATACAAGATACAAAAGAATAGTGTTCACAAAATGAAGCAATACAAAATGAGTTTGAACACCCTTACTAATGTCACCAACAATTTGATCAATAGGATGGCCTTTGCAATTGTATGATGAATTCTAGTATGAGTGTGAGAATCATGTGTTGATGTTGAGGGAATATCCGTGGAACTTGGTGGAGAGTGATCTTGAGAAGCATCATCGTGGCCACCTTGTTGATTTTGATGATATTGCACATTTGTAGTTAAAGTAGATGGAATAACCATAAGAGTGTCATCATCCATCTTCAACCTCCTTTGGCTTCACATCACCAATGGCCATGGTCTTAATTGCCTTGTTCAACTCATCACCTCTTACATCATTCAAGTTTTCAATTTCCTCTTGATAGCCATTAGTTTCATCAAACACAACATCATATACTTCCACAACAATACCGTGAGTCTCGTTATACACCGTATAGGCTTTACTATTTGATGAATACCCAAGAAAAAATCCTTCATCACACTTCTTTTCAATCTTGGAGAGACGACCACCTTTCTTCAAAATATAGCATTTGCATCCAAAACCCCGAAAGTATGAGATGTTGGGCTTTCTTCCCATTAGTAACTCATATGGAGTTTTCTTTAACAATCTATGACAATACAATCTATTTGAAGCATGACAACCGGTATTTATAGCTTCGACCGAAAAAGAATGTGAAACATCATATTCTGAAAGCATAGACCTAGCCATTTCAATTAAAGTTCTATTCTTGCTCTCAACAAGACCATTTTGTTCTGGTGTATACTTGGAGGAGAATTCATGCTTGATGCCCTTGTCATCACAATATTCATCAACTCTTGCATTTTTGAACTCCGAACCATTATCACTCCTCACTTTCTTGATATCATTCTCAAATAATTTTGAGCCAAAATTGCAAAAGACTCGAAGGTATCAAAGACACTTGATTTATCATGAAGAAAGAACACCCAAGTGAATCTTGAGAAATCTTCCACTATCACAAGACAATAACTATTACCACCAATGCTCATAAGTTGTAGGCCCAAAAAGATTTATATGCAATAATTCCAATGGCCTACAAGTTGACATTTGACTTGTGCTTGGATGAGTGTTAGCCACTTGCTTTCCGGCTTGACAAGCACTACATAACTTGTCTTTCTCAAATTTCACATCTTTCAACCCTCGAACAAGATCATGTTTCAATAATCTATTAAGTTGAGTCATTCCAACATTAGCAAGTCTCCTATGCCATAACCAACCCATTCATGACCTGGAGAATAAACAAGTTGTGAGATTGGCTTCACTAGATGAGAAGTCCATAAGATAAAGATTTTCATGACGAAAACCTTTAAAGACAAGATTGCTACCATCCACACTAGTGATGACCACATCATCAATAGAGAAGTTGCATTTGAAACCAAGATCACACAGTTGGGCAACGGACAACAAATTGAAATTGAGGGATTCAACCAATAGCACATTTGATATGGAAAGATATTTTGAGATAGCAATTTTACCCAATCCTTTCACTTTTCCTTTGCTATTGTCTCCAAAAGTGATATTATCATAACCGGTGCAATCATCATCATTTATTGAAGAAAACATCCTCATGTCACCGGTCATGTGTTGAGCACACCCACTATCAAGCACCCAATGCTTGCCTCCGGCCGTGTAATTCACCTACAACAGAAGATTAATTTCTTTTAGGTACCCAAATTTGTTTGGGTCCTTGGATGTTAGTCACCAAGGCTTTAGGCACCCAAATGGCATTCTTTTTAGCACCGATTTTAGGTGTGCCCACAAACTTAGCACAAACACCTTTTGCATTTTTAGTGAGAATGTAGCATGTATTATAAGAAGCAAAGGATACATTCTTGTTGCTTGGGCAATCTTTCTTCACATGCCCCGCTTTGTGACACTTGTGACATGTTTTACCACACTCCTTGGTAAATGTTGTCATTTGTGGGACAAAGGCATTCTTACCCTTCTTGGGAACATACCCAAGGCCTTCATTGTTTATTGATTGCTGGTGACTTCCCAAGATCAAATTCAAATTAGTCGTGCCACCATAGGCTCTCTCCAAATCACGAGTAAGAGTTTCAACTTTCTTATTTAGCATTTCATTCTCAACAATAAGAGTTCCATCACAAGAGAAGCCATCCTTCATATGGACTCATTGCAAGTGCTACAAGAAGAGTTAGTGGGAATTGGTGCACTTGTTGGACTATCAAGTAAGTCACAAGTAATAACCATGTCCACCTTGACCGTGGTGGCTTCATGTACAAGGGGTGAGTTTTGAGCTTCCTCAAGCTTCTCATGATCCACTTTAAGATTTTCATGAGAAATCTTTAGCTCCTCAAAAGACACTTGAAGATATTTGTACAATTTCTTCAATGCCTTAAACTTTTCTTTCTCCTTGTACATGTAGTCATTGGCCTCACTAAGCATTTTAACAAGGTCATCATATACCTTAGAGCCACCTTTAGCCATAAGGCGATGTGGAGTAGAGAAGAGTGATGTGGCTTCCTTGATGGCGATGCCGGCAATAAGCTTGGAAGCTTCACCTTCATCATCCGAGTCCGAACTTGCATCGTAATCCCATTCAACAAGATATGCTTGCCTATTTTTCTTCTTCTTTATGAACTTCTTCTTTTTCTTCTCTTCCACACTCTTGTCCTTCTTCTTGTTTGGACAATACATGGCAATATGACCCGGTTCACCACACTCAAAGGACTTTCTTTCATTGAATGGATTCTTCTTTGATGATTGACTTCTTCTAGAAAATCCCTTCTTCTTCATAAACTTATTGAATCTTCTCATGAAGAGAGCCATTTCTTCATCCTTTTCACTTTCACTAGCTTCATCATCACTATCATCATCTTCAATGACTTTGGAGGATTTATCCTTTAGAGAAATGCATTTTCTTCTTCTCATCAACCACTTCACCATGAGCTTCTTCTTGTTACCTCTTGAATATGTCATGAGTAAATACTTCACCTAACACTTCGGTTGGAGAGGTAGTCTTCAAGTTTGATCTCACAAGTAGAGTGACAATTGTGTCATATCTTCCCAGAGGGGAAATCTTCATCCGGTACATCAAAACCAAGACCCTTGAGCTCATTTACAACATCATTTAATATGTTGAACATTTCAAACACACTTTCATCCTTGTGCATCACAAATTGATCAAACTTGCCCTTGTACACATAAAGCTTAGCACTCTTGACCATTGGAGTGCCCTCATGAACTTCCATAAGCTTGGTCCAAATCTCATATGCAGTTTTGAGATTCTTGATTTGGTTGAACTCACTCACATCCAAAGCCTCATACAACACATTCATGGCTTGATCATTGACAAGAATGTTCTCCTCATATGGGAGTGAGTTCATCCTTCTTGAGAATGACAAAACCCTCATTCACAATCTTCCAAATTCTTCCACCCATAGATCTAAGGTAAACCATTATTCTAGTTTTCCAATAATCATAGTTGTTCCCATCAAAGGGTGGTGGTTTCCCAATATGAACATTACTTCCACTTCCACTAGCCATAATCAAACTCAGGGATGATTAATCCACAAGATTATGGAGTAACCTAGCTCTGGTGCCACTAGGATCGAGATTACCAGCTAGAGGGAAGATGAATAGTCGGTATTGAGAGCCAATGGACCGGCTCCATTGCCTCTGGAGTGATGAGTGATTGTCAACAGTAGCAAGACCCAGAAGGACTTGGGCACAAGACCTCCGATGGACAGGAGGCCCTCCGATGGACTAGAGGTAGAGGAAAGTCCTTCGAAGGACTGGAGGCAAACTCGGTGTCTGCGGGCCATGGGAGTTCGGTATATGGAGGAGCGGCACGGCGACGGCAGGAGTAAGTCCTCCGAAGGACTGCGAGGCTGCCCCGATGGACAGGGGATGCCGGGCGCCACCGCGGTGCTCCAACCCGAATGTGTGGAGCGAAGGCGTGCGAGGGAGGCTTTGGCGGCTTCGGCTCAAAACCGTCACCCAAGCTACCCAAGCCTTGGTGAGTTGGGCCACGCGACTCGCCAAGATAGAGAAGATGGGCCAAATCGGGCCCAGGCGGAGACTTCCTAAAGTTTCCCGGTTTCTGACTTCAAAACCGGGGGCCGATCGTGGATTGGACTACTGGCCACGTGGAGAGCATCCGAAGATTGCGTGGAACTTACGAAGATCAAGACTTCATCGTGGTCGTCCGTCCCGAAATATCCTGTAATTTTTCGTTTGAGTCCTTAGGGTTTGTCTAGCTGTAGAGACCTAAGTGCAAAACTGTCTAAATAGCACTCGGGTATAAATAGGTCCAAGGCAGGTCATTAGAATCACTCTTGGCTGCTAGGATTAGTCTTCACATGGTGATTTTCGTCCTTAAGCTTTGAGCTCCATTGTTAGGGAGGTTAGAGTAGGATTTAGCCTCCTAATCTTGAGGGAAGGTGAGGGTGGTTGCTTGGGATGAATTTCTGCTTGTATGCTGAATCTTTAGACCCATCTTGGGCACTTAATCGAAGCAAATTCATGCAGCAACCTTGTGTTCTTCTCCTCCCCCTCTCTCTTTGGTTTTTGGGTTCAATCCTTGCCTTTTGGGTGTTTTTGTGGGGCAAGCTTGAATCCCCTTCTTTGCTGATGTTCTAGACTTGCTAGGACGTGGAGATCATGACTTAGTTCATCTCAATCCTGCTGGATTGCCACGAGCAAGCCTCTTTTGTGTTTTCCCCTTTCTTGCCCAAGGATGGCCATTTCACAAGATCTGAAATTCCCGCTGATTCTGCGGTTACCTTGAGTTGATCTTTTGGGAATAACTTTAAAATAGGGTCCAGATAACCTGTGCAAAATTTCGTGAAGTTTGGACAAGGTTTGATCAAGTTTGGTTTGAAAACGTCTTCTCTGCGACCCTACCGGACCATCCTGCAGTGGCCACCGGACAGTCCGGTTCCACCGGATAGTCCGGCGTGGGACACTGTCCAGGCCATGACACCGGACAGTCTGGCGTCAGGTACCGGATAGTCCAGTCCCACCAGACAATCCGGTGTTGGCCACCGGACAGTCCGGTCCTGCTAGGGAGCTGCTGTGTTCTTCCCAGTTTGGTTTTTCCGCTATGATTTTGCTACGGATTTTCGCATTCCTCCCTTAAGGCCATTATCTTTGCTTACTGTGAGTTAGTGAGACACACCTAGGTGTGGTGAGTGTCTTGTGGCGATTATTGCAAAATCCGTTGCTCCGCTGTTATTATTGTTTGGATCTTGAGCTTTCTTGCATTGGTGCGTATCCTCACAGTGGACGGCACCCTTGCACTGCTAGGCACGTCTCTGTTCAGTGGATGGTGCTTGGTTTCGGTTTTCACTTGGGGGTTTGGGATTTCATGTGCTCCTATTCACCCCCCCTCTAGTCGCACGTCTCGGTCCTACAATTGGTATCAAAGCCGGTTAGGTTTCTTCATACCTTTACCGGTGAGAAACCAGTAGCGACTATGACTCACTCTGGGAAGATTCCGGTCCTTGGTTCCGATGGCTACTCCTACTGGAAGGGTAGGATGAGAGCTTACTTGCTTAGCCAGGGCCAGGACATATGGGATGCTTACTCAGAGTGCGAACTTTGTGGTGCTTCCAGTTGCCTAGCGCACCACCCCAGCGATTGTGGCTCAGCATGAGGCGAACACCAAAGCTGTTAACTTTCTCTTCTCAGGACTTGGTCCAGTTGATTATGAGAAAGTGAGCCATCTTGAGACTGCCCGTCAGATCTAGTCCTTGCTGAGTGCACACCATGAGGGCACTGCTACTATCAAGGGGCGTCTCGTTGAGACTTACAGGCTCGAATATGAAAATTTTGTTCAGAAGCCTGGTGAGTCCATCGATGACTTGTTTGGTCGTTTTCAATCGATCATCAACAAGTTGCGCGTTAACTCCAGCCCTGAGAGGATCCCATACACCGACCATCAGCAGGCTGTCAAGTTGCTGTATGCGTTGGACAGGAAGGTATGGGAGATCAAGGTTAACTCGATCATCGAGTCTGAGGCCTATGACACAATTGGAGTGGAGACTCTTTACAGCAAGCTCAAGGCCACAGAGGTGGATTACAAGTTGAGAGACTCTCTCGCTTGTACTGGCTCTAAGAGCCTGGCCTTGGCTTCTCCCTCCAGTGAGGCCATTTCTAACCCCCAGCTTCACAACTTTTCGTTTTCTGCTCTTATGTCTGTTACAGAGGAGCAGTTGGCGTCACTTGGGGATGATGAGCTTTGTCTGGTGTCTAGCCGCTTTCAGCGCGCCTATGACAATTGGATGAGCAAGAAGAGGGGCGAGAGGCCCAAGTGCTTCGAGTGCAGAGAGGTCAGCCACTTCATTGCCGAATGCCCAAACAAGTAGAACGACTACTACAAGAAGGGCAAGAGCCACTCCCGCAACTCCAACAAGTACCACTCCGGCAAGCGCGACCACACCAAGCACCGCTCCGGCAAAATCAAGAACTTCTGGAAGGCTTTCAAGAGCTACCAGAAGGACAACCGGAAGTGGGACAAGGCCTTCTTCGCCGAGCTTGGTGGTCTGTGTGGCGGATCGTCTTCCTCCTCCTCATCTTCATCAAGCTCAAGTGATGAGGAGATCGTCACCAAGCGGGACAAGAGGAGGGACCAAGGCGGTCCAGCTGGACTCTGCTTCGTCTCCACCAAGTCCAAGCGCAAGCACAAGATGCACCGGAGATCCTTTTGCTCCATGGCGCTTGAGGACAAGGACGATAAGGGCAACGACAACGACTCCTCCGATGAAGAGGTAACTCCTGAGCAAGCTGAAATTCTTGAGATGTTGGAGTCAAATAGTCGTGAGTTGAAAGCCCAGGATAGGTTGTTGGAGAAGGCAGCCAAGAAGCTGCAGAAGCAGAAAGCCAAGTTGGCTGATGCTTTAGCTGAGATAGAGAGGCTGAAGAGTGTGTCAGCCCAGCCTAGTGAGACTGAGTGTCCTACCTGTGAGACC
Source organism: Paspalum vaginatum (assembly GCA_030272315.1). Taxonomy (NCBI): domain Eukaryota; kingdom Viridiplantae; phylum Streptophyta; class Magnoliopsida; order Poales; family Poaceae; genus Paspalum; species Paspalum vaginatum. Next base: position 38,341,090 of record CM059013.1, read on the forward strand.
TTGATGAGAGATCTCTGTGAGCAGAAGAGCAAGTATGCTCATCAGGTAGAGGAGATGGATAGGCTGAAGGTAGAGTTAGGCAAGCTCCAGTCTAAACTGGATGAGCCTATTTTGAGTGATGTGACTGAGTGTGAGATGTGCCCCCACCTAGCTGTTGACATAGCTGAGCTAAAAGTGAGGTGTGAGGGACAACTCAAGGAGTTGGAGGAGCTTAGGGCTAGACCCACGCTTTTGGGTGCGTGCATGGTCTGTCCTACCTTGGAGAATGAGCTTGTGCAGTTGAGAGCTGTCCTTGAGATGCTTTTAGCATCCCCTGACACTTGTGAGAACTGTCTCACTCTGAGGTTGATGTTGGTGGATAGGGATGCCACCATTAAGAAGTTAGAGAAGTCCGCTTTCCCTATTCCCTCTCTAGACTGCCCTACTTGTGCTAACCAGACTTTAGTTCTGAAGGATCTGAGAGAGGAGAAACAGACTTTGGTTGATGAGAACAACCGGTTGAGAGAGGTTCTCAGTTGGATGTATGCTAGAGAGCCCCAACTTAGGATGATCTTGGAGAGCACCAAGAGAGCAGAGGGTGATATGAGTAGACTTGGGTTAGGAGAGAGCAGTACTTCGGGTGAGAAGAAGAGTTCCCCAATTAAGCTTAAGACTTCCTCTCCTCAGCGTAGCCCTACTGTTGATGGGGTTTACCATGAGCCTCTTAAGGCTGCCCCAAAGAAGCAGTTCTGGACACCCAAGCCCTCACAGGCTAAGCTGGACAGAGTAGTGACTGAGATTCTCAAGCCTCCAGTGAGCAAGGAGAGAGTCCAGCAGCCTAGTTCCACCCAAGGCTACTCCACCTAAGCCCAAGGCTCAGCCTAAACCCACTCCCAAGAGGCCTGTCTACCACTGTGACTTTTGCCAGTGGAATGGCCACTTGGAGGAGTTTTGCTTCAGGAGGAAGCGAGTTGAGAGACAGGAGAGAGCCTGGGGGAACCAGGATCAGTTCTACCAGGGTGGTAGGCAGGATCCACCTCGTCACGGTGAGATAAGAGACCACTTTGCTGGTGAGAGAGGAGGCGGCTTTCAGGCCCGTGTTCCTAGTGGAGAGAGGCGCTTTCCCAGTCGAGCTCCTAGTCGTTTTCAGCGTGGCCATGGATCTTCTGACCGAGGCTTTGGAGGTAGAGGGTTTGAGAGCTCACGTTTTAGAGGTCGTGGGTACCCAGGTAGACGTGATGCTTACTTTGACTATGTTTACCCCACTTTTGAGCAGATGGCTTGGCACTGGTTCAGCAGTTACTCTAACCCCAGTGCCTGACCATTTGCTCACTCTCGCTTTCCTTGATTTTGCAGGATCGAGGCCTGGAGGACATATGGATCATGGACTCCGGCTACTCTAGGCACATGACAGGGCACCGCAGATGGTTCTCTAGCCTCAACCCCAGTGAGCACCAAGGAGTACATCACATTCGGGGATAATGGTCAAGGTAAAGTGTTGCGTGTTGGTTCTGTTGCTCTTTCTGGCAAGCTTTCCTTGAGAGAAGTTGCTTTGGTGAGGAATTTGGGGTTCAATTTGGTTTCTGTCTCGCAACTTCTCAAGGAAGGGTTTGAGGTTCGTTTTAAGGAGGGTTCCTCTTGTGTGCTTGATGCTAAGGAAAACCTTGTTTGTCGGATTTTGCCCTATGGGCAGGTTTTTAAGGTTGACCTTGCATCTGTTTCTGGCCCTCCTCGGTGTTTGGTTGCTAGTCCTTCTGCTGATATTTGGAAGTGGCATAGGAGGCTTGGGCATTTGAGTTTTGATCTGCTAGTCAGGTTGAGCTCGATGGATCTGATCCGAGGATTGCCCAATTTGAAAGCAGAAAAGGACTTAGTATGCCACCCCTGTCGTCATGGCAAGATGGTTGCCGCTTCTCATGCACCTGTCAATCAGGTGATGACCACTTACTCGGGTGAGCTGCTACATATGGACACGGTTGGTCCTGCTCGGGTACAGTCGGTTAGTGGGAAGTGGTATGTGCTTGTAGTTGTGGATGACTTTTCTCGCTATTCAAGGGTGTTCTTCATGGAATTCAAAGATGAAGCGTTCGGTTTTGTTCGGGATCTGGTCTTGAGGTTAAAGAATGAGAGCCATAAAGCCATGAGGGCTATTCGCAGCGACAATGGCGGAGAATTTCGTAACTCTCGTTTCGAACCTTTTGTCGTGACCTTGGTCTTGATCACCAATTCTCATCTCCTTATACCCCACCGCAGAATGGTGCTATGGAACGAAAGAACCGCACACTTGTAGAGATGGCGCGGACGATGCTTGATGAGCATAGGACTCTACGACGCTTTTGGGCTGAGGCTATGAATACGGCCTATTACATTGCCTACCGTATTTTCCTACGGGCTTTCTTAGGAAAGACTTCGTTTGAGCTACGGTTTGGTAGGCAGCCTAGCGTCAAGCACCTGGGTGCATTTGGCTGCAGATGCTTTGTGCTCAAGAAGGGGGGGCATTTGGACAAATTTGAATCTCGCTGCTTGGATGGTATTTTTCTTGGGTACGCCTCTAGCTCTAGGGCATATAGAGTGTGGATCCTTGATACTAGACAAGTGGTTGGGACCTGTGAAGTTTCCTTTGATGAATCTATGCCTTGCACAACCCCAGCATTTGAGCTTTCAGGTGATGTTGAAGAAGGCACTCCCATCTTTGAAGATGAGGAAGGCGAAGTAGATGCTGGTGATGCAGGAGCCACTACACCGGCTGCAGCTCCTGCCCCCTCTGCTATGAGCTCTGAAGATGAAGGAGGACCCTTACCTACGGCTTCCTCCTCACTCCCCCGACCACAAGCTTGAGCAGAGGTTGGCCCCACTGAGGACGCAAGGGAGGTGACCTCCGAGATTGTTCCATCTCGACAGGTCTAGTGGGATCACCCTCTAGACAGGATGATTGGAGATCTTCACCAGCGTGTCACACGCTCTTCGGTTAACTCTCTAGCCTTTTTCTGTCACTCCGCATTTGTTGCTTCTTTCGAACCCCGGGATGTGTCACATGCATTATCTGATCCTAGTTGGGTGAACGCCATGCATGAGGAGTTGGAGAACTTTGGGAGAAACCATGTCTGGGATTTAGTTGAACCTCCACCAAACTGCCACCCTATAGGAACCAAGTGGGTTTTCAAGAACAAACAGGGTGAGGATGGGATGGTTGTGAGGAACAAAGCGAGATTGGTAGCCTAGGGTTTCTGTCAGAAGGAGGGGATAGATTATGAGGAAACATTTGCTCCTATAGCTCGTTTAGAGGCTATTAGGATTCTGCTTGCCTTTGCTGCCTCTAAAGGCTTCAAACTGCAGCAGATGGATGTCAAGTCAGCTTTTCTAAACGGTTACATAGAGGAGGAGGTTTATGTGAGACAACCTCCTGGTTTTGAGAGTGCCAAGTTTCCAGACCGGGTGTATAAGTTGAGAAAAGCCCTGTATGGTCTGAAGCAAGCTCCAAGAGCTTGGTATGCTAGGTTGAAAGCTTTTCTGCTCAAGTCTGGTTTTGTGATGGCTTCAGTAGACAAGACCTTGTTTCTGTTGAGTTGTGGCGGTGACACCCTTCTAGTTTAGATATATGTTGATGACATTATCTTTGGTGGTTCATCTCACGCTTTGGTGTCTAAGTTTGCTGAACAGATGAGCAGTGAATTCGAGATGAGTCTCATGGGTGAGCTTCAGTTCTTTCTCGGGCTTCAGATCAAGCAAGGCCCAGAAGGAACCTTCGTCCATCAAGCCAAGTACACGAAGGACATTCTGAGGAAGTTTGACAAGGGTGATCTCAAGCCCATGGCGACTCCCATGTCAACACAGACAGCTCTTGATGAGGATGAAGAAGGGGAGGTGGTGGACCAAAGAGAGTACCGAGGGATGATCGGCTCACTTCTGTACCTGACGGTGACCAGGCCGGACATTCAATTCGCGGTCTACCTCTGTGCGTGTTTTCAGGCCTCACCAAGGCTATCACATCAAGCCGTGAAGCGCATCTTCAGGTACCAGAAATACACTCCTGAGCTTGGACTTTGGTTCTCTTTAGCTTCGTTGCTCTCTCTTAGAGGGTATTCGGATGCTGACTTTGCGGGTTGTTGGCTGGAGCGCAAGTCTACTTTCGGCACCTGCCAGTTTCTTGGTTCTTCTCTTGTCTCTTGGTCCTCACGCAAGCAATCTAGCGTAGCCACTTCCACCACAGAAGCTGAATACATTGCTGCTGCTAGTTGCTGCTCCCAGCTGCTTTGGATGAAGTCCACCTTGAGCGACTTTGGTCTCAGTTTTAGGAAGATCCCTCTCCTAGTAGACTCTACTTCTGCTATTTCTGTAGCTAAGAACCCCGTCCTGCACTCTAGAACCAAACACATAGACGTGAGGTTTCACTTCTTGAGTGATCACTATGAGAAGGGAGATATAGACTTGATCCATGTAGAGACTGAGAACCAGTTGGCCGATATCTTCACCAAGCCCTTAGAGCTGAGCATTTTTGCTCACTTGCGTGGGGAGCTTGGTGTTTGTTACCCCTTTTAGGTTGGGGTAACTTTGGTATGGTTTAGGTTTTGCTTTGCTTTTTCTTTCTTTTCTCTCTTTGCTTCTCTTGCATTTTGTCTCATACCATGCATTGCATTGTAACATATGCATTTTAGCTTCCACTAGCACTAGAGCTCTTCTGGTATGACAAGTTAGTACTTGCTTGTGCTAGATTGTACAGTTGCTTGCATGATCATGGTTGGCTAAGCTCCTTGAATCTGTCTAATATCTTTTATGAGCTTAGTCACTTTTGCTTCTTCCAAATCAAAAACCATGATCACCACTTGACTTGGCTACCTAGCATGTTTAGGAATGTTGAATGCTATGCTATCTTTTCATGCTTGGATATGCTAGTCGTATGCCTGTGTTGCACTGATGCCTAAGCATTTATGGCACCTTGTTCATATCTAAAATCTGAATTAATGTGATTTACAAGTGCTGTCCTATGAGCTAAATTGAAAAGATCCAGGAGGGTTCACTTGTCACACTGATCTAGTTTGAGATAGCTTGCCTTTGCAATTTGGCTTGAACTTGGACTAGGCTGTGTATGACGAAAACCTTGTCTTAAGCTTCTGATGGTTTTCTGAACCTAGGCTTGGCATTGGTTGGTAAGAAGTGGCAATGACAAGTGAATAACCCCTGGCACATGATCTGTTTTGCTTAAAATTGCTAAATCTGAAATCTGCAAGTCTCTAAATTGCTTATGGCCTGTTTTAGATGCCTTGGTTGAGAGTAGCACACCTTGTATGTTTTGCTAGCATCTTGCTGTTCATGCCTATCTTGCTAGATGCTATTCATGTTGGTGATGCTCTCTTTTCAACAACTCTGAAAAACATGCTCCTGATCTGTATAAGATAGATTCAATTGAGCTTGTTTTGCATGCTACCTTGCCCTCACTTGCTCTGTATGCTAGAACTTGTATTTACTAGCTTTTCATCCCTGCTGAGCTCTTCATGTTACACTTCCTGCATTTCATGGCATATTTTGAGGGGGAGTTGTCCATTTCAGGGGGAGTTGAGTTCTATGAACCCTTGATGTGTCCATTGTCAACAAGGGGGAGAGATGTTGACCCTTGAGGAGAGAGAGATCTTGGACCAAGGGGGAGGACTCTATAGAGATCTAGTTGAGGGGGAGTTTGAGCTTTTAGCATGCTCTTGCATCGGTGCATTGAGCCTTTTGCCTCTTTCTGGAGGAGCCGATGTTTTGTCACTAGCATGACTGTGTTGAGCCAGTTTGCCTCTTTCTTGAGGGGTCATGTTTTAGTTTGATCGACTGCGTTGAGCGGTTTCCCTTATCTTAGGGGGTCGATCTTTGGCTTTGTTTTTGTTGTCTCAATTTGCTCTTTTCTGCCAGTACTTGGTCTTTGGGCATCTAGAGCAACTTCTTCTTTTTCTTCCTTCTTTTCGGTTTTACGCTTTTTCTTTTTGTCTTTGTTCTATTTTAGGTTACAGGTTGAAGGTGTTGACAATGCACTCATCAAGGGGGAGATTGAGAGCCAATGGACCGGCTCCATTGCCTCTGGAGTGATGAGTGATTGTCAACAGTAGCAAGACCCAGAAGGACTTGGGCACAAGACCTCCGATGGACAGGAGGCCCTCGGATGGACTGGAGGTAGAGGAAAGTCCTCCGAAGGACTGGAGGTACACTCGGCGTCTGCCGGCCAAGGGAGTTCGGTATATGGAGGAGCGGCACGGAGACGGCAGGAGTAAGTCCTCCGAAGGACTGCGAGGCTGCCCCGATGGACAGGGGATGCCGGGCGCCACCACGGTGCTCCAACCCAAATGTGTGGCGCGAAGGCATGCCAGGGAGGCTTTGGCGGCTTCGGCTCAAAACCGTCACCCAAGCTACCCAAGCCTTGGTGAGTTGGGCCACGCGACTCGCCAAGATAGAGAAGATGGGCCAAATCCGGCCCAGGCAGAGACTTCCTAAAGTTTCCCGGTTTCTGACTTCAAAACCGGGGGCGGATCGCGGATTGGACTATTGGCCACGTGGAGAGCATCCGAGGATTGCGTGGAACTTACGAAGATCAAGACTTCATCGTGGTCGTCTGTCCCGAAATATCCTGTAATTTTTCGTTTGAGTCCTTAGGGTTTGTCTAGCTGTAGGGACCTAAGTGCAAAACTGTCTAAATAGCACTCGGGTATAAATAGGTCCAAGGCAGGTCATTAGAATCACTCTTGGCTGCTAGGATTAGTCTTCACATGGTGATTTTCGTCCTTAAGCTTTGAGCTCCATTGTTAGGGAGGTTAGAGTAGGATTTAGCCTCCTAATCTTGAGGGAAGGTGAGGGTGGTTGCTTGGGATGAATTTCTGCTTGTATGCTGAATCTTTAGACCCATCTTGGGCACTTAATCGAAGCAAATTCGTGCAGCAACCTTGTGTTCTTCTCCTCCCCCTCTCTCTTTGGTTTTTGGGTTCAATCATTGCCTTTTGGGTGTTTTTGTCGGGCAAGCTTGAATCCCCTTCTTTGCTGATGTTCTAGACTTGCTAGGACGTGGAGATCATGACTTAGTTCATCTCAATCCTCCTGGATTGCCACGAGCAAGCCTCTTTTGTGTTTTCCCCTTTCTTGCCCAAGGATGGCCATTTCACAAGATCTGAAATTTCCGCTGATTCTGCGGTTACCTTGAGTTGATCTTTTGGGAATAACTTTGAAATAGGGTCCAGATAACCTGTGCAAAATTTCGTGAAGTTTGGACAAGGTTTGATCAAGTTTGGTTTGAAAACGTCTTCTCTGCGACCCTACCGGACCATCCGGCAGTGGCCACCGGACAGTCTGGTTCCACCGGATAGTCCGACAGAGCCAACCAGATAGTCCGGCGTGGGACACTGTCCAGGCCATGACACCGGACAGTCCGGCTTCAGGCACCGGATAGTCCGATCCCACCGGACAATCCGGTGTTGGCCACCGGACAGTCCGGTCCTGCCAGGGAGCTGCTGTGTTCTTCCCAGTTTGGTTTTTCCGCTGTGATTTTGCTACGGATTTTCGCATTCCTCCCTTAAGGCCATTCTCTTTGCTTACTGTGAGTCAGTGAGACACACCTAGGTGTGGTGAGTGTCTTGTGGTGGTTATTGCAAAATCCGTTGCTCCGCTGTCATTCTTATTCGGATCTTGAGCTTTCTTGCATTGGTGCGTATCCTCACACTGGACGGCACCCTTGCACTGCTAGGCACGTATCTATTCAGTGGATGGTGCTTAGTTTTGGTTTTTCACTTGGGGGTTTGGGGGTTTGTGATTTCAAGTGCTCCTATTCACCCCCCTCTAGTCGCACGTCTCGGTCCTACAGGTATTAACTAAAATCTAAGACACTAGGCAAATTTAATTAAAACCACAAGAGAATTAAATCTTCTAGCCTATGTTAAGCTAAGTGGGTTTGCAACCTAGGGTGAGAAGATAACAATTCAATCTCTAGAAAAGTAAATGCTCAAAGTAAATACTTGAAGGTAGAGATAGCAAAAAATCACCACACACGAGACCAAATTTTCCCGTGGTATCGATGACTTGCCGGTCACCCCTAATCCATGTTGAGGAGCATTCAAAGCGTCCAACCGCTCCTCTATCAAGACTCCACTTGATCTTTGAGCCGGATTGGTCAATGAATCTCTCAAACCTAGATTTCACTAGACTTGCTTTTCACCACTCCGGTGAGGCAAGCACAAGGCCTCTCACAATCACCACTGCAGTTCTTTCACAATCTTCTTTGAAGAGCTCAACGGGGAACCACCACCAAACCGTCTAGGAGGCGGCAACCTCCAAGAGTAACAAGCCAAAGACGCTTGCTTGATGGACTCCTAGTGCCTCAAAGCTCACACAATGAATGCAAAGCACTAGGATGATCTCAATCTCACTAGAATGCAATCCCAATCAATATGAGTGAGAGAGAGGTGGAAGAAGGCTCAAGAATGCTTAACAAGTGTTCCAAATGGCCAAGATAGATACTCATGCCCCGAGCAATCGATATATATAGCCCCTCTTCCCTCAACTATCCGTTATGTGCAAAACTCATGAAAACTGGGAATTCGCGGACTGTCCACAGTACAAAGACCGGACAGTCCACACTTGAAGACCAACGGCTAGTTTTGCATTAAATGCTTGTCAGAGTCACTTAAAAATGAATTGCGGACAGTCTGCCTCATAGACCCTAAACAGTCTGCCGTTCATACACGACTCAGCAGCGCTGGATGTGCCGAGGTAAGTGGCCGGTGGATAGTCTGCCCTAGGTTCTCGGACATTCCGCCGTTCATTTGAAAAAACTCGACAGAAAACTCCAGCTCCCTGACCAACTTCCTAGTTAGTACAGCGTACTGTCCGCCCTCCAAGACCGGACAGTCCACCGTTGAATCTCAAAAACCAGCAGGGAGTAGAACCAAGTCTATTAGAAAATAACTCACAACTGCGGACAGTCCGCAACCTAGGGCCGGATAGTCCGCCTCTCTGAAATTCAGCCCATTCAAAAACAGCTTTTGAATTCAAACTTTGCTTCGCAAAATGAAGCGCAGTTAACCCTCATGCAATGTCATCAACTATATGAGAAATGAGGCACTATGAGACCGTCAAGTAAAAGACATTGACCCCCTCTTGATAGTACGGCTATCTAGCCTATTAGTCCGGTCAATTCTCTTCTCTAAGAACCTTTTGACCGGTCAAAATAAAAACCTATCTTATACCTTTGTCTTGAGCTATCCATCACCAAGAGTCAACACTAGCTTCCAAGGCTCCCAATGTAACTCTTCTTTGTATGGACCAACCTACATTCTCAATCTTCTCAAAAAAATTGTTAGTCCACACATGCTGTCATTAATTACCAAAACACCAACTAGGGGCCTAGATGCTTACAGGTAGCCGATCCTTGAAGTATTTGCTGCTCACAGAACTCATCCAATGGTCACGCCATCAGACAGTCCGATGGATCTATCTCGTCCGATGGTCTGCACTAGAGAAAAACAGCCCGCGAATCCACCAAGAACCAATCTAAATCTTAACCAAATGAGCTCCAAACTTCACCAAACTTTGTAGCGACCTTAAATAATCCATGGAGAAGCTTTTCCCAATAGATCAAGGCCTTAGCCCTAAGATTTATCCACAGATTTGCCTTTCCCCAAAGTGAAGCTCATAAGGCAAGAACGAAAGATTTCGGGGCTACTTGTGAATCCAACGATTTGGCAAAGAAAATCACAATCCAACCACATCCTAGCAATCTAAAACACTAGGTAATAGAAGGTTCCATGCTTGGTGAAAGAGCAAACACCCAAAAAGCCAAGGATTGGAGCCAAGAACCAAAGGGGAAAGGGGGGAGAAGAGGCACACACAAAGCTGCATGAAATCACTTGGATTAATGTCCCAAAGGGGTCTCAAGATTCAAATTACAACCAAGGATTTCGTCCCAAGCAACCTTCCTCTCCTACCCTCCAGATTTGGAGGCTAAATCTCACCGAAAGCTCTCTAATCTTGAAGCTCTTAGCCTAGGGGTGAAAATCTTGCACTAAGCAAACCCTAACACAAGAGGTCTAAAGGATCAGCCCTTAGTCTATTTATACCAAGATTCAGTTTTGACAGTTTTGCACTTAAACCCCTATAAGTAGAAATGCCCTGAGGGGTTGAATCCAAAGAGTACAAGATATTTCGAAAGAAACGACCACGATGGTGACTTCAACTTCTTCTCTCCCATGCATTCTTCCAATGTCATCCATGTGGCCAGTAATCCAATCCGTGTTTGCACCCCCGGTTTTAAGTCAGAAACTGGAAAACTTTAGTAAGTCTGTGCCTGGGTTGGATTTTGCCCATCTCTTCTATCTTGGCGAGTCGTGGCCCAACTCACCAAGTTGTTTGAATTTGAGTGGCAATTTTGAGCCGAAATGCCAAAGCTCTCTCGCATAAGGATGGCAGTGGGGTGGGTTCGGGTCCAAAACCTGCGAGTTTTGGACCCGGCAGGGGTGGGGGTGGGTCTACATTTTCCCAAGCGGGGCTATGGGTTCAGGGGTCGAAACAACAGCGGGTTCCTGGGCGGGTTTTGATCCCTACCCACGGGTTCCTCGCGGGGCCCCGAAGTGAAGAAATATGTCCTAGGTTGTCATGAGAAGAAGGCCCAAAAGCAGCCCAAAAGACTCCATCGAGCCACTCCCACACATTCGTCTGCCCTGCTACTGCCTCGGCCCTCGGCTCCTCGACCCCACAGCCCCCCGCTCCCTCTGCCCTCTACTCCCGTGAGGACGCGATGGCGTCGCTGCTGCTTCCGTCCCTCTACTCCCAGTGAAGGCACTGCCCGCTCCTCTCGCACACCAACGGCATGTCGTCGCCTTCTGCTTGGGCGACGGCGCCACCCGCTCCTCCCGCAACACCACTGACCCCCTCTGCTACCATGGCGGCGGTGCCCTCTCCTCCCGCCACACCGCCAATAGCCGTCGCTGCCTTCTCCTCCCGCAGCTTCGCTGACAGCAGCAGTCGTTGTCTCTTCCTGCGTCGGTGCAATCCTCTGCTCCCCTTCTCGTTTCTAGATCTCGCTCCCTCGGTCCATCTATGCTCTATCCCCGGTTCACCGTGAACCACCTCTATCCCTTCCTTTTCTCTCCTAGTTGGCTGGATCCCTCTCCTTCTATGCTCCATTGCTATGCCTCCACAGGCTGACGCTGACAGCAGCAGCGGAGCACTGAAGAGGCGCGATCGAGCACTGGACCTTCAGGTGTTGGGTCCACCGTTGGGTTTTGGGTCCCCAGCGGGTTCGGGGTGGGTGGAGATTTGCACCCGCGATAGGGTTCGGGACATGTGCGGGTTTGAACTTTGTGTCTTAGGTGCGGGTCTACGGATGCTCCACCTGCCTCGAACCCGCCCCATTGCCATCCCTGCTCTTGCACGTCCTTGCAGCCATGCACTTGGGTTGGAGCACCACGGATGCACCCGGCTCCTCCAGTCCATCAGAGTTGCCTCATGGTCCATCGGAGGACATACACAGACGTTGCTACTCTGCCCCTTCGTATACTGTGCTCCCGTCACCGACTGACGCTGAGCCTTGCCTCCGGTCCATTGGAAGACTTTTGTCTCTGTCCATCGAGGTCTTTATCTTCTACCTCCAGTCCATTGGAGGGCCTCCTGCCCATCGGAGGACTAGCTCATGTTGACAATCACTCTTCACACCAGGAGAGCTGAGGCCGATCCATTGGCTCTCAAAATCATTTGGGTTTTTTGGAGTTTCACTTTGTACCAAGGATCAAACATGTGTTCTTTTGGGTCTTTGGTTTTTATAGGACATATCGACAAACAGTTTTGGAATGATTCTTGAATCCCACAAGGCCATGAGCACACTGAAAATCGTCTTTTGTGGAGTTTGGCCCGATTCACAAGTCTTTTTTTATTGTGAGCTTATCTGGGAGATCCCTTGTTTTTTTTCGCCAGATCATTTATGTGAACACAATCTACATGGGTTCAATTTTGTAGCTTTAAAGTTTCACTTGTTTGGTGTAGCAAAACCTCTAATTTAGACCAGTTCAAGAGCATCTTTAGCTAGCAATGCACTTGAAACAGACCAAGCCTAGTCACTCGTCGAGTGCCCTGAAGGACCCTCGATTTAACCCCAAACATCAGAAGGCCAATGACATACACACCAAACTCATGAGTGAGCCACAATGATTACAACATCCGGTCCTTTCATACAAATATAGCTTGAGTTATAACAAAAGCTTTATCAAATAATATACAACCACATCGAACTCTTCAAATTAAACTCGCAGCAGAATACTAAACATTTATGCAACTGCATGCAGTGGAAATAAAAAATTGAGACAGGATATCAAGCCCATTGTTGTCATTCTCGATCACAAAAAATAAAACAACAGCATTGAGTACAACGGATACTTTGGTAGGACTTACCCATGGGTCTTATATGCCCAACTCATGTAAGGTGTATGCAAGGCTTTATGTGGACTAAATGACATCAACATAAGTTCCGAAAAGCAAGTCCTTACATTCGATTTTTTTCTTGTTAAAACATAACCTTAAGTGTTACAATATATCATTCTATGTTTGCAATTATAATCTAAGACATATAATGAGAACGATCATATTGCATATATGTAAAAGCATGTATGAAACATCATCATGAACCATGTTGCATATATATCATGTTAATAAAACAAAGACATTCGTAATACAAGCATGCTCAGCATCATGTAATTACACATTCATTTAAAAAAGGCTAAAATTTACTGCATTACTATTTTGAATGCTTAAAACACAAACATCAGAAGGTATTGATCATGATAAATTTACATACGAACACAGTGAGCAATAAAAACGTGGTGGTCAAGTTTCATAATTTTTGGAACATGATAACCTCACATATTTCATTTATCAAGATATTCCACATGCGTGCTGAACCATCAGCAAAACAGTCATTCTATAGGTCAAGGTCATGTCCATAGCGTATACATCTGTTTTATGAATCCAAGAAAATTAGTTTTTCAATTTTTAGATTTTTCTATTAATTTTATTGGACTTTACAAGTTCTCTCATACATATAACACAATACTTTGGTTTTTTAGAAATCATCAAGGAACCTAATTATCTATATACTTCAGGGATACCAAATAGGATTCTTAAGACTTAGCACACAGTACATCTTGATGTGGAAAAACATCCGGTCAGTTTTAGAAAATAACAAAGCCAAATGATTGACAAGAACTGCAAGGGCCTAATCGCAGAAAATCCATCTTCTTTCTCCCTTTCATCTATGTTGGACCAGCTTTGGTGGGAAGATGGTGGAGGCCAGTGATGCAGCTTCACGCACGTGCAGAGGAGCTCCGAATGGTACAGTTGAGGACCGCGGACACAGCAGCCAACGAGGCATGGGTGGTGGGAATGTGACCGGGGTAGCTTGGTGAGGAGGTGAGCTAGGCCATGGCATCAAACGGCAATGCCATCGAGCGGTGGCAAAGTTGGGTGAAGGACGCAGAATGAGGGTATTAGAGGAGGCGAGGAGGATGGTATAGCTGATAGCGACGCCAAGGAGTGGGGAGAGTGAGGGATGAAGGAGTGGGGAGAGTGAGGGACGGAAGACAGAAAGAGGGCCCAGCCTTACCTTCTATGGCGACGAGTGAGGGCCGAAAGAGAGAAAGGGGGCCAGGCTCACCTTTTTTGGGGATGGTGGTGGAAATGGCAAGTAACAGCATGGCCAAGTGGGGGCCACAGGGCAATGAGTCAAAGGGGTGAGGTGGCTCGGTCGCAGTGGCCGACCACAACGGGCGAGCGCCGATACGTGGCGAGCGGAGCGCCGGAGCACGCGGCACGTTGTGATCGTTGTGGCACGCGATCTGGTGAAACAGAGTGCTGAGGTGGTTTTGGATGGCATCAGCATGTTTGTAAAGTGGAGAGGAGGGATGAGAGGCCAGGTCTCACTGTAAATTTTTAAGGTAGATTTTCTAACTTTTCAAACAAAGTATGCAATTATGTTATTTCCTCCTATATTTGATTCTACAAAACAGTGGGCAGCTGTGTCCTCTAGCATTGATGGCTACCACAATCCCACACTTCAAAATATGTAAAACTTTATTGTACAAATTAAGATAAATACGACAATAATGATGGTGAGGACATCATTTGTTTATCAACCGCTAGATTGACCAAGCTTTGAATTAGGTATAACCTATAAGCATGAATTACAGAGTATTTTTAGTGGTTAATTATGATAGTAAGAAAGTAAAGTACCCAGATTTGTGTGTAGATATTGTTCGTCAATAGGCGTCATTGAAATAAATGCGGAATTAATATTCATATCTTTCTAAAGATATAGGCAACTCAATATATTAATTGCCGAATCTCAATCCTTCGCTATAAAGGGCATCCTCCTGCTCCGATTCAATCAAACAACTATTACATAGAGTCTTCCGAGAGGTGCATACCAATCAATCTGCCGAACAGCCATAGAATTTTCTTTGCTTTTGTTTCACCAATGAATCAAGGTTTAGATGACCATATAGATGGCCAACAGCAAATAATTGGGTTGCCGTTCTTGACTTCTCTTGATCAGCACCGTCTAGAAGTGGATCGAGCTCTTCAAGCGCATGTAGGTTATTTTTTTGCTGTATTTCATTCTGAAGTTCTTAAGTTTTTGGCGACATTCTCTAATCTTGTTGTTTGTTAATTTTCTGACTTAAAACAGAACGAAGAGGTACGAGCAGAGCTGCAACAACAGATATCTTTACAAAATGAATCCCTATTGAACCTCGCGGAATCAATGGTAAGAGGTGCACTGGTGCAAAAGAACGAAGAGATTGCTCATTTATGCATTGAACTACAGAGCAGTCAAGGGGTTTTGCAATCTGCAATACAGGAAAGAGATGAGTGGATGTCCCTTGCTACACGGCTTTATGAAATGAATCAGTTGCTTATTTCCCTGGCTCCTATGCATGCATCAAATGCTCATGCACATGGTTCATCCACTGAACTGGAGTCTACAGGTTCTTGTAATCAAGCGTTGAACATGGAGGGAAGGGCTGTAGGGAGGACACACAAACACCCTAGTCTTGTCTGTAAGCTTTGTTGTGTGCATGATGCTTGTATGCTAATATTGCCATGCCAACACCTCTGCGCATGCAAGTCATGTGAGATCAATCTCACAGCATGCCCTATCTGTGATTCTGCAAAGGACAATGCGATCGAGGCTCGGTTTGGCTGATAAGAAAAGACGCAGGGCAGTGGGTCACAGATGTGGAGGGCATGTAATATCTCTAATAAAACTGGATATGGGTATGTTTTTCGTTGATTGTGCTGTAACAGTATGTCATGTGTCGCTACCAAAAAGTAGTTATCATTTTGTCTTCATAAAAATTATATAACCATGTATGAGTTTGTGTTGTTTATGTTTATCTTCGTTTTCATGCTCCAAACACATTTTAATTTGTATTGCTGTAATCTTTACTAAAACATCACCAACATCCGAGCCATGCCTTGTGATAACCATCGCAGTGCCTGCATCATGTCCCATTCCCAAAAGTCTGAAATCCTGCTCCAGCATCCCTCAAATTGTTCGGTCAACTATCTTAAGGCTGAGGTCACCAAACTACGTATCCTACCTACTACTTATATTTCAAACTTCACTCTATCTACAAGGTACCTAGAGTGTTTTGCATAGTCATATGCACAGCACAGCCTAGTGACAATAGGTAGCACAAGAGGACAGATGTAGAAAGAGATTGTATGGCTAATTAAAACCCCTGAGCTTGTTCTAGGGGGCATTAAAGAACTTCACCCCAAACTGGAAATTGCTGTTTCTCTAGCTGCACATCCACTGCACAGCTATATCATCAGTCATGAACATAAATGTCTACTCTGGCAATTCCTAAATCTCTGTTATATTCAGTTCCATGCAGCTGTTGCTTATAGCTGGCAGTTCCAGCTATTTGTTTTGTTTGCCATCGTATCTGGAGACTATGGTTACATTGGAGTGGTAGTAATGAGATTTGCTTGGTGGATGTGTTGGCACCGTTGAATATATGGGCTTAGCCTATCTATTAATTCCTAGAAAATCTCAAAGTCCTATGTGTGTGCAAAGAGTGGTGGAACTCTTTAATCCCTACCTTGCTAGTGGAAGGGGTGGAGCACCTACTTAAAAGTGGAGGCTCTCTTTAGTCCACACACACACGCTTGCTCATTGTTGCCACCTATCGTTGTTGCGCCGCCACTGTAGCCCTCTTCATCCTAAGCACTGACATGCATCCGCGAGAGAAAGAGAAGGTCTCCAGATCCCTTCGCCTTTGAGATCCTGCACCGGGAGGGTGAATAATGCTTTTGGGAAGCGCTCCACACGACTGCTCGCCTTCTTCACCATGCTCTTCCATCACCTTCTGATGCCGAAGGCCATCACCAATGACTTCTCCATCGCCTTCATCATTGCACCATCTACAACACCCACATCGTCCACAATTCGATCATCATCAATGCCGTCAGTACGAAATTGGCTCTAGCTGCTGACAAGTATAATTAGATCGATCTAATCTTTTTGTCAATGATGATTTGTGTGATCTTTGTCTGTTTGTGTTATCTAGTATGTTGGATGAGTATATGCTAGTCTGTGACATGTTATTGCATGATTTACTTTTAGAATTTAAGATGGATCTTGTCTAATTTCTCAACAATCAAAAAACCTTATTGTAGACAATTTCCTGAGTTAACTATGGCTGGATTTGCTGATGCATTGAGACCGGAGAAATTCTCTAGTGTGCACTTCAAGAGGTGGCAAGAAATTCTCTAGTGTACACTTCAAGAGGTGGCAAGTTAAGGTCAACTGGCTTACTGCTATGAATGTGTTCTAGGTAGTAAGGGCAAACCTGAGGGTGACCTTTCAGATGCAGATCTGAAGAGGTTTACCGATGCCAGTATTCTCTTTGTGAGATGCATTCTGAGTGTTCTTGCCAACCGTCTATCTGATGTGTATATGAACATAACAGATGTGAAGGAGTTGTGGGATACACATAATTCTAAGTTATGTGCATTGGACTGAAGCAGTGAACTGTATATCATGGAGAGCTTTCATGCCTACAAGATGGTCAACGATAAATCTATTGTTGAGAAAGCTGTTGACATACAGTGCATCACTTGGAACTCAAAATCCTTAAATGTTCTCTTCCTGATCAGTCTGTGGTTGGGTGCATTATTGCAAAACTTCCTTCCTCGTGAAGGAGTTTCACCACAACTCTAAACATATATAAAAGGACAAAGATATCAATTGAAAACCTGATAGTGTCCCATGATGTGGAAGAGAAGGTTCAGGATAAGGGCACTAAGGGTGGCAAGAACCAATCCATCACCAACACGGTTCAAAACCAGAAGAACCAAGGCAAGCACAAGGGAAGAACAAGTCTAACAAGACTACCAACATCAAGAAAAAGAAGATGAACAAGGCTGAGCTGCCCTGCTTCACTTGTGGTGAACTTGGACACTTTTTCCAAGGACTATCCGGATCGTGCAAACCATGGAGGGAAGATAGACATCAATGTGCACTCATCCAAGACTGTCAACATTGTGACCACTGACAATGCTGGAGATGCACAGTATAGTAATTTACCTACTATATTTTCAGTTTTTTAGTCTTCTGATTGGTGGATTGATATGGGTGCTAATGTTCATGTGTGTTCTAACATTTCTATATTCTCTTATTATCAGGTCACAAGGTATTGCTCTGTGTTAATGGGCAATGGGTTGGCTGCTTCTATTCTTAGCACTAGTATGGTGGATCTGAAGTTTACTTCAGGAAAGATTGTGCTGCTGAAGAACGTACATCATGTCCCCTCCATGAACAAGAATCTCATTTGTAGATCCCTTCTATGCAGAAATGGGTTTAAGGTAGTGTTAGAGTCCAATAAAGTAGTTGTAGGGTTACGGGGTATGCTACCATAGCATGAAAATATTTTTCTACTACCGCGTAAGACACAGAAACACGTACAAGCAAGAGATCATAGATCGTTACCACAAAACGCGCAGTGCAGTGGAAGACAAGTCGAGGCAGCCGAGTGTCGAGTCGCGCGCGCCAAGTCGATGCAGCGAGAAGAGACAATGCCGATTCCTCCAGACGATCTTGATCAAGAACCACTAGGCTGGCTCGCAACTAGTCGGTTGATGAGCGTAGCAGTCGTAGCAACGCCTCTACGATATCCACACATATGGAAAGCCAACGCCGAGTTCTAGCATGCTAGCACCACAAAATTAGTAGAGGATCTTGAGAGGCTGGACTAAGGCACAGCTAGGGTTTCACAGAAACCTTTTCTGTGATGGCTTTCACAGTGCACGTCCAAAACGATACCCTGAGCTGCGCCCTTTCATGCATATATAGTCTCCACTAATGGGCTTTAGCCACGTAAAGGCCCATTAGGATTCCAATTGGTTGTGAATCAAGTATTCGAGTCCCAATAAACGTCTAAGTGTGCATACCATATGCGAGCTTCCAAGCCAGACCCAATGGGTCGAGTCCTGATCGGACTCAGCATCGGCTCATGCCAGAGCCGATACGACTCAAAATCAGACCTGAAAATTGCCACACGGGCACATTTCCATTAGTAGTCATGCCGAGACATGGTTTATTTATTGGTAAAGGCTATGATTGTGGAGGCATGTTCCGCTTTTCTCTTTCAAATTTTAGAAATAAGTGTGTGAACCATATTTTTGGTGGTGTTAATGATGATGCGAGTATTTGGCTTATTTGGCACCCTTGTTTATGCCACGTTAGTTCTAGTCTTACGAAACAGCTTTCCAGTATGTGTTTAATTCCGAATTTCACATTTGCCAAAGGTTCTAAGTGCCATAGTTGTGTGCAATCTAAGCAACCTCGTAAGCCTCATAAACATGCTGAGGAGAGGAACTTGGCACCTCTAGAACTCATACATTTTGATCTATGTGAGATGAATGGTGTGTTCACAAAGAGTGGAAAGAGGTACTTCATGATGTTGATTGACGATGTGACTATATTTTGCTATGTTTATTTGTTGAAATCTAAAGACGAGACGTTAGACTACTTTAAAATCTATAAAGTTGAAGTTGAAAATCAACTTGAGAGAAATATTAAACGTCTTGGATCTGACTATGGTGATGAGTATTTTTCAAAAGTCTTTGATGATTTATGTGTGGAAGAAGGAATTATTCATGAGAGGACATGTCCCTATTCGTCTAAGTGTAACAAGATTGTTGAGAGGAAAAACCGCACGTTGACTCACTTGGTGAGCTCCATGTTTAACATTGCTGGTTTATCAAAGACATGGTGGGGAGGCTATATTGATTTCATATCATGTCCTTAATAGAGTTCCTAACAGAAATAAAGACAAAACTCTTTACGAGGAGTGGATTAGGAGGAAACCATCACTTTCTTACTTGGGTACCTGAGATGCTTGGCGAAAGTTAATGTTTCTATTAACAAGAAGAATAAGATTGGACCTAAGTGGTGGAATGTGTCATTCTAGGTTATGCTAAACGGAGCATTGCTTATAGATTTTTAGTAGTAAAATCTGATGCGCCTAATATGTATGTTGATAATATTATAGAGTCACGTGATGCTACATTCTTTGAGAATATATTTCTAATGAAAGATATGCATAGCAGTTCTGTATTTTGTTTTAAGATAATTCCCAAACTTAGGGCACCAACCGAGATTTTTGAATTACCACATGAGGTAATCCTAGAGGAGAATGACAATGGAGCTCCGAGAAAGAGCAAGAGATAAAAGGTTGAAAAATCCTTTGGTTATGATTTCATTGTGTACCTTGTGGATGACACTCCCACGTCTATAACTGAGGCGCTTGCATCTCAAGATGCAAATAATTGGAAATAAGCTGTTCAGAGTGAGCTATACTTGATTATCTCCAATGGGACTTTTGGAGTTAACTGAATAGCCCTACGGTTGCAAACTTGTAGGCTGTAAGTAGATGTTCAAGTAAAATCTTAGGCCTGATGATACTATTTAGAGGTACAAGGATCGGCTTGTGGCCAAGGGTTATACCCAAAAAAGGGTGAAGATTTCTTTGATACTTATTCACATGTCACTAGAATGATTACTCATCGTGTACTGTTTTCCCTAGCTACCTCATATGGTCTTATCATTAATCAAATGGATGTTAAGATAGCTTTCTTTAATGGAGAGTTGGATGAAGAAATTTACATGGAACAGACTGATGGGTTTGTAGTAAAGGGTCAAGAAAGCAAAGTGTGTAAATTATTGAAATATTGAGAAAGAACAAGAGAATTGGTGTCAACCAATGAAATATTCTCAGATTATTGGTTTGCACATGTATCTCTCTTGCACTACCAGACCCGATATATCATTTGCTGTGAGCAAATTCAGTAGGTTCATGTCTGACCCAGGTTGAGATCGCTGGCATGCACTTGAAAGGATCATTTGAAGGGAATAATGAGTTAGGGGATTCGCTATTCAGGGCACCGTGCTGTGCATGAGGATATATTGATTCGAACTGGATATCTGATGTTGATGAGCATTATGCCACCGGTGGATATGTATTCACATTTGGTGGTGGTGCCATGTCATGGAGGTCTTATAAATAGACTATCTTGATGAGGTCAACCATGGAGGCAAAGCTAACTGCTTTAGATATAGCTTTTGTAGAAGCAGATTGGCTCCGTGGTCGTTGAAAAACCAATAACGGCTATTCTCATGAATTGTGATAATCAATCTGTGATTGCGAAGGTGAACAGTTCTAAGGTTGACACAAAGTTATCAAGAGACGTCAGAAGACTAGTAAAATCTATTAGGAAAATGAGAAACTCTGGAGTAATAAGTGTGACTTACATTCAAATAGACAAAAACCTGGTAGATTCCTTTACGAAGGGACTATCATGTGATAGAAATTGCATTGATGAGATAGGTATGAGACCCATATGAGTTGCCATAGTGGTCATCCAGCCTTTATGATCAGAGGCCTCATGAATTACCTTCTGGGTAAAACAAGCTATTGGTGAACTGAATAACAATTAACCCTCTCTGTGTGAAGATGCAACACTATCAAAAGTTGCAAGGCAGGACGACTTTATGCCTTAATGTGTTTCCGTTGGCTTTGATTAAGCAAAGATGTTGTCCTACAAAGCATTCTTGAAAGAATACACCTATATGAGCCCGACTGTATAATATCATAGTCTATGAGACTTGGGTGATCTTTAGTAATCTCGTGAACAGACTAGGGAGTATGACGCATATGCTCGACCCGCTGAAGGGACTACTGGCAGCCAGATACAAGCTATGAATTTAAGTAAAACTTGTTCACACAAAACATGCAATTCAAGGCATAATCCATTGTTCAAGTTGTGAATGAGTGTAACTTGAAGCTCTAGTCAGAAGTTCAACTTCAAAGTCTCTATTGAAACACTAGTATATAAACAGTAACGAGTAATTACAAATCTCTAAATGGGCATTTGAGATCTGGTGGGGGGATTGTTGAATACATGGGCTTAGCCCATCTATTAATTCCTAGAAAATCTCAAAGGCCCTTGTGTGTGCAAAGGGTGGTGGAACTCTTTAGTCCGACCTTGCTAGTGGAAGGAGAGGAGAACCTACAAAAAAGGGGAGGCTCTCCTCTCCCACTAATTCATTGTGTGAGGGAAGAATTTAAGAGTCCACTTGCGCATGCTCACTCACCTCACCGGGGCAGGGCGCATGGTACCTATGTGAATGGATTGCTGAAATCCGGTTCCTAACCTTGCGGGAGCGCGGCTTCATTTTGTGGTTCTAATTTTTGGTGACTTTGGCCTTAAGTTTCGAAGTCCTTATCTTATCGAGATCGTGATCGTGACACAAGATCAGATCGTGTGTCTCTATATATAAACAGCCAATAGGCATCACCAAACACACATCAGAAAACCTAGGGTTTTGCCACCTCTTCTTACTACACCTCCACAATAGCCCTCTCAATCCCAAGTATCAACGTGCATCTATGATTGGGAGAGCAGGTCTCTAGAACTCTTCGCCTTCGAGATCCTACACCGGGAGTAGGCGAATATGGTTTTTTGGGAAGTGCTTCGCACAACTACTCGTTGTCTTCACCACAGTTCATCCATCTCAAGTCATGTCGTAACCAAAACCATACACATATTTGACATAAACTCTAACATGCATCTCCCAAATGTTTGTCAGCTGCTGATTAATGCCAGTGGAGGACGAGGTTGGCAAGGACACTATGGACACTGTTGTGGTTGCCGACGACCTTATCCAAGTGAACACAACCTTTTTCTAAGCATTTAATTGTCTAAATCATTGACAATTGACTCTGTAGAAATCAATTGTTTCAGCATCTATTGTTCAAATAAAAATATTTTATTATCTAGCAATCATGAACAAAAGGATGCCTCAATGGAGCGTTGCCATGGCTTGCCACCAACATGTAGCACCGCCACACTAGCATATGTGGACATGGTGACGCCACCATCTCTGCTCGGTGACTCATGTGGAATTGGAATGAAATTGAGTGCACAAAATGGATCTCTGTAGGCACAACTGTTGGGATACTAGGAATGCAGCGGTGCCCATGTGAGATCGTGCTATAGTATTGCAGCCTACCTCATCAGCATCTATGAGACAGAGGGTGTGCCTTTGCTCTGAACTCCACCATTTAAATGCATCAGACCGTCTAATGTGTACCACTGGATAGTCCGGTGACTTCAACGTATAGTTGGCACCAAATGGGGGATTCAAATGTTGCATGCACCGAACCGTCCGGTGGATCCGGTGGTGTATCCATCGGACTGTCCAGCCCAGAGGGCCTATAGGGTCTATTTGGTTGCAAGTTTAACTGTAGTCCGCCTCCGATCCCTGGCCAGCCTAGCTGAGGGCAGGCTCCCTAGGGCCGGCGTCTTCTGTTGGCTTTTGTTTGGTTCCATTCCCTGTGTAGCTCGTCCAGCAAGAGATTTTGTTTGGTTGCCTGTACTGGACTCTTGGCTCAAGTTAGTCTCTGTTTGGTTGCCCGGACAGGTTCCGTGGGCTTCAATCTCTTTTGCCAAAATGGCTAAGTCCCTGGCAATCCAAGTTGTGATGGGTTCCAAAAACGCTTTTAGGACTACCAACTAGTGAGGAATCATTATAATGTGGCGATATACCTCAATAACCATGAATAAACATCGACAATTGGCATCATTAGCATTCAATAGTCAGTCATAACATGTCACAGATTACAGCAAGGACCATACAACAAGCGAAGTTGATCTTGTTAATTAATCAGAGAGCACAATAGGCCAAGACTACAATTACAACGAACTGGATAACAATGATACAATCTTTGATTCCCCATCTCTTATTTCTAGCTAAGTCTTTGGTCATGAGTTTTGAGCAGTCCTCCACACCTCCATAATCTATTCTTGTTCCTAAGTACAGGGCGAATGCATCTAATGCAGCTCGCTCAGATGCATATCTCTTGAAGGACGAATTCTTGAACCCAGAGACTTGTTCATTGTACAGTGACCATTCGTTGTAAATCCCAGGCTTGTGCCCACGGAAAACAACATACCAAGGCATGATTCAACCTAAAAAACATACCAAGGCATTATTTTTGGTGATGTTGGCCTCAGATTACTGACCGTGATCATCATTTGATGTATAGGAGCACTCATGTTTGGTAAAAATCAGGTGCAGACTCACAGAAACACCAGAACAGAAGCAAACACCGAACACGATGCAGAAAGATAAACAGCAGCACGGCATTTGCACAAAACAGCAAGTGGACAGATGCAAAACACCAGAACAGAAGCAAACACCGAAATAACAGAACTCAAGGCTGATAAACCCACATGAGTGCTCCTCATCATCAGTTTGTGTCAATCATCACAGGCCGACAGAAATAACAGGTCAAATAATAAACATTGGTGCTCCAGAAAACCATCACAGCCAACAATAATAATAATAGGTCGAATAACAAGGAACAGTGAAATCATTACAGCCAAGATTGCTATCATCACAACCAACAAGCATGAATGGAATAGCAAGTTTTTTTCCAACTAAGAAATGACATCGAGTCTCAGCTCACAGTTCTTCAATTCCCCACCATCCAAGCCTCCAACCAGCATAGGATAAACATTTCCTAGCATCCATCATAGATCTAACTACTGCCAATGAGTCTGCAGTCCTAAGTGCTACAATTACTTACAAAAGGACTGATTCAAAGAACCAGTAATTTCTGTCCAGTACAACTAAGTGTGGTCAGATTTGTTAGCTATAGGTCAGAGCCAAATGTCATCTAAACCCACAGCCTAAGTTTGGTTAGAAGCTCTACAAAAGTGGTCTAGGTGGTTAAACTACTGCAGTCTACATGTAGTAGTTTTTGGCCAGGTAGGTCCTCAGCCACAGGTCCCTATCCTCTGGTGTCATCTCCACAAACATCAGCCCATTAGCCTTCTTCTCAGTGAGATGCTCCAGCGCTGCCATGAGAGCCTCCCTTGTGTAACCAAGACAGTTCATCATAGCTTGATACAACCCTAGGAATGGCATCACTCACAGCAGTAGTAAAGCCCTTGATAGCATCTGTGAGGCCACACATAAGCGTAACCTCATCATCTGCTACCCTCTTTCTTTTGCCTCTCTTGGTGGGTTCAACCTTGGGCTTGGTCTCTGAATGAAAGGTCTCTTCCTCGACTTGGATGGGAGTGTCAGCATCCAAGTCAATTGTCTCAGCTTTAGGAGGAATCTCAAGTGGTTCATTTGACCCCCATAGCATATCTAACCTTGATGTGACCATTGTACTGCTCTTGGTCAAGGGAGATCATGAAATTGTTGTCATCCCAAAGTGCACCACTCAGATTTTTTAGCCTACAGATCTTACCCCACTTAGCCCTCCACTTCCTAAGGTGGTTGTACACCTGAGTACCACTAACAGGGACCCCAGCAAACTCTGATAGGTCTTTGGCAACTGCATTGCACTGCACCTCTTTAAACCCCTTTTCAGTCCTTTGCCCTTCACTAACCATGTCATGTCAGCAAACCTTCTCAAGATAAAGCCAGACCTAGCAGCATCCCAGTGGAACCTAGGTACTGGTCCTCCATTCCCTTCCTCCTGCCCCACCTCCTCAACCATGTCATTGTCTCCTAGGTCCATAGCCTAAAATATTTTTGTTTCAAAAGTCTTAGGCAATAGCACTCAGAATTCAAACAAAGATCAAGAAATACAGATAGGTCCAATGGTTTCAGAGGCATTAACATAACATTCAATGCATTGCTACTTAGGTTATCAGAGTAGCTATCCATAACAGTACATAATAA
Organism: Paspalum vaginatum; assembly: GCA_030272315.1. Lineage (NCBI taxonomy): Eukaryota > Viridiplantae > Streptophyta > Magnoliopsida > Poales > Poaceae > Paspalum > Paspalum vaginatum. The sequence continues at coordinate 38,366,336 of CM059013.1, forward strand.
ATGTCAAATCATTAACATTGGTCTCATACATGAGTGCTACATCATCAAATGACACTAGTAGATTGCCCACCCCTACATAACATAGTCAAGGATTATGCCCAGCCCTTGCAGCCCACATCTGGTCAACCAACATGTCCCTCAAGGCAACCTAGGCAAGATTATCTGGGTTGTTCTCATCACTGCCTAGATCTTGTTCTTGATTGCCTTCCCAGGAAGCCTCAGAGGGCACATGTTCATCAACTCCATGCCTCAAGATCCAATTATGAAGGATGCAGCAAGCTAGGACAAGCTTCACTTGAGTTGGAAAGGGATGGAAGGGCTTGTTGTACAATATTTTGAACCTATTCTTCAAAGCACCAAAGGCCCTCTCCACAGTGACCCTTAAGGCTGAGTGTCTTAGGTTGAATAACTCTTTAGGATTCTAAGGCCTCCTAGTTCCAAATTCTCTTAGATGGTACCTTGTGGATCTGTAAGGTGGTAGAAATCCTGGCTTGGCTGCATAACCAGCATCAAACAGGAAGTACTTCCCTAGGATGAGGAGAAATTATCAGACATAGCTAAGAAATTGTCAAGTATTAGTGGTTTCTATGGGCTCTAGTTACCTTGGGGGACTCTAAGTCCATCATCCCTCTCCAATGCATCAGCCAGGACACAAGCATCATGGGCTGAACCCTCCCACCCAACAAGCACATAAGTAAATCTGAGATCAAAATCAACTGCTGACATAATTCTGAGTTGTGGTGTGCTTTCTTCCTAGAAATGCTACCTTCTCACTAGCTGGAACTCTAGCTAGAACATGAGTCCCATCAATAGCACCTACACAGTCCTAAAAGAGTGCAACATATGCTCAATTACAAGGTATGGGTGGGTGTCAAACATAAGTGGACAGAACATAATTATGGCTAACCTTGAAGAAAGGGTTCCATCTTGGACTATGCAGTATTTTAGTTGGGGTAGCAGAGGAGGGTGGAAGGATCATCTCATTCCTTAGTTCACCAACAGCAAATAGAACCTCGCGGAATAAATGGCTAATAGTTTCTGTGGACCTCCTAAAGGATAGCCCAATTACTACAAAATCTCTGGTTGTGACCGACAACATGAAGGAACATGGCAACTTGTTCCTCCACCGAACTATGCACGCTATCCTTCAACAACTCTCTAGTGCGGAAGAGGTCACAGAGCTGAAAGAAAGGGGCCCTCTTCATTCTCAACAGATCAATGCACCTTGTGTCGTCTGAAATTGTAAATGAACATGAGGTTCTGCTGTCTAATTTCATCTCTAGCTGCCAGAGGAGCATAGGAGATGCGCCGGTTCGACTGGGAATGCAACCTAAACCTCACAAACATCCAAGCTGCAAGAACCACAACTACTGCTGCACCCCTCCGAACAAGACGGCGCTGAGATTGTTCATCCATTCTAGTTTGAGAGAAGAAAGATCAGATTAGAGAAGAGAGTACCCTAGGGGAAGGGCAAATCTACTGGACTAGTATGTCATAGCATAATATCACTTGAGCAAGGATGCTACAACCGAGGTTGGCCTCCCATTGCTCATGTGTAATCATTGACCAAGTAAAAGAAATTCATATGACTAGCTCATCACAGAACCTAATAGCAATGCTCATTATTTTTCCACATCATTGATCATTCTACCTTAAATCAGACCAAATCGACGAACAAAATGGCAAGAACATAACATCAGTTCAATAGATCTACACCACAAGAATGCAGATCTAGTAAAACCATCATCATACCTAGCAACAGAAAGAAGCAAGCAATGCTCATTATTTTTCGACATCATTGACCATTCTACCTTAAATCAGACCAAATCGATAAAAAAAAGGCAAGAACATAACATCAGTTCAATAGATCTACACCACAAGAATGCAAATCTGGTAAAACCATCATCATATCTAGCAACAGATAGAAGCAACGCAAGTCCATAGCATAGATCAAGTACGATATCATAGGGAAAATAACGTAATAGTAACAACATCGTAACAAAGAACATAGATCGACGAAGAATCGCCACGGAGGACATGCATGCGAAGCATCGAGGTCAGAGGGGAGGGGAGGAGCAGAAGAAGAAGGTCATCACGAACCTGCACCTACCGCGAACAAGGAGCGAGGAAGGCTCGCCGGCGGTGACTGTGAGGGAGGAGCGCAGTGCGGAAGAGAGGGGAGAGGAGACCTGAGAGAGGAAAGGAGGAGACGAGAGGCAATAGACGACTGGCGCAAATGGGAGCAAGGGAAACCCTAGCTCCGCGAGGCGCAAGGGAATAGCCACCGAAGGCCGCCGCGGGGCTCAAGAGAGCCCAGCGGGGCATGGCCAGGATACAACGGCCGATTCGGCCGTTCGCCCAGAGCCACCCCGCGGGCCTCTCCTTGCACTCTCAGGGCCGGGCTACAGAAAGTGGTTCCTTTGCCAAACAATGGGCCACGTCCTGGGGTGGGCTAGCCAGCCCACTAGGCAGGCAACCAAACAGCCCCATAATGGCTAGTTTCTTATGTTCTCTACTATTTAAAGGCCCCCATATTCTCATTTGCTACCATTGCCACCTGAGATAATTCACACACACACAAAAGTCAGTTGAGCACAAAAATACACAAATTTTTTGAGCTTTGGGTCTAGAGACTTGACATAGAGACAGAACCTCTTGCATGAGGTTGATCAAGTGAAGACCAAGGCTTGTTACTCTTGGTGACCATGATCATGACGACCAAAAGAGCGACCTAGAGGGGGGTGAATTGGTTGACACCTAAAACTTGCAACCCCAAAACCCTCTCTTCTCAAATGTGCAAGATCACATTACCAAGACAAGGCAACTAACCCTAGGAAACGTAGAGGAAAGCCTAGCAGAAGCACTCGCTCTCAATGCTGATCGAAAATAATGCAAAATGAGCTAATAGCAGCCGGGACAGAGCATCTGACAGTCCGATGGTCACACCATCAGACAGTCCAATGGTCCAACGAAAACCCGAACAGAAAGAGCCTCTTAGGCACCCAGCGACCATCGGACGGACGGTCCGATGGTGGCAAAAACCACAAAAGTGGTCGAGCCTCGGATCCTTCTACTAGACACGAAACTTGTCCGATGGTCACACCGTCGGACGGTCCGATGGTGACCTAACTGGTCCGATGGTCTCAAGCAGACAAAAATCAGCGCACGAATTGACCAAGAACTGAACCAAATCTTGATCAAATTGACTCCAAACTTCACCAAATTTCACAAGGAATTTGTCTAGGCCATGGAGTATTCCCAATAGATCAAGGCAATGCCCTTTGATTTCCTCCACATATTTGACTTGTCCCCAAAGTGAAGTCCACAAGTCAAGAATGAAAGATGTTAGGGCTGCTCTTGTAGCATGAGATTTGGCACACTAAAACCACAGTCTCCCCGAGTCCTAGCAGTCCAAAACACCGGCAAGAGAAAGATCTTAGGCTTGGTCAAGAACAAACACACCAAAAGACCAAAGAACCAAGATCAAAAACCAATCAAGAGAGGGAGAAGCAAGAACACACAAGGAGCTGCACGAATTCCATCTATTAATGGCCCAAAGGCGTCTCAAATTCTGGTTACAAGATGGGGATTCGATCACCCAAGCAGCCACCCACTTCCTACCCTCTAAAAGTGGAGACTTGATCACTCAAACCTCACTAATCTTGTTGCTCTTTGCTTGGTGATGGAAATAGAGCTCTAACCCTAGCTCTAAACAAGTCTAATCAGCCAAGAGAGATGGCTTGCGGCTGCCATCTCCTTATTTATACTACATCTCTATTGCCCTAAGGCAGTTTGTACTTAACCCACTATATTACAGACTCATTACACTAAAATGCCTGTAGAGGCTAGAAAAGACCGCAATAACTCGGATCAACGGCCACAATGGGGTCCTCGACATCTTTAGTTTCTCCACCTTCACGTGATGTCTTCCACGTGTCCAAAGCTCATCCCTCGGGGGTAACTCCAGTTTCTGGAATACCGGTAACCTGCCCATGGTTTTGTCGATAGCACCAGGAAACGGTTTTGGCCCCTGGTTTCGACGCTCGAAGCAGGAAACGATAGTTCGGCCTCCAGTCTTGAGTGATTTTATGGCTCACTGACACCATCCCGCACCCAAGGTCTCTCTTATGGGCTGAGCCTAACTTGGGCTACAAACCAAGCCACCCGCCAGTCTGTTCGGTAGGGATTTTGTCACGCCACAGTAGCACTTGGGCGCCGCCACCAGGTCACGCTTAGGTGGACTTTCCTCTAGGTCACACTTAGGAGGTGCCCATTCGTTCTTCAGCAAGTATTCGGTGTTGACAAGCACTCATCACAGCCAGGACGAAAGACCGAACTCACACTTGAGTCCCTTAGATCACCTAGACGGCTTGCGAGTCATGCCTCTTGGCGAGCTTACCGAAGATTGTGGAAAAGCAATAGAAGGCCCTTGTGCAGGCATTGTGCACGTTCGGAGTCCACTACTACGGAGAAGAGATGGACATCCACTGAACAAAGCACTTGATCTTTGTGCGGATCAAGGGGGACCTTAGGCCTTGTGTGGCGGCTCCAACGTGGACTAGGGGGGAAGCACGACTCCTCCATACCTTGGTTGTCTCTCTTCCATTACATCCCACATTTCTTTCATGCAATTTACATTACGCACTTACTTTCATATTTACATTCCTAGAATTTCATGCTTGGCTATAGATCGTAAAACTTGTGTTATTGTGTAGCAACCTTGACACACTTTCTAGGCATTAGGGTGAATTGAGACTTGATCGATACAATTTAATTTCAGATTTTAAGTGCAATTTAACCCCCCTGAACATCTTGATCCCTTCACTGGTACCAGCCCAGCCTGCACTGGGGATAGATGCAGGCCACACCTAGCTTGTGTTGCAGCATGTAAGCCTCAGCTATTTGGTTGCCTGCTTCGGGTCGGCAAGGATAAACTGCATTTATTATTACACTGGTGGGATTAGAATAGAAAAGTTCAAAATATTTTTAAGACATTATATATCAAGTGTGGTCTATTTTGTTTATAAAAATTTCAGGAACACAAATATGAAATTGCTTCTGTAATTAGATGTCTTAATCAAGAGATATGAATATAAAAAACAAGTTGCAAAAACTTGTTGGTTATTGTACCATGTTGGGTTAGCGCATACAACGCACCTGCATGCTAAGAGATGCTCCACCTCTTGCCAAGAGCCCGGCGAAGGACACTTTTGCATGCGCGCAGCCCAACTCTCACATCTCTCCACCCATCCAAACATGAGCACTCCAAAAGATTTTGCATGGATGGCATGCAAGCAACCAAACAGATGGATAGAGAACCACCACCATTTTTGCGGCTTCCTCCGTCGACGGAGGCGCCTCACCCCTCGTCTTCTCTTCCCTCCCAGCCCACTAGGGACCCCAACTGTGCATGCCACATCCACAGCTCATTCTACCATGTGACCCCAACAGGTCCTCCGTTCCACCTGCAGCGCTCATTGACCCCACAAATTCCGCATGCCACAAGGATGGCCAACTGCGGCATTAATCGGTTCGCCACCCTGATCTCCTCTTCCCTTCTCTTTCTCTTCTCGCGCGGGCACTACCTCCTCCCCCCTCCTCCGGCCTCAGATTGGGTAGATTATTTTTCTTCTTCTCTCCTGGATTTAGTTAATTATTACTGTACCTGCATTAACTGTTTGGTGATAATTATGCATTTTTTGCATCGCAGAGCCTTTTTTCCTTTGATCGCATATTCAGACGACATCGACTTTAATCAGGTCCGCATATGTTGAGATTTGGTCGCTTTTAATTTCTCTTGTGTACGTGGGATCAGATTCTTGTAACCAATTGATGATATAAAAGACTTAACTTACCAAACCATGATTGCATAGGACTGCGAAGGTAGGCTGAGTCTAATCAATGTGAGGGAGTAGGGAGTAATTAGACAGGCAGGCTTATATAAACAGATGCGCATGTTCCCAGCCCAGTCATTGGGAATTAGGATCTTGTGTTACTTAGAGATTCCTAAACTCCTCATGGGAGGACTAGTGTCAAAACAACAACAGAAACGTGAATGACATTGCATAACCAAGGGATCAGGCTCCATGGTCCATGTGGTAAAACTGCAGAATGTCTTATGTCTTCATTTCTCTTATGTTTATTTATCAATGCATCTTCTGAGAATTGAGTCCACCTGCAGGATCCATCTATATTCGGACTACAAGGGTCCCAGCACCATTAAATGTGATTTGGTTTGCAAAGGATGTGTTCTCCAGGATAATGACACTTTAGCTTCTTGTGCACCTTATTATCTGGAGACTTTTTCTCTTACTGTGATACAATGGGGAAGCACTCTGCTGAGTCGGGGGTTAGTATGCTCTTGCATGGAGACCTGGACATACAGATAATTGAAGCAAAATGTCTCCCCAATATGGATCTCATGACAGAGAGGATGCGGAAATGCTTTACTGGGTATGGTGCTTGCAGCACCGACTGCGGGAAGTCTGATCCACACCCAGATATGAGGAAGATCATCACTAGTGATCCATATGTTTCAGTTTGCCTCTCAGGAGCAACGGTGGCACAAACACGAGTCATTGCCAACTCAGAGAACCCTAAGTGGGATGAACACTTCTATGTTCAAGTTGCGCATTCAGTTAACAGAATTGAGTTCCTTGTAAAGGACAATGATGTTTTCGGGGCGGAGCTTATTGGTGTGGCTTCAATACCAGTTGAGCACATCACGCCAGGTGATACAGTCAGTGGCTGGTTTCCAATTTCTGGTCAGTACAGTAATCCTATGAAGCCATCTCCTGAACTGCATTTGTCTATTCAATATAAGCCACTTGAGATGAACCCATTATACAAGGATGGAGTTGGTGCCGATGGCCGTCACAGTGTTGGTGTCCCAAATGCTTATTTCCCTCTTAGGAAGGGTGGTAGGGTCACACTATATCAGGATGCTCATGTTCCAGACAATTTCCAACCTCAAATTGAGATTGATGGTAGGAAGACATATGAACAAAACAAATGCTGGGAAGACATTTGTCATGCAATCATTGAGGCCCATCATCTTATCTATATAGTTGGCTGGTCCTTATATCACCCTGTGAAGCTTGTAAGGGAATCAACAAAACCTATTCCCAATGGGAACCCACTAACCATTGGGGAACTTTTGAAACGCAAAGTTCAAGAAGGAGTCCGTGTTATTGTGTTGCTTTGGGATGACAAAACATCACATGACAAATTTCTCTTAAAAACGGTAGGATTCTTTCCTACTCTAGAACCTCTCATTTCCTACTTTGGTGAAATGGCTAACTATATGAATTACTTCACTGTTATAATGTAAATGGTTGTCATGAGGTAGACACATAGCAAACAAGGGTGGCATAGTATTGTTATCTAATTACTACATCATAATAATGAAAGGATGAACATAGTAACTGAAAAGGTAGAGATATTTTGACCCCTTTCTCAAATAATAATCATTCTAGACATTTTTAGAAAACACAATGAAAGATTAAAATGATCATAATACCCCTCTTTTTTTAACAGCGTACCCCTCTTAAGCACATGAAAAAGGACAAAGTGACGCATGCAATAGATTGCCCTACTTTTATTATTGGTAACAAACTCAATCAATTGGTGTTGCATGCGAAGGATGACTTGTTCGACAATTTCCAGAGTGTAGGATGACTTGTTATTTAGAACGGACGGAGTAATATTCTTCCCTTGCGGTCAATGCCTGGTGTCTTCTAAGATTATTATCAAGATGAATACACAAATAACCAATCTAGTAAGCTCAAGTGTTAAACTTTTGAATATGCATACTATTGTGTTCCTGTTTTTCCCCTATCTTATTCCCTTATTTTCTTTGATCTTTTGTTTTGTCTGGGTTTCTTTTGTACTTGTTAAATGCCTAAAGAATGTAGACCTACATGTTCCAATTGCTGCTCTTGTTGTTTTGACTACGAGAGCATGCTTGCTGTTTTTTTTTTTCGAAGAATAGTCTGATAGAAATGCTGTAGGTGGAATGCAGGATGGGCTCATGCATACACATGATGAGGAAGCTCGAAAATATTTCAGGCATTCAGGTGTCCATTGTGTGTTGTCTCCACGCTATGCTAGCAACAAACTTAGCATTTTCAAGCAGCAGGTTTGGATATTGTTTCTCCCTTGTGGTCACATATACTTAACGAATTGCTGCATTGCTGATTTCAGCGTATCGAACTTGTATTCTTATTAACTCTGTTTGTCCTTTAATTTGTTCTCTCATATGCATTGTCGCTCACACGCTCTCAACTTCCTATATACAATCTCCTTCCAAACATGAACTTACATTTTGCCACACATAAAAAGTGCTGATTGAACTTGTACGGAAGACACCCACTTGCATTTTATTAGATCGGTCTATATTTCTTCATTTGATTCAGATAAAAAGTAGTGAGTCAGAGATAAAGTTTGAAATTTGATATATATGATGTTGTGGAAAAAAAAATTTTAGTGTTGTGTATGATATAGCATTCTCTTGGAGAAAACCTTGAGTACAAAACTATGATGATCTTTTGATAAGGTATATCAGCATTCTGCATGCATATCCATAATTAAACTATTGGTTCAGATGTTACAATTCATAGTTCGTAGGTCCTACATATTTGGTGATAACACTTACACTCCTACATCTGAATCCTGTAAAATGACATGCTAATATATCTTAGAAAACATGTTTTCTTCTCCAGGTTGTAGGAACTTTGTTTACACACCACCAGAAGTGTGTCATTGTAGACACCCAAGCCACAGGAAACAATCGAAAAATTACTGCTTTTATTGGTGGTCTAGACTTGTGTGATGGCAGATATGATACACCTGAGCACAGGCTTTTCAAGGATCTAGACACTATTTTCAAGGATGATTTGCACAACCCCACATTCCCCGTCAGTTTTATACCATCTATTCATTTCCCTCTCCAACTATGTCGATGACCCTCTTACTGAATTTTCAACACTAATATTGACAATGTCAGCATCATTGTATAATGACAGGTTAATAAGTATGGACCCAGACAGCCATGGCACGATTTACACTGCAAAATTGAAGGTCCTGCTGCATATGATGTACTTACAAACTTTGAACAGAGATGGAGAAAATCTGCAAAATGGAAAGTCAGTGTCCGAAGAGCTGTAAGTTGGCATCATGATACATTGGTAAAAATAGATCGGATGTCATGGATTGTTTCGCCATCTGCAGATGAATTAAATGCACATGTTTGTGATGAAAAGGATCCTGAAAACTGGCATGTGCAGGTATGATCAGTTATTCATATTGAGATCAAAGACGTATCGCCTCTATGTGAGTATTACACTAGGTTTTAGATACTTTGTTTAACTTCTCATATATGGTTAGGTTTTCCGATCAATTGATTCAGGATCTGTAAAAGGATTCCCAAAACTTGTTCAAGAGGCTGAATCCCAGGTATGATCCATTTTGGCAAGTTGAAATAGCAATGCAGTGTAATATTTTTGTAATAGAGACTTTGTATAATTAACTTTAACATTAAAAATGTAAGCTTCCTATCTGAACATTGGTCATTTCAGTGAGATGCTATTTTACCCTTTTGTTCTGCAGAATCTTGTATGTGCAAAGAATTTGCAGATAGATAAGAGCATACACAATGCATATGTGAAAGCCATCAGATCTGCACAGCACTTTGTCTATATTGAAAATCAGTACTTTATTGGATCTTCATACTATTGGTCTGCACACAGAAGTGCAGGTAAGAGGTTGACTTTTTGCTACATTAATTATTTCTGGTTTGTCTAGCTTTGTTCTTTACCTGCCTATTTGTATCATCATTCCCTCTACATCAGGCTTGCTTTTGGAGTTTATAATATTCATTGTTTCACTGTTTTCACTACTAGAACATGGTTTAATACTTTAATTCCAGATCTGTTACAAGTTACCACAAGCAATTAGTGACCTTGCTATAGCATTTCGCAGTATTACAAAATGTAGCAAAAACCCAGAGGAACAGTTGAACTTTTTGCTACCTGTCCGAGGTAAAAAAAATATCATAGATAGACATGTTTGATTGGAAAAGGTGATGGAAGCAACTAACATGTAGTGCATATACCATTGATGTATTTTTCTAAATCAAAATTAGTAAGGCCAATCCAGGTTATGATTTTGATATTCTTTTGGAAACAGGTGCTGAGAACCTGATACCAATTGAATTGGCCATAAAGATTGCAAGAAAGATTAAAGCAAAGGAGAGGTTTGCAGCATACATTGTTATACCAATGTGGCCTGAAGGCAATCCGACAACCGCTGCTATGCAGGAGATCCTCTATTGGCAGGTTTGCTCCTTCTCATGGCCGCATTGTCATTGAGAAAAACTGATGAGATGTCTTTCGTTTTCCTGATATCTTCTTCGTTGCTCCCATTTGATCTCTTCAAGGGACATACTATGTCCATGATGTACAAGATTGTTGCAGACGCTCTCCGGAAGGAGGGTTTACATGAAAGCCATCCACAAGAGTACCTGAACTTCTATTGCCTTGGAAAGCGCGAAGCCTTGAATGATATTTCGCCAGTGGGAAATTCCAATGAGAACTCTGCACTGGTAACTTCACTTCATTCTTGAATATGCTGCCCCAATGTTGCAATTAGATCTGCTTTATAAGGATAGACTGTCTTCCTTTCTTGTCTTCCAGCGTTTGGCCCAGAAGTTCAGGAGGTTCATGATCTATGTGCACTCAAAAGGGATGATTGTCGATGATGAATATGTGCTCATCGGATCGGCCAACATAAACCAGAGATCTATGGATGGCTCACGGGACACCGAGATCGCCATGGGCGCATACCAGCCTCACCACAGCTGGGCGGGAAGCGGCGGCAGCCCTCCACGTGGACAGGCATGACTCTCCTCTCTATGGAACTCTATGCACAACAGGTAGAGCTCACTGCGGCTCATAATTCCTGACACATGCGCGGGCTGCATGTTCGTCTACAGGTGTATGGGTACAGAATGTCTCTTTGGGCGGAGCACCTGGGCACGGTCGAGGAGTGCTTCCGCCAGCCAGAGTCTGGGGAATGCGTGCAGCGGGTGAACCAGATGGCAGATGACAACTGGGCGTGCTTCGTCTCTCCGCAGCCGCAGATGGTGGATATGAGGGGCCACCTAATGAGGTACCCCGTGAGGGTTGACCGGGATGGGAGGGTTGGGCCGCTGCATGGGCAGGAGAGCTTCCCGGACGTCGGCGGCAAGGTGCTGGGCACACACTCATCGCTCCCCAATGCGCTGACGACATGACGTGGATGCATGGGGCTTGAAGAAAGCTCGAAGGAGTGCATGAAGAACTGATGTGCAACAGGTGCTTGATAGTTGTTAAGTACTATGGAGAGTCTAATCATTCAATTTCTAGCATTAAGGCTGTTTTGAAAGTATATATGTGGGCTAAGAGATTGAGCATTGTGCGGAGGCATCCATGTTATGTTAAATAGTTAATTGGACTTAGAATTAACTAGTTCCATCAACCCGTGCGTTGCATGGGCTTTTGGGATATGCATATTTACGCAGCTATGTTTTTAGTACTTTGTTGTTATGATTTAGGATAAATACAATACTGATACTACAATATAGAAATTCTTTATGATCTAGATCACACAATCATTTCTTTGATATAAATTCAGAGATCTACATATATGTAAAACTGGCACAGTGTGAGGAATCCTGCTGGCATAAGCCCATAACTATTTTATGAACATTAATAATTCGGTAGAACAACAGGTGATTCCTATCTTCTCCTTGTTCAATTAACTATTTTATGAACATTAATAATTTGTGTCCTTATCATGCATCCTAGTTTGAACGTAACTGCAGAGCATATATTGGAGTCTTCTTTTTTTATGTGCATTCATATTCGTTTCATCAATGAATGTTTTTCCTTAAAGTACATACAAATCACAATATGTATCTAAGTTTTAGAAAAGTAATATTTTTTCGATAAAGGAAGCTTATATTAAAGTTACCAAGTACGTTACATCAAGAGGATACAAAGCCTTGGTACAAACTTCCGGCTTCTGCCTAAAGCACGCAGCCATCTAAAGAACGAGAACGCCGCACCGAAACATGATCTAGCGGTAATCAATCCGAAGACTAGATCGCCACCCATGTGCCCCGAAAAAAAAAGCCGTGGCCGTCTGCCCCAAGAGTCGTGACCCCATAGCAACCAACGGCTGAACCTCCTCTTGCTGGAGTATAGCCCAACTCGAAAGTGAGTGTATCGCCGAATGGATAACCTGCAAAGGAGAACAAGAAAGTTTTTTCTTAAAACCCAAGTCGTTTCTACAGATCCAAAGGGCCCAGCATAAGACCGCCGCTCGAAGTAGAAACACGGTTTTCAACGTTTTATTAAAGCCCTGAAGCCAATCCCCAAACATATGATCCACGTTATGTGGTTGATTGACGCTAGTGGCCATCTGTAAAACACTCCAGACTGACCGGGCTAAACGGCACTCAAAGAACATATGGTTAATGGTCTCTTCCTTGTGGCAGAAAGCGCAAGTCAAGCTTCCTTGCCAATTACGTTTAGCCAAATTATCTTTTGTGAGAATTACACCCTTTCGCAAATACCATAAAAAGATTTTGATCTTCAGGGGGGCCTTCAACTTCCATAGGTCTATATTCACATTAGGGATATTTCTAAGCATCAACGCGGCATAGCGTGATTTTACCGAGAACCTACCATTTGGTGTTAGGTTCCAGTGGAAGGCGTCTTGCTCTTGGGACAAAATCAATCCCTCGATGCATGACAACAGGGAATTCCAATCATCTAAATTGGCCCCAAAAAGTTGTCGCCGCCAAGATAGGTTAGGAGGGGAAGAATTCATAGCTTCCGCTATTGTGATGAATTTGGGTCTCGCAATGTTATACAGGGATGGAAAGTGATCTTTCAACGGGGCCCCATCCAACCAATTATCCTCCCAGAATCTTACCTGTGATCCATCCTTTACAATAAAGGTTCCAAAGCGTAGGAAATCTAGCTTTACCTTCATTAGACATGACCAAAAGTGAGAGTCTCCAATTTTCCACTCCACTTGAGCCAAAGGTTTTGAGCCTACATATTTATCACGGAGTATTTGTTGCCACAGTCCATCAGAGGTGAGTAATTTGTACAGCCATTTGCTAATTCTTAGTGTTCAAATCTAAGATCCCAAGGCCACCTTGATCTTTAGGTTGACACAGAATGGTCCATTTAGCAAGCCTATATTTCTTTTTGTTTTCGTCCCCCTGCCAAGAAAATCTTGAGCTGAAGTAATCCAGCTTCTTGAGTACGCCTTTCGGTATGGAGAAGAAAGACATCATATACATCGAAAGGCTACTAAGAACCGAGTTAATCAACGTCAGTCGACCTCGACATAGGAGGCCATCCCAAGGATGGCTTCACGGAGACTACAAGACGTAATGTAAGTCTGCTTCTTGACACGGCTTCCTTCTCTGAACTGGGGAAACCAACATTGATCGAGCGGTCTTGCTCTAGAGATGCTGGCAGCAGACACCCCCCTGTGTCTCCTATCGTGTGGATAAGGAGTCTGTTAATGATCAATTTCAGTCTGATGGAGAAACTTTATGTGGGTCACGATGGTTGGAGCAAGGAAATCGAACTCAGATTAAGGATCTGTCATTCTCTCATGCAGAATCCAGTGCTTTTGCTGAACAACATGTTCATCTAGCAAATCACCTTGGATGTCCTGCCGGCAATGACAATCTAAACATGAGAGTTGAGCCAAACCATATGGACCCACGGCACCACAGTCCTAAAGAATGGAAGGGAGAAAAGACCCAACATATGGTCTCCGGCAAGCCGATCCCATGCAGAGCTTGCAGGATTCGTCCATGGTGTGGCCCGCTGCCGAGACCGAGACCGGCGACGCAGCTGACATTGGAAGCCTTCCTGCCATCGACTTCCAACTGGGCCCACAAGTCTAATTCATCGGGTGACAGTGGGGTAATTGCAGGCGAAAAGACTCCGGGGGCAGCGCCTACCGAGGCGGCGCGTGAGCCTCCCCTTGGGAACGGCTAGATCAACAGTTATGAGAGGAGTTCACGAGAAACCACCTCGGTCCCTGCTACAGCCGATTTAATCAAGAGGGTCAAGGCCTTTGGACGATCGAGATCGTGTTTGATTCGACACAATCAAGGCAAGGTGGGGGTGAAGCTATCCACCCTTGAGGCAACCAACATTACAGGGGCACAGCACTCTATTCGACCCCCCTCGTACCTAGAGATGGCTGCTCGTCCGCCTCCGCCTAACCAGAGCGCTGGTGATACAAATCACCGTCCAGTCATCCCAAACAACAAAAACCCAACGATGGCTGCACCCAGGCAGGGTGAGGGGGGCGTGGGCGAGCCCCCCCCCTCTCCCACACCATGGACATGGATATGGTGCACCGCCACATCGTCAAGGGCCGGGACGTGGCAGTTTCCATGGCCGAGGCAGGGCGGCTCCTATGGCCGCTACTCACCGCCCAACGTGGGAGCCTGGCCGTGGTGTGGCGGGGCGTGGCTGACGTTTCCCACCACAACCTCATTACCAACAACGCGTGGAGGGCCACATGGTCAATCAGGCGGCAATGCCCCTGGTGGACCTTACTGATGGTGCTACGAGTGAGGAAAGGGCTGCAGACCAGGCGCATTCGGCAGCGACAGTTTCAGGTACAAGTGCTAAGGCCAAGAAACCGAAGAATCCTCTCTGTTTTCGCTGCAAGCTGAGTGGTCATGTGAATGATGATTGCAAAGCAGTTTTGGATTGTGTGATCTGCAACAAGAAAAACTCACATGTGGTTGCCAAGTGCCCTCTTTTGAAACTGCCTAGGCCTGATGCGTCCTTCTTTGGCTTCGGCAACAATGAGTTAGGCTTTTTCATGTCCCAGAATTTGACTATAAGCTAGAAACACCAGATCCAGCCCCGACTGCTCTTATCAAAGTGATTGGGGGAAAACTCACGGTCGAGGCAATTCAGATTGAACTTGCTAGGTTCATCACAAAGGATTGGGTTTGGGAGGCTCTACCCCATAGTGATGATTCTTTCTTGGTGGTCTTCCCCTCGGTAGAGGAACTAGAAAGGATGGCAGATGTGGATTTTACTCTCAAGAATCATGGAGTTACCCTCACTATTTCAGAATGGAAGGATGCCAGTGATGTTGAACCTAATTACCAATTGGACGAGGACTGGGTCCATGTGAAGGGGGTGCCTTACGCCTGGAGACACTACCTGGGTTTCTGGGCCCTTAGATCGGTCATTGGAGTCACTCTAGATGTGGACATGTGCACATACAGAAAAATGGGGTTGATCCGGCTGCTTGTTGGAATGATGAGCAGAGACCCCCTCCCCTTTACCACTGACATCGTTTTTGGAAGAAAGGGGTATGAGATTACCTTTGCTGTGGAAGATGAGAACTTTGTTCCTGTAGCCCCTGTGATTTTTAAGGATGGCCCTCACAATGACGGTGAGGGTGGGGCAGACAAAGAAAATAGGCCTGATGATAAAAGCCCAGAGCATGCAAAGAAGAAACAAAAGAAGGATGAGAAGGAGGGAGGGTCTAGTTCCCTCTCGGGAGGATTTAGAGATGGGGATGATGCACTGATGCTCAATGCTGCTGTCCTTCCTCCCACAGAGCCAGTTAAGGGACATATACCTCTTGGCTTGAAGGATCTTCCAATGCTTCACAAGATTGCACTCACACCCATGTGCACCCACAAGCATGCCAGAACAAGGGAGGACCTTAAGCTGCAGAAGAAAAGGCATCCAGGCCCTGCTCCCTGTTAGCAGCAAGATTGCTGCCATTGGGGCTGAGGCTACTCGGTGCGAGCCTTTGGAGAAAATTTCAGACAATCAAACCTTGTATGGTGTGTTGGAGACAGGAGCTGCTACACTACCTGCAGAAGTCCATCTCGACATATGTGAAGGTCCAGGGAGTGCTTTCCCGGCAGCGAACGATCTCTGCACGGTAAATCTCGCCTTCTTTTATGCTCCTGAAAATACTCCTTCACCCATGCAGACTGAGATGCTACAGACTGCTGTTTTTCAGGGGAAGGATGAGAACTCAAAAGAGGAGGATCGCCAGGAGAAGGGGGTTGTTAGTAGTGCTTCCCGCAGGCTGAACGCTGCGACAAATCATGGAAAGACACCTACCCGGTTGGAGAAGAACCTGAGTTCTTTGGGAATAGGTACGGACATTTTTCTTTACAAAAGCGATTCAATTACCCCTGCTTATATTAGAAGAAGCACTCGCACGAATGCATTATCTGCGGATGGCATACCCCGTGCAGATGAGAACTCAACTTTAAAGGCTATGAGAAGAACGTCTCAGAGCAATTTGGATGGTGATTTGAGCAGGTTAAAGCTAGTTGATCAAGCGCTACAACCAGCTACTACTCCATCAGCTTGGCAGCTTCCGTCAGGTATGGAGAAATCCCCTACTGTAACTGCTATTAGCTCTCTTGATAATATTTCTTGCACTACTAGACTTAAGAACATAGGCTTTAAGTTGGGTTCTAACGATACCGTAGTCAACATATCGGTTAATGCCTTGAAAAAAATGGAAGTAGACAGGACGGCTGTGACAAAGAAGCCACCGAACACACCAGCAGCACCTTTTCTGGATGAGAGTAATCTAGCCAATCCTTTTACTGTTAGTGATGACGAGGCCGATGAATTAAACAACGACCTCTTAGCTCACTTAATAAAGGATGTATCGGAAGTGGATTTCGACGATGTAGACCTAGACACAAAAATTTGTGATCTTATGGCCTCTGCAAGAAAGTCAAAAAAACACTTAAAAAAACATAAGGGTCATAGGTGTGGGGGCCAATCAAAATCAAAAATAAAAGTTTCCTAATGAAAGGCATTTTCTGGAATAGCAGAGGTCTTTCAAACTTGGCTAAATATCGGTACATTTCGGATGCCGTGAGAGATCTCAACCTTGATTTCTTTGCGGTAATAGAAACTGGAAAGCAAGATATGTCAAAGACGAATCTGGCACGACTGTCTGGTGGTGCGGATTTTGTATGGCATTGTCTCCCTCCGAGGGGTAGATCTGGAGGCATTCTACTAGGAGTCAGCGCGAATGTTCTTGACGCATCCCTCATAGTAGAAGGAGAATTCTACATTAAATTCCATCTTTGTAACAGAATAGATAAATTCAAATGGATATTGATGGATGTGTATGGTCCGGCCCAAGATGAGTTCAAGTCTGCTTTCCTTACGGAGCTGGTACGGGCGTGTCAGCATAATCCTCTACCTACTCTCATTGGTGGGGATTTTAATATCTTGAGAAACAGTAAGGAGAAAAATAATGACAGGTTTAATTGTCGTTGGCCTTTTCTTTTCAATGTTGTGATTGACAGCTTTGATTTAAGAGAAATAGACTTAACGGGAAGACAATATACCTGGGCAAACTCCCTACCTAAACCAACGTATGAAAAGCTAGACAGAGTCCTCATGTCAACCGAATGGGAATTTAAATACCCCCTGGTCATGGTGCAAGCGCTAGACAGAGGAGTTTCTGACCACACCCTGCTGTTCCTTGATATCGGAACTCCTGCTTTCTCTGGAAGCAATAGGCAATTTAAGTTTGAATTGCATTGGCTGCAGAGAGAGGGTTTTGATGAACGTGACAAGGAAATTTGGAATAAAACAAATAAAGGTCGGAACTCGGTTCAAAGATGGAACAACAAGTTGAGCGCTTTGCGGAGGTTCTTGCGAGGATGGGCGGCTCAAACAAATGGGGAATATTAGAAAAGTAATATATAATGAATAAACTAATGCGTACCAATTCGATGAAAAAAAATCGAATATAACTCTTGTGAAGTCCGTCGGCATCCCTTTTATATGGTCATTAATTTGTATATCTTCAATAAAACCAACACTTGAAAAATTGTTTTCCTTACGGAGAATGAATTATCACAACAGATATCTTGCTACTTTGACTAAATAGATATAAAAATATCCGAATTCTTTTTACCTGTTATGTGCATTTGAACTTTTTAGGAATAGGTATCTTTAAGAGAACTTGTGTTCCATTGTTTAGTGATAGATAATATCCTACCAATAGATCAATTCTTTTAATAGAGAATAACCTATTTTAGTAACTTATATTGAATGAAGGCTTACTGCCAAATTTCCTCACAACTGCAGATGTTATATAGTGCCCATACGTGATACATGACATTTTGTCTTCTCATTGATTTCCTTAGGTCTGCTCCCCCAAAATCAGACTTTAAGTTCTTTATCGCTACAAATATAAAAGTGAAAAGCAATGTAATCTAAGATGGTGTAGGTAAATTAGTATGAAATATTATGTAAATATTTCAATGGATTATTTAAGGGTGTATTAAATAGAAGGTCGGTATTGGTAGCACACATGTAAATGCTTAAAGTTTGGCAGCTGTCTTTTTCTTTTTAAGTCAAAAGGTAGCCTACTCCATTAGAAGTACAATATCACGGATTTTGGTTAATCCAAAGTTTGTTCTCGTTCTTGTACTGGTCCAATGCGTCCTGCTACTTCTATAACTTATGTGAAGTAAAAGTGGGAGCTATTATTAGATGGCCATCGAATAAGAAAACTTACATAAAAAGTATAAGGCAGTGCTATTTTACCAGAGGGTACATGTTGACATTTATTCTTTTTAAGAGCATACCTTGTTGCGGAACTTAAAGCTATACTTTCAAATGTGTTTTCTGTATCTTTTATCTTCTTTAGAGTAGTTGTGGGCAAGAACGAAATTGACTACCGAGTCATTTTCCCTGGCTTATATTTCAATGCTATAGATGTGACTTTTATGTTTCCAATATTATACACATTACCTTCTCTTCTTTAATAAGTGGTTTGAATTTGTTTTTCATATATTCCTTATTGACAATTCTATGCATCAGTTTTTTTGGATAAATGGAGTTTTATTCCTCTTTCAAGCTCAATATTAGCTTGAAAAACTTAAGTATTCTCAACAGAAACTGCAATCGTAGTGTAGAAACTATTCTACCTAGCAGTCAATACACATATCATGTCTAGACTTAATTTTTCTGGACCGCCGTGAAAGATTGTGTTGCATAGCTTGGTTATCATAGCCTCGATCTTCCTAGTCTAAGCTCACTTAACATTTTGCTGACCTTTGCAACTTGTCCACTGAAAATTGTAGTTGTAATGACAATATATAATATGTTTTTTTATAGAACCCACTGTGTTCATAACACCAGTCTACGGTTGCTTGGGCGCGATGCAGCATGGGGGGACCCTGCGGCGGCGGCACAGTTTCCTGGGCATGGCCCACCCACGACGGCACGAATAGGGATATTATCACAATCCATTAAAAAAATAGAGGTAAAATCATATGAGCATGATGTGTCTTTTGGCACTTAAATTGACACCATTAAGAAGAGTTAACTAAACAGGGGGTAAACTCTATCTTCGATTTAAAAACGTAGGTGTAAATTCACAAATTTAAAAAACGTGAGGGTAAAAATCACTATTAGATCGACTGCAAAGTGAGGGTATAAACACGAAAGCCCTTTTGTATACATAAGTTACTGTGTGCAAATATGGGTTTCCACAATTATGCAAGGAAGTAGAGCACCATGTGAGGACGTACGTAACTTTTGTCTATTTGTGCCAGCTCTGAATTAATTACTCCACTTGGCAAACCATTCTATGCATGTATCTCAAGACATGCATGCATGGCATGAGAAAATTAAGAAAAAACACCAATAATAAAATTTACGACTGTACCTGAACGATGAAGTTGCTGACGCACTCCCGCCGTAGGCGTTGAAAATCCTTGCGGGGCTGACCTCAAGGTTTGCGCCGTTGTGCTAATCCATGGTGAACGTAGCTTATTTATTAGCAGATGATGATGGGGTTGCTGTTGCCCCAGTAGGCCCCGTGATCCATCTGCGGGACGCCACACACCAAGCTGGTGGTGGTGAGCAGGAAGCGCGTGCCTGCATGCTTGGCAAGAGGCCGATCATGTTGAGCGTACCCACCACATTGGTCTTGATCGTCTTCATGGGGTTGTGGCTGTACTGCAAGGGTGACGCTGGGCATGCCAGTCCACCTCCATCAGGATCGGCTACATCCATCACTTCATGCCGGATCAGCTCGAACGCCTGGTTGCCCAAATGGTGGAGGACGTTTGTTTTTCTAGCCATGGAAGAGGTTATCCTTGTCCACCATGATCACGCTGGGAGGGGAGGCGCTGCCATGCAAGATTACCGGAGATAGATGCAGGGTACCGCGATGGGAAGGCTGTACGTAGCATGGAAGGCTAGGGCGATTGGCTGTACGTAGGAGGTGGCTGGAGGGCTCTACGTAGGAGGCAGCTAGGGATACCTATCGGGAGGGTTAATTGAATGGTCTTGATTATTTCATAGCATAAATGGATGGCCGGATATTTTACTTTTTTGTGAGAATTTTTAGGATTTCTCTTTTTTTTCTAAAACGTCTCGTTAGAATTAACGTGGAGCCTCCAATTAGTAATATTAAGATTATCATCTCTGATCTACTCAAACCCAATAAACTCTGGTGTTCCCAAGATGCACCTGAATACACTTGCAATGCACAGGAATAATACGATTGCAAGCCACGCAAATATTAGCCACACATTAAGTTCAAGCCACTAAATTTAGAGTTTTACATCCCATCTGCTTAAAGTTGCCCATCAGCAGAATAGTTTCATCGCTCATGTTCGCATTACATATGTAAAACAAATGGAGTGCCCATGCTTAGCTACTCCACTTAAGTACATGCCGGCTGTCACTTCTTGTTCTCAATGGACAAAGAAGTAGCCTAACACGGGTTGCTCAACTGCAACATCTTAAGGCTGACCTCACCAGACTATCCATCCAATCATTTATAATTCAAACTCAACTCTATCTACAGTGTGCAAACAGTATTTTACACACTCATATAGACCTCAGCCTAACTACAATGTCGTCAGTGCAAAAGGTATAGCCACTTATCAAACCAATGAGGATACATCTGGCACAGGCAAAGATTTAGCTTATGTAATTTGATTTGCATAAAAAGAATTTAACAAGGAAAAGACTCAGCCTTGATTCTACTCAACCACCAGGTAAAAAAAGTAAAGATGTTAGAAATCATGAGGGGAATCTTCTTTTAACCTTTTTTCACTAGACTATGTTGAAATTTAGTTTCAGAGAACATGTTTGATGACCGAGAGTGTGAGTATTTGAATAGTTCCCGCAAGGGTGTACCACTATACTACCTTTGCCCATAGAGTATGGTTTGGTGTGTGTATCATCCTCTCAGGCTCACACACCTACCTTGAACACCCAAATAATGGTTGGAGAGAATAGATTTGACATTCAACCTTGTTTGGATACGTTGAGTGAACTAGGCGACTTGCGCTACTAGGATAGTCATTCCCATATATGGCATGTCATTCATTCAAGAGAGTGCTAAAAAGACTAGTGAGTCAATGTCATGGTCCTTAAGCAATTCAAGCAATGTTATGTCATATCGAATCTACTCTCATCATGGCCCTACTACTCGCCCAAGTCTTATATATAGAGTTGATCAAGTTTAGTACTTCATTACAAGAGCTCTACACACAAGCATCATTAGTGTAGAGCTACTCTCATGCAAAAAAAACAAATGCACATTCAATTTTGCACTAGGATCTAGACAAGCGTAATCTATATAGAGATATTCTCATGCGCATTGGATGTCACAACTTAGCCACTTGTTTCAAAATTTATGAGAGAGTATGCATAGGAGTATATCTTGGTGCTCAATGATCACATCAACAATAGTCTTGTCTCGTGTCTTAGTTCCTATATGAATGATGCATGAGTCATGACATGGCATGAATGATGGATGGAAAAAAGATGCATATGTTACCATACTTAAGACTACAAATCATTAGTAAGTATGTGAATGAGTTTAGTATGACTAAACGTCAAAACGGAGTCTGTTGAACTGCCCAAGTGGGGTGGTACGACCATCCCAAGGGACTAGGGACTATATAGAACCAAACGCTTTGCGTGAGGGTAACCAAACGCTTTGAGTGAGGGTCATGGTCTAGAGAGGTCAACCTTGTGGCCCAATCATCTTGCAAAGGTGAAGCCACCAAGAGATGTCTTTTGGGGTAAGGTTATTGAAGTAAGATTGGTGTAAGAAAAATGGCCTCTTATGTCATATTTCCATAGTTGTGTTTTGGTGATTGATAGACAACCAACACTTGGACTAATAAACTTATCTAGATGCACATTCTCAAGTGTTTAGGTCCAAGGGATAAAGAAGAAGAAAAATCGAAGGCAAGGCCCGAAGGGCTGCCCCAACGGGGGTTCCACAGCATTGTGAGGAAAATCCATCGGACCATTTTCCCGAAGGGGTGAAGATTTGGAAGCATGGCAAGTTGTGAAGACTAGTGGTCCGAAGCCCCAAGAAATGAATGTGCCAAACAACTTCAGAGAAGACAGTAGCCGAAGCGACCAAGATCAACAGACCGGACAGTACGGTCTAGAAGACCGTGCTAAGGATTAGACAAATTTGGCCTAAGGTATGAAGATTGCAACAGCCAAGGATTACAATAGACCGGATGGTACAGTTTGTGCAACTGTACTATACATCGGACATATACTCCCGAATGTGTGAAGTTTGAAGAAGTGGATGAGTTCAACCGAACGGATGGTACGGTCTGTGAGACTGTCCCACCTTTGGCAACGGCTAGTTCGCCATAGACTATACGATCCAAAGTATGCTAAAGTGTACAGACCGAACAATACTGTCTAGGCACTTTTTAGCCGCCTTTTGGCTAACGGCTAGTTCATGTTTAGGGGCTATATAAACCACCCTACTTGACCATTTTAAGTGAGTTGGAGCCATTGAAGACCACAGCAAGTGCAGAGAAGTATTCCAAGGATATCATCCACTCCAACCACCAAAAGTTTGCTTAATGCTTAATCCGAGCTAGTTAGAGCTTAGAGAGAGTGAGCTTGCTAGTGTAGCTCCTGCGTGAGCTATTAGAGAAGTCTTGGCTGCGGTCAAGCCACGTTGTACTCATTACTAGACCCTCCTTGATGTGGAGTGGCAGCGACACCTTGTGCAGGGATGAGGAGACCCTACAAACTCTATAGTGAAGAAGCTAGTGCCTTGTGACCGAGATAGCTGGTGGCAGTGGCCAAGCCTTGGTAGCTTGGTGGTACTTAAGCCTTTGCTTGCTGGGAGCCACTTGGTGGCGAGCACAAGATGGTGATCGGAAGAGTCTTAGTGTCCGGCTCAGATATTGTCTTTACTAACAAGCCCATGGGCGTAGCCCTTAGTGGTGAACCACGTTAAATCATTGTGTCTCCATGGGAGTTTGCATCCCCCTTCCTTAATCTCTTTAGTTACCGCATTTACATTTCTGCATTCACCTTTTTGTGTGCCTTTAGCTTTCCAAGTTAGTTTGATTAGGTTTGGCTCTAGGTTGCAAGTCTTTTGGGTAAGTTAGAGAGCGCATAAATAAACCTTAGACTTAACTAGCATATGTAGGACACGATAGGTTTATCTTATGCATTAGATAGACCTAGGTTTTAAAAGAGTGTATTAGCGACCCAATTGACCCTCTCCCCCTCTTAGGTCGAATACCCCAGCACGGTCCTTATAATTAGGACGGCCCGCTAGCACAACTATGACCCCTATGTATCCTGACTAGGTGCTAGGCACGATCCAACCTATTTAGGAACCTTGGGGTCAAGACGATGCAAATGTTCTACTCGCGGTTTGACTAATCCACAAACCCAGCCGCCGCAAATTAATATGGTGTTTCTCAATCTAGGTTCACCGGCAAACTTGTTAACAATGATTTGGCAAATCATTTCAAGTGGGTTTGCTCTCGAAGCTACCTAGTGATGCTATGAACCTATTCCAACCACAAGTTTTAACATGCACTAAGTTTTCTACATGATAGATCATCAATCTCTAGCAAGGGCTTACCAATGTTAATCTTGACACAATGACAAGGGCCCCAAGTTGGCATAGAGGGTGTTGAGGAAGCCTTGTATGTTCTGGCTTGAAGATTGGAGCAGAAGAGGAAGAAGAAGCTCGGGGAAGGACCTTCTTCAATTATTGTTGGTGCGATGGGGAAGAACACAGTGATACTCCAGCGAGAGCTCAGATGATATGAGGGTAAGGGATGGATTTCGGGGAGGAGTTCATAAGCTCTTTGGTTCTCCCCCATTATTGTTGCTTGGGAGTGAGGAGAATGGTGTAATTGATAGAGGAAGAGAGTGAGAGAGAGGGGGTGGGGAGAGAGCTTGTGAGTTGCTGGGCTTTCATCTTAGTTTGGGTGTTGCTTGGTAATGGATAAAACTAAAGACTTGCTTAACCATGCTATCAGATCCAATTGATGGTGAAACAAATAGAAATTAGTGCTATCAGCCCACGGGGTGAATGCATCATGCCACAAAATGCAGGAACCAAACATCCATTTTGTAAGCAATCAGCCCTTGGTTCCACCAAGCTTGGACCATAGGCAATATGCACTTGTAGAAATGATAGGAAATATCACTGTCTATTGGGATTACCACATCAAAAGGTTGTCATGTTTGTGCTATCTCTTAAGACAAATACGTCCTACAAAAAGAAAAAGGAAATACCTCTGTTTTGTACATAGTTCTTTACACATGGGCCTTTCTCTGTCCTAGCACTGGCCTATCCCTCTATTCGGAAACAAAAAAAAAGTTCACATATTTTCACATATAATTCTGGTCCCAAAGCATTCTAGACTAACAGAAAAATCAGGCCCTGTGCACGTGTGCTGCATCAAATGCTGAAAAAAGTTTAAATACACCATCCATATGGCTACAATCCCAAAATACAAACAATGAAGCAGGAAACCTTGTTTGAAGACATGGAAAATTAAATCTGTATATTTCTCACCACGGCCCAATGTTATGAGATCTTCATGGGTGCCATTTGATGCTGCAGCCAACACTAGAGACCATGAAAAACAAATGTTAGAAAGAAGAGAAAAATGAAACGTGCAACAAAAACTAATAAAATTCAAAAATAGACAGAAGGACCTAGGCTTTTGTACAAACGACAATTCTTGGCCACTGAGTGCACAGTCAATTGCGCGGCTTAGATCCCTGAAATATTGGGAAAGAACATGAACAGAAGGGAGACTAGAAAGTTGTGCGCATGCTAATATGGCACCACAAAATTTACCTTCCAGTTATTGGCACATTGTTACTGGGTCTTGAATCATCAAACTGTCCATGGTAGAAAAGTTCGAAAGGCCTTCGCCCATCCTGCTTTCCAACAAAGAGAACCAGTTATTCTTTGGTTATCGCATAAATATGATAACCAGCAGAGCTAGCAATTCACAGTTGGTGTTACTTTTTTGAACAGGTAAAACTCCGGTGTGCAGACTGCTCCAAAAGCCTTAGCTACTTCTTGTGACTGTAAGGTGCAGTAGGCCAGTAATAATAGAAACAAACAAAAATTAAATAGATCAGTATAAAGGAACAACTTCAATGCTCAAAGCAAAGCAATCGAACTAAAAATCTTCATGCGCACTGAAAATCTTGAAACAGAGGAAAGGTTCAGCCAGACCTCATCATAAAGATATGGGAAAGGATATTTGAATAATTTTGCTTCTTCAGCCATGCGTTCTGGACCATCCTACAGTAACCGAAAAGTCAATTTCGCTCAACCAGAAAACCTGAAAAAACTGCATGGACCATCGAAGATATATGTCTTGACACAGGAGTGTCAGAACCCAGAAGCATAACTGAAAAGCAAGAACATGAGGCATATCCTAAACTGCATTAGTAATCAAATCATGTCCTATTAACAAAATGTTATGGAACGAAATGAAAATAAAAGTGCATTTAAAAGAAAAAAATAGAAAGAGAACTCAACGTAGTAATTTGTTGTTTGTATAATGGCAAAGCACTCCCCCATTTTCACTAAACAAAAGCTATTGTGTTATGCTGTTAAAATTTCGGTGCATGGAAAGTGTGTATTCAGATATTTGTTGAAGTAGGGTTCTTTACAGTTAGCAGAGTAGGCATAGTTAAGGCGGTTGCAACCAGATCTGTAGAATTAAAAAGAGAAATCTACAGTAATTTGTGTGGATTATTATGTTTTGTCAAAGAAACTCCTGTCTGCATAAGAAATGGTAGAAAAAACAAATAAAGGCATCCATCGGTTGTAACCCCTAACCTGGGGATGTGTCCTAATTGAGTTCGAAGATATGGCCACAGCACCAAGTCCTTTCTGCATTGCTTATAGAAGTCATCACAAACGTAAGCAAAAGAGGAAGTTCTGTCTGTTCTTTCAAGTTCTTACCTCCATATAGAAAGCGGTGAGCTTTGCAATATCCTTTTTCAGGTGCTTTACAAATGGGCAGTGATTGCAAATGAACATAACCTGAAAGGAGGTGGGGAGTGAAGCCACCCACAATAGGTTCACGATGCTATGGTATGGACTAAGCAGATGCGGAGAGCTGACAGCAATTGTTTGAATAAAACATAACACATGCTGATCGCTGACAACGAATGCACTGAGCATATATGCCTTGATTCTGGAGACTTGAACACAGGAAATAACGCAACACAAAGAAACAAATGCTCAATTTATGAACATAGAGACGATGAACGGAGTTGTTTCTTCAGTCAAGTCACAAGCTGCAATTAGACAATTTCTCAGGAAAACTTGAGCGACTGAATTGCCTATAAGAGTGCATGTAGTAAACGCGGTTCACTCAGAGCATGCACAATCATACAGAGCAAAACAACTGACCAGCAGTGCAGGGTTGCCTTCGAAGTCATCCAATGTCCAGAGTGTCCCAGTCAGTGGCTCCGGGAGCTGCACGTCCACCACCACCAAGCAAGCAACAGCAGAGACAAGCAAGCACACAAAAATTAAAGCTCAAATGTAGATCAGGGCCTTATAAAGCAGTTTGTTCCAACTGACCGACCTCGAACTGCGGCGCGCGGAAGCCGACACTGACCCCGGTGGACTCGGTCCTGGCCATGCGCACCCGGAACCGCCGCCTGGCCGCGGCCGGCGGCGAGGTGAGGGAGCCGAAGGGGCGGCGGCGGAGGGGGTCAGAGAGGAGCCGCGGCTGGGATGAGGAGGCGGCGAGGGAGGCCCGCGCGACGTCGACGGCCAGGGACATGGCGGGCGCTGCTCCGCTGAACCGTGTGGC
Organism: Paspalum vaginatum; assembly: GCA_030272315.1. Lineage (NCBI taxonomy): Eukaryota > Viridiplantae > Streptophyta > Magnoliopsida > Poales > Poaceae > Paspalum > Paspalum vaginatum. Next base: position 38,393,532 of record CM059013.1, read on the forward strand.
TGCGGAGTCGCTGGAAATGTTTGTGGCGGCCCAAGGAGCAGATTGGTAGTCGCTCTCTTTTATTATTTTTTTTTCCTCTGCAGATTTTCCGGAGCGAATAGGATTTTATTTTCCCAAAAAATCCAAGTAATACTTTAATTTTAGAAATTTGCTCAGCATCACTCGACTGATATCGTCGCCCCGGCACTGCCATCTCACCGAAAAAGAAGGGATCTCGCTGGGGAAGAGCTCACCGCAGCATATCGCCTCTGTCTCCATTACCGGCACTGGCGCCTCTTCGGATTCGCGGTTGGGGTGGGGGCTGCCAGAGAGGTCTCCTCAACCTCCGGCCTTAGAGGGAGGGCCATGGGTGGTGGACGGCACGGTGGAGGTGGCATGCAAGGCGGCGGCTGAGACCAGCAGCAGGGCGCTGCCGATCGAGTGGGCGAAGATGGTGGTTGGGGAGGGTTGTCGGTGGGGGGTGAGGTGGCTGCTAGTTTAGCGGCGGGCGGCGGCCGGGTGGCACAACGAGGCAATGGGGCGGCAACAGTGGTGGCAGCTAGCGGGGGGGACGCCTCGGCGCCGAGGAGGCGCCGATGGCTAGGTGGGGGCAGGCGGCAGCAGTGGGTTCGTGTTGTAAGCGGAGGGGCCAAAGATGGGGTGTGGGAGGAAGAAGAGACGGGATATTGTTGGCCCATGGTAACATAAACTTTTGATTGTTTTTATACTCTGTATATATCTTCTTCTTTTTTGAGAGAGTGATTCTTAATTTTATTGTTCTTAGATGTATCTTCTTTTTTGGAGAAACTTTTGATTTATCTTCATTGGATCTGGTTTCTTGTTTTTGTCAGCGTGATAGTGTTCTTTCACTCGCTTGAGTCCTAATTTTTGCGACTAACGCATTGTCACTCGTTTGAGTCCTAAGTTTTGCGATTGCAAATGTGTATCTTTTTTTCTAAACTTGTAAGTGTTAACCATGTTTTTAGGACCTTCTTATTTTTCCACTAAAGATGTGATTTGCCCGAATAATTTTTTTACGTTTTCAAAATACAATGCCGTTGATTTTTGACGTGATTGGCCATTTGAGTTGTTAAAATAATACATAAGCATCATTTTTTGTCCAGATTTTTTAAATGAGTCACATATCTAACTCTAGAAATAGTTTATGCGAAGAAAAGTAACTTTTTCTATAAACATGGACGAAGATAAACTTTATATTACAACTGACGGGCTTGATAAATAATAATTCTTTTCATTTGAGACAATTTAGGTACAAATATGCAATATAAAATGAATACGAAAGGTAATAAGCATCCAGTATTTAGCTACATATCGGCACGGGCAGGAGGTGGGAGGGAAATAGACATTCATCACTATCCCAAGAAATGTAATGCAAATGAGCATGGGATATTTTAATAACACCATAGTTCACAGCAGCAAAAAATTCAGTTCAATAATATAATGCAATGCTAAAAAATAACTTTACAGTTCCAACGATTATGCTAAAGATCCACAAAAGGTAGTTTGGTAGAAATACAAAGATGGCAAGAAGCTAGACTGAAGCCCATGGAAGTCACTGTATAACTACACTTAAGGGAAAAAAACAAGCAGAGATCAGGGAAATTCAGATAGTAACTGCGGATCCCACAGTTAACCACAACTCTTGAGTAACACAGAATTGCCCATTGGAAGTGAACTTAATTTGATATACTTAAGGAACACGATTCTGGTCTCCCTAACCATCACTTTGTAGCTGTTTAAGATATACTAAAAGGCAAAATTACAGTAAGAAAATGAACAAGCTAGTACCAAGCAATGAACTCCTTCCCAGGGAAGTAATTACATGTAAATTGTCATTCTGAACAAGTGAATAAAATTGAGTGCCCTCAATCAAAGATCGTAATCTACCAGTTCAACTTCAAAATCAGGAGTGCCCAGTGCATCAGGATCATATGTTGACATGACCGTGTGTTTAAGTGATGTAGAACTTTTTCAATATCATATATTCAACAAAGATTCTTATTTAAGCTGCACAAACTAACAAAGTAAACAGCCACCGGACAGTACAATCAACACATGGTACTGCGGAAACATGCACGGTTGCACCGAGACTATAGGTTTAAATATTTGTGCAAAGGAAGCATTGTTTTATGATAGCAGAGGGTCAAGAAATGGGAGCATCAAACACTCCCATATATTCACAATAATCATATCCAACAATAGCAATATCCATTCAATTTTCAGTTCCAAAAGCTACAAAAGTGATGCATAGTAAGCAAACTAGTCACTGAGCTGTATTGAGTAGCAAGAGTGATTCATAATACGATGTCCCCTTGTAAACTCAAGAGATTCCTCGTGTACAGAGCACAGACACGAGCTACATTGCGTAGCCAGAGTGATTCATAATACCACATCCTCTTCTAAACTCAAGAGAATTCCAGTGTACAGACCAATTGAATCGAGATGACTTATATCCACTTTGGTAAAAGTGCTGGTTCCTGGGTCACATATTAACAGCAGTCTTCTGGGTGATAGATAAACAACCAACCTCCCATCATCTAAAACCAATAATGGTATTAGATGGTGCTCACCTGCGGCCCTTGTGACAATCGACCCAGTCTGAATGTGGTACTCTTTCACCCAGCGCCCATTCTCGAAGTCCACTAGAAACCATATGTCCGTGATAGATGATGGGATGTGACTGTGGTGTGCTAGAGCTAGAGAGCCTTTCAGCTCAGCCAAAGTAAGCTCACTCCGCTTGTAAGACCTGATGTTGCCACTTAACGGCCCTTGGAGATCTTTCCTCCACTCCTCTGTCCGGAGGTCGAATGAGATGATATAGTCTGGACGAATCCCATGTCGGACCCGATCGTATGCTCTGCTCGTCAAGAGATACACCACGCCGTCAACAACAACCCCACCTCCACCGCACTTCTCAACAAGGAGACCGGGGCTCCTGCTTCCTCTCCACCGTGCACGATCAGCGCCGCCATTAAGGGTAAGCACTTCGAAGAGCTGCTGACGACCGAATGCGAAATCAACCCGGCTGAACATCCGGAGCGCCTTGTACTCTCCTGTGGAGGCGATCCACCCAAGCGCGAAGAGGGTGCAGGGATCGCGCAAGTTCACTTTGTTGACATGCTCCGCTGCCGGGCTCTGAGGCAGGACACGAACAGCTCCAGTGGCCGGACTGAACACGCGGCATCTGTTCCAGTCAGTGGTAAGGCAGGCAAGATTCAGGCGTGTGCAGAGCAGCTGCTCGCAATGGCTACTGGCTGCCCCAGCGATCCGCTTAACCACCTTGCCGGACAGATCAACGATGAAGACGTGCGTCTTGTCATCCCGGAACCTGGCCACGAACAGGGGGCCCGGATGGCGCGCCGCGTGCGCCGTGGCGAAGAGCGGGTCGGAGGTGAGGGAGCGCCACGCGCGGGAGACGGCGCGGAAGCGGCAGAAGGTCTTTCACCGGGAGATGCAGGAGGACTTCGAACATCACGTCAGGGGGAAGCGCGCCGGTGCCGGAGGCGTCTGGCGCGCGCCTGGCCCGACCGCTCGGCGGGGAGCGCGGCGCCATCAAACTGCAGCAGCGTACGGCCCGATGGGTGAGCAATCGGTATCGGCGGAGATAACGACGCTGCAGGAAATCGAAGTTAGCGAGCGCGGCGAACAAGGCGGGGAGCCTACTCTGATCTGTCGACTGGAGCGGCGGGTGGAGACCGGAGAGATGGAAGGCGTCGCATGGCGGCGGCCGGGAGCGGGGTCGAGCGATGGGGAATGGTTGGTGGGGTGGGGTGGGCCGGGCCGTGGGGAGGGAATTGGCGCTGGGCTTTTGACTAATCTGCAATGGGGGACATGTAAACAAGATGGGCCACAATACTGAAATCTAGGACTTTATTAGAATACAAAGAGCGAAGTTCAAAGTAGGTTTGGAAAAAAAAAAGACAAGGCAAGCGAGTTTTAAAAAATCGAACAAAAAATCATAAATCTTAGATCCTTTAACTTGAAAACTATACAAATTACACCCTGAAATAGTTCAAAGTGGTTTTGATGTTGTTGTGGCTTTTTTAGTTCAAAAAATCCAATAAACATAAGATAGTTTAAAAACAGAATATCCCGAAGCCTCCAATTATGATGAGAAGACACCAAGAGTATAATGAGATAAATGAATCCTAATAAATTATTCATATCCAATGATAATATATCCAAAATGGCCTAGGATTTGTATTTAGCCCCTTAATAGGAAAACTATCCATAAAAATCCCAAACATCCCAATCCTTCTCAAAATGCATTTTGAGAACTTTCTAGAATAAAAAAACTATAAGCATGAATACAACACACACTGATACTATTTTGTTCAATTTCTTTGCATTCTTGCCGGTTTCATCTCATATTTTTATTGTTTTATGCTCTCAAAATGCATTTAGAAATCTATTAGGACATTTTTTATATCTTTCTAAATTTTTTGTGATAGTTTTCTTATTTCCTGAGGCTAGGGCCAACTCCAACGGTATACTCATTTTTAGTATTTTGGCACTGTTCTGACACTGTAGACAGAATGGTATTTGAAATGGGGATGAGTATTGCCGTTAGAGATAGCCTAAGACCATTTATCATCTATAACATTGCATATCATCTATAAAAATTGGAAAGCAAGTGTCTATTTACAGTGCTACATCTACTATTACACAATGTTATCTATTTTGATGCCACCATGTTATCTACATTGTTTTTTTAAATAAGATGTATAACACATGACCCCAACAATGGTTCTTAAGGTGGTAAGGCAAGCCACAACGAGCAAACCCCTTATAATCGCCTGGCGAGGCAAGGCAATGCCATATCAATGTGATAAACTACAAAATAGTAGCATGGAGGAGGATGGAAAAGAAAAAGGATAGAAAGACAAGCGAGTAAAAACAGGACCGTATCAGCCCGCTAGAATCCCTAATACCCCTCCAGTTGTGGTCCCTACTTTCACTCCACCATATTGATAATTGAGATATAAGTGCCGCCACACCCCCTCAGTCCCCTCACTTTGTCTCTCAGGGCCTCGTAGTCTCACTTCGCTCTCCTCTCTCATTCTTTAGATACTCTACTTGCCGCCTGCACCTCCCTGCGTTCTCCCCTCTCCCTTCAAGCACAACTTTGCACCCTCATATCAACAATTGTTACAGCCTATTCCAGCCACCGCTGAGGAAGTTCTGCTCTAGCCGGGTGCCATAGGCGGTAGACAGGGGTGGATCCAAAGTCCCGGACACCTTGGGCCATTGTTCAGGCTCCCCATCTGCTAATTTGATTAGCTTTTACTAATAGTTTGGGCGACGCTAACGTGCGACGGGGTTGCGCTCGAGCGCAACCCCATCCCAACCATGCCTCCGTCCTTCCCCCGGCCACTCCGCCCCTCCGTGTCGCATCGCCTGCTTTCTTCCGCCCCCAGCGCCTTCCTTCCCCGCGACTCTTCCCCGCCGCGCCTCCCTCGCAACCACCGCACCATGCCCGCACCGCCTCCCTTCCCCGCGACCACCACGCCGCCTCCCTCCATCACCGCCGGCACCTGCCTCCCCTATCGCGGCACCCCCCCCCACCGACGACAGCGACGTCCTATCCGTCGACCGCATCGTCTCCCTGTTGTAGCAAGTTCATCGAAAAATTGGTAGCAAGTTCGTAGAAAATCGGTAGCAAGTTATGTACAAATATGGTCTAAAAGATCAGCAAGTTATTCCCATATAGCAAGTTGTGCGACGTCTGTAGATTTGTGTAGCAAGTTGTGCCGGTAGAAAAAAAGTTATGTAGAAAACAATAGCAATATTATGTACGTGGCAAGTTCATATAATTCTATAGCAAGTTAATTAGCAATTTAGCATAATCTCCTGCAACAATGTCTGCATTCAAAAAAGTTATGTTTTTTGGAGCGAGTTTATATGATTATGTAGCAAGTTGTGTAATGTATAGCAAGTACGTGTGATTATATAGCAAAGTTCGTGTGATCTTGTAGCAAGTTCATAGCGTAGCAAGTTCATAGCATAGCAAGTTTACATGATTATGTAGCAAATTATGTAATGTCTAGAAAGTTCATATGATTATGTAGCAACTTCATAGGCCCTGGTAACGAAAAAAATTCTGCTACGACAAGTTTATGTGATTATATAGCATGTTATATAATGTTTAGCAAATTCATATGATTATAGCAAATTGATGGCATCTCGTAGCAAAATTTTCCTATTGTATCAAATGCATGTAGTTATGTAGCAAGTTTATGTAATATCTATCAAGTTCATATGATTACGTGCGAAAGTTCATGAGTTGTGATGTTTTCTAAAACAACAACAAATTGTGTACATAGTATCAGGAAGTTGTGTGTATTTAATGATCTAAAAATCAGTAAATTGTTATAAAACCTTCTGTAAATTGGATGTGTGCTAAAATAATTGAAAAAGCCCATGATAGCCAAAAACCGTGGAGGCGCGGCGCGTGGGTCGGAGGCTGCGGGCGAGGGCCGCGCTTTGGCCGAAGGCGTTGGGAACGCGCGGGGGAGGGGCGCATGCGGGCTAGGGGTGCGCAATGGCCGAAGGCCGTGAGAGCGTTGGCAACGCGCGGGGGTGGGTTAGCGCGGGGCCGAGCGGGCCACGGGGTCGAGCACTGCGCCTCCCGCGTGACCGAACATCCGATAGAGTTTGCGAATAATTTATTATAGGTAGCACCATCCATGGAGCTGCAAAGTGAAGGCACCTAGGCTCCAAGAAGCTGCTCAGTCCGCCATTGGCAGCAGATGGGAATTTCTCCCTGTCCAGCTTCTACTCTTCATCTCTCCTACAGGCGGAGCCAGGAGGGGGACTAGGGGGCTGTAGCCCCGATTGTGGCCCAATAATTTTAGGATACCATATGTATTTTTCAACACAACAAACGAAAAGTAGTGCAACAGTTTAAGTTTCATACGAATTGTGTCACTCATTTGTGTCAAAAAAATGTCATATATACTACCAAGTACTAATTAATTACTCCTTTAAAATTAGCCCTCCTTTGATCCATTCCTGACTCCGCCACTGCTCTCTCCCCTTATTACCTCTGATTTTGCTGCTTTTTTTGGCAAGGAAATGGGACGCTCAGTTTTTTTTTTTTGTTGGCTGGACATATAGCTGACGCCTTAAAAAATATGGCCCTACCTAAATTGAGCCTGATCACAAAGTGGACAGTGTAATGTTTTGTTTGTTCAATCACACGATTCACATAGAAAAAACAAAACAGGCAAATAAGCACTTCAAAATTCTTCCCAAACTTAGTCACAACACACCAAACAATCCACTCTTGATTTCCATAACGGGGCGAGCCCACATCTTTTATTACTCCACGCAATGAAATTACAAAAACAACAAGTATTTTTCATAAGCCAGTATTGATGCTGGACAAACATCAATCATTGTAACAGTACTGCCACATGTGCTAAAACATCATATCATATCATGCAACAACTGAAACATGAAGCACCTCAACAAATTTGTGACGACTTTGTAGGATCTCGTGCATTAGGAGACTACAATACTGGCTAACATCAGCAAATACCATGCAGAACTTCAGTTTCAAGAGGTAGGGCAGTGACTCCTAAGAGGTGGAACAGATGTGTTCCATATATATCATGTCGATCACCACCCTCTTTGTAGGCTCAACAGGTTTCCTGTGTAAATACCAATTGAATCAAGATGTCCCATCTCCACTTCTGTAGAAGTGTTGGCTTGTGGATCACATATGAGCAGCTGTCCTGTGGCTCCTAAAACAACATAAATGATCAACCTCCCATCATCTAACACCAGCAATGGTTTCACACAGTAATCAAAAGTCAACCTTCCCTTGATCAACTCAGTCTTGATGCTATACTCTTTCACCCAGAGGCCATTCTCAAAGTCCGTCAGAAACCAGATGTCCATGATGGACCGAAAGTGAGAGAAGTTTGCTATAACAAGAGAGCCTTTCAGCTCAGCCAGAGTAAGCTGGTGCCGCAGGCCACTGTACTCATTTCGATCATCATGGTTGTCCATATCAAGGCTGCCGCTTATCGGCCCTCGGAGACCTCTCCTCCATTCCTCTCTCTCGATGTCAAACGAAGCGATGTGGTCTGGAGGATTGCGGGTGAGGACAGCATCAGGTCTCTTAAAAGGGTAGTAAGTACCATGCATCAAGAAATACACCGCCCCGCCGACGGCCACGGCGCTCCCCGCGTCGACAAAGATGTCGCGGCTCTGTGCCCTCCACTGCGCATTATTGCTGGTACCGCCGTTGATGGTGCAAACATCAAAGAGCTGCCTCCGATGTTCTCCATGCAGGTGACGGCGGTTGAACATCCGGAGCACCTTGTACTCTCCTGTCGAAGGGGCGCGGCCGAACGCGAAGGCGGTGGCAGGCTTGTAGATGTCCGCACGGTTAGGATCCCCCAACGCTGGATACTTGGGCAGGGTGTAGATGGCTCCAGTAGCCGGACTGAGCACACGGCAGCTGTTGCATTTCGTGACCAAACAGGCCAGGTCGAGGTTCGTGCACAGCAGCTGGTGGTGGTCACCCGCGCCGGCGAGCCGCTTGACTACCACGTTGCCCGACAGAAGATCCACGACATGGACGTGTTCCTCGTCGTCGCGGAACTTGGCCAGGAGGAGCGGGCCCGGGTGGCGGGCGGCGTGCTCCTTGACGAAGAGCGGATCGAAGGTGAGGGAACGCCAAGATCGGCAGATGACGCGGAGGCGGCAAATCTCCTTGGCCGGGAGGCACAGCAGGACGAGGAACAGCGTGTCCAGGGAAAGCACGCCGGCGCTGGACGCGGCGTGCGCCCCGCGGTCTCTGGCCCGGGTGGTCGGGGGTGCCATCTGCGAAGCCAACACTATGGCACCATGAGCAAGGGAAAGAAATCCAGTACCGAATCGGAGAAATCGAGGAGGCGGAGGTTACCAGGTCGCAGCAGCTAGCTTTCAGCGGCGGTGGACACGGTCGGCGGCCTCCGCCCAGCAGATCGAGCGCAGCGGACCGGTCCTTCGGTTGGAGGAGCGACCTGCCGTCGCGCGGCGAGATCTACAGTGGGCGCGGCGGAAGGAACGGACGCATGGCGGCGGCGGAAGGGAAGGAACACCCTCCCCATGACCTAATTTCCCCCTTTTCGTTCCATTTTATTCCTTTTTTGAGTCCGATGACTAGTCCCACACTCCTCGGTCCTCAGTTGATGCTTATCTCCGGCTAGACTAGTGGCCTAGGGTCTAGGGTTTCGGTTGCAAGGGTTAAGGCACATGCATATCATCTGCGTATTGAGCACATGCATCTTTAGGAGGCTGTCACTTTCATATGATGGCATTGCTCATGAATGCAATAACATTGAATCCTTATTTCATCCGACGAACATTACTCTCTCTAATAAAGTATCCGTTTCTAAATCCGTTTGGACCATTATATTTCTTACTGATGAGATCAATGAAATAAGATCTATATTTAATATGTTTCGGAGTTGTTTGTGCGATTGACAATTTATGTACAATGTGAATAGCAACTTATATACAAAATGTGTAGCAATTTATTTTATCTAACTATCTATATACATTGTCACACTATGTTTACATAAGTTGATAAATTGCTACAATATTAATATCTTTCTATTTTTTATATAACTTGCGTACAATATATATAGCAATTTTAGTAGTGATTTTATGACAATAACTCGTTACTAGACTACTAATTTGATATATAACTTCCAACTAGTTTTATTATATAATATAAGTGTCGACTTCAATGGTGATTTTATACTAATAACTTGCTGCTATTTCAGTATATATAATTTTTTACCGACATATAGCAACAATAACTTGCTTTTATTTCAACTATCTACTAAATCTATATAACTTTTGCTCATATATAACATAAAGTGGCAAGTTTAGTGGCAATCTTATATTAATAACTTCTCCTAATTTACTATATAACTTCTTACCATTTTTTGCATAACTTGCCATTTGACGTCATTATCTATAAATATATGCAACATTGATCTCATTTTGTAGATCTTGTCACAAGAAACACAATGGTACAAACGGATTTAAAAACGGACACCGTATGAGAGAGAAACATACAATGAAAGAAATTGTACATACTTTTTCTTGCTTACCCCGTTGACGTTTCTGCAGGATGTGCATGGCGCCGTGCTGCAGTGATTTGTCTCTTTTTTATCGTTTACTACGTATGCATGTCGGAGAAAGGGTCGCGCGATGTCTGATGTCGCGACAGGTCGCGGCCTAACGCTCTCCAAATGAAGGTGGTGCTCTTCATAGCTTATGTATGATATTAAGAAAACATGATGAAATTTGGACTTTAGCACTATTTTCAAAAAATTTCTGAATGCGGCTGCACCCACAACTGTCTGCATAGCTTCACCCCTAGCGGTAGTGATAGGCTACACCGACAAAGATGGTATGCATGGAGTGGAGCAGCAAGGTCAATCGGCAAGGTATAGGGACAAGGACGCCTTGCGACGATGGGTGAGGCAAGAGATATATGCAAGCTAGGGTCTCAGCCGAGGCTAACCAAGGTACGATAACCCACGAAGGAATGGTAGGCGCACCAGGCTAGAACAACAAATGTGATACGGAATGGCGGTAGCGGTAGTCCCTAGCTATAGACCGACAAGGTGGTATGCATGGAGCGGAGTAGCGAGGTCAGTCGGCATTCGGCAAAGTAGGGACGAGGGCAATTTACGACAATAGGTGAGGCAACAGATGTATGCAATAAGCTATACGGTCTCGCCAAGGTTTTGCGAGACCCTAGCCTAGCTACTGCGCATGTCGCTGAGTGGGGGTATTGTCGAAGCTGGAACTAGAAGAAACAGAACAAAATGGAGCGGATGTTGGATCAAAGATCCACGGTAATAACGTTTGATCATTTTAACCCCTCAGAACACCCGAGTATTGTGTAGACTAGCCTCTAAAAATAGAATGCATTGAAGTCTAAGAAATTAGTTCAATCTTGTTTCAAGGGAAGACATATTTGGATTTTTTTTTTGCGGGCAATGTGATTTTTCTAGCATATGTATAGTTATTTCTTCTTCTATTCAATGGCGTTGAGGTCTAGTGTGTAGACAAACATATGTACGGAGTACCCAATATTCTTTACTGATATCGTCCACATATTTCGCTATCAGACATCTTGAAGCAAGTAGTCACTAGTCACGCCGCAAGCGTTGCTGTCACCGTCACAGGTTTCTTCGGTGCTCTTCATTAATTACACAAACCCGATAGAAATTTGGATAGCATGTTGTCTTGGGATTTGGTGTTCATGTCTCTACTTTGAAGTGCAGTTGTGATTTTGCACTCATTTTTTTAATTTTATGATTTTATTTTTTACTATTCACAAATCAATGTGATTTTGCCCATAGTCAATGGAAAAGGCATGGATAAAAATGCAAAGATCAAGGGAAAAACCACGTTGACTTATCAAAAGCAGAGGGCGTAATCACAACGTTATAAAAACGAGGACAAAATCACAATTGCAATTCAGGGTAGGGGCAAGAACACCAAAACCTTATTCTTTTCTGTCCAAAGAGACTTCAACACACAATGTTGGGCATACATTTTAAGACTAGGTGAGCCGCTTTAAGCATCCTCTTAAAAAGTCATTTTCTATCTTTTTGAATGGAATATTTGTTGTGATCCAAAACTTAGTCACAAAATTATACGCTGGTTTATTTTAGAGTGGAATATTTGCAAGTAGGTTGTATTTTAGAGTCGAGCTGTCAACTGCAGGTCAAATCCCTATTTGTGCAAATTACGAGATGGTTGTGTGAGAGTTTATTAGGGCTTATTAAGGTCAGAGAACTTGCTCCTCCCCTTCTTTTAAAAAAACTTAGTCAATATCTGGAGTATGTTCTCTGTAAGCTGATATATAATAAGATTCTTTCGATGAGACATTCCATTACCTTAATGATAAAGCCGATTTTGATCCGCAATGAATGCAAATTACTCCTTCACCTAGTAACTCCTCAAAATAGTTCCACCCTAGAGATCTTAACATATGTTTAGGGCTGGGCGTTCGATTAGTGCGGTTAAATTGGTTCGGTTAAGTTGGTTTTAAAGTATTTCGGTTACTGGCAAACTCTTAACCGAAATTATAGCTAGAAATATTTTAATCTTGTAAATTCGGTTGTAGTTAGATCATTCAGTTTTGCAGTTAACTGCAATATATATATATGATACATCAACAATAAGCAAATTATGATGACACTATGACATCAATTACATGCTACTAGCCACTAAAACAAGCTTAGAAAGCTGGAAAAACAATAAATATAGTCTCATTTAAATATATTAATTATCAAAACTTGGAGTCTTGATATCTCACATGATTACACATATACTTAACACAAAGAATACATAAATGTTACACCTAACTTGCTACTTCGGTTAAATTGGTTAATGCCACATCAAAACCGAAATAATGAGCTATTAAAAAATATGACACAAATTTTAACTACAGAATTAACCAGTTAACCGATTGAACCAATTTTTTCAGTTAATTCGGTTCAGTTAATCGGTATCGGTTATATTTTGTGAGGGTCATGGGGCATGGGATGGGATTGTCCCCTTTCTTGCGGTGTTTGTTTGGAGTAGTGGGAGGGATGTATCCCCAAAGGAAATATTCACCATAGATGCGGGATACATCCATCCTTTCAAAATGAGCGGACGGGGACATCCCCTTTTGTCCCCATCTGGTTCGGTCTCTCACCCGTCTAGCGCAGGTGCCATTGACGGCGATGGCTGGCGGCGGCCGTGCGAGAGAGGGAGAGGTCAGCACCGCGGGCAGAGCTGGCGGACCGCGCGGGACCGGGAGTAAGGCGCAGCCGACGTGGCCGCAAGGGAGCGAGGCACGGGTGGAACAGGCTGGCGTGGGCGGAAGGAGCGGGGCGCGGCTGATGCGGTGAGGCCGGGGCGGTGGCGGTGGCCTTGGGGAGAGGGAAGCAGACGGGACAGCGAGGTAGGGGCGTTGGCACTGGTATGCCAACGTGGTGAGGTGAGGGCTGGTTCTTTCTCTCTCAACAAAATACGAGTAGGGACCATCCCATATTGAAAAACTAAGACTGGAATCATCCATTCCATGATATTTCAGAACCAAACACATTTGCTTCTTCTTCACTTCGTAGCTCCTCAAAATAGCTGTACATTGGAGAGCCTTTCTTGCTTTTGTGGGTGGAAATTTGTGTGACTTCACGATTAACGCCTTTAGCAAGTGGTGTCATACTTTCACCATTAGACATTAAGCAAGTAGTCGCTGCTGACGGTGCCACCGTGGGTACCTTCCGTATTGTTTTCTCACACAAGTCAGAATAGATTGGATATCCTCCTGTTCTTTTGTGTCCAAAGAGAGTCCGACGCAATTTAGTGCAAGTAGCTAGATGTCGATATCCAACTAAAAGCAAAGTTAATAATAGAGCTTCACTGGAGACTATATTATTGTCATGCCATATATAGAATACATACATACGTACTACTTATATAATAAATTGCGCTCTAAGTGGTTGGCTCTTAGATTAGCATTTTTTTCTCACTTTTTTTGTCTTGGAGCCCGTGTAGAGGCTTGCTCTTGTATGAGAGTCCACTCCTATTTTCTATATGTCTCTCTTCCACGTAGACAAAAATACCATTTAAGCATGCTCTAAGCCCTTTATACTTGCTCTAAGTATATAAATCTAACAAGATCTAAAGACAAATTGGTTTCTAGGCGGGCCCAAATTGCAATCCATTTCTTGGCCTGACTGGACATAGCATTCGCTGTTTGGTTTAAGCGGTGGCCAGGCCAAATATTAGGGTCTGGTTTGAGACCAAAGTTGGCTAGGCCAAATTTTGAACATATTTGACCATGTTTGAATTTAAAGAAATATTTGGCCAAATAATAAATTTGTTGCTCGTACATTTTATTTGGGCACCAAATAAAGCTTACGAACAAAAAAAATTATTATTTGATTCAAATATGGCCAAAATTTGACCTGATCAACTTTGGTCTCGAACCAATCTGGCTTTGACTGCGATTCTAAAGTAAAATTAGACCACACAACACAATCTTTCATTCGACTACCATGTTTGACCATGTCCAAGCTACTATGTGAATAAAAAATATATATTATTTGATCAAAATTTAGTATAGATTTAAATATAATGGTCAAAATTTTACGTAACTACCTGGGCCTTAACTAAAAAAAACATTTGGATTGCCTTTCAAAATTCTAAAATAAAAAAAAATCACCTTTCAAAAAAGCCGCGGGAAACAGCCTCCAGCCAAAACCTCGGGTTTCCCGGCGACCCATCTCCACCATCCACCACACCAATGGAGCAAGAACTGCTGCGGATCCTGCGGCGCCTTAGGTCCCTGCGCCACCTCCTGCAAGCCCACACCCAGCTCGTCGCCCGCGGCCTCGCGGCGAGCCCACGCCTCCTCCCGGCCCTCATCTCCGCCGCGCTCTCCGTCGCCCCCTCCCCGTCCCCGCGCCACGCCGCAGCCGCAGCGATCCTCCGCGCCGCCGGTGCCGGCGCATCCACCGTCGCGCACAACACCCTCATCGAGCGCCTCGCCGGGCACGGTGTCGGCGGCCGTGGCTGCTCCGCGGCAGACGCGCTCGCGGCCTACGCCGCCATGCGCGCCGCGGGGGTGGCCCCCAACTGGGTTCACCTTCACCTTCCTGCTTCGCGCGTGCGAGTCCCTGAGGCAGCTGCCGTCGTGCCGGTGCGTCCATGGCCAGGCCGTGAGGTGTGGGTTCGGGTCCGATGTGGTTGTGCAGAACGCTCTCCTCAACGTGTACTACAAGTGCAGCGATCCAGGGGATGTTGGGCCTGCCCGGAAGGTGTTTGATCAAATGGCTGATTAGGGATGTAGTTTCGTGGAACTCCATGGTTGGGGTGTACATTTCGAGCGGAGATGCTGCACGAGCAATGGAGTTGTTCGAGGCGATGCCAGAGAGGAATGTCGTGTCATGGAACACGGTTGTGGCAGGGTTCACAAGGGTTGGGGACATGGTTTCAGCACGTTCTGTGTTTGATAGGATGCCAATCAGGGATGCCATCTCTTGGAACCTGATGATCTCTGGTTATGTCAACACATGGTGATGTGGAGGCTGCACGGTCACTTTTTGATCGTATGGACTGCAAGGATGTGGTTTCATGGACGGCTATGATCTCTGCTTACGGAAAGATCGGGGATCTTGATTCAGCCAAAGTGTTGTTTCATCAGATGCCTGTGAAGAACTTAGTTTCCTGGAATGCAATGATAACAGTGTACAATCACAACTCAAGGTATGATGAGGCACTGCGTACGTTTCAGCAGATGATGCTTGAAGGAAGATCTATGCCTGATGAAGCCACATTAGTCAGTGTCGTCTCAGCCTGCGCTCAGCTGGGCAGTGTTGAATACTGCAACTGGATAAGCTCTTACATTAGTAAAACCAACACTCGTATAACTACTGCATTAGGAAATGCTCTCATAGACATGTTTGCAAAATGTGGAGATGTAGAAAGAGCACTGGTTAGTTTTCGATAAAATGAGAACTAGATGTATCATTACATGGACAGCAATGATTTCTGGTTTTGCTTATAATGGACAGTTTAAAGAAGCCCTGTTGATCTACAATGATATGTGCAGAGAAGGAGTCGCACTGGATGATACAGTATTTGTTGCTGCACTTGCTGCTTGTGCTCATGGAGGTTTGTTACAAGAAGGTTGGAGCATCTTTAAGCGAATGGTTGAGCACTATGGGATTATGCCAAGAATGGAGCACTATGGATGCATAGTGGACCTACTTGGTCGAGCTGGTAAGTTACAGGAGGCAGTTCGATTTATTGAAAGTATGCCTGTTAAGCCTGGGGTTGTCATTTGGGTAACTTTGCTTAGTTCTTGTGTTGCACATGGTGATGCAGAGTTGACAGAGTATGTCAGTACAAAGATAGTTGAAATAGAACCATTTAATTCAAGTTATCAAGTGTTGGTTTCCAATTGTAGAGCTCTAGAGGGAAGGTGGGGCAGTGTGATTGATGCACGCAGGACAATACGTGATTGGAGAATTGAGAAAACACCTGGTAGCAGCTTGATCCAGGTTGGAAATGAGGTACATGAGTTTTTGGCTAAAGACACAAGTCACAAGAAAAGGAAAGAGATATACGAGACTCTGGATTGTTTAACAGCCATCATAAGACATACAGAGCACACCCCGTTGATATGTTACCGCAGCACAATTTAGCAACAGAAAGTTCATTTTTAAGTGTTTGCAACTTTTTAAGTAAAGATAAGTCCCAGACTTAATTATGTGGGAGGCCTTTGTTTCCAATAGGTAATCAAGGGAAGGTGAACTTTATACCCAGGATCGTGATTATTATCAACAATTTATGATTTAATGCCACCCATGACCTGTAGAGGACAACTCTAGGATAGGCTGAGCTGTTCACAATCTTGCCATGTTTGGTTGTGCACTGTGCACTTGACATGTGAAAGCAAGCTGAGCTGTTGCCAATGATGAACAATTATCACAGAACTTGGGACATTAATGACTTGCAGTTGTGTTAAGTTGTCCAGCCATTGCCATTTTGAATTAAAATGGAACTGTGCTTTACATAAGATTGATGAGGGGCGAGGGCTTCCATTGACATGAGTTACACTTGTGCCAGTCTTCAAAGAGGAGTAGCCTCCTTTGCATCTCAGAAATTTCAGTGAAGTAAGTTATTCACATAGAATAGTCTTCTTTATTATAAATTCATATACATGTGGAAAACTGGTTTCAGACTTTTCTTAGTTTTTTTTATAAAGGAAGTTTTATGAAAATTCAATATCGTTACATCGAGTTGATAAAAAAAGGTTTTCTGAGTAGCAACAAAAAATATTAAGGGTTATTTTCCACTGATAATCGACCTGCTCATTGCATCTTGTTGAATCTGGTTCCACCGAATTGATCAGATATCTTGCTCTCAAGCTCCTTAGTACATTTTAAAAGTCAAACAGGAAATTCTAAAACAGCACCATTCAGGTAGTTAACTGATGATTGAATTTTAGTTTAGTAAGTTCAAACACAAGCTACAATATCATCAAATGAAGTTCTATCTTATTATTTTTGCAACTACATTAGCATGTAGAGTACTTATGATGTTAGATATCTTCACATAGTTCATCTCAGGGTTTACAAGGAATTTGCGTTTTGTTGTTTCTTTTGCTCCAGTTGTATATGAGTACCAGGTTTCAAGTGGTGTTGTTAGCTGGGCACCTTAAGGGCAGCTGTTGGTGGTTGGGCCTTGATGATTCACTCTGTTTTATACTCCCTCAGTTCTTTCTTGTCTAATGCTGTAGATCCATAGTGTCAAACTTTATAACCTTTGACCATTGATGTGTATGCACCAACCATCAGAATTGATAAATGAGAGTTATATTGCTTATGGTCAGGTTGTATTAAAAAATGATTTCATAAAAGCTTAGATTCATTAGCATATATTGTAGTAATAGTGATAAAAGTAAGTAAGTCAAAAGGATGTCTCAAAAAACTGGAAAAGTTCGATAAACATCAGATAAGAAAATGGGAAGGTTTGAGTGCTTTGGTATGTAGATTTTTTGTCTTCAGAGGAAACCTTCCATACTTGATCATCATGTTTCCTCTCTTTCTGAGTTTCCGGCCATTTTCGTTTTGCTCCTCTGCCACTTCAATCATAAACTACGGCAGTCTGGCATTCCTAAACTATTTTGATTTGCTTCAGGCTTGAATTTGACACAATCACACAATTACAAGCATCGGTTCTCAACCTCTCACATTACAAGCGTTGGATGTCAACTTCTTACGTTTTATACTCCAGTACAAGTGGTTATGCTGGGTAGCCTGGGTTTGTTCACAAGAATACCATATCACATTTGCATGTACTTCTCTCTGAGCTAGACATTCATTGGATTCACCTGTTTGTGCAGGCTGCAGAATTGCATTGATATTTCAGGACTTGTGCGTGCAATTTGAGATCTAATATCACAAAAATGTAGCGACTTTGGTAGAATTGGGTACCTGACACTGCAGTTTTTGAGCATATCTTATTTTGGAAGGGTTCAATGGCTTTGTTTTGCAATACCTTGATCTTTCAACTCTGCACAATTAACTAGAACAAACATATAAATAACTACTCCATGTGCCCAGAGATTAATTGACATTAGATTTCTGAACGCAGTTGCTGTCCTCTGGTCCAATAAATAATGGTACTCACATAGCTGGAACCCAGGAGCATCACTTCATGCTCAACCACCCAATAGTACTACAGCACAGGGTGCTCCACTGGTCCTCGAACTAATTGCAGTGGTACTTCTGTTCTCATGTGCATCTTGGCTTGGACCATGCATGCACATCCTTTAAAGCAAATATTGGCGACCGAAGGAGGTAATCTTTATATTATCCATCCCTGCAGAAATGGTTAATCCAAAACTGTTGTGTTTACTCCAAGTGGTCTGCAGGCAGTTTCACAGGGGACAAGTGCCTCCCTGCGTAGTCTACACCCCCAAAACGGGAGGAAAGTTTGCTGGTTGAAGTCTCCAAGTTTTAGCAAGGCAAGTTTCACCTCCTGTTGGCGTGATGAAGCCAAGACCAGATGGTGCGGTTGAGTCACCTACCTGCCTGGATCAGAAGCCCCATCGACAGGGTCAATTCTGCCGTGTGGATTCCCCTGTTTCCTGTCCAGCCTGGTTCTTGTACACAGAGAAGCACATTGCCTCTCTAGTTATCTAAATGAATTGCGATTGCTTTTCGGTTCGTTGCACTTATCCCTTTGCTTCCCAAAGCTGGAGTAGCGCACTGAAGTTGTGAAGGTGGGTTGCTGTCCAAAGAAGGCTGCGCTTCTCTCAAGTGTTTTTTTTTTTTTTTTGATAAGCATCTAATCTCAAGTGTTGGACCGTTTAATAATCATGCCAGTGAGGCATTGGGGTTGGGGATGCATGAAAAGGTACAGGATTCAAAAGAAAAATAGAGTGAGCCTACATAAGCAGGGTTAAGTTCTGCTACTATCTACTGTGTACTCTTTCATCATTGAAACACAGTTAGGTCAGGCTCGACAAAACAAAATTAAAACAAATCTCTAAAGCTGCAAGGATGATTCAAACAGCAAATATGCGCATGTGACCGCGGCCGTATGAACCCATGCTAGTGCATTTAAACAGCTCGTATCTTCCTGTTTGTTGCAGCGGGAAGCACCTCCAGTCCAACATACCATAGCATATACAGGAGATGATCACGATACGGTTGCAGCTTGCACCCGATGGTACCTCACCTGTTGTGTTGAGGGATTATTCATCTAGGAGTAGGGGTGTAAATGGTACGGATATTATCTGTCCGTATTTGAGTTCCGATCCGTATCCGAGTCCGGACATTTATTATTCGATCCGTATCCATATCTGAAGTACTCAAAGTTGGATAAATATAATGTCGATAACCATTAAGTCTTATCCTGACACATTTGATTAATATCCGTATTCAATCCGAATCCGAAAAAAAATATGAAAACAAATATGGTATCAGCGAGATCTGTCCGTGTCTACGAATCAAGCTTAAGCTTGTTTCAGAGTTAGGTGGAGAAATTTGCCCTTTTGTGTCTGGAACGACAGCGATCCTGAAGAGCTCGAAGTCTGTTGAAGATGGATCCTGTGAACCCGTGGTGTCTGCAACATTTTCTTTTCAGCCTTTTTACTGTCACCTCACTTTTCAGTTTCATCATGCAGCAAAAAAAAATCAACCGAAGCGAAATCTCATACCAAATCGTATCTGAGCTTTTGATTCCTACAGAGGTGCCCTATATATGTTTAAAGATTGGGCTTTGCCAATTACACACTATTTCCATACTAAGTTGTGATTTGTCACAAATAAACCTTAACTGAGAAAATAGGAGTCCCATTTCCATAGTTCCAAAGTTCTAGATTGGAATTATAGCGTTCAGGGTTTCATCATGCTGACTGTGGAACAGTGCCATTTTTCTTGCCCCTTGGAATTTAAATTTAAGCATAATTAAGTGAGACTAATGTGCAAAGAAACATGACATGTGAGGATGGCATCATAAATTATTTCCAGTAGATCAAACCAACTAAAACAGTTAGATGGGTGATTTCAACACAAAATTAGATTAGATGCTTATCCGGACAAATCTCTATACATATGGGGAGAGGGGGAAAAACTAACATGTAGACCCTACTGCCACGTGTTCGTTGATGTACCATGCTGGCATGCTATATTATCAAAAACCACTTAGACGGTTATTTATCCTGACACTTTAAGATCCAAAATATTCAATTATATAGTTCATGAAGTGACGTAAATGACTCTGTGTTGGCAGATTATGAATATAATATTTGGTCAATCCAAAGTCCAAACTGCAACGATCCTCACCGACCATACGCATATGAGGTGTTGGACAGTTCAGTAATCATGCCATCAGTGAGGCATTAGGGTTGGGGATGGCTAAAAAGTCATTGGATTCATCTAGAAAACAGAGGACCCACATAAGCATTGTTAAGCCTTGTTGTGTTCTTTCTATTTATCTACCGTGTACTCTTTTTTTCTCATTGAAACACAGTTAGGTCGTCTCAGGCTCTGCAAAAATTAAAGTAGGCCTCTATAAAGCTGCAAGGGTGATTGATTATATCCAAATTAACAGCAGGAAATATGCGCATGTGGAGGTGTGGCAGTGTGAGCCTATGCTAGTCTATTTAAACAGCTCGTAAGATGTCTGCAGGGCGAAGCACTCCACTACCCCAAGCCATGGCATGTACAGGAGGTGATGCGGTTGCATCTGCTTGCACGCATTGGAACCTCATCAGGTGTACGAGGAGGGATTGCTCATCTAGGAGCGTGAGGCATCTAGAATCAAGCCGCTGTTTCATATTATGAAACTTGTACGGTCAGAGGAACGGTGGGGAGATTGCCCTTTGTGCGCCTGAAACGACGGGTTCGCTTGTCGGGCGCAGCGGTCAGACACTCAGAGTGGCCTTGGTTTAGGATCCCATTGGACTTCAGCACTTAGACTATATTTGATTTGGGCATAGTTGGCTATATAGGCATTTAGTAGCGGCAACACCCAATTAGACTTTAGCACTTTGCCAACATAAGCCTGGACTAAATCTAGAAAAAATTAACCACAAATGTGCCAATACAGGAATTGATACGACAGTGGCGGAGCTAGGAATAGATCAAAAGAGACTAATTTTAAAAGAGTAATTGATGGTACTCGGTAGTATATCTAGAGCCCAAAAATAATTTTATGATGATTAATGGATTAATTCTCCATTATTAGTGGCATAATTTATATTTATATGCATATCATAACAATTTGTATATGTACTATATAATTATTTTTATTATTTAAAAAATATGTAAATTAATTTATTTTCAGTTTATTTTGGGTTTTTTACTACGGCTCTGCCTCGCGAACCGGCACCGAGCCGGATGTTCAATTTCGCAACCCCGTTCACCTTCCGAACCTCCAATTGCACACGTCACACTTATTGCAGGTGTACCACACGCAGGCTGGGGCAGGTTGGTCGTGGGAGAACCGTCACCGTATTCGTGTTTGAGCTGCCTTCGGTTTTTTTCAGCCGCAGAAAAATATTTTTCTCTCACAATTATTCAGCCGGAACAGTATTTTCAGCTGAAAACAGCTGCAGCTGCAGTGCAGCGAACATGGCCCTATGTTTTCGTACAGAGCGATGATATCCTAAACCTTATCGTGTGAAACAGATCCACCTGTTAAATCTGCGAGGGGACATGTGAAGAAAAACTTTATTTTAGGCTATCCGTACTCATTCTACCCTATTTCTCTACCTAAAAGGAATATTTTGTCCTGACCAGTGAGATTCCCTGCCCTATACTACAATCATCCGGTTCATATATACCCTAAATCTCAACCCTATATCAACTACCACTATTTTTAATTATTTTATATTCCACTCTCCCTCACCTTTCCCAATCCCCCTCCCCCAGCCACTCTGCTTCCACTCCCCTCCGCCGCGCATCTCTCTTCCTCTCCGCCCTGCCATGGCCGTCCGCGCCTCTCCTTCCCCCCTCCCCCGCCGCTCTCTCCCTAGCCGCCGGCCGTTGCCTCGCCTCGTCCTCGGCGGGTGGACGGCCGTCGTCCTCGCCTCCTCTCCCTCCGGCGCGCACCGCCGGCCCCGCCTACCCCAAGATCCGTTGCAGCACGTGGATCCGGCCGCCCTTGCCTCCCCCGCCGGCTGCCTAGGCGCCATGCCTCACCGGACGCCCGCGGCGCCTCCCTGCACGCCCGCATCTCCGTCGCACCATGGTCTCTCCTCCTCCTCCTCTGTTGGCGCCTCAAGCTCGTCTCCTCATCCTCCACCGCGGGACCCGCCTCACTCACACCGGTCGCCACCGCGGGAGTAGGGAGCCGCAGCCGCCATGTCGTCGTCCTCCGTCGGCCACCTGCGTGGCACGCTTCTCGCCGGCCACCAGCCCTCGTGAGGCCCTCTGTCAACCGCCCGCACGGCGCGAACGACGCCGGTGGCCATGCTGGAGGAGAGAGAGAGGGGATAGGGGGCGCCTCCGTACGACCCTGGGAATGGGGTGAGAGAAGGCGTTACCCTAAGTAGGGTTGCATGTTCAGTAGGCCGCTGCAGCATGCCAGTCGATTTGAAATATTTAGGGTGGGGTTCCCAGTCGACGACTGCGGATAGCCTTAATACTTCCTCCATCCCGAAAGAATATCGTTTTTGTTTTATGTACAAAAGTTTAATCGTTTATTTTTTAAATAGCTAAATACAATTTTTTTTTTAAAAATACGACTTATATGTTGAAAATACTCTTGATTCTAAATGAAATCATAAAAGTTATAGGGGCTTTGGCATTTATACCCTCACTTTGGAGTCTAATAGCGATTTTGTGTTTTTTTTTTTAACTTTGCGGATTTACCTTTATGTTTTCAAAACGAAGATAGAGTTTATTCCTATTTAGTTAACTTTTCTTAACAATATCAATTCCGGTGCCAAAAAACCATCATGCCTATACGGTTTTGTCTCTATTTTTTGTAATGGATTGGGATAATACCCTTTTTCGCACCGCTACCGGCAGGTCACGCCTAGCGAACGGTGCCGCCGCCGTGGGTCTCCCCATGCCGCCTCACGCCTAGGCCCCGCCGTGCCCAGGTTTTTACCGGTGGGTTGTGGGTGAAAAGATAAAGGTCATTCTAGTATATTCTCTCTATTTCGAAAGGTTTTTATATTAGTTTTAAATATTTTAGTCTAGCTACATCTCACGGGGTTAGAAATACGGGTAAATAGAGTCTTCATTTTGAAAACGCAGAGATAAAATCACAAAGTTTTAAAAATAAAGGTAAAAACATAATTGGAGTTGTCAGTAGGGATATAAACACCAATAAGACAAGAAAACGAAAACGACTTTGTTGGAAGTATTAGCAGGATTAGCTTTGATGCGCACTCGTACATATCCAACAGTTGTGCTGTCGTGCACCCAGCAAACGAACGATGCCGGGCAGGCTGGTGCCCCGACCCGAGGGGTTGTGGATGGCTGAAAAATCACAGGATTCAATCTAGAAAATCGAGAGAACCTACCTATGCAATAATAAGCATTAGTGTGTGTTCTTTCTATTTATCTACCGTGCGTGTGCACTCCTTTTTTTCCCCTCATCGAAGCGCAGTTGGGTCGTCAGGCTCTGTACAACGAAATTAAAGTAGGTCTCTATAAAGCTGCACGGGTGATTAATTATATCCAAATTAACAGCAGCAAATATGCTGGTCTATTTAGACAGCTCGTATAAATCTCCCTGTTTGTTGCAGCGCGAAGCACTCCACTACCCCAGTAGTCCAACAAGCCATATGGCATATGTACAGGAGATGATACGGTTGCAGGCTTGCAGCTTCCACACAATGGAACCTCACCTGCTGCCATACGAGGGATTTGCTCATCTAGGAGTGTGAGGCATCAGAAATCAAGCAGCTGTTTCATACGTGCTGTAGGAAACTGGGACGGATAGCGGAACGGTGGAGAGATTTGCCCTTGTGCGCTTGGAACGACGGTGACGTGGCCCAAGAGGACGTGTTCGCTGCTAAGGCAGAGGAAACAGAGTTGCCTTGGTCTAGGATCCACTTGGACTTCAGAACTTGGCCTGCTGGGGAAAGAATTAGGTGGGACATTGACGTTTCGGTCTGGAATGATGATGCTCTGAAGCCTAAATAACCTTGTCACGTGAGACCGGTTTCACCTGTCAGGTTTACGAGGATGATAGAAAAAACAATATTCTTTATTATTATACTAGTTTTTAATTGAGTGCATATGCAGTTTTTATTGCTACAGGGATACACATGGGCCTATTCATGGACATTACGGTAAGTCATTTTTCTGTGGGTTCTACGGAAAAAATGATTTACCGCAATATCCGTGAGTAGACTAGCTTGCATCCGTAGCACACAGCGCATGTACCCAGAAAATGAACGGTACCAATGAGGCTGATGTCCCAAGCGAAGCGAAGCACAGTCGCCAATCCAATCCCAGCACCATGTCCCAAGCGAAGCGAAGCACAGTCGCCAATCCAATCCCAGCACCGGCATGTCCAAGCAGAATTATCCCGGGGGCAAGAGTGGCGCCGGTTGTTGTAGGTTTGAGGGCGGGGCCATTGCTGCCGTGACAAGGGTGGCGCCGTGGCGGCGCTGGTTGCTGAGTATGGCGGCACACAGGGGTGAGCATGGCAGCGCACGGACTGGAGATGGGAAGCAGCGTATCTGCATATGGGAGAGGACAGGCGTGGAGGAGCCAAGCTCGCTAGAGTGTTGCTCTGGCCCTCGTGCGTGGACAGACATAGGTAGTGGAATAAGGGGGAAAGATATGACATGTGGGGCCCGCGCATTAAGAGTAGAGAGGAAGATAACACGAGGGCATTTTTGGTCTCTACAGAAATACATTAGCCCGTATGTGAACCCCCAAGACATTGAATGCGTACAAAATGTCAAGTTTCTCATAGAGAAAGTGTGACACCTCGTATCTTAACTCTTCCTTAAGTGCACCGCTAAACATGTCATCATCGTCATGTGCATAATGGAATTTGGAATTTAAATTTCTTTAAACCTGATTTAAATTCAAACTTCTTTCAAAAATTCAGTTTACCCAAGGACAAAAATGCAAAAAGGGTAGTTTAAATTAGGTCATTTTCATTTTTACTTTTGGACCTATCTGTAGTTCTTTTTGTATAAAGGGTTAAAAAAGGAAAATGTAAAAGTAAAAAAAGGGAAAAATCACGGGCGGCGGCCCAGCAACGCGCCAGCCCATCCGAGGCTGTGGGCTGCACTGCGTGCCCGCTTGCCACCGGGGCGGCCCGTTGCACAGCGGCGCGGACAGGTGCCCGTCCCAAGCTTCTTCCTCGTCCGGCGGGGAAACGAGGGGGATGAACCCCTCACTCGCCCGCATTGTCGTCACCCTGTCCGATGCTATCCCACACTGCCGCCACCTTCCAGCCTCGTCCCGCCATCGCCTGAGCACCGCCGCCTTATTTTCAAACTGAAGCGCCCCAGTTTTTATAATGGGACTAAAATATGCTTTTATTACCATCCTAGGATTTGGTAATTACATTCTTGCATCAGAGTGATACAGATCCGCCCTAAACTTGTCGGACAGCAAGGGGCGCAGCCTTGAAAATCTAAGCAGCGGAATATAATTCTCACGCCACAGTTGAAAAGCAGGTCGTAACCCTTACTCGTTTTTGGATCAGTATATGTCCATAGCACTGAGAAAAACAACAACAGAGCAAGGGGCCCAACTTCCCCCATAAGGAGTTGATGGAAGGCTAACTCTATACGCAGGATATATCTGAAGCTTAAGATAGTTTTGCAGAAAAGTAGCTGCCAAGTTTTAATATTTCTGAAAACTGATTTTTTCTCAAAAAAGATTCTCACTGGATTTTCCGGTTCAACATGACTCAGGACTTTCCAGCCAACACATTTTTCTATACCTCTAGCATCCACCGCTGAACCAAAAACTATTTTATTCAGGTCCCAAACTAATTCTATTTTATTTTATTAAAACTGCTAACTGAAGAACCAAGCTATATCCACACCAGTGGACACGGACTATTCGAATATGTTTTACTTTAATAAGATGTTGTGCTAATTCGCACAAGTTGAATTCAGCGGCACGTTATCGTCGTAACTGCCCGAATTCAAAACCAAGCTGTTGCCTTTATTTCATCACCTGGCAGAACTTTAGGGATTTTGGCCTCCGAGCCACTCCAGTATCCCACGGTATTCCCGTCGGCACACCATCCATCTCCTAGTCCCTTGTGCGCTAGCACAAAGCTACTAGGCTATCCACTCCAACTTGAGCCTGGCCAATGCTTCGTACAGAGCGAGTGGTTGTACTAAAAGAGTTAGGCAAGATGAAAATCATAACGGATTCTTACGGAGAGCTCAGGTAGAACCATTCACACTTTCCAATATTCGACAGCGCGAGCAATCCACCTATCCGGTATTCTCCACGAATCCCAGAACATAGGATAACAGCGAGTCGCTAAGTTACCCGTATACTCTGCCCTTATGGCTATTTCGGCGCGTAGCTGTATTCCGACAAAGTCGGTTGCTGGGGTTCTTCCCCATTTTATTTCAAAGCACACCTACATCCACTTTCCCATCCCTTCACATTTCATATCTATAATCCAACAGAACGTCAAGATTATGGTAGATAATTAAATAAGCCATCCCACCTATACGCGCTATATCTAAAATAGGCTTAAATGGCTATATATTTTGCTGGGTTACCTTATCAAGTAAAACATGCAAATTTTTATGTGAATAATAGGCCATGGATTGTGTTTGCAAAACATAAAAAATGTATGCATCAATTGGAGATTCCAATGGGCTTGCCTGCTATTTTGTCGAAGATACGCTGATAGCTGAGGTCGAGGATACATCATCTCCCGGATGCCTTGGCGCACCAAGTACTGGGAGCGATGGAACCTTTTCCACTGCTCGCGTTGCTCTCTCAACTGCTGAGCGCGATGGTGTGCCAACCACCGAGCGTGTTGGTACAGCATTCGCTGCAAAAGTCTGCTGCTTTCTTCAAGTGCAGCGAAGGTTCTCGCGAGAAGCGTACCAATCAGAGTCGTTGGTACAATCTACGTGTACAAACAAGAAAAACACATACAACGAGGGATAGTATGAGCTCAACGGTTTGGTGGTGTAGAGCCTGTATTGCGGAGATAAGAGTCTGCTGAGTTCTTACTTGTGGTATTACTGAAGTGGTTGGGTTGTAGCGAGTTTTCGGCCAAATTGGCGGGCTCAGTAACGACAGTTACAGAGACGTTAAGGTAGGGGTGGTGGACGCGAGATGCTGGGTCGATAACGCCGAAGGGGTGGCGGTCGCATGTTGGTGTTTTGGAGTAGATTTTTTTTGGAGTGGTGAAGAGAGCAATGATGTACAGATGATTTTCGATATTGCCATCATCTGAATTCATGGCTCGTACGGACTAAGACAGGAACATTTATGATTTATGTGGAGTAGGTGGATAAAGGCATCAATCTTCAGGCACACAAAAATTTGTGGGACCGGTGTGAAGCACTGATTAGGCGTAGTATGGCGGCTTTCGGCCAGGACAAAGATTATGTGGAGTGTATGGATAGGTAGAGCTTGATTTTAGATGAATTTAGGCGAAAGAATCACCTAAATCGGAGTTGGAACGGAGAATATATGAAATTTGTATATTTAGAAAGAAGGAAAACTAGAAAGGAATATTCTTGAAATATTCTAAAATCCGAATATTTGAAAACTAAAGAATAAAATCGTATTTTTGGATTTTGGATAAATAGAAATTATTTCTAAACTGCTTGCGAGCAGAGTTTTAGGCTGATGTCGACGGTCTACGCATACGGTGTCAAATGTGGCACCGGCTTGTAGACGGCTTTAGAAGCTTCTAAAATCATAACATTAATTCGGGTGGTAGATATAAATTTTAGATGAATTTAGAAAGAAGAATTAGCAGAATCAAGACTTGTATGGTCGAGAGATTAATTCGGGAATAAATAGATAGGAAAAAATAATGGTACACGATGGAAGTGTTTGCAGCCTCGCGATACTAGATAGAGGGTTGCTACTTGCTAGCGTTGGGCATATAAAGGGTGGGCCCACCTTTCGTAGGCATAGGAGAGGAAGGTGTAAGCACGGGGCAGACTGCTGCTCAACTTCCCGTCTCATGCCGCCGCGCCAAAGAAGGGAGGTCGACGGAGCTTGGTCGCGGCCTAATCCGGTCACCGTATTTCAATCTGATGGCACGGTAAGTGAGAAGAGGTGGTGGAGATTCATATTTGGTGGTTCTTCCTGCGATGGGAGGTGTGGAAAGAAGGGCCACGGGCGGCCATGGCCGCGGGCGGGGAGCTCCGCGGACAGCTCCGTGCGGGCATGGAGATGGGGGAGCGAGGCTAGGCAGAGGTTCAGAGAGGTGGGGAGGTGCTCGCTGCCGAAGCAATCGAGCCATGATGGCCTCTTGACGAAGAATGCAGAGGCACTCTGCTCCCATGAATGAACACAGCAAGGGATGAGAAGGGGCATTGGCGTTCGCGGCGCACAACGCCTAGGCTGAACCAAGGGCTGATATTGCGGCGGTGGTGAACTTGGTGTAGATGGAGCCATGGGGTTGGGAGGCTATTTATAGCCGGTGGAGGAGGACTTGTCATGACGTGTTGCAGAGATGGAAGGTCCAGGGCGGAGATGGGGTCCAAGTGGCGCGGAGATGGAGGGTCCCGCGCGGAGATGGGGTCCAAGTGGCGCGGAGATGGAGGTTCCAAATGGCGCGAGAATTTTGAAATTGAATTTTGGAAAGGAATTTTGGTGGAAGGTATTTGCGATATTTGGAATTTTGTTGACCTCATATTAACACGCTCAAAACAAATAAGCAATGTCCAATGTTTTTGAAAATTTGATTTTTTTTTTGGAATCAGGGAGAGATTAGAAGAAAATTTCGGGTGCTAAATTTTAGGACGTTACACAAACCTAGCCGCCCCTCACCGCCGCAGCTCCGCCTTCACCCCATCCCCACACCACAAAACCCGCCTCGCCACCCCTCACCGTCGACCGCCGTCTCTGCCGCCTTTGCTCACCACCGGAGGGTGAGACCCCGCGTCCCTCGTCTCCCTCGTCCTCCCCATGCTATCCTCGTTGAGGATTGGGGCCGGCCCGACCTCAATCGAGCTCGGCGCCCACCCATGGCGGCCGCGGCCATAGCCGCCGCATCGCTGCGGTTCCCCACACGCACGAGCCCCGCACGGGCTCCCTGTCACGCGCACCAGGTGCGGAAGCCCCGTGCGCACCTTGTGCGGGCACTCTCCGGCACCGACACGCCCTAGCGCCGCCGGGGGAGCACTGTGCCGCTACGTGTCCACGTCGCGGGCGTCGCGTGGCCGCCGCGTTCGCAGCAGGCATAGAGGGAAGATAAGGAAGGGGAAGAGGGGAAAGAAGAGCGGGGTGGAGAGTCGTGCAACGCCACACACTCTCGTCACTGCCGACGAGGGCCGGGGTGCACTCATGCGGTGGATGGTCGCCAGTGCGGCCGCTGCGGCGTGAACGCCGCGCGCCTCGGCCTGGGCCGCAGCCTAGGTAAAGCCCAGGTGGGCCGATTTGGCTGGGCCGGGCGGAGAGAGAAAGGGGTAGGCCGGCCTGATCGATGAGCTGGTTCGGGCCAAAAATTTAAAGGAGGAAAATGATCTTTTCAGAAAGTTAAGTTGGGCCGGGCTTCTTTAAATTTCCGAATTTATAGTTTATTCTTTTCTGTTTTAATTAATCAAACTTATATTTAATTGCCAAAAAGATTATTTAATTGTTAAATGGATATTTAAGTATGTTAATTAATTTCAATATTTTTATTTTAATTGATTCTAATTTGATTTCCTAAAAATAATTAATGATAATAGCTAACTAAGGTTTAGAAATTGTTTATTAATTCCTAGTAATTAATTTAGAAGTTTTAAAATTTAATAAAAATATCATTTAATTATTTAAAAGCCCTAGGCGATAGGTAAACTTAGGGGGAAGGCTTGGACTAATGTTTCCAGGCCCCACCTCTTCTTTTAGGAGACTCATCGGTTGCTTTATTTACAGGTTGATTATCTTCATACTTTCAAACTCCTGCATGTCATCCATTTATGTTCGTTTTCCCCTATCTTTCCAGTTGAAGAGTCTTCCGAAGTCGTCCCCTGAGGAGGTTCCTGAAGCCAGAGCCGTGCAAGCTGTCCGCGATCCCCGAAGGGCTAATCCTAGAAGCCGTCTCGGATTCCCAACGCCCTGAACCAAGGCAAGCCCCGGTGTATAACCTATGTTACTTTGAGTCCTAATCAATGAGTTATGTTTGTGCATTAGAGTTAGGAGTTGATTGGAACCCTAGTGCATGATTAATCCCGTAACCCATCATGATTAATCCCAAACGGTATAAAGTAGCATGCTTAGCCATAATTAGTAATAGGGCGGCTTTACTTTTAAAAGCTTAATCATGACCTACCAAAGTTTATGAGAAATTAAATTGGAGACATCGAGCGGCGACAATTACGCTTTCAGTATGGATAACTAAGCAACCCTAATGATTTGAATTTCTTTGGATCCTGACCCCGCCTGTGTCATATAAGGCTGTCCGATGGTTGGCTTTGTCCGGGCTTTGAACGTGTACCATACGTGTGTCGTCCTAAACTAGGCTCCGGTAATCTTTCATCCCCTATACCTAGGGTTGAACCGTCGCTTGCCAACTGGAAGGTGGAGGTTTGGCGGGAGGCGACGTCCTCTCGGGTTGTAGGCACGGGCGGTTCAGACTAGGTGGTAATTAGGATGTTTGAATGTCATATGTGGGGTCGACGTACACGCATATGACGCGTGTTTGGGTTTTACTTCCAGGAGCGTAAAATTGATTTGAATCGCTGAACTTACTAGGTGTAAGCAGCCTAAGCACGCCCAACATCGTAGTTAATAAGATTAATGTATGATAAAGAATGATTTCGCAGAGTGTGCTCTTGCCTGCTAATAGAGTAGGTATAACTTAGTACAAGTACGTGATAACTAAAAAGAAGCTTTAACTTAAGGGCTAAGGATCCACAAATAGGCATGTTGTAGTGTGAGTTGACCAACCCGGATTAGCCATAAGTTAGAAGGTCGGGTTTAGACCCAGTGATCGAGTAAGTTTTGTTGAGTAATTAGTACTTATGGCTTCTTCGCTTATGTTTTTCTCTAGATACGTCTTCTTCGGTTGTTCCTCAGTGACCTCTTGTGTGCGGAAGATGTATCGCTGGGCAGGATACATCTTCACTTTCCTTGTTGACTTAAATAAAAAGGGAACAATCCGTCTTTTGTTTAAGACCTAAACTTCAGGAGGGCTAGTATGTATCAAAGTCCCTTATGTTTAATTTTAATTATTTGAAAGAACAACGGCTTGTAATAACTACTGCTTTTGTTTGTAAAATCTACTTTAAGTATGTATGAGATGTAATATGATGTAACGTGTGGATTCTTTCGAGAGTCATCTTAAGCTCGATCCAGATGGAAATGCTTAGTTAGGACCCTAAGTCCTGACGCGCTGCCGGAATTAATGTGGAATTAGTATTTGGTCCTACTAAAAGTACTAAGCTCAAATTAATTTAGGCAGGTTCTGCCACAGAAAGAATTATAATGATAATCTTCCGAGCACGTTGAATAGCAAAGTTACTTTCTCTAATCGTAAAAATTATAATGGCACCGGTCCAATTAACCCTTCTATATATCTACCGTGTACTCTGTCCTCATTGAAACGCAACTAGGTTAGGTGGTTCTGCCCGACTGAATTGAAGTTGTCTCTAATAAATGATTATATTCAAACAAATATGCGCATGTGGCCGTGACAGTGGTGTGAGCCCGTTCTGGTCTCACTCTATCTAAACAACTCATATCTCCACGTGTATTGCAGCGCGAAGCACTCAACTACCCTAAGATAGTCCAGCAAGCCATGCATGGCATATACAACATTACAACATGATCGGAGATGATGGGGGTTGCAGCTTGCACGCAATGGAACCTCATCAGCTCATCTGCTGTGACGCTGTGTGCGAGGGTATTAGTCGTCTAGGAGTGTGAGGCATCCGGGATGGAGCGGCCGCGCTGTATGAAACAGGGGAGGAAAACGCGTCGGTGGAGAGATTTGCCCTCGTGCCCCTGGAACGACGCTGACCTTAGCCATACAGCATATATCCACTCCGTCGAGGAAGCCCAGAGCTTTGGATTTCTCGACTTGGGTCCGGATTGGCCTTGGTCCAAGAGTCAATTGGACCATCCGATTGGACTTTAGCATTTTGCCAGCATGGTCGGACGGCGCCACTAGTACCGGGAAAAAACAAAATAGGGCTGGGAACCTGCTTTTTGTTCCGGATTCGCTACGGGCACTATATATGGAATAGAGACTGATAATACGGATACTCCTCGGCTATTAGTGCAAGTTCCTACGAGCTACATGTAGGGTGAGAATTGAAGGACTTCTCACTTTGTGTAAAAGAAGGGTGAAAATTGAGGGACTTCTCGATTGCTTGGTTTTTGGAAGTAGGTAAATTAGGAATAATAAAAAACAATCAGTTGTATGCAAGCCATTGTATATTATTTGTAATCCAAACCCAACCAAGATGTCAGGCATGGCTGCCGCCAGAAAAGCCAAGGGTCTGTTTGGAATCATATTTTTTCCAAAACTATAGTATTTGAGTACCATGGTTTATATTTGTCATGACAATACTATTGTTTTGTTAGGTGCACTAAAACTATGGTATTCTTTATAGTTTGTTTGGACCACTGTACAAAACCATGGTATTTTAGTGAAAACAAGGCAAGTTATGAAAATATTGGGTTCGGAGTGGAGTTTCAAATACTCCAAAAATACCATGATTTTCAAAACACTGTTTTTCAGATGGCAACCAAACACCATATAGCCTAAAATACCATGATATTGCCTGAAAACCACAGAAATACAACGTTTCCAAACAGGGCCTTAGAGTTGTCTATGGCCCAACTCGAACCCAGTATATGAACAGATCTAGGTGGCATTATTCAAAGAGAGAACTGCTTTTTGGTCTAAAAAATTTTGGCGCTTTCTTCTTTTGTCTAATTTTCTTTCCCTACTCGATCTAGAAATTTTGTTCTGTCACTTTCTTGGCACTTTCCGTCCATTTGGAGCAATAAAGGTGTCAAATAGAGTAACAAGAAAATCCCCAAAAATACTTTCTGGTGCATATACATAACCAACCCGTTTCTAGATTTTTAATGGAATTTATTACGCACCTTAAATAAACATTTCTCTATTATCTAACTTTACTTCAACATCATTATCATTTTTAAATCACCCATTAAGATTTATACGCTGAGGTTTAAACTTTTACAATGAGCTACATATACAACAAAGGGAATATACAAATTTTTGTGTAATATTTGGAGCACTCTTCCTTTAGCCAGTATTGTTCAATTCAATTTTATATCTAAAAACAAAGACAAGGGTAGATCTATCATTTAACTGTAAATTGCAGGGCTGCAACAATCACCACAGAGCCAAATTATCACATGGAAACTACTGTCCAGGTTTCATGATTTTTTGAGTTCATTTAGCCCATTTTCGATATTTCTTTTGTTTTAGATAACATACAATAAATCGAAGGCATAAAAATCTTTTCGTGGATCCCCATCTTTACCATTATGTAAACTTAATAACAAGGAATACAACTCAACAAAAGTTTAAATTTTTAGCATTTTTATTCGATTTTAATGGATTTTCAAATGGACTAGAAGCGCCAAAAAAGAAACGAAACAAAATTTCGGGTCGAATAGGCAACAAATTTTTTTTCTACGCCAAGAAAGAAAGGAAGCGCCAGAATATTTTGGGCCAAATAGATAATTCTCTCTTATTCAAACATGCGACGAAAGGACGGAAAAAAAGAGCAATAACTCCAACTTGCATGGTTAGAACCATGTCAAGCCATCCTAACCAAAAGCGTGATGTTTTCTAATAATGTGATCCGATGCGTTTTTTTTTTTGAAAAGGTCTGAAGTCAAAAAAACTAATCATATCTCACTTCGTGTGAAAGGAGGGTGAAAACTGAAAATGGAAGGACTTCTCCATTTCTTGGTTTCTGGACGTCAGTAAATTATGGGAATAATAAATAAATAAGTGTTTGTAGAATAAATGGCACTCATCCGCATCTCAACGGCGCGGGAGCCATCGTGCCCTGCCCCTCTCCACATCCCCCGTTCACGTGCGCCTTGAACACGCGTCACGCGCCCAGGACGGCGGGCCCCGCGCACCCACGACACCCCCAACCGTCCTCTCCCACCCGCGCGCGTTCACGGGGGAATCCGAGGCCGGCCCATCGCCCGCCGCGCCACCTCCATGTGGGCCCTGTCGCCCCCCGGCCCACGGACCCGGTCCACCGAGCCCTCCCCTCTCCGCCCCCCGCGCCGCGCGGACCACGGCGCCAGACTGGCGCACTGCCAGTGCCAGCCAGCGCAGCAGCGCCCACACGGAGGGAGGGGGAGAGCTCAGCCCACAGTGCACTGGCCACTGGATTGCGAGCTGCTGGGCTCATCACTCGCTCGCCCGCTCCTCGAATCCCTCGCCCACCCCCCACCTAATGCTGGCTGCCGCCGCCCCGTCCGAACCCTAGCTAGCGCGGCGGACCACACACAGGCAGCGGCGGCTGGGGCTCCAGAGCTCCGGATCCCGCATTCCCGTCTCGTCGCATGGCGGCGGACGCGGCGCAGGGCCCGCGAGCCCAGCGGCGGCGCGCCATCGGCGGCGGAGCGCGCCCCCCGCGCGCATGGTGCTGCGCGTTCGCCGGCGCGACCAACAGCCCCGACCTCCGCCCGCTGCCCTCCGCCTCCTCCGCGGCGTCCCCGGCCGCGGGGAGGAAGCTGCCGCCCAAGTCCCCCTCCGCGCCGTCCTTCTACGGCTCGCCGACCTCGTCCAGGCTCGCGGGCCTCGGCGGCCTCATCGACCCGCGCCGCATCCTCTCGCCCGGCCGCGTCTCGCCCATCGACCCCGACGGCCTCCCGCTCCCGCTCCCTCCGCCTCCACCGCCTCCCCCGGCGGACGCCGTTGAGCAGCAGGGGACTGTTATTGTCCCCGCGGAGCGTCCGGCGGCGGTGTCGGCCGCGCGGGGGGAAGGGGGCGGCGCGCTGGATCTGAGGCTGCTCCTGCGGGGCAGGGACGGGCGGTGCGTGCTCATGGAGCTCGACTCCAGGGTGCTGTGCGGCTGCAGCGCGTTCTTCGCCGCCATGGCCCCCGCCGAGGACGCCGCCGCCGCAGCAGGAGGCGGTGGTGCCGGGAGGAGGATCGAGGTGGACGGGGTGGAGAATCTGGATGCTTTCAAGGCAGCGGTGGAGCTCATGTACGAGCCGGATCCGGTGCGGTGGCTCGCGGCTGCCGGCGTGTCGCGGGCCGTCGACGTGCTTGAGGTGAGCAAAGTTGCATTGTCAACGATTGCACGTCTTGTTACTTTGTTGGATTGTTTTTAGCATTCGAGGTCAACATATCCAGCATAGGCTATATGCATGTTTTCGGTGTTATTGAATCTGCGACACCATGCTTCCCTAGTCGAATTATGCAATTTGTTGCTTGTAAGGTTTAGACTTTTCAACTTCACTTTATTTTGGCATGTAAATCATGCAGTGTGAATTGCTACCTACATTCTTACATAGGTGTACCACTTAAGGTCTGTGCAGTCAAACTTTCAAAACTCTGACTACAAACATACATGGAAGTTTCAAAATTCATCTCAGGAAAGTGGTACGAGTAGATTTGTCATGGAAAAAAAAATACTTTCAAAGTTTCAATGATTGAAAAAAATGCTGAGGAAAAGTCGTGGTTGAAGCCATGTATTTGAGACCATGTGCATGTCCAAAGCACAGAGGCAGTAGTTAGTTACTACAGTTTTAGTTTCGTTACAACATTTCTACCATGTAACATGATTAAGATACAGCACAACCTCGATCCCTTGTAATCATACATTTTGACCCTACTGACAGTTAGGTTGCAACTCCAAGCTGTGGAAATCAGCTACCAACAAGGTATTGTTTAGTCACTTCAAGCAGTTGAAAACTTGAAATTCTAGGCTCACAATTGTCATGGCCCCCAAAAGCAATATAGACGTAGTGTTTTCGGATATCCATGATTATTCCATGGCTCATGAGCTTCTCTAAGTAGCAATTGTTGTTTTCCAATATTATGTCTGGCATACTAATTAGTTGTTGCATTGCTATTTTAACCATTAGAACCTCCTTTGTTTCACTCGTGAAACAGTTTTTTTCCTTCTTTTTAGCACACATTTGTTATGGCCAGCAAGAGCTATTTCCACTAAAAGGGGAAATCCAAGGTGGCTGGTCAGGTATTAAGTTGGTGGAGCCACTTGAGCCCAATTATAGAAGATTTTAGGAATAATGATTAAGTTTATAGTTGGATTGGATCCTATCTATAAAGAAACCAATCTATTAAAACACCTCTTTGAAAATAGAGTGGGTTGACAATGAATGGATTAAGCAAAGTTTGAGAATTTCTCCCGCCCCCCATATCTCCCTCCCTCCCTCGTCCAACAGTACACACCGCCTCCACCTTCGCAGTGCACTGTCTCCTCCAACCCTTGGCTAGGGTTCCTGCCAAGCCGAGCCCCTCGGCTGCTAATTCTAACCTACTCCTCCCCAATTCTGACTATAACATATATTTCATAGGCGGATACGTTACAGACTTACAGGGGCAAATGCAGCTAACTTGTATCATAAATCTCACTCATGTATTCTGAAGTTATATTACAGGAACTGAATGAACACCTACTTTCATACAAATATTTTGGATAAATAGACACTTGATCTGATATATTGAGAAATATTGGACTTCTGCATAT
The DNA here is from genome assembly GCA_030272315.1 of Paspalum vaginatum. NCBI lineage: Eukaryota > Viridiplantae > Streptophyta > Magnoliopsida > Poales > Poaceae > Paspalum > Paspalum vaginatum. The sequence continues at coordinate 38,430,403 of CM059013.1, forward strand.
TGTGCAGAATGAGCTTTGTGGGCTATGTTACAGGATAGTATGTTGGCAATGCTTCTTGCCTAAGCAATATGTTCTTTTCATTTCCCAAGCTAATTGAAATATAGATGCAGTAAATTTATTGGACTGTAGTAATTTGAATGACAGTAATCAATATTTAGCGATAGTTTCGAACTTTACTTACAACTGGCGCTGGTTAGGTGCGAATTAGCAAAACTAGTCCATCAACCTGTGCTCTCGCACGGTTTACAGTCTTCGAGGTATATATGATAAAAGGTTCATAGATGATTCTAACGGATGTAGAATTTAGTGATTAGAACATACTCCCTCCGTTACGTAGTTTTGTTTTAGTGTTTAAAATTTATCCCATAATAATTGCTGCTATAGGAGATTAATAGCCTAAAAAGGGGAAAAAGTAACCTGCATGCATATATCGGATGCGAAAAAGATTATCTGTTAATTATGGGTGAATGCATCGTTTTTCTCAATCTTTTGTAATGTCTTCAAAATCTTAAAACATCGCTTATTATTATGGGATAGATAGAGTATGCATTCTTTTTTTGGTAATTTAGATGTAATATAAATTTATTTAGTTTATTTTTAGTGATGGCAATCTTGATATAAATTTAAGTTATTATTTTAGATTATCTATCATAATAGTAAACATGGATGATTTTGATTTAAATTTAAGTTGTATTTTATTTTATATTATCTTCCTTAATAGCAAATTTGGAAGATTTAGATATGAATTTGATGGGTTATTTAATATTTTGTTTGATAATGGTAGAGTGGGCAATTAACACATATATTTAGAGGGTCACTTTACATTATTTTTATAATTATGGAGGTGGATAGTTCAGAAAATATAATAGATCTAAAGGCCATTAAGATTTCGATGGTGTCTGTTATTATGATAATTTTTTGGATTTATTCTTTTTAACCTGTCTTGTGTGGATTAACATGGAGGCTAAAAATAATTCTCTAGTTAGTAATAGTACTTTGGTCAAAAGTAAAATAACCTTTCACTTCCTCAATTATAAATTATTATGTCAGAAAAAAATCTAATTTTGACCAAGTTCATAAAAGCCACACCTACGCCTACATAATTAAATTAGTTTTATGTATATGAAACCCATCATGAAATATTTTATGTGTTTCTCTTGGTGTTGTAGATTTTTCTAAAAGCAAATCAAAGTGAGAAAATTTTGTCTTAGTACAAAACTAAATAAAATATAGTTTGGAATGCAGGAAGTCAACTGCATATATGAGACGTGAAGAGATAGGACCAGTGTTACCTTGGATTGCTCAGCTTTCTTTAGTTTTTGCACTGTGGTAGCTTGCAGCAACCTGAATAGGTATCTAGGTGCAGTCGTGTGCGAAACCCCTCTTCATCACGTAGTGATTGGATTGCAGGGCAAGAACAGCAACTACACACAAAATTAGATCTCTCTCAACGGAAGCAACACAAAATTAGCGTGCTTTTATTCATCAACCAAAATCGGGGTCCAACACTAACATTGGGAGCTGCAAGCAAGCAGATTCAATGCTTCAAAGGTTGAGGAAAGCAGGCTGAGGATTTATGCCTGAAATTATGTAAAAGCAAGATGCTTACCTTTGTTTGGGAGTTGTATAGCAAGCAGATCCTTGAATCCAGTCCAAGTTGCAGATGATGCTCTAAACACTAAGCAAAGCAGGGTTGAGCATTTCTGCTAGATTTTTTATAGAAATAGTGCTCGCTGTGCTTCCATCGCAGCCCGCGACGATTACATATGCTTGCCGAGATGGCCGGTGGCGATGATACAGCAGTAGGGCACGATACGTACGGCTTGCATGATGACAGAGAGATAATACGTAGATAGATTACGTGGGTTATTAATTGATGGCATAGGTGGATAATTTTTAACCAACTATTGGGGGTTATTTTAGACTATGTATCCAATGGTTATCATCGTTGATGAAGATTACATATCACCAAATTGATGGCCAGATGTTTCTGATGTTTGTGAGAATTTCTAGGATTTTTCTTTTTTTTCTAGCGCATATGGTGAGGATTAAGTGGATGCTTCAAAAGGAGTCTCTAATTAGTAATATTAAGATAGCAAATAAATATGAGTTATATACTTCTATTAGATTTGAGTCACACCTGCTATGAAACGTTTTATAAATTGGGGAAAGGGCACCGACTCACTCTTTGTTTGCTGACTTCTTAAATCAGGCTACTTAAATGTTGATTACATTACACATCATTTGTGGGCATTACTAAACGACATTATGTTTTTAAATGTAGGTATGTTCCTCAATCATGTTCAGCAGAGGAATCAGATCATGTTTGACATACATAGAAGCTGTTCCCTGGAATGAGAATGAGGAGGAGAAGCTGAAGAATCTCCTTGCAAGGTTCACTTTTGATGATGCAATATCCCAGGATATACTTGCAAGGTTGCGGCCGCACAGCTGGAAGAGTTCAGACGACCTCACAGTGCAGCTTATCCAATCTGTCACCAGCAGTACCAACACTGGGGCAAGAAAAGACATGCAATCTTTGGTAAACGGTCTTCTAAGTAAAAGTTCTGTCTATCAGAAGGACTCCTCAGGGCTAAACAAGGAGAGCTTGTACCAGATCTGTTATTCATGTTTGGAGTCACTGGTTGACCTCTTTGAAGAGGCTACAGAACAAGCATATCATATAGGTCAGGCTGTGGTAGTTAGAGGGAGTAAACCACTGATTGAGCGAATCTCTAGCCAAACAGAAAACCTCAATTGGCTCTTGGATATTCTTGTAAACAACGACATCGCAGAAGATTTTGTAGAACTCTGGGCAAAGCAAGACAGACTCATTAGTATGCATGAGCAAGCGTCAGCAATGATCAGGTATGAGCTAAGCCGAATATCAGCTGGCGTGTTCATTGCACTTGGTAAAGGAAAAGTGCAATGTCGTGGCGAGGTGCGAAGCCTCCTCTTTGATGGATGGTTCAGCATAATGTTGCTGGATTTTGGCTGGCTTCAGCGCTGTTCCAAAGGTCTAGACTTAAGATCATTGGAGGAGAATTTAGGTCGAGGCCTTCTGACCCTCCCTCTCAGGCAGCAGCAATGTTTCTTCGAGGAATGGTTCCAGTTCTATGCCACTAAAGGAGCTGAGTGTCCGAACCTTATTAGAGCTTTCCAGGTATGGTGGAGAAGATCTTTCATCAGATCGTCGGTAGAACCTCAAAGCTAAGGTTTTCGTGATCTTCTAGTTGTGTGTATGATTTGTAAAATTGGGACTGTTGTGATGACCCGTAGAGTGTTGTTTTTTCTGTAGTGTAGCTCTTCCAGTTGTATGTGAATAGTTGGGTGAATTTATTAGCAACTGTGATGTGTGTTTTATCTCAGATGGCTGATTCTTGAAATATAATTACATCCGGTCATAAGTACTACTATCTTCATCTCATCAACAGTGTCAATCTACGTTTTATAATTTTTCTACAAAGAGTGCCGATCTAGCTATTTTAAGTAGTAGTAGTTATTTTCTGTATAGTACCATAAAATTTATCAAAACCAATTTAAAAAATGAGATGCGCATGCGTCAACCTTGACGCTAATCTGTTTCAAAAATAATAGCACTCTTAATGCATGGGACTGATGTAGTAAATATTATACTTTGTTGGTATGTTTCTCTGCCAATTCACGGGACTGATGTAGTAAATATTATACTTTGTTGGTATGTTTCTCTGCCAATTCACTGGAGGCCTGTTTGGCTCTTAATATTTTAGGAGAATTGAAATATGTTTCTAAATAGTTGAGCTAATGATGTTTATGGATTGGAATCGGTGATTCCATGAATGTGTTAATTCAAAAGAAAGCGATTTTTTTTCACTGGTGAATTGTTTAGAATTGTATCATGAAATTGTTTGTTCTCTTTTTTCTACCAAAACTCTCAAATTCTTTTTTCTCTTCTTATATTAATAAAGAACAAGTAGTTATATTGTAATAAAATTCCAATTCAACGGACTCAAACATCCCCTAAGGATAAAATACACATATTGCAACTATCTACGGTTGTCAGCTGGTGCATCTCTTTGCGCAGGATCGAACTATACCTAGTACTTGAGCAGTAGTGATGTCATCAAAGCCCTGTGGCCCTGTGGCACCACCGTGGCTTCATCCTCATCCTTGCACCCCAGCGCACTCATCACTGCTCGATAAGCTAGGATGGCGAGCACACATGTGTTTTGCTTGGCCGCCGAAATACTCGGAAAAATGTGATCCTCTTGCTGCCATGGAGTGTCTTTGTTAAATGCAGCCACCAGCGAGCAAATCTGGAATCTTTTTTTATAGAGGGCATATATATTAATATTAAGGTAGCAGGCAGATTACATAAAGGCCCTTCACAATGAGACAAATTACAAAGGAGCCCTTGAGGCAGCCACGCAGATGCACACGCGTCCTGCAAGAAGAGCTGAGACTGGACACGCGTAGTCTGAAGACTGGGCTGGTCTTCGTCGTCGACGGCGTCACCGATGAGCATGCCGCCGTTGGTGGAGAACTCCAGAGGCACCACAGATGCATGGGTTTGAGGCGGGAAGGCCTCACTATCGGAGGTAGAACCGTCGTTGTGGAGCTTCTCCGACGAACTTTGGATGAAGATATGACCGTCGGCTGAGTATACTTGAGCGGCACCCAAGTTGGCCGACGGATCACCGTCACAGCAACGACGAAAAGGACGAAGAAGACCAAGAAATTTGGGCTGACTTTTAGAGCTAGTTTGACAATTTTATTTTTTCTATAGAAAGAAATTAAGAGAAAAATAAACTAATTTATCTTTTAGAGCACGTTTGGTTGCGGAAGACACCAACCCTCGCCTAGCTTCATGCACAACGAGACCCTTTGCCCAGCCGGGAGAGCCATTTCTGCTACCCTACAGGAGCGAGGCAAAGCTTGTCTGCACGGTCCCCGAGGTGCCCAAGCCAAAAAAACAAACGCCGCTGGTTCCTCCCTATCCTTGCTTGGCGAGGTAGCACAGTGCCAAGCAAAGGATCCAAATATGCCTTTTTCTATTTTATAGAAAAAATGAGGTTGCAAAATGAAGATTGGAAGGCACCACAGGAGGATCCAACCTGCTGCCAAGGAAGAGGGGAACGGAAGGTGCATGTGGCGGACGGAGGCGCTAGAGCAGAACCGAGTGGGGTTGGAGACGGAGGGATCTGCTCAGGTGAAGACTAGCTAGGGAACCTGATTTATTGAAGCTTATCTTGGATTTGAATCTCTCGTTGGCGTAGACGCAAGAAACAGCAACACTGACGAGACCTCTGCTTCCAAGAGATAGACTGTAAAGTGTGAACTCTTATCCGGATACTGAGAAAGAGAAAGCAAACCTAAACTATTATCTAGTTGGCTACGGATCCTACCCTCCTCCCCTCACCACCGGCAAGATCGCCGGCGAAGGGAGAGAGAGGGGGCCGGGGCTTCTTTCTTTCTCTGAGCCGGAGCTCACGAGGACTCGCAGCAAATCTGGATTTGATGGGGGCAATGGAACAGAACGAACTAATGCTGCAGATGTTGTGGCTAGGTGCTCACCGATTTCCCGAGGCATCCCAGTCCTATGGTTCTGATCTGAATGGGATGAATAAACTGACTGATTCTTCTCACCATTTACCACTCTAGGAACCTCGTGCCGCAAGTAATGGAAAATGGAATCATGGCCACAGCCCACACGTACATGGACTTTATCATATATATATGGCGCCCTTATATAGACAAGTACCAAGAGGAATCGCCTATTATAACACAGAAGGTACAATTTGTACATGTGGTGACATTTATTTTATCTAGGTGTATAAGTTTATTGGTAGGTCATAGTTTGTTGCTTGGTGCACCCTAAAAAGGCCCGGTTTAGGCCCAGTTCCGTTCGATTAGCATATAATAATTAGTTGTCTAATTTGTCTTAGCGAAAATTAGTTTGCTAATTGTTATCCGGCAACCAACGAGTTGGACGACGTTTGGTTCCAACAACTATTACATTAGCTAATAGGTATAAGAGTCTTTTTATGTGTTATTGGCTGCTATTAGCTGAATTAGTTAGGTTGAACCAGCTAATTAATTAAATAACTACGCCTCACATTTGATATAAAAAATTGCCAAGTATCTTTGCCAAAGCTTGGGCACGCCAAAATTTAATTTAGACATTAAACCAAGTAGGCCCATTTCCATAGTTTAAGCCGAAGTGCAGTGGTTGGTAGTAAATGTCTGGTTTGGGCAAAATTCAAGCAGAACCTGAATGTTGTGAGAATACCAAGTCTAGAAACTCAGTTTAAATTGAGGTCAGTAGGTTTTCTTTTATAAATTTATAACATGAGTGATGAAAACCTATACTAGGAGGCGTGCGTGTGTGATACGCTATATATCATGGTTTGAATGTAGTAATAATGCTGAGGCCCTAGCTTTGTTCCCCATAGCATGTAATAAATATCGGATAGTGGTATCGTAGTGAATTGATATCTGTGCAGCAAATAGCAGATAGCGGACGCTAAGTTTCAATAGCGAAATTTATAGATTACTAATAAAATTAAGCATACATGCCACAAAACATGACTTTTGAACAACAAAAACAAAGAAAACTTCCAGACAAATATATATAAATTTTTTAAAAATAAACATATAATGCATTTAGATAAGATATAAGTTTAAAAACCTTAAATTAATATAAAAGACATTATGTTACACGTAGTCACAATATATTATTTATAAAAGAGTATTACGGATCGAAGTCACTCAATTAGAGCTACGGATGGTAGAGCTAAATACATATGATATGGTTTAGTTGTTGAGTTAGCGCGATATAGCGGTCTGCTAAACGCTATTGCGGCCCGCTATAGCGGCCGCTACGTCAAATAACGGGCGCTAAGTTTCAATGCACTATTCTCAGAACGCTACGCATAGTGGGCGCTACAACGGCCGCTACAAACGCTAGCTAATACTTGCCCCATAGTTTGGGGAGCCGACGTTCCTGCTGCAAGTTTTCGACGAAACATCAGATCGAGCCATCCATTCCGTTCCCAGGCCAAGCGCATGCATGGCGCATCTAGGTTCGACTCACCTCATCCCAGACCAAATGATTATCTTGATTAGAAGTTTTTTTAATCTCCACGTTAATCTTTACGAAACGCATCAGAAAAAAAAATTCCTAAAAATTCTCACAAAAATCAAAAATATCCAACCATCAATCGGTAGATTGGAACATTAATAGCCATTAAATCTATTTTCTAAGTAATTATCCACCTCTGCCATTACGAAAGGTTTGAGTTCAACTTTCAACGAAAACAAAATTTTTTTGACAGATTTTTCCATATTTTAGATCTGTTTTCTAAGTAATTACCAATCTCTGCAATTATGAAAGGTTTTGAGTTCAACTCTCAACAAAAACAAATTTCTTACTTTTTGGCAGATTTTTTTCTATTTTCAAATTTACTCTCAGGTTTTTTGTCAATTTTTTCCCATTTACAACTTTACACTACTAAATGATCCCACAACTTTTTTCCATAAAGAAGCTATAACCTTTCTATGAAATAGATATTTTGTGCCTAATCTTGCTATTACTAATTAGGGACTTTTTTAGAGCATACTTTTTAATCCACACAAGATGTGCTAAAAAAAATAAAATCATAAAAATTATCACAAAACTCAGAAACATCATATCATTAATTGCAGATTGAAATCTTAATAGTCATTAGATCTATTTTCTATGTAATTAACATCCCTTCATCCATCGTGTAGCTCTAATAATAAATATGTTTTCCAGGAAAAAGATAAATTCTAAAATTCTCACAAAAATCAGAAACATCACGTCATCCATCACGTAGCTCTAATAATAGTAGTCATTAGATCTATTAGAGTTTTTAAAAAACTACCTATCATGACATTATGAAAGATGAAATAAAATAATCTCCTAAATTTGTATAAAAATTGCCCATCGTGTCATTATAAAATATGAATTAAATAACTTCTTAAATTTGCATAAAATTGCCATTATGAAATATGAATTAAAATAATCCCTTAAATTTGCATATAAATTACTCAACATGCCATTATAAAAGATGAATTAAAATAATCCCTAAATCTGTATATAAATAACCTAATATGCCATCATAAAATATAAATTAAAATAATTTTAAATTTGTATATACATTACCCACAATGACATTACAAAAGATGAATTAAAACAATCAACTCTAATATTATTATAGATTAAATTTATATCTCTTAAAAATCTAACCGTGCGAGAACACAGGTCGATGGATTAATACAGTCGAATTCAGGTGTCACCATCTAGCCATGTTCACCTCTCTTTGAGAGATGCGCTAGAAATCCGAGGCACTGCCTCACGCGCGCGCGCCCGCGGCGCCCACGCGGGGCAGCCGTGGGGTCCACACAGTGTCAGTGACAGGGGGAGGGGAGTGTGTGCTTGCAACGCGCGTGCTGTGTATAAAAATTGGGTTAGAAATCGGGAAGAAAAATGTTTGAAGCTATATATGGTAACAACTGACTGCCTAATTTAATCGTCTCTTTGGTGCACGGTTTACCTTTTTTTTTTTGTCTTGGTACACGACTTGAGTTACTTTTGATACATCGTTGGATTTGATTAACCAATTAACTGAAAAGATAGTTAGTAATGTTTGCTCCCAGGAAACGCCAGTGCTCTGTCACCCGTAAATTGCTGCAAGCAACCAGCGTTGTACCTCCGTGCAGTTATCACCGCTAGCCCCTAGCCCAGGATGGCGAGCACATCGCTGGCTGCGTTCGTTCTGCAGGGTTGGGAGTGGGATTTCCCTCCACCAGACGATGGAACTTTCCAGTATCATGGTCTCATGGATTATGTCAGATCTACGGTAAACAAACTAATCAAATACGGTTCTGGGATAGGAGGAGGAATTTCCCACCGAAACGAACAGGCCCGCTTGCTATTGTTTGGCTGCTCAAGTAATGCAAAGCCGACCTCCCCGGCCATGTGTGTATTGGAGCGTTGGAGGTAATCTCTAGAGCAGGACGCTAAGACGCTGGAGATGACAGATATCCCGAGACATCCCATTCCCATTGGTCGGACTGAATAACCACTGTAGGAATAATCCTCCCATAACACGTACTGGAATGATGGCCACAGCCACACACATGGATGATCTTATATACGCCTCTTTTATTTATGGAGAGGTACAAATAGGAAAGTATATAGTTGGTTATAATAATACACTGGAATTTATAAAACTCTTTAAGCTGGTAGAGCATCTTTGGACGCTGTTGACCAACAGGCCCTCCCTCTCTCACAGATCGCTGTAGATCCACAGTCCGCGCGCGCTGGCCGCGCGATCGTTGCCTCGGACCTATGATGCCCACCACGCTCCCCATCCAGAAGCCGCATCCGCCCCCACGACCTTATCCATTCCTCGCTGCCCCGCCGCCGCCTCACCGGGTCGCCGCTACCCGGCCTTCGCCTCCCCACGTTGCCAACGCCCGGCCTTCGCCTCCCCGCCGTGCCGACACCTTCCGGCCTCGCCGCAACCCGGCTTCCCTTTCCCCGCCGCGACGTGCCTCCACGCCGGGCCGTCGCCTCCTGGCCTCGCGACCTCGCGGCCTTCGCCTCCCCATCGCCTTTTCGCCTCGCCTTCGCGTCTCCGCCCGTCCCTCCGTCGACCGCCGCCGCCCCTCCCCGCGTCCTCGGCCGCCGCGCCTCCTCCCTTGCCCGGATCCAGTGCCGCCTCCGCCGATGTCGCCTCGCCTCTCTCCGGCCCTCTCTGCTCTTCCTCCGACCGGATCCGCCGGCGCTGGCTCTCTCTGCTCCTTCTCCGTCTGGATCCGCCGCCACCGCGGCCGAGGTCTCTGCCACCGAAGATCGCGCCCGCGCAAAGCGTGGGGGCACCTGCTAGTATACCACTGATATGCGGTGCCATTTTTTTACGAAGGTACATTGGTAGGTCATAGTACGCCCTAAAAATAAAGCCCCCACCAGTGGTACATCTCCCTAGTTTAATCTCCGGTGAAAAAAGATATAGCCATGCAAACCATACTACACAATTTAATCTCCGGTGAAAAAAGATATAGCCATGCAAACCATACTACACATCGGCTTCATTCATCAACAGGGATGCCTTTGCTTTTTTTAATTTCTTTTTGGATGCACAAAGGGAGTTTCAGGTACAAACCTCACCTTATAAATAAGATACGATATACTAGCTAGTAAAGAATATGACCCTTGCATTCCAGGTTCCAGCCCTGAGCTTACCTCTTTGCTTCTACACGTGGAATAAGGCTTCACCAGTTGGTTTCAGTTAGCAAATGTGTTTAGGAATTTGGAGCCGGCCGGCCATTAAACTCTTAGGTGCTTCAGACAAAGAACTTCACCAACGTAACAAACTGATATCTAACATGCTCAATTTTTTGCCCGGCCCTAAATACTCTGTTTTATAGGTTTGAAGAAGCAGAAACTGACTAGTTTATTTATGTTATTAACATCATAATATGGTATACGCACCGCGCTAGAAGTTGAGTTTTCCTAATTAAGGACAGATGCATGCAGCAGAGTGAGCAAAGATTGGAATATCACTCTACATAATGTAGCTTAACCTCACTCTCGTCCTACTAAGCGGCCAGGTTCAAGACCGCATTTGCGCGCTGCGCTGGAGGCTGGACCAATGGAGCTGGACTTGGACCTTGAGGTGCTCACATGGGACCAATACTACATGGTGTTCATCAAGAGAGAGGGAAGAGATGGGGCCACTGATAAGTTACGAACGACGTGTACACAGTAGACCTGATTGTTCATCATGGCTTGCACGGCACCACGCTAGCTGTTGAGCTTTTCAAGGACGTACTGATGCCGGGATTGCAGCAAAGACTGAGCGAAGATTTGGGATGTCATGCGCTATGTGTCATGAGGTAACATCGACGCAGCATGCATCGATGTTTCGGAGTTCTTGTTCTCGGATATTTATCGCAGACTAATTTATCTTAAACTAAAAAACTTAAAAAAGACCAAAAGGAGTATATATATCATTATATCTTTATACTAATCTAATCTTTATCTTTGTTACCTAATAATAAAGAGAGGAAGGTTTTTTCTGCCTATACTTCGTCCACCTTGGATTTTTTTCTTCCAAGTAATTTAATTTGTTCTGATCTTGAGCCACGTTTCTTCAAACCCTGCATCGGGGCAGCCACCTGGCCCAAAGCCCTACTGGGCTACGCTAGCATCTGCTGCAATGCAATCCTTAGCGGAGCGGCAGCTGGGCTGCCAACGCCTTGCAGCTACCCAGGCTTGGTCCGTTAACAGCACCTCAAATGCCACAAGGAACTTCATGTCACAACCATTAACCATAGCACCACTGCGCCAGCTTACATTAGACCGTCTCCAACAGCTTGCCTAAGCAATATTCTAACTACATTTCTCTCTGTTTACAATAGCACTACAATATTATTTTGTACTATAGACAGTCCATTTAGACATCCCATTGAAGACAGCCTTAGCCCAACAATTCCATTGCATTCATTCTGAGCCATGTTAATGGGTTGGTATTAACTTTTTGGCAATCTTCAAGGTTAAGGATTAATTGAAAATAATCTAAAGAATAATAACAATATACAGTAAGATATTAAAAGACCTATGCATATAAAGATAGTAACAAGACAAACTAAAGATTGATTTTTGCTGACGTTTAAGGTCGGCTCAGCCTTTTAATCAATCAAAGGACCCAATAATCAGGTTGAACGACCAATTAATTGTTTAACTACTACAAACGATTACTCATGTGTTAAAAATATCTTTTCCAACTTTGATTCAAATATATGGAGACTAGAAGGCATAATTCGTCACTTCTTAGGTTTTCTGTTGCAACATACGGGCATTTTTCTGGTATAATACTATAAGCCGTGGCAAAACTCGCTCATGTCTTCTCTCTGGATCCCACCATCACACCAGTTGTGTTCGTTTGGCTGCTGATGAAGTACGCTGCGAGGTCCATGGTCCCGAATGTTGCATCGTTACTTTTTTTTAATAATGAAAAAAGATTCCGGCTTCATCTTTCCACAAGAAAAAATTAGACCCACATTATTACAGATTTTTTACACCACGTTTAAAAAAAAGACCATCCATCACACATGAAAGGAAATCCTAGCCACACTAGGCCACCCAAACGAAGAGAATAATTGCATTGCCACTGTTTCAAGTTTGCGACAAGCTTGGAGTGATCCATGTTCACATTTTTCACTTCGCTGCAACTTGGTCCATAGTCAAAGCTTCTGAAAAGTACCTGTACGAAAGATTTTGGTATGCATTTGTCAAATACGATATCATTTCTTGAGAGCCAAAGAGCCCAAAGAATAGCCGTTGCACCCGTTAGTAATAACGAATCATGTTGCAAACCTCCCTATTTCACCTGACTACTGAACAAATGTTGGATATTTTGTGGTGGGCAAATTTCCAAAAGCTATGTATACTATGCGCCAGAGAAACTTAGCATATTTGCAATCTAAAAAGAGGTGTTGAATTGTTTCTGTCGTATAACAAAAACAATAGGATTTATCATCCTGCCAGTTGCGACGTGATAAATTCTCTTTCGTTAAAATCACCCCCTTTTTTAGGTACCATAAGAAAATTTTAATCTTTAAAGGTAACCTTGTACGTCAAATTTCCATTGACACTCTAATACCCTTATTGACCAAATGCATGTACATCGATCTCACCAAAAAGTTTTCACTTTGATGTAATTGCCACTTAAAGACATCGTTACCCTCTTCCAAGTTAACATTCAAAAGTCTAGCAACTAAGTTCTCCAAGTCTTGAAGTTTGTTCCCTACTAATGACCTTCTAAAAGATACATTCAGAGGGTTCGAACCGAGGACTTCTGCAAAGAGTTGCCGAACCGAGACAACTGGGATCTTCCTTTTTGGTCAATCTAACAATTGGAAGGATTTAGTTGTTCCGTACTTCACCAATATGAGCTTTCAGAATTTGTGTCGCTATGGGAATTGAATCATCCAGGAAGGCTGAAGAAGGGAGAAAAGAGGCAGACTTGGATTCGATCGGCCATATGAGCGGAATGAAAAGTCATTGGACATGTTGTGCCTCGCTGCTCACCAATGTCCCGAGGCATCCCAATCCCATGGGTGTGATGGTCTCTGACTGGATAATAAGCGGACCGATTCATTGTTTTATGGACCATACACTACTCCTGGAACCTTCTTGGTTAGCAGATAATGGAATGATGGCCATAGCCCACATGTAGTCACTTGAATGGATGGTATATAGTGCCTTTTTATAGAGTGTGTAGCACCAGTTATAACCAAGATAATAAATAGAATATAGTGGGTTGGTGTCCTTATAATGGACAGCAGATAACAGCGGAGGCTAAATTCCAACAGTGGAATTTAAATATCACTAACAAAATTAGGTATATGTCCTAGAACACCTATAACATGACCTTTCAACACTTTAAAAACTAATATAAAAACAATACAAATGTACTAAAAGATAAATACATATAAGAGTAAATTATCTAATGCACTTAGACTCTAGGTCCAAATAACCTTAAATTAACATGAAAATATTATGTTTCTTTCATAGTCATTACATGTCATAATAATGAAAAAAGCACATGCCAACTAAATATTTTAAGATTCAAAATAACCATCAACCATCTGCAAGACATGGAATAGGGTTATTTAGTTATATAATTGGGCCGGTCCAGGATAACACGGCATACTAAGCCGAATTTTCTATTTATCTTCCGAAAGATTTTTTACTTTCCCATCTTCCAGCGTTTGAGATGCGTGCGAACCACCGTGACCGTTGATACGTGCGGGCATGTGCTGCATGCGCGTGGGAGGCACGGAGGGACTGCATGCGCTTGAGCGGGCATTGCGGGAGGCTGCTGCATCTACTGCAAGCGCGTGGGGGGACCAGAGACGGGAAGGTGCTGCATGCACGTGGGGACGAGAGACACATGGCAGTACGAGATTGGCTGGAATCTAATCTAAATCTCAAACTTAAAATGTATTTTTCTACTAAACCATATGTCCGTTTTATAATTCGTTTGAACCATGATCTTACTTATAATTATTGTAACAAAATGAGATACAATATGGACATGTTGTTTTTTTATTTCTAATCAACATTTGAGATGTACCACCTCAACATTTTGAATAAATTGTTTCAACATTTTAAAGTAAAAATGTTGAATTAATTTATCTGAGATGTTGAGTTAGATTTTGTACATTGTTGAATCAAGTTCAAGAAAATGTTAAAGATTGTGTAGAACAAAAAAAAGGTGAAATATAGTACAAATAATTGGTTAGACATATTGGAAAATATAAATGCATGGAAACGAAAAAGGAAAAAAAACTGCACTTCATGGTATTGTTATTGTCAGTAGATTGAAATAAATAGTCTAAATGGGCCACGTTGGGCTGCAAGATACTTAGCTAACTATCTTGTGGAAGATAGATAGGAGCCCCCTACTAAACTGCAATTATGTTACGCTATAGCAGCCTTCTACGTCTAGTGGCCGGTAACTTCCGACCCACTGTTTCCATACTACTACACCATAGCGGATGCTATAGCTGCTACTGCGAACTTTATTTAGTACCGGTGAAAATGGATGTGCGTTCCACACGGGGCGCACATGCATTTTTAGAGGGTCAAAGTTAATTGTTTTATTTTTACAGTTTTTTTTGAAAGTTTTATGTTTGAGAAAATGGTTTTTCCGTTTTATTAATTTTTTGAATGTTTTAGAGTTACAAAGTATTATTATTATTATTTTTATTATTAGTGTAAGTGTTTTCAAAGTTATTAAAATATAGAATATAGATACTTGTATTTTCTAGAAGCATTTAGAAATTAAATTAAAACTCAATTCAGCCGCTCCCTCGTCAGCCGTCCATCATGATGGATGGCTAGGGTTTGCCGCCGCCCTCACATATATAAGGTGACTCGGCTGTCGAGCGGCCTAGCGGCGGCGCCCTCGTCCTCGACCTCCTTGTTGCGCCTCCGCCTCCTCCCCCACCCCCATCGATGTCGGATCATGCCTGATCTGCCCGGCCGCCGCCTACTCAAGCCATGCGGCGGCCGAATCCGCACACGGCCGCCCGTCGCGCCTCTCCCACCCTGTTGATGTCGGGACCCGCCCACCGCCTGCCCGGATCCAGCCTCGCGACGGCTTCTCTTCCTTCCTCTCTGCCCTGTCGAGCCCGCTCGAATCCGGCCTCGCGGTTGCCGGATCCGCAACATCGCCGCCTCCTCCCGGGCCAGGTACGAGTCCTTTCCGCCTTGGATTAGGTTCTCCTTGTTCCCTTCGGATGAGCTTGGTTGTTGAATGTTTATGAGCAGGGTTAGTCATTGTTTAAATAGCGATTTGGTATACAATACTATTGGGTTCCAGGACCGCCGGTGGAATCTTGGGACAAGTTACTTAAATGTGTATTTTGAAAATACCGGAACCTGGATAAAACCTCGGAACAAGTTCGAGAATCGCAGGTGAAATTAACTCTTTATCCTAAAAACAACCAAGCATTGGCTTGGCTAGGTAACTACTTCTCTTCGTGATGTTCTCTGCACATTTTATAGTATTGGTAGCTACCAGGTTTGCCCACAGCATTTACAAAGATGTCAAGTGGTATTATGCCTGGTTTTCAATTCCTACACCCCGATGTGTCTTTTTAACTGTGTTGTAAAGCACTGCTTGTAAGAATCTTAACACAATGACTGAGAACATTTTTTTATTCTCTAATTGATTCATGGTAAACCATAGTAAGGTCATGTACTGAGTAATTGAGTATTGCTTCACGATAGTAGCACTTAGTGTGTGTGGGTGATAACATTCTACACATTATGTAAAGTAAATCTATAAATGTTCACTTCTTGTTTTATCAATTCAGATCCAAGGGTGTATGTTATTGAATAGGAGTGCCCTTACATCTAAGCTTAGTTATTTGACCACAAATCCTCGTGCTTTTGATTTAGCCAAGTTCCATGACTGCAGGGTGGAGTATGTAACAGCAAGCGGTTATCTGATCACAAATCCTGTCTAAGATACTATTTACTGCTCTAAAATAATTCTGATGAGCATATATTTAGAAATATCAATAATTAACTCAGAGAAATCAAGGCTGGTTGCACTACTCTGTTTCCCAATATGTTCACAGCTCTTGAATACAGTATATGGATAGGTTGGCAAAAATCTATATTGAATTAGTAGACTGAGTTCAGTAATGCTCATTATGCTTTCCCAAGGATCAAGATTATCTCCCCTTTCATTTCTTGATCGTGCTTCCTTGGTGCAGGTTGAGTTGTTGCAATCCTCTGAGGAGGGCAGAGGGATGACACCTGTCTATGTTCTTGCTGATAATGACCTCCTTGGTAAGTAATAACTTTGTGGTTTTGTTTCTTGAGATTTTGTACACAGTAACATACGTGTGCCCAAGTATGTTATAACCTATTAACCTGATTTAAAAGCCAAAAATAGTGTTTAGTTTATGTCATTAGTAATTTGGTTAATAGAGTGTTTTTTTCACGAAGACACTTTATTTATGTTGTCTCATGACGGTATTCAGGGCTTGAGGCTCCAACTTTAGAATTACAGTATCATTCATGAGAATTGGTGCTTACTAGCTTAACAAGTTCAATCTAAAATTCGGCTTTGGCCTCCATGCAGCTTCTGACAGCATTCCCCTCTTTCTAATTTTTCCTTATTAATTCATCAGATGCCCACACTGCAGTTGGCAAGGTTTGATTGGTTTCATTATTTACTTCTTCTTTGTTCTGTGTCCAGATTCATCACGTGCTTCTAAAATAGGTGCCCCCTTATTGTTAAAATAATTGGCACTAATGTTTTCAGATGTTACATTTTAAATGGCTAAATGCTGACGGATTATTGTATTATGCATCAATCTGTAGTATATAAATCCCATGGTCCTATTAGATTATATCGATAGCGCCGAATAAATTCATAAGTGCCATACAAATCTGCTGAAAGAGTGTCATCTTCTGTAACTATTAGTTTGTCATTATTTACCTCAGAAAAATGACTAATGATAAGCACAAGGTGAAATTACAAGTTGTCCAGGATCATTCTGTCATGCATATGACTGCCATCATTCTAACCATGCTTCCCAGTATAAAGTTCTTTTCCTGTATGCTTTTATGAGTATGACTGCCATCTTTACAAAATTATTTGTTGTCTTTGCAAAGTCTTTTCCTAAACTAAGCACCTAACCTAAACTAAGCACCTAACCAGGCAATTGGGTGGCAAATTCCTAAATTTCTGTGAAACCTATAGCTTCTTCCTTGTTATCTTTGCTGCTTCTTCGTGTCATGAACTGTTCAGGTAACATTTTTTTGGTTTTAATTAGACTTATGTTGCAAATGCTATATGTATATCTGTGAATCATATACATTTCTTCAATGTTTAGCATACATTCCCATTTATATTGTTGCGCTTGTTTGATCCGAGAGAATAATTCTTTACTAAAGGAACATATTAAAGGAACATATCTTTTTTTTTTCTAGCATTTGTCATATGGCACTGCTTGATCTCACTACTTTCCTATATTGCCTTTCATTGACGTGGCCCCAAAGACGGCAACTATGGCGGCGAAATGGGGTTCCTTAACGCCATCGAGCCCAAGGCCCCACAGGTATAGGGCGGTGGTGGGCTCGGGTCTGTAAGGTGGAGCCTGGCATGGTGGAGAGCTGCGGCGTCAGTCCTGCATCTAAGAAGGAGAGGGCAGAGGGCATGCCGTCCAAGAATCTGATGGCCGCATCACCACCACCTCTCCTTTCTGCGCTCCATCGTGCCCGAGATCAGCAAGGTAAAAAAACTCTTTTTTTTTTTGTTTCCTTCCCCTTCTCTTTGGTCCTTTGGGACTCGGGACTCGGCAGACAAGAAACGGGTAGATGAAATGTGGCTTGTTGTTGGAATGATAGATAGACATCACGTCAATCCTGGTCCTGGGCGACACCATTGACTACATGAAGGAGCTGCTGGAGGCAAGCTGCTGCAGGAGGAGATTGAGCAGTTCTCGCCGGCGCCAGGCGTGCTGAGCGTGTTCCGGGAGCTGAACCCAAATGAGATGGTTGCGAGGAACACCCCAAGTTCGAGGTGGAGCGCATGGGGGGCGGCGACACCTGCGTGGAGCCGTGGAGATCTACTGCGCTGCAAAGCCCGGGCTGCTGCTGTTGATGGCGAGCATGCTGGAGGAGCTAGCTGGGGCTACATGATATCCTGGACGTTCTGATTCTGATGCTAAATACCTCCTTTGTTTTCTGAATTTTCTTCGATTGGCCACCAGTTTCAACAGCCAAATTGCCGAATTTGTTTAGGGGCCATAACAGCCAAACTGCAGAATGTGTTTAAGGGACCATGATCTTATTTAGAACTTTCAGTTTTTACATTCGCCATTCCAGTAAGAAATTTTGGACTTTTAAGAACAACCTTCCAACTTTAAACCGGCTGAGCTTTCAATTTGGTCAGTTCCTCATATGCAAAGACACCAAATTATGTCCCAAGTACAGTTCCTATCCAAACTAAGAGTGTGTCTGAACTAAAAAATTTAGTGATATCTCATGTGTCCATAGAACTCTTATACTGTTCCCTCTCAGCTGTCTCTCGGTTGCCTGATAAATTCAGTTTTGTTGGTATTTTATTTCCATCTTGAAATTACCACTTGAGCCTTGATTCAATTGTTGAGTTATTGGCTTCATGCGTGATATTTTGTGTATGGCAAAATAATGCACAGTAGTCATATAACTTGTTACAAATAATACTATATGTGTATGTAATGTCAATCACAGATTTTTCTTTGAAGAATATTTGTTACAATATTACTATTTTAAGCAAACATAATATGTCCGTAGCAACGCACGGGCCATTTGCTAGTGGTTATAACATATTAGATACACATATATATAATATATATAGTACCATTTTTTACATAGGCATCATGCGCCTGATTTTGCAGCCATATCTTACTGTTACTGATTAGAGGCTCTTTCACGTTAATCCTGACGAAACGCACCAGAAAAAAGAGAAATCCAAGAAATTTTCTCAAAAATCAGAAACATCTAACCATCAATTGGCAGATTGGAATATTAATAGTCATTAGATATATTTTCTAAATAATTACCCACCACTGCCATTATGAAAGGTTTTGAGTTTAACTCTCAAAGAAAACAATTTTTGGCAGATTTTTCCATATTTTAGATCCATTTTCTAATTAATTACCCACCTCTGCCATTATGAAAGATTTTGGGCTCAACTCTCAACGAAAGCAAATTTCTTCTTTTTGGCAGATTTTTTCTTTTTTCAAATTTACTCTCAGTTTTTTTTTTCAATTTTTTTCCATTTACAAATTTACACTACTAAATGATCCTGTAACTTTTTTTCTTAAAGATGTTAGAAACTTTTATATGAAACAGATATTTTATGACTAATCTTGCTATTACTAATTGAGAACTCTTTTTGGAGCCTCCTTATTAATCCTCACAAAATGCGCTAAATAAAAAATAAATCTTAGAAATTCTTACAATAATCAGAAACATCCTATCATCAATTGCAGATTGAAATCTTAATATACATTAGATATGTTTTCTATGTAATTAACATCCCATCATACATCATGTAGCTCTAATAATATATCTGTTTTCTAGGAAAAAGATAAAATCTAACAATTCTCACAAAAATCAGAAACATCCCGTCATCCATCACGTAGCTCTAATAATTAATAGTAGTCATTTCAACATGCTATTATAGAAGATTTAAAATTAGGCCTAATATGTATATAAATTACCCAATATGACGTCATAAAATATAAATTAAAATAATTTCTAAATTTGCATATACATTATCCACAATGACATTACAAAATATGAAATAAAACAATCAGCTCTAATATTATTATGAATTAAATTTATATCCTCTAAAACTCTAACACGTGCGGGTACCCGTCCCGTTTTTCAACCCTATATATTTGTGAACAGTAGGCGGCATCAGAGGCGTTCCTTTGCACTGGTGATGTAAAGAGTACTTTATCCGAAATCCCATTCCCATTGGTGGGTCTGATCACTAGTTCACTATGGACTGAATATTAAACAGAGTGATTCTTTTCAGCGTGAACCACTCTAGGAATCCTCTCATAGAACATAAATATTATGGAATGGTGTCCACAGCCACACACATGGATGATCTTATATAGGCCTGTTTTATTTATGGAGAGGTACAAATATACAAGTATATTGTTGGTTGTAATACACTGGAATATACCACTGATATGCGGTGCCATTTTTTTACCAAGGTACATTGGTAGGTCATAGTATTATTATTTATCAATAGGCCCTAAAAATAAAGGCCCCACCATTGTTTTAATGGCTACCTCTGCCTAGTTTAATCTTTGGTGAAAAAGATTTAGCCATGCAAACCATACTGCACATCGGCTTAATTCATCAACATGGATGTCTTTGCTTATTTTTTTCTTTTTGCGGGCACAAAGGGAGTTCTAGGTACAGACCCCGCCTTATAAGGTACGATACTAGCTACTAAAGGATATGAACAATGCATTCCAGGTTCCAGCCCCGGACCTGAGCTTATTACTAGGAGACGCCTCTCTGCGCGCTTCTACACGTGGAATAAAGCTTCACAGTGGGTTTCAGTTAGGAATTTGGTGCCGGCCGTTAAGCTCTTAATTAGGTGCTTCAGACATGAAGCTGTTAACCTTCAGCAACAACTGATATCTAACAAGCTCAGTTTATTTTTCCCGGGCCTGAATACTCTGTTTTTATAGTAGGTTTGAAAAAGCAAAAACTGACTGGTTTATTATATTATTAATAATCATAATATGGTATATGCACCGTGCTAGAAGTTGAGTTTTCCTAATTAAGGACAGATGCAAGCCGCAGAGTGAGGCAAGATTGGGATGTCACTCTACCTACGTACCGTTTCCGCACTGCGCTGGAGGCTGGAGCAATGGAGATGGACTTGGACCTTGAGGTGCTCCACATTGGACCAATACTGCAAGGTGTTCATCAACAGCTCTTGTTTATTTACATTACTAATTACATGTGTACGCAGCAGACCTGATTGTCCATCATGGCATGTACTGCAGCACGCTAGCTGTTTTGAGTTTATTAAGGGCTGATGCAGGGATTGCAGCAGACCTCACGCACTCATGCAGTCATGCTATGTGTCATGACTCATGATGTGACATCAACGTAGCATACATCAATGTTGCTTCATCCGAGTTCTCGTTCTCGAATCTTTTATTACCGAAAAATTTATTTTTACATTAAAAAACGTAAAAACGACCAAAGAGAGTATATATAATAATATAATAAGCTGTGGCAAAACTGGCTCCTGTCTTCTGTCTGGCTCCCACCATCACACCAGTGATTGCGTTCGTTTGGCTGCTGATGACGCACACTGCGCTTCACTGCCCCGAATCTTGTTACCAAGAGTTGCCGATCCGTGACGATTGGGATCTTCCCATTGGGTCAATCTAACAATAGGAAGGATCTATCTGTTCCGTACTTTACCAATATGAGCGTTGAGAGCTAATCGTCCAGGAATGATGAACGAGTACACAAACAAGCAGACTTAAATGCCATCGCGGCCATTGGAGCGGAATGAATTGTCATTGGAGATGCTGTGGCTCGCGGCTCACCAATGTCCCGAGGCATCCCAATCCCGACTGATTAAAACTAAATAAAAAATAAAAAATTATGGTGCATACTACTCCTGGAACCCTCTTGTGTTAGCACATAATGGAATGATGGCCATAGCCCACACTTGGATCATATTATATAGTGCCCTTTTATAGAGTGGCAGCACCGGTTATAACCAAGATAATAAATATATATCATATAGTGGGTTGGCACTTGGCAGCGGGTTGGTGTCCTTATGACGGATAGCCGACAGGGGAGGCTAAATTTCAATAATAGAATTTAAATATCATCAAACGTGACTTTTCAACCCATTGAAAATCAAATGTACTAACTAATAAATACACATAAGAGTAAAAATAGGCATATGATGCGCTTATAACTTAAGTACCTGCGAGGCCTACCCTCGCTCTTGCTAGTGTTGCTACATGGAAATGATATGGCATAGTGGTCCGATATGGAGATTGGCTCAAGGAAGGAACCTAGAGTTAGCCCCATCTGGAGATTAGCTACTCCAACCAGATCCATCACCGAGTTCATGACTTGGATCGATCAGCGCCTTGCATCACCTAGCATCAGTGTTTGTGCGCGCAAGCTATAGCAGCGGCAGTGGCTTGACAAGAAGCAACTCTGGGCCCTTCACAACACCTAGCCAGCAGCATTTCCATGGGGGCAACGAAGCAGAATGAATTGTCACCAGAGAGGATGTTGTTGCCGTTGATATCCTGAGACATCCCAATCCCATGGGGGTATGATGGCATGGTCATATATCACATATAAAAGATCGACTCTTATTTTCACAGTGTACTATACCACTCTAGGAACCCTGTTGTTGTAGCACGTAATGGGATGATGGTCACAACCACACATCCTCCATGTATGGACGGAGGATAGTATTAGATAGTTCCATTTATTTATAGAGAAGGTATCAAGAGTATAACAAATTATAGCATAGGAGATATTATGTGGTACAGTTTTGCTACCTATGTATATTTGTAGGTCATAGTATTATTTCTTCTCTGGACCTAAAAAGGCTCACCCAGTTTAGAGTATTTAATTTCGTAGCCTCTCCGGTTAAATGTCAGTATTAAAAAGTTTCAGCCAAACCATAGCACACTGGCTCCATTCACCACCAGGGATATATCTTTTTGCCCCATTTCCCCTGGAGTGAACACAATGCATTCGTCTTCCTGTCCCCCTAGAAGAGGGCTTCATCTTTAGGTGTTGGTTGCCTAGCAGGTTAGAAATTTGAGGGGGCAATTAAACTTAATTATTAGGTGTTTGGTGTTTCAGACTTGAAACTGTATGTTAAGCCAAGATCAACAGCTATAATAAGGAACAGCTCACAGTTAATTGACCAGATCAATACGCGGTTCCATAGCTTTAAATAAACGAAATAAATAAAATAAGGGACATAATTTGGAAACAATTATTTTATAGTCCAATAAACTCATGTACTACCCCTATCCCAAAAACAATACGATCCTAATTTTGTCACAAGTCCCAATTTTCACCTAAAGTAAAAAAATTATGTTTCAACCAAGTGTATAGAAACCACCAAACACATAATAGGAAGATATGTTCCACGATTAATCGAATTGTATTTAATTGGCACCATAAGCATTGGTACCATTTTTATAAGCTTGCTCAAACATAAATTTATCTGGCTTAGGATAAAAGTAGGGTTATATACTTTTTGGGACAAAACTAGTGTTATATATCATCTTAGATAAAGCTGCATGTTTTATTTACATTACTAACATGTGCATGAAGCAGACCCGAGGTTATCTCTGGGTTGTAGCTTAGTCAAGATTAATGTTAGGTCATGTTTATTTTGAGAGGAATCCAAAAAAGTTTCCTAAAATATTAATTGGAGACATTTGACAGGATCAGTTATGCTTTTAAGAAACGGTAATAAGGAAAGTTAATGAATAAACATGATTGAGATCCTGATCCTGTCTATCTCATATAAGGCCGTCCGATGTTTGGCCATGTTTTCAGCTTTCAAACGCGTCTCTTTCACGTGTCGTCCTTAACGGACTCCGATAAACCTTTCATCCTTTGTACCTACGAGTTGTAACTATGCGAGACCAACTGGAAGGAGGAAAATGGACGGGTGTCAGTGGATTGTACATCCGGGTTCAGTAAGAATGGTTCTGAGTAGATAGCCATAAATGTTAGGTTGTCATATGTAGGGTCATTGTACATACATATGACGAGTGATTGAGTATTATTCTCGAGAGTATAAAATCGATTTAAATCGCTGGACTTACCATGTGTTAGAGTCGAATCATCATCAACATTGTAGTTATGGAAGAGCAATGTTTTATTAAGAAATATCTTCTCTAAGTGTTTGCTTGATTGCTGATAGAATAGGTTTAACCTAGATCTTAAGTAAAAATTAAAAGAAGTTAACACCCAAAAAACTAAGGACAAACTAAAAGAAGTTAACACCCTAAAAACTAAGGACCTACTTTTAGGCTTATCGCTTAAATAAAGCTGCATGTTTTATTTACATTACTAACATGTGCATGAAGCAGACCCGAGGTTATCTCTGGGTTGTAGCTTGTGCATGGAGGTGTAGCCAACACCAAGCATAAATTGATACAGATGAATAAATAATTAAAACACACAATGAGATCATCTATGAGCCAACCAATAACGAAACAACACTAAATAAAGATGCGAACATATGATGCCATCATTCCATTAGAGTATTAGACACAGCCAAGTTCATACATATAAAGCTGCGGTCTCTGATGGGGATGTCAAAAGTATGTTGTTCAACACACTACACTCATCAAACTCCTGGCAGTGTACACGGAGATTGCCTACCAGTCCTAAGCATTTTTTTTTGAAGTAACAAGAGGGGTTTTACCCCCTACTGAAGAATGGTATTAAAAAAGTGAAACAAAGTACAAAAGAGCATATTACAAGAGGGAGAGTGAGGTAGGGAAGCTGCTACAACAGTTGGTCTAGCCAAAGATGAATTAGAGGGGAGTGACTAGCCTTAGCCCTATGCAACAAGAGACTGAAGGTGCGCTTTAAATAGTGCTGTCAACTAATGTATTTGTTTCCCCTTTGTGAGGAAGCAACAATGCCAATCAATAGTAAGTAACTATTAAGCTGCACAGCTGATTACTTGATTGCTAGCTTTGGCCATGAGACCGCACCAGAACGAATGGACTGCGCCCGCACCAGAACGGGCAGCGGAACGCATCTTATCGGGTTTGGATCTGATAGAGCTTCGTATACATCCTTTGTGTACGTATATTTAATCCGAAAGATTGGGCTTCGTCCGTACTAATACCATTCTATCGACACGTCTTGCCTTATCCACTCGTTACGTCAAGCTGTTAAGCGTCGAGATGAATTTCCATGAAAAAATTCTAGTGAACAATCCAAGCTCGCGAAAAATGCTGCTGCCGCCCACGAGGTTGTTGGGATATATCCGGATTGTTCAGATAGTCCAGTCCATAACGTCAGATCTCTTCAGTTCATCCACGTATTCATACCTTCCGTTTCCAACCAGGAGATCTTCTTCATCGAGTAGTATGATCTCTACGGCATCATCCTTCTCCATAATTCCAGCAGTTGCAAACACGCGGCGTATTTCGTGAATTATCGGCATTTTCCACACATGAACAAATACCTTGGATGGCCAAATGTAGGTACGCCACCTATCAACGGGTTCAGATGGTGGAAATTGCAAACCCGATAAGGATGACGGCATGCATGACCACTCGGCCGGTAACCCGCCCACGAGGCTGCCCAGAGAGTGCAACTAGGCCTGGGCAAAAAACCCGGAACCGGATTCCCGAACCCGAAATTCCTGAACCCAAACCCATATTACCCGGACCCGGAATTTAATTCGGAAGGATCGGGAAATGTGTTTTGAAACCCGAAATTACTTCGGGAAATTTGGGTTCCACCTCCCGGTACCCGAATTTCCCGAACAACCCGATATTTCTACTCGGCCCAACACAGCCCACAGACCCAAATGGTAACTTGGCAAGACCCCCCTAGCCCCCAGGCGGCATGGCCCAATCCTCCAAACCCTAGCCAGTAGCCACCCCCAAATCCCCGATCCAGACGCACCAGGTGACGGCGGCGGCGCGACCGGCGACCGCGAGTCTGTGACCGCGCGAGGCATGATGCTCCAGCCCGGCCACTCCGTCCCGGCCACGCGCCAGCGCCCAGCGCTGCACTTTGTC
The DNA here is from genome assembly GCA_030272315.1 of Paspalum vaginatum. Lineage (NCBI taxonomy): Eukaryota > Viridiplantae > Streptophyta > Magnoliopsida > Poales > Poaceae > Paspalum > Paspalum vaginatum. Next base: position 38,456,284 of record CM059013.1, read on the forward strand.
GTCCGTCGGCCTGCCGCTCCCGGTCCACCGGCCCGCCGCTCCCGGTCCGCCGGCCCGCTGCTCCCGGTCTGCCGGCCCCGCGCCGGTACTCCCTCTCCCAGCTCCTGCATCGGTGGCTCGGAGCAGCGCCGGCGCGGCGCAGCGCAGGTGCAGCCGCGCTCCCGCTCTGGGCTCCGGCGCTCCCGCATCCACATCGGCGACTCGGCGTAGCAGCGCTCCATCTCCGCCTCCTGGTCCTGCTCGACTGCCTCAGCCTTCTTCCCCGTCTCCGTTGGCTCATTGCTCGGGATCAAGGTGCAGTGCACTGGCAAGAGTAGCGAAGATCCGAAGGACGTCTGTTTTTTTCCAATTCTTATGAGACATTGCTTGCTGACCGGGTAAATCGGAAAAACCCGGGACCCGAACCCGAAATTCCGGGTACCGAAGTTCCGGGTAACGGAAATTCCAGGACATCTTCGGGTAGCGTTTTCCAGAACCCGAAATTTCGAAAACCCGAATTAGCCGACCCAAACTTTTCGGGTTACCCGAACGCCCAGGCCTAAGTGCAACCGAACCAGAACGGGCAGCTAGATGAGTCCGCTCCTATAGAAGAGGTAGCTACCTGCGCTCGTAGATAATACTCTTTATATATATGTGTGTGTATATATATACACACACATATATATATACATATACATACATATATATACATATACAAATATGTACATATACACGCGATTTGGGATAGGTTCGAAACTTTCAATTGAATTCAAATGATTGATCTTTGTGAGGAGCACATGGCAACCTATCAATGGGCCATGCATGCTGTTTAAGGGGGCGTTTGGATCCAGGGGCTAAAATTTAGCTTGTGTCACATCGAAGGTTCGGACACGAATTAGAAGTATTAAATATTGTTTAATTAAAAAACTAATTACATAGACGATGACTAAACGACGAGACGAATTTATTAAGCCTAATTAATCCGTGATTAACGAATGGTTAATGTAGCATCACATTTGCTAATCATAGATTAATTAGGCTTAATAAATTCGTATCGTCGTTTAGTCCTCGACTGTGTAATTGGTTTTATAATTAGACTATATTTAATACTTCTAACTAGTGTCCGAACATCCGATGCGACGAGGCTAAAATTTAGCCGGTGGGATCCAAACGGAGCCTAAATAGATCGGAATTCCGAAACAAGAATCCTAACATCTTTCCACATTTGCAGCGCTGTCCTAGTCTCATCGTCTGCCGCATGCATCCATTTTTTGTCTAATTCCCATTTGTATCCCGTCTCAGACAATTCAATTATTACAAATATAAACATCTAAGGTACATTCAAAGTACCATGACAACAGTTTATTACGTACAGGGTGCACAGCCCACACGAATGAGTCAAACAAAAAAAGCATAGACAAGCAAGTTATCGACTTCATTCTTCAGTGAACCTTGAATGTAGATGAAAACCATCTTAGTCGTTGAAACCATTCTCGAAGCTAGCATGAACAAAACTTTTGCAGGAGTATGAACAAAAACAACTTTGAGTTATTCATGACTGCGAACATACATAGACATATTGTATTAACAATGCAGAGTGTGTGTCGCACTGCCAATGAGTAGGTAATTTATTTGTTTGACCTTTAAAAGGTAAAAGCAACCAATAATTTATATTTAATGATACAAATACTGCACTTGGATCCGGTGTTGTCGTCTCTAGTACTTGACCCCTCATTATTGCTGGTAGGGATAACCGGTTATTTCTTCGCCACCTACCAGCTCTCTATGAATGAAACACTCTGACATCGAGTCCCACCGTGAATCTTTCTCTGTACAATGCAACAAGACACGAGTTCCAGCGAGCAGACCTGTATTGGGGAATGTATGAGCAGTCACTGGAGACATTGTGGCTGGTCGCTCACTGATATCCTGAGGTATACCAATCCCATTTGTTTGATCATCTCCATCTGCTGAATCAACAGGCACTTGTAGAACCTAGCTAGTGGATGGATCGGATAGCTACAGCATACGTCCCTTCTATATATGGTCATATGAACCATCAAGATGTACTACGACCGCCAGTTATAACATGAGATGAAGATACTAGTGGTACATGGGGTACCATTTCCTGTGCCTCCTTATAGTACATACTTCTTGATGGAACATTATTCACTGACACGTGGGCTCATCTTTGCCACCACTCAATACCCCGCCTCTCGGAGTGAATAGAAAAACCAACCCCTATATATGCTGAAAGCTCCTTACTTGTTCTCTCACCCAGTTCCTCTCATTCACATAACGCCCAGCTAGCAGATATCGATCCATGCATGCAGCTCTGGCGTTTAATTTCCTTTGCAGACCCAATTTGGTTGGGTTTGGATCTAACCATTTTTTATTGGCGGTTCATTTGGATGTAGTGGCATGGTGGCAACAAAGTGGTGAATATAACCTAGTCCTCTCCAGTGACATCGATCACACAAGCTAAGTCTTGCCTAGCAATATGGGTGTTAATTTGGGCCTCAACATACAACAATGATGCGGCGGTATGGGTTGTACATCGTCAATATTGGGCATTCGTGTGAAAGTGCGGAAAGCGTATTTTTTTTATCCAATAACCCATTCAATAAAACTTAGGAACTTAAATATAGCTATACTAGTGCATCAACACGTGATCTTGCAGGGTTTGGGCCTTAGAATACAAATTGAATCTTGTTAGGTAAATTGAAAGCTACATTGTTTCGGAATTAAGAACATAAAGGTCTAGATTTCGTTATGTATTTTTTTTCTAATGAAACATATGTGTGGTTTATCTATACATTTGTGAGACTATTTTTAGATTATCAATTATGGCAAATGTCTGTAATTGAGAGACACACTACAAGAAACATGGAATTTTTCGTCAGTTCTTTTAATTTCATCGGGCTCCATAAGCTGACTAATTTGGGCCTGTTTGGTAGAGCTCCCAGTGATTCTGATTTTTTGTCAGAATTGATTTTACGAGAGAAGTGATTCTATGACTGAAAGTGATTCTCTAATAAAACCATATGATAAACTCTATAGAATGTTTGACTATCTATTGAGAGTGAATCAGGAGAATCAGCTTTTCAAGCTCCTAACCCCCGGTTCATTTCGGAGAATCACTTTACAGAATTCACTTTGGGAGTGATTCTCAAAAAATTGCTATTTGGTAGAGCTATGCAGATTCACTCCGTAGAATCTGGGAGCGGAGCTCTGCCAAACGGAGCCTTAATACCACTAATTTTGTCGGTTTCTTAAAGACCCGATGGAATTAATAATTTCACCTGGCCCCACAAGCTGACGAATTTAAATTCTAAAACTACTAATTTCGGTGGAAATCGATGAATTTAGTCTAATTTTGCCGGGGTCCATGAACTTAACTGCCTAATTTCGTCCACACAGCATCGTCGGATAAGTTCGTTGCTATATGCCTAATTCAATCAATTTTTGGCCGACGAATTTTAGCGACGTTCCTGTAGTGACACATTTAAACGGTTATTTTAGGTAGTCTTTCATAATAACAAAGGCTGTCATCTAAATACAAATTTAGGGTGTAATTTGATATTATCTTCCATAATGGATAATGTAAGAAATTTAGACACAGATTTGGGGTTATTCATAAAATAAATTAAATCTAATGGATATTAATATTTTATTCTATCAAACTGATGGCTAGATGTGTCTCCAAGGAATTGAAGGGGAGGCTAGAAATTCTGACATTTAATTTATAAAATACTAAAATTTTATCGATAAAATTGGACCCTACAACTATGATTGCTAATCCTCTCTCCTCCTAATTATTCATACTCAAATATAGTACTCATATAAATGTTTTTCTTGTCTTGTTTCATCTAAGATAGATTATAGTTAACAATTAGCCTTTCAATTAGTTTCACCTTTTTAGTAACAGTAATGTAGGATGTACATATTGATGTTGCTTAATCTGACGGTTTGTTTCAATGATTGTTTAGGAATACAGTAGAGTAATTATGTCATACTACAAAAAAGTTACTTGAAGGGGCTACGTGCCGCTATTAACCTCTCCGCCACGTGAGTCTGCACTTCCAAGGCAGCCAGGTTCAAGACCGCGTGTAGTCAAGTGCTGACCTGAAATTTGCTGGAGCTGTGGACCAGGAAATGGACAGGACGCTGACCATCCTGGACCCGTGGAAGGTGTGCAACACACTCCGATCCTTAGCCTCCTTGTGCCACATTACTGGGAAATCGCCTACCATATGCCAAGGCAAAGCTCTCAGCATCAATATTTGATCCCAGGTCGTCTCTGAGGAAGCACCCATGGCAATCACTAGGCGGTGACTATTAAGCAGCACAAGTGATCACTTGATTGCGAGCTTTGGGCACTCATTGATATCCTGATGCATCCCATACCGAAGCTCTCCAAATGACCACACAGCAAATATATGGTCAGGTAATTAAACTGCTGTTGGATACTGAAGGCCAAGTAAAGGGTCTAAATATCTCTAAAGAACAGACGCGCGTATGGATTGGCTACCCTCTGTCTGATGGATAGCATGTATTGGAGCAACCCTACTACAGAGATCTTACTTATAATCTGTACATTGCATGGCATCGGGGCATGCATGTCCACAGCTGGAAATTCCTTTATTGCACCTTATTTTCTACAACATTGGGCAGGAAAAGTAATCATTCAGAGTAATGCCAAAGATACAGCTGATGCTTCTATTTTTAAATATGCAGGTTATTAGCACCATGCATGGTTTGATTTGAGAAAGAAATATTTGGAACTGGTAGGAATTGAATTCAATGATTGATCTTTGAGAGGGCCAAATATATGGCAACCTATCAATGGCCTCATAGCTGGTAGTGTAGCCATAAAACAATTGTCCAAGAAGCACGCATGATGTTTAAACGGATCAGAATTCCCAAACAAGAATCCTGACATCTTTGCACATTTGCGCTACTACTCGACCTGTGGGGCCTAGCCGGCCCGCAGCATTTCCCACGGTCGGTACCGAAGCACACACCACCGTTAAGGGTCTAAGAAGAAGACATTCTCATACAGGCCGAGAAAATCTCCGAACCCCTGCCCCACCCATACGCAGAAGCACTGCAACCGTGTGAGAGGGGCTGGCCATAGACCTACGCTTTGGCCTGGGGCGAGCGAGGGGATTTTTTTGGTGCCCTAGGGTTCCCCAGCGGCACCGAAGGGCACACACTGGGGTTTGATCCCTGGCCGGCTAGGAGCAAACCAGCTGTGCTAACCGCCCGACCTTCGGTCGAAAGGCCATTTGCGCTACTACTACTCTCATCGGTTGTCATGCGTGCATCCATGTTTTTGGGTCTAATTCACACCCAAATCATCTCAAAGACAAGTCACTTCTTACAAATATAAACATCTGTGGTACATTTCAAGTGCCATGGCAACATGTTATTATTACAGGGTTCACAAACCACACGGCTGAGTCTGACACAAAAGCATAGATAAGTGAGTCAACTTCATTCCTTGAATGCATATGAAAACCATCTCAGCTAGCCATTAAAGCTAGTATGAACAAAACGTTCTTTCTAGAGTATGAACAAAAATGAGTTTTTCATGACCGCGATCATAGCTAGACGTATTACCCATGAGTTTGGCACTCCCACAGCTGTAAATGATTAGATGAATTTGTGTCACCGAGGGAAATCTCCATGGGCTTACGGCCACATTGGTCTCTGCCAGACAACAAAGGATGTAATCCATGGAGTCTTTTCAACAGAAATACTAATGCAGAACATGGCATTAGTACCATTTGGAAAATCTCCTCGGGTACTAGATTCACAATTTTCGTGTCTCAACTATGCGAATCTCAATCTCAATTTGATTATCCTAATTTCCATCTTCATCACCCCTTTTGAGTGATTTTCTTTGCATCAGACCCATTATTTCTAGGCATCGATATTGCCTAAGTGGTTGGAGGCACTGACTTGTAGCTTGGTAAGGGGATTTCCAATCCTTATTTCTCTCTCCCCCTCAATACATCGACCAAAGGTAGCACCGCAAGTGGTTCTGTTGTTCCAATTCTGATCGACAATAGGAGAATTGGGACATGTGACTGAAATGCTGGCCAAAATATAGGAATAGAAGAAAATATATATGGAGTTGTCATCGCATTATCCACTTCGTCACACACCGAGAGTGAAGCAAATAAAGGTGCAAGTTCACCCACTCGTTGAGTGTGAGGGGGCTTATTGATCCCACCACGAGTCAATAACATCACTCCCGAGCCTTCCAATCTTCCATCTGTTAGGTAATTCTTTTCTTGATCTTGTGAATACAAGGTTTGCTAGAAATTGATGCCAAGTCTATGAATTGTTACGTTAATTGCTATGCTTATTTTTCTATGGCCCTCCAATTAAGATGCCAGTCTCCCATTTAGGAAACAGGCACACGGGATGCCAATAAAAGGGAAGGAGGCCAGTCCCTTCAAGAAGCCAAGGAGCAAGAGATACCAATTTCACCATGCCCCAATGGTGGGGCATCTTTATTTCCACAAGCTGATACAGTATTCGAGACAACCAGATGGAACGAGATGATCCATCATGTTCTCACTCCTCTTTTTTTTGGTTTGTGGAATGGAACGAGTACATCCGGCATCACCTCATTCCTCACAAGCTAACATAGCTTGGAGACACATAAGCAGGCTGATGCTTCTGGGAAAATATTATAAACACCAAGAAGATGAATAAGAAAACAGCTATTTTTAGGCAAAAACGCAGATAATAAACTACACCTTATTGCTTGATAGAGTTAATACACCATATGTAGATTAAAATGGAGAGCTATGAGAAACTCGTTCAGTGTCTCTTACGGTTCCATCAAAACAGCAGAAAGCAGGACTGTTGAGCGAAAAGAAAGTGCTCTAATAGTTGACAAATAGATGTATATATCCATCAGATATCTAAGAGCAACAGATCATAAACCAATAACTGAACCTGACAAAGTGAAATAGGATGAAATAGTTCAGAAATCAGATTGCCATTATATCTCTGTACCTGGAAACAAAATCTTCTTTTATGAGGATATTTATTTCAGCCATACCTATTGTTACGTTGAAACATATTTATTTCTTTTAAGCCTAGCAATTCGTATCAACTTAACAATGGGGGATCGGCGTTCCAGCTCTAAGTTACTAGTCAAGCTTCCATAGGTGACATGCAAAAACTAACTCTAAAATTATATTCGACCTGTCCAAATGCTTCTTCTGCCCATTCTAATTGCCCTCCTATTTGTTAGCTATCAATGCTTCCCAACAATTCACTCTAAGAGGCAAACAACATCCTAGACGTTGAAAAGTCAAGATGGCCAAATTAGCGGCCAGTTATTTGAATAACTTCAGGTCTATAAACAAATTACACAATGCAAAGCTAACAGGACAAATTCCATCGGGCTTCAAATGGCATGGTAAATATAGGCAGCATGGTACACCGTGCGTTGTCAGTCAGTCGAACCCAATTGCAACTCAGATTAACAAGGATCCATGGTGGGAAGAGTTGTGTCCTTGGCGCTATGTTGACAAAACCAGTCAGCGGCAGGGACGCCCACATGCACTTGTTGTGCTCTCCGATGAATAATAGGGACCAAAATCATCTGCTCGATAACGACGAGAGATTTTCTCATCGTCAGGGTGGGCGCTTAGCCATTGGGCGGAGAATGCTTAGCACCCTACGACCACATAAATTACATTGTCGTTAATTTCAGGTCCTTGATACTCTGTTTTCTAGTAGTGTGATATCCCAAGGCATCCCAATCCCAAGGGGGTATGATGGCCTGATCGCAATGAGTCGGATATATGAAAAGATCGACTCTTATTTTTACAATGTACTAACACTCTAGGAAGTAGGAACCCTTTTGTAGCAGGTAATGGAGTGATGGCCACAGCCCACATCAATATGGACGATATTAGATAGTACCCTTTTATATAGAGGTACACATAAGAGCTATCACCATTTATAAGGCTAAGGTCACCGGGGAGTGTAAATGGATGTGGAAAACACTGTTTGCGTACTGTACACAGAGTGAAAAAACAATAATTGCGCACTGTGCACAGTACGGATGCACGCCCTGGTGACCATGGTCTAACATAAACGACGTGACATGTGGAAACATTTTTTTACCAAGGTATATTGCTAATTTGGTAGGTCATAGTCCATATCTTCATGGACCTCAAAAGGGCACCAGTTTAGAGTAGTTAAATTGTTAACCTCCCCGGTTTAATGTCGGCAGTACAATGTTTCAGGCTTTCAGCCAAACCATAGTAATACATTGGCTTCAGTCACCACCAGCAGGGACGATATCTTTGCTTTCTTCTTTTGGGGCACAAGTGATCAAATGCTAATTGCAACAAATAAAGAAATTGAACACACTACATTCTTCCCTCTCCCACGAACGTGTGTTTCTATATATGGAGGGGATAATGGAAACCGTGAGCTTCAATTAGTTACAGAAAGCCCCAACCAAGCGAGCGAACCGGACCAAAGGTGCGGCCCGTGAGCGCACATGCGGGGTGCTGTGTGGAGGGTCCGTTTTGGTGTAAAATGTAAACAAAAATAGCGTAAAATTGTGTATAATTGAGCGTAAACTTCGGCTTCTGTTGTAATGGAATGAATGAAATCTGACACGTTCTGCGACGCACACATGCATGCATGCAGTTCATTCCATCACACTAGTTTTTTTACGATAATTTTTTAAGCAAACATCCAATTCACAAACGGTTTTCACCATTAGAATGCTGATATTTTTCTGCACGTTTTGACATCCATTGTGACTATATTTTTTTAAATTTTTTTAATTCATAACTCAGTAGTCCTTGAGCATATAAAAACATAGAGACAAACATAGAAATTTGTAGTTAGTCTAGTTTCCTTTCTCAAATTTATACAGTAGTCTACAGTTTGAGAAAATGGAGACGGTGGCCCATTTTCATCGCTCAGATATTTGAACGAACATAAATACACATAGAAATCATCATAAAAAACATTGTCGGAATTAAAATCACATGTACTAAAGGGGTCGATGTCCTATGATTGGAGACCTAAAATGCAATCACATGTGGCAATTGATGGGATCATAAATCCTCATATGTCGGAAGCTTCATATTAAAAAATGTCGATCGTAGCCCGTTTAAATTGCTCAGATATTTGAACATAGATACACGTAGAAATCAGCCTAAAATGTCCACTCGTGAGAATTTTATGCACCACATAATAAAATTTTATGCAAACACATGGCTTCTGACCATCCATCACAAGTTTATACACTCAGTTATCGTACAATAGGACTATACAAATAATAAAATTTGGGACAGGCTTATCAACATTAATCTCCATTTGCATCCAGCAGAGACAAACCAATTTTGGAAACTCCACATAGCAAATAAAGATGGTGTAGAAACAGTAACAGCCGATGATAGAAAAATTGAATGCCGTCGATCACTGATCCACCAAAACGAGCCCCTTCATTTCAGCATCACCATGTTAAGGGAGGAAGCTAGCATTAAATATTCTATGAGAGAAAGTGATCGCCGACATGCTGCAGCGAGGACAAACATCCTCAAGTCCTTGCTCTCCTGCGCTGCCTCTTCACCATTGATGCATAAATAGAAGTGTTCTGAGCACTGTTAAAGTAGCTAGCGTGAAAATAAAACAAAAAGAAACAATCCAATTTGTAAATAGTAAATTGCATCAGGTTTCTACGACGGCCTCAACTGCAGCAGCGGCACGGTGATCCACCACAACAGTCAAGCACCTCAACTAAGGCAACGGCAACAACATCAACTTCTTTCAATGAAACCGTGAATCATAAAATCCTATAAGATTTATACTCTAGATTCTACAGTAAAAAATTATGGAAACATGAAAGCACGACTAGATTCTACCATCACCTATCTAACATATTTGAAAAGTATTCAAACATGCATGAATTTCTAGCTCCTTTGGTTTCTAGCAGCTGCGCATACTTGCACCCTACCCCTCAATGAAGGGATAATTTTTCTATGACCATGGTAGAAAAACAGGTTGCATGACAACCACGCATGGTAAGCATAACAACCGGAGTGTAACTAAGTAAATAGTATACTTGCATCTCACATTATCTGAACAAAAAAGCAATTTAATAAAAATTGTAACTAATTACTGAGCGTGACTATAAAAAAGGAAATATGATGAAATAGTTCAGAAATCAGATTGCCATTCCATATCTCTGTACCTGGAAACAAATTATTCTTTTAAGAGGAGATTTATTCGTTCCAGCTCCAAGTTACTATGCAAACCAAGATAACCATATTTCAAGCCTCCATAGGTGACAGGCAAAAACTAACTGTAAAATTATATTCGACCAGACCAAATCCTTCTTCTGCCCATTCTAATTGCCCTCCTATTTGATAACTGTCAATGCATCCCAACGATTCGACATGCTAAGAGGCAAACAACATCCTACACGTTAAAAAGTCAAGATGGCTAAATTAGCGGCCAGTTATTTGAATAACTTAAGGTCTATAAACAAAATTACACAATGGTAACAGAACTAAAACAATAACCACCGATCTTCAAATTGCATGGCAAAAGGCAGCAGGATAACCACCGAGCTTCAAATCGCATGGCAAAAGGCAGCAGGATATACCGTACGTTGTCAGTCAGTCGAACCCAATTGGAACTCAGATTAACAAGGATCCATGGAGGGAAGTGGTGAGTTCTTGCAGCTGTGTCGAAAAAACCGGTCAGCGGCAGGGATGCCCAAATGCAGTAGTCGTGCTCTTCGATGAATAATAGCGACCAAAATCATCTGCTCGATAACGACGAGCGATTTTCTCGTTGTCGGGCTGGGCACTTAGACATCGGGCGGAGAATGCATAGCACCGGACAACCACATAAACTACATTGTCATTAATCTCAGGTCCTTGATACTCTGTTTTGTAGTAGTGTGATATCCCAAGGCATCCCAATCCCAAAGGGGGTACGATGGCCTGATCACATTGAGTTAGATCGACTCTTATTTTCACAATGTACTACCACTCCCCTCTTGTATGATGTAATGGAATGTTGACCACAACCACACAAACCACATCTATATGGATGATATTAGAAAATACCCTTTTATATAGATGTACACATAAGAGCTATCACCAGTTATAACATAGACGATGTGCCATGTGGCACTATTTTTTTACATAGGTATATTGGTAGGTCATAGTCGTATATCTTCATGGACCTCAAAAATGCACCAGTTTAGAGTAGTTAATTTATTAACCTCCCCGGTTTAATTTCGGAGTACAATTAATGTTTCAGCCAAACCATAGTAGTACGTCGGCTTCAGTCACCACCAGCGGTATCTTTGCTTTCTTCTTTTGGGGCACAAGTGATCAAATGCATTCTAGACGTGGAAGAGGGCTTGCCCGTTGGGAGTTTGCTAGGTCAGCATATTGTTTAGGAATTGAGAGTTGGCCGTGAAACAATTAGGTACTTCGGACTTGAAACTGTTAAGCTTCTACATCAACAGCTGCAGTATGGAACATGGTTGGTTAGTTGACGGGAATATGCTGTTCCGTATATTTAAATAAACAAAAAAAGAAGGGGCATAATTTGGAACACACACTGCATTCCTAGATAGTTTGTGCCTCTGCTTCCTAGATGTGGAAGAAGGCTTCACCGTTGGTTGAGTCAGCATATGTGGTTAGGAACATTACGGTGCATTGGACTTGAAACTGTTGTTAAGCCACAACACCAGCAGCTATAAAAAGAAACATGCTCAGTTAATTCACCGGAATGCACTGTTCCATGTACAGGTTCAAATAAAAAACAAGAAGGCACATAATTTGGAAACGATACGAGTTTATTAAGGGCGTAAGTGAAAAGACTGCTGTGGGACAGTGGCAGTGATGCAACACAGCAACAGCAATTAATGTAGCATGTATTGATGCTGCTTAATCTGACGGTTTGTAGTGTGCAATAGTTACTAGCCCATCAGCCGCCCGTGCATTGCAGGGGTTTATAGGATATTCATATTTACAGGGGTTGTTTGATATTTTGGTCTCATGATTTAGCAGATAAACTCAGTATGAATAGTATAATTGAGAACTTGTTTATGATCCGGAGGTTTTTGAGATGTAAGCATCAATAGAATTTTGACTGGCGAGCATGCAATGAATCATATTGTTCATGACTATTTTATGAACAATAGATTGAACCAATGATTGATTCTTGTCTTCTCCTTATCTGGCGTTTTAGTGTGACAAAAATTGTACATCATATTGGCACATTAGAATCTTGTCTTTTGGATATGAACTATGTAGTTAACAACAATAGAAACATTAATTTTTTGTTTATTGCAAATGAATTTATTGTAACATAAATGAATATTGGATATATATTTCAGTTGAGCACATGCAATTGTTTTCGCAAGGAGTAGAATTTCCTTTAATTTGGCTCAGGTTAGTACACCAATAATATAATGTGTCCATTGATGATTTTGGACATAATGTTTTGTTAATGTCCATAAGTCTAAATGACTCAGAACAATCGAACACATACATCTATTTGCATTGCTTTATACATTTACATGTGGCTATAGCCCCTTTGGTAGTTCCTTGTACCTCTTGTGTCGGTCTGCGGTCTCATCTTATAGTTGTAGCTCTGTGCACATACTTTTTTTGTATTATGACGATGCTTTGCCTATAAATACCAATTTATCTTTTAAATTTCTTACTATACAATTCAACATTTGGCATTATTTGACTCACTCGTAGCATCAATAATTTGTATGAAATAACTCACTGTAAACATAAGTTATAAAGACATTCTAAAGTTAGAGTAGTAACTCAATATCAAGTAAGTTAGTATGGATTATTAGAATTATACCTTTAAGTAAGGAAATATTGATGATATTAATAATTCTTAACTCCTATATGCGGCAACTCTAGTGTGCTGTATGCAATATGGTAGGAAAATAACTATGTATTGAACTCGATGCAATACTATCACACCAAATATTTTATAATTGAGGACAATTTGGAGAATACATGGTTCATCTTGAGAATATCAACCAAGCTACCGAAGGTAAAATTGCATCTATTGGATCCACAATGCATTTAATTAAGTAATTTAGAAACATATATACATGTATATTTGTGTTGATTAAACATTTTTTTATGAAAGTCAATGTAGATTTGAGGGAAAATTATTATTTGTCTTTAACAAAGGTGGATAATTTACGGCAATCTTATCAGAGCAAATGTGAATAATTTAGATTTAAATAGTTTAGTTTGTTAACCTAAATCATCTTGTATAATTGTATAGGATTGTAGTTTAAACCCAAATTTGGGGAACTATTTTAAATTAGCTTTCATAATTGTGTAGAGTCGGTAGTGCGTATTTAGGGATTATCTCTAATCAACTTTAATAATCGTAGAGTGGGCAATTTTAAATGTAACTTATTATCCTTAATAATGCCAGGGTATATGATTTAAATGCAACATTAAAAATTGCTTTAAATCATCTTTAGCAATGCCAAAATAGGTATTTAAAAATGTAATAGATTTATCTTATTTTGAACTATCTTTAATAACGACACAGTAGAGGTAACTTTTTTAAAAAACTTAATAGATTTACTATCTTTTATTTATCAGTATAGCTTTTGGGCTTACCACGGTTGATATAAATGGAGATGCATAGGAGGTAGAAGAAAAGAAATAAATATAATGATAATGTCCATGTTGCTATCCCAAACGCTACGGAAAGCGAGTGCTGATTTAACGATGATGCCTATAACTGAAAAACTCATAAGAATCAAAGATGCTTACCTTTTTACATTGGGCTAATGGCAAATATAAGTATATCTATCTGAAAAAATGTCAGAAGTAAGATGCTTGCCTTTGTTAATTGTGCTATAAACAGCAACTTCTGTACTTCAGCCGTGCTTTATTGCCAACGACGATCCTGAAAATGCTATAGGAAGCAAGATGTTTACTTTTGTTGACTTGGTTATTGCCGATGATGTATATATCTGGCTTAAAAAGATTTCATAAGCAAAGATGCTTACTTGTTTTTAACTGTGTGATATATCAGCAGGTATATACATCCGCAATGCTCATCGTTTTCATATATTGGAGAACATCGAATTAGCAACCTGCTGTAGGAACACACATATTAATCAAAACTTAACCTGGTAGTGGGATGAGAAGCGGTCGGTGCAACGGTGCCTCAGTCCCATTGGAAATCTGGCCTCCTTGCTGTGTCTCCGTCATCCTGATGATCATTATTGGTGATGAATTTTATCTTCTTCGCTGATGAAATCAAGAGGATGACAGCAATGGACCCCTCGGGAAAACTCCGGCACCGATACCTCAGCGAAGGCAGCTCCGCCACTTGCCACCAATATCTCTCAGCAAAGTCGTGTACCTCGAGCACGTGTGGGTGCTCATCGAGGTCGCCTGCGCGTCGATGCCGGACCACCTCGTCGCCGTCAGGAAGGCCTACCGCGAGGCCTACGCCGCGTCCCTCGAGGAGGACGTCGCCGTCTGCTCGCTCTACAAGGACCCGCTGATCTTGACGTGTTTCGGCAATCTTGTCCGGTCGCTCATTTGGGCGCGGTGTCTGCGGCGCAGTTCCTGGCAAAGCAAGCTCATGTTTCCTTGTGCCATGAGCCAAGAAGATGCCTCGTCGTCCTTAAGCCGAGGCCCGATCGAGCAGCAGACGGTGAAGATGGAGAAGCCGCAAGAGACCCAGCCGGCCGGCGATTCCGCTCCAGTTCGTCGGCCACCGACCCCTCGAGCAACGCTTCGTCGATCAATTACCGGAAGGCGCGGCCGGACAAGATCGACGGCTGCGGCGTCCTGTGCATGCACTTGCCGGGCCAGGCGGTCGATGCAGCAGCAGCAGTCGATGAGCCTAAGCGAGGCCGAGGCCGAGGCCGACACCCGGGTGAGCACGGACGGGCCAGGCGGGACCCGGTCGAGCACGGTGTCCAAGGCACCGTCCATGGAGAGGTTCAAGTACAGTTCATCGTCCTCGGCACTTCGACCTGCCGCTGGAGATGCTGAGGATCAGCAGCGTCGACATGGGGGCTCCCGTCACGGCGGCGTTCGTCTTCGACGGCGACCGTGGCCGCGGTGTCAAGAAGATTCGTCAGCTCCACCTAGGGTTGTGTTTACGTAGGCGCTGTAAGGGTCTAATGTCTATGATTATTACATGGCATTAATAGATGGCCGGATGTTTTGCTATTTTATGAGAATTTTTAAGATTTATCTATTTTTTCAGAGCATCTCAAGAGAGTTAACGTGGAGTCTCCAATTAGTAATATTAAGATTGTTTATGATTCAAAGGCCTCCACGCTGTTAACCTTTCCTCGTGGTTCATCAAGACCGCACTCGCGTGCTGGACTGAAGTCCGCTGGAGCAGTGGACTTGGATAATGACGTCACGGTGATCATCCTGCACTTGTAGAAGGTTTGCGAGACATTTCAGTCCTTGACTGCCTGCTGCCAGATTACAGGGAGATCGCCTACCCTATGCCAAGGCATAGCTGTCAGCATCAGTATTTGATCCCAGTTCGTCTGTGAGGAAGCCTTAATGCTGATCACTATGAAGGGACTATCAAGCAGCATAACTCATCACTTGATTGCGAGCTTTGGGCCCTCACTGATATCCTGATGCATCCCATCCATGCTATCCAAATGACCACACACAGCGAGCACGGTTAGGTAATTAGGAGTAGTTTGATACTGAAGGCCAAGAGTCTAAATATCACTCCGATGGATAGCATGGATTGGAGCAGCCCTACTACAGATATCTTACTTATACCTTGTATATTAGATGGCATGACGCATGCATGTGCGCAAAGCTGGAAGTTCCTTTATTGCACATTATTGACGACAACAGTTGGCTGGAAAAGTAGACATTCAGCGTGGCAGTTGAAATAGTAATGCCAAAGATACAGGTGATGCTTCTATTTTCGAATAAGCAGGTTTCTTGGAACTATAGTTTAATTTGCATTGATTCGATAAAGAATCGTTTAGGACTGGTTGGAATTTAATTTAATGACTAATCTTTGTGAGGACCGTATGTCAACCTATCAGTGGCCGGCTCATAGCCATAAAACAATTGTCAAAATAAAAGCCATGCATGACGTTTAAACGGCTCAGAATTCCCAAACAAGAATCCTGGCATCTTTGGACATTTGTTTTTTTAGATAAAGGAACATGTCTAGCTTCCGCACTCATGGATCTTTGCACATCTGTCATAGTCCCGCACTCATGGATCTTTGCACATCTGTCATAGTCCTAGTCTCATTGACTGTCGGATGCATCCAGTTTTTTATTTGGTGTATTTCTCATCAATATCAAGTCTCGATGAAAGTTGAATTATTACAAATATAAAAACTTACAGTACATTTGAAAGTACACCCTATATATGATAGGTTCAACAAAACAGTTTATTTCAGGGCCCATAGGGCAGAGTCACAAACAAAAAAGAGCACATGAAAGTGAAGGAAATTGACTGCATTATTCCTCAGGGAACCTTGAGTGCAGAAGAAAAATCTTAGTCCTCTCAAAGCTATCGTCGATCACTACTATAGATTTGTTAATATATAAAACACATTTTTAAGATGGATATCAGGATATTTTATAATATAAACGTGTCTTATATTACGTGGCGCCAAGTAAGGTATGATGGTTTTTTTGGACAACCTCCTAAAATAGAAAAGCATTTTGTGACGGTTATGAAGTATTGAGTGTCTCATCTTAATTTAAGACGAATTATTATTGTAAACCATCGCTTTTTAAGATGGCTATATGAGTCATCTAGCGTCTAGGAACTGTCTTAGATGTTTGTGAGTGTAAGAGTTACATTGGGTATCTCTTAGATTGCATTGCTGGTGCATCTCATACTTGTCATGGTCCTGCTTAAAATTCTAATTCAAAATATGCATAAAAAAAATTTAACAATCATGGATGTAGGTGCCAAATAGCACAAATCTTAGTGTTGTCGTGGATGCATTAACATGAGGGATGAACCCCATGTTTCATTTCAAATTTTTTTTTCAAATTTCGTCCAAAACCGTTCTTACGTTCATACCTTAATTAAAATAAATTATAGAGACTACTAAAATAAACTTTCTACATAAAAGTTGTACGGCGTAAAATTCTAAACAAACTTTGATATAGACCTTTTCTGCAAATCGGCATTATTATTTTTGAATTTGCAAGTCGAATCAAGTTCTTACCTGGGCAACTCTTTTCTTTTTCGTCTCAAAAACGGCTAGGCCCCACAAGCCAACCCTTCCTTGCACCTCCCGCGGCCCAAGGTAAAAATCTCACGTCACCCTCCTAAGAAGGGCGCCACCAGCCCGAGAGCCCATCTTGTGTGGTTTCTTGAG
Organism: Paspalum vaginatum; assembly: GCA_030272315.1. Lineage (NCBI taxonomy): Eukaryota > Viridiplantae > Streptophyta > Magnoliopsida > Poales > Poaceae > Paspalum > Paspalum vaginatum. The sequence continues at coordinate 38,473,669 of CM059013.1, forward strand.
GGCGATTAGAAGCCATCTAGGTGGACGATGTCTCCGTCCACCCACTGTATTTTTTTACCCAATGTGTGGGCCAAATGTTTTGAAAAGATGCTATTTATCTTTGACAAAGTCAGACATTTACCACCTGCAATCATGACGTGGTCCCTATGCAAATCATAAGATTAAAAAAGTTATATCTATCAAATAGCAAGTCTAAATCAAATTCCGACCGCAACATTATGTTCCTAACAAGAAAATCTTCAAAACAAGACCACACTTGAATATATTTAAGAAAAAGTTTAAAAACTATTTAAAAAAACAATAAGATACATGTACACATAAACTCAATATTCGACATGTACTGAAAAATATTCTTGCTTTGCTAGCATAATATTTTTACTTTCAAAATAAGAATATTCTAATTTCTTATAAAATTAATCTTGATTCAGAATACAATATTCTACTTTCACATAAAAATTGTTCCACACATTCATATATCAAATGTTCTAACACCACACATTTTGAATAGTTTGATAGGGGTCGATGGTGGTTTCCGCTACAGGTGTACTGAATGATTTCCGCGGACCGCTATGTGTTGGTGGGGTAGAGGAAACCTCATCAATAATATTGGCCTTATTGCTGAGACTCCAACTTCTATGTGTTAATTAAGTAGGGGTTGATATTTGGTTAGAGAAGACATATATTAGTTCTGTTGTTTGAATTCTCTTTCATCAATTCGGATTACCTCACACTAGAAATATACTCCATCCATTCAAAACTATGGGTCGTTTGATTTTTATCAACACAAACTTTGACTCACTCGTCTTACTAAAAAAATTTCATAGTTGTATTTTATTTTTACTATTATTTAGTTTATAATACAATACATTTTTTGTATGAATTTTTAGCATTTTCACAAATTTTTGAAATATGATGATACGACCAAACTTGATGGAAAAAAGTTACAACTTATAGTTTGAAATGGAGGGAGTAAATGGTTCACGGAAAGAGAGTCAGGACCAACAACGGCTAGTCTAGCTCGGTCTCCGGCCATAACCAAACTAACCAAACATATTTTAGCATTCATTTTGCACATCCAAGAAAATTATAGATCAACACGTATCAATGCAAGTCATATAGCACAATGCAAGGCAGGTGGTAATTCCATTGGTCCCCATTTAAACTACTAATACAATACTATACATGATGATTTTATTTTGCAACAATATGGACGGATCAACTAAGATATCATTATGAGGGGCCCCCATAGGAGAAGGCTTTGCAATGGTTGTGGTGGGGTAGAGGTTAGAGTCGGTCATAACGCGGGCCAGCTGCCATGTGACGAGTGAGGCCTGGACGCTGGGATCGATGAGTTGGACGTTGGTAAATGATGCAGCGTCAGAAGAGCGCGGAAGGAAGCCACTGCCCATGGGCACCAGCGACTGGCCACCACCGGCTACCACTGCGCCACCAAAATGCACGGCTGTTGCTTTGTCGGCTAAGCCCGTGAAGATAGACTTAGGAAAGCAGCCGATGAGTTCATCAGCATCTTTGTTCAACCCGTAGTGCAGCAGCCAATCACCTGACACGCTGTCCTGGATGGATATATAATCACTAATAATGGGTTAATTATTTATATATATAGGAGTACCTTGACTAGCTTGAGGGACAACTTTTGCTTGACACCATTGGGTATTTGAGTGACAGTGTCGATGATGGCTCCAGGAACTATGCTTGCGCCACCTTCGGGTTGAAATCCAGGGCACTTGGTATTGTAGCAGCCTGTACCTATAGTGCCATCTCTCTAAGCAAACCAATAAATTCATTTACTATAATATACTAATAATATATATATATATATTTAAAGTAACAAGAACAATATATACATTAATTATTTAATATGAGTTCAATATTTGTAGCTCTCACCGTCCATAGAGTATAGAAATGAGTCTTTGAATCGCCGTACAAAAATGGTGACACCTAAAAAGCACATATAATTAATCAACACATAATTAAACCATCCATGCCAATATAGTACTTCATTAGATTATTCCGTACTTGCCAACCAATCTGTATGTAGTTTGAACTGGAGGGCGCCCCATCTCCGACATTGATAACCCAAATACAGGCCTGACTCATTTGCTGGGGGCTTAGCGAGAAACCATAGACGTCCAATGTTGCCACGAACCCGTGGTAGTCACCTGGTTGTCTCTTGCACTGCAAACTATATACTAATATATAGCATTAGATAGTGCAACGGTTAATAACGATTGTAGTATATAATTAACTCGACCAACCCATTAACAAGCTTTCCATACAAGTTATTCTGACTATATAGTGAGTACACATAATTAAAAAACAGTAAAGGAATGCCTCTTATATGTATACTATCTGGTCGATGACGACGTACATAGTTTGCTGCTGCGGCCGTAGCAAGCTGACCACCCGCTAGCCGTGTGCCTGAACTTGGACTCTTGTTTTGTCCAATCCAGCGGGTCAAGTTGATGGCCGACGACATAGGTAACCATGAGAGGGAGAAGTCCCTACTCAACATGACATTTGCTGCCTCTGCCCTTCCCATATGATCAGGAGAAACCTGCATATACATTCAACCAATAAATAAACAATAAACGACGAATATGGCCGCGTGATTTTTTTTCTAACAAAATAAAGAAATTGGCGACCAAATGTGACTAAACTATACCACTTGGCTTGTTTGGTTCAAGAACCGGCCAGCGCAGGATCCTGTGGGGGCATAAACCATTAAGGAGCAAATAGCCACAAGAAGCACACTCATCTCCATCTCAACGGTATATCGCCTGATGCCTTTGTTTGGTTTATCCTGAGGAGCACAGCATGTATATAGGCACACAGAGAGACGGGGCAATAAAGCTCATATATACCAATATATAGATATTTATAAATATTGATAGTGGTAGAGAAAAGACCAAAAGATCGACAAGCTGTCTGCAATAACTGATTTTAATTCTGAATAGATTATAACTTATATTTTCTTAAACCGAAAGATAACATACTAATATATACAAATTTAACAGTGGTTGAAAAAAATAGGAATCATTCATCAGAGAAGATCCAATGGTTTAATATATAGATGTATATGTAATTAACTTCTTAAAAACAAAAAGGGTCGAATCCCCTACACATAAATCATGCATTAGTATTTTCCAATTAAATATACATAGTATCTAAATGATTATTCCACGTATATTATTGCTTATCTTCTTTATCAAATTCATTAATTGAAAGATAACACATTGCTACGTATCTACGCTATAAAAAAACAAGTTTTAAGATTTTTTTCTTACTTACGATCGCCCAGTGTTTTCACGCTTTAGTCTTATATTACCTCACATTATTTTTTACCTCCCGGACGCCGCAGAGGAGGATGACTCCTCGTCAGGGCTGTCGCAGACGGCGACGTAGCCGACGAGGCTGGTCCGCTATGTGGTGCAGGGCATGACGGCGGTGAGCCAGGTGGGGAGGCCGACGGAGGCGGTGGTAAAGAGCGGTGCGGTGACGCTGCGTCCGGGAGTGGGACGTGCGCGCGGTAGCGGCCCCGGCTGCCGGGCGCGGCGTCGGGGCGGGCGAGGAAGCCGCCATAGGCGGCGTCGACGAACTCGCTGTAGCGCACGAGCTCACGGCGGAGGTCCGGGTGCAGCGGGTCGAGCAGGCCGCGCCAGGCGTCGCCGCCATGCAGGCGGCGCCATGCGCCCGCGATGTCCCCGCACGGGGATGGGCCGTCGGGCGCCACGGGCTTGAGCAGGCGCTCGAGCCGATGCCGTGACAACGGCGGCTGCTTTTTCTCACATGTGGTCACCAATGTGGAGCGCCACGTAAGCTCCTGGCTTGGTCGAAGCCCAAAAGGACTGCAAATTCAGCCCAAGCCAAGTTTATGTATCCGAAAATGACAGTTTCTTAACTTTGGAGATCTAAATGAAGCACCTTGTCAACTTTGAAGGACCGTCAGTATATTTTACTCTACTTTCGTTGTCCTAAAATTAATTATAATGGAAATACATCAATAAAGCATGCCTCAGTCCTTTTAATTCCTTGTTTCTTTTCCTATTTACTACTGTCTGACCGATCGTCTCGTAACACGTGCGTGTTGTATGTATGTCTACACTAGTATATATAAACAAGCGTATCCATGTATTCTATTTAATAGGCAAATTCTGCTATGAGACACTGAAAATTAAAACATGTACTCGGCCAGATCATACCGCAAATGGCCAAATTGGCTGGGTAATATTACAAAACTTTGATTTTTTTGCCGTAACACACCGCACCACGTGTAATAATGTTTTTCAGATTTGAGAGAATAGAAGGAAGGGGAAATGTCCCTTTGCCCTCGTCTTCAACTCCCTGCTACTCTCTTCTCTGTCCGAAGGTCATCCCATCCTCCGCTGCTTCTTCCTCAAGCTCACCTGCGGCAATCTTCTCAGTCCCACTCTGCAACGTGCAGCAATTGCTCGCCACAGCCACTGCGCAGTGTAAGATAGAGCTGCCCCGCGCCAGCGCTGCTACTTTGCTGCTGTCCGCTGCTGCTGCACGCTGTCGTACCCCTCCGCCGCCAGCCTCGCCGCACGGCACCGCGGTTTCCCCCTCCCTCTCGGTCTTTCACGCGCAAGTGGGGGAGGACGCCACCTCCGTCCTTCCTACAGGTGGCAGGCGCCTCTTCCGACTACTGCACCTCCCTCGCCTCCTCAACCCTCCACCATTGGAACCACCATCTTCCTCCCCTATGCTGTCTCCTTTCCCGAGCAGCAGTCCAGGTCACCGCAGACCCTCCTAGTGAAGTCGGACGTCACCCTAGCCCTCCCCGCGGTCGGCGCCTCAACCCCCTGTCCTGGCGTCCTCCCCCGTTTCTCATTCAGCAGCAGCCCGGCAACCTCTCGACGTCGCTCTCCCTGGTTTTAGCACCTCCACTTCGGCCCTGAGGCGAGTAGCCAAGCCGGTTGGTTTTGCCCCTACCTCTCCTTACACGTCATGTCGATAGACCATATTCTCATATCATGTATTCCGAACTATTAGATGATGTAAGCTCTTGTTCCATAATTGGAAAGTTACCAACTCTTTTATTTGCACATCACTGCAAGAATCGTGAAAGCTTTCGGCAACTTACATAATTTTCGGCGGCCACATACAGCTGCTAAAAATAATAGGCTTATTTTCAGCGGTTTGACGCGGCCACTGAAAATAATAGGCTATTTTCGGCAGCCCAATCGAGCCGCCGAAAATAAATCTATTATTTTCGGCGGCCCAGCCCAACCGCCGAAAATAGGGTTGTTATTTTCGGCGGCCCGTTAACCTACCAAAAGTTAAAAGCCCAATCGCACCTTCAAAACCCTATCCAGTCGCGTCCACAGCCGCCCACCATACACGCACACACGGCGGCCGCCGCCGCGCTCGCCGCCACCCCGGCTCCCCCACGACAGCTGCACGCCCCGTCCTGGCTCCACGCGACGCCCGCGCTAGTCGTCTCCCCGTGCTCGCCGGCTCCCTCGTGATGGCCGCGCGCCCACGCTCGATGGCCCCCGCGCCGCCCGCGCGCCCGGCTCGCCGGCTCCCCCGCGACGGCCGCGCGCCCCGCCCCGCCCCGGCTCCCTGTGATGCCCACGCTCACCGGCTCCCTTGCGACGGCCGCGCGCTCGCTCTCGCCGGCCCCCGTGCCGCCCACGCGCCCGGCTCGCCGGCCCCGCGCTACCCGCGCGCCCGCGCTACCCGCGCGCCTGGCTCACCGGCTCCCCCGCGACGGCCGCCTGGCGCCCGTGCTCACCCGACGCCCGTCTCCGGCCCCCGTGCCGCCGCCGCTCGTGGCCGAGCTCCTCCTCTCCTTCCCGAAAGGTACCAGACTTCTCTCCTCTACCCCATTGGATTTTTCCTTGCCTGTGCAGGAGCTAAGCAAGATCCATTTTTGCGTTCTTTTGTTCATCTTTGCACTTGATTTTTGTGGTTTTTATTTGATCTCAGTCCTTCTCGATTCAAGCTATTGATTTGATGCATCTTTCTCTACAGGTGGGTAATCGAGGTCACCGGAGCGGCACGCACCCACGATACGGGATCTAGAAATCACAAATCGATGTTCAGAAACCGATGTTCAAACCATATTTTTTTCTTTTTTTTTCTACTGGAGATGATTATTTTCGGCGGCTGTACCGTGCCACCGAAAATAGATACAGCTATTTTCGGCGGCCGGGCAAAACCGCCGAAAATTAGCCGTCCTTAGCTTATTTTCGGCAAAACCTTTCCGGCTGACAAATACCGCCGAAAATAAGGCTTTAGCCGCCGAAAATATTTTCGGCTGTTTAGCCCTTATTTTCAGCGGTTTTTGGCTGCCAAAAGTTTCTCAGATTCCTGTGGTGCATAGCCTCGAGGACTCCTTTTGTTTTATCAAGCCCTCAAATAATAATTAATATTAGCACTAATATAGATGAACAGTTCATTATTTTGGTAGGGTTGAACAAAAGAGGCTACATTACTGCCATAAGGCTGTTGTCACTAGAATGTGTAAAAAAGAGTACAAAACACTGCAATGTAGACATAGTGGAATTTGAAATAAAAGACGTTGTGATAAACATCCTAGTGACAAAAGCCTAACTCAGTGCCTATCCTGATTCCCAATGTAGCATTTAGAAGCAAACCATCTCGTTCGTCGTCATGCTTGTGCTGCTATATATGAGTATGTTGTCAGATTATTAGCTTGTTTTAATTTCTTGAAAGTCGCAGGCACCACAAATTGGCATGGGACTGACGCATGGGTGACTTAGAAAGCCTCGTCCTTCTCTTCTATTTCAAGATGGACCACTCATGCACAACAGCAAGACTGAACGAGAGGCAGCTTGTGAAAAACAATGGACAAGAGTGGACATCATGATTTTAGACAACAATGTGAAAAAAAATTCTTATTTCTGCATTTGCAGCTCCTTGTGCGTTAATTTGCATTGCATGCAGGTTTCAAATTCCAATTACCCGTTTACGTTACACCCTTTTGGGGAATAGAATCAAAAGTTTATCGATTTTATTTTTTTTCATGTCTGTCACTACTATCATTTCATTGCCTTATTAGCAGTTGAACGGAGAGAGAGAGTGATTAACTGTGAGAAAGATCGAGATGAAACAGAAGATCAGACTTAATTTCTCTTTATAAATTAAAGCGAGCGTAGTCATCGTCAATTTGCCAGGCCACTAGCACCGAGCATGGTGGTCAAAATTGCTCCACGTACGTATGTCCACACTAAACCTCATAAAACAATCAGCCAATTAATTTAGGTGTCGGCTGAAGAGAAAAATACAGTTTGAGGTTTAAAATTAGACATATGCATTATGAAAAAAAGGAATAATGTTAGATGAGGTACTGAGGTGGGTTGGGAAAAAACATCTGCATATTACTGCTATAACGCATGCAGTGCAGTGCTTATACCCCTCCTGGTTCTCACGCACTGTAGCTGGCTGTGACCTGAAACCATGCATCGTCTAGCTCGTCGTCATGCTCAGACTATATAATTTGTTGTCAGATCAAACATCAGAGAATCGCATGACTGTAGCTGGCATCACAGATTAGCATGGCTGCATGGAACATAGATACTATGTGTGTGCGGAAGGCTAGGCCAAGCTGGCAAGCTGCATACATGCTTTCAGTTTATTTGGTTAATATACTTAATATGACGACGTAATTGCCACAATTCTCAATGAGGCAGTGTCGATCGAGGTCGTGCAACAACGAGGCCACATGCATTCGGCTGCGTTGCCGTGTTTGCATTCTTCTTACACATCGTTGGCTCCGAACGCAAGTGCTAGAAACTGCTGTGCGCAAAGCGCAATGATATCCTGTACAGTATGTTTCATCTCAGCACCGTACTGCCAAATCAGTCTAGCAATACATATTCATACATACTGTACCTTCTAGTTTGCTATAGGCTCCGCTATACGGCTGGAACAACCTCTTCCGATCGGCAGATCAATTATATATATGTACCATTTGGAGAACAAAGATTTGGTTTAGAAATTCATGAGTTTTGTTTTCTAACAAAAGAGTCTAGTGTATAATAGCAAACTGAAATGATACAATATTAATTACAGAAACGTTAAGGCGCGGCGACCCATTGCCCCGCTCTTGGCACCGCCTTCACTAATGACGAGGTTAGGGTTTAGTGTTGACACTACAGGAACAAACTAATTTTTCATGTGCCAAAAACCCACAAAAATAGCCGAAAGCTATTTTCGTGGGTCCCAACGAATTTATATTACTTTCGTCGGCTAGCCAACGAATTTACAACTACCAACGAAATTACATGCCACGTGGCATTAATTTCGTGAGCTAAGTGACCTATGAAATTAGATCATATACTTTCATTGGCCCACGTGGCCGACAAAATTACTTGCCACCGTGGCACTTAGTAATTTCGTCGGCCACGTATCTGGCCAACGAAATTACATCCCCCTGAAACCAACACCACACCCATCTAGATTCACATATTCATTCCACAGGCATATAATCACAAAAATTCATCATAGGCATATATGCCCTAGCCGCTGGAGCAAAGGGAGGTGATGGCTGCAGAGGCAAGGAAGACAATGAAAGTTAGTGGAACCAGTGCATCAACCCGTACTCTCGCACATGTTATATTTTTAGGAGATATATATGTTATGTGTATATATTAAAAGTTGATATATAACTTTAATAGTAGCCGCAATTGATAATTAAAAGTGTACATATATATGTATATTATATATATATATATATATTTGTTTAGACTTTAGACTTTATTTTATTTTATCTGTAATATATTAGTGGTGATTATTTAAATTCATCTTTTATAACAGTACGGTGGATTTAATTCATCTTTTATAATAACATGGTGAATAATGTATATGAAAATTTAGAAATTAATTCATTGTTCACAATGACATGGTAGGTAATTTATATAAAAATTTAAATTGTTACTTTAATGGTGTTTTATAATGGCATGGTCGGTAATTTTTTAAAAATATAATAGATCTAATGGCTAGTATTATTGGATACTACTTGAAGGCCAGATGTTTCTGATTTTTATGGAAATTTTTATAATTTATCTTTTTTCTAGCCCGCTTCGCAATTCGTGTTTATTTTGTAACATCTAAATAGTAATAGTAAGATTCTTTATAAATCCACATTCTTATGTTTGGCTATCGTAGTGCATGTATTTCTTTTGATGTACTATGCATGTAATAAGGTAGGGTGTTTATTACCTTTGTTAATTGGGCAATTAAATTGAGGTGTGCTTGCAGCTTTCGTCTTCGTGTACGACCTCTTTCCCACCGGACGGATGATGCACGGTGGCTTGTGCCTTGATCCGGTGGCGCCCTAGACATGGGCACGGTTCAGCAAATAGTAGCTCCCGCCGCCTCCTCGACTCCGTGCATGCCCCCACGTTCCGAGCAAGAGAATACAATCTGCCGTTGCCACAGCCAGCTGGGGACAGTACACATAGATGCAAAAGAGAGGAATGTGATAATGCATGCATGTCGTAGGAAGATCAATACGTGATCGGGGACTGATCTGTAGCTGTTGAGCCGCCACCATACCAGGCTAGATGGCGCCGCTGCCGGTTGGTGGTGATGAGGTTACGGTAGCCGCCGGTCCAAAACGGTTCAAATATGGCACGGATTCATCTCTATCACCAAACTATTCTGCAGCGCAATGGTAAGACGGGAGCCTTCGCAGTTCGAACCCCACCTGCGACGGTGGCGCCCCCTTGCTGTTGACGGAACCCGGTCCAAAAGTCTATAACCGGTTTGTGCAAAAAACCGGCGGTTCATACGGTTGCACGGTTGATGTTTTAAGTGAACAGACCGGCTGAGGCTTTGTTTCCGGTTTTTTCCGGTTGAACCGCCGGTTCGAAGAGACGGGTGCTTTGGCCCTTAAGTAGGGTGGATGGCTTAGTATTTAATGGCTACGATAATTACACTTTATAAATTGATGGCCGGATATTTTATTTTTTTTAGAATTGGTAGGTTTTTTTATTTTTCTAAAGCCTCCGTGGGAATTACTTGAGGGACCGTCCGTTTCCACGGCAGCGCTAACGTGCTCGGCGAACCGTCGGTTTATCGGTCCGACCGAACCAGCCGTCCGTACCGGTCCAAGCGCGCGCCCCCTCCCAATCCCGGACTTCCGTCTCTGCTTGCGGCTTCCTCCCACTCCCATGGCATCCGCTCGAGGACTCCCCGTGATTCGCCCCCACCCACGCAAACCCTAGGGCTGCCGCCCCACCCGGCCACCATGGACGCCGCCCGTCCCCTCCACCAAGAGGCACCACCGCCCTTCCTACCCTCCGCGCTTCCTTCTCCCTGATCCACATCGCCTCCTCTTCCAGATCCACGTGAAGAAACGCTGTGGACCAAGCATCAGTCGTCAAACCACCACCGCCACCCTGCCGTTCGTCCTCGCTCGACTGTTTCACCCAAGCGGCGCCGGTGGATTTCACTTCTCTGCCCCTGCCTCCCTTTTGCTCTCTCGGTGGCACTCCATACTGGTTGCTGGTCCTATTTCGCATCCCCTCTTTCGTCGTTCCAGGTGCCATTAGGAACTCACGATCTAGTATTTTAATTTCAAGCTTTTTCTATTTGGTAATCATCGTTGTTAGTGCATGGAACGAGCCCTACAACTCAGATTTTTTTCCCATTCTGTATGAATGTCCTGGTCCATGTATGAATTGCTCTGATTGTTCTGCATAGTGTGAAGATATCACAAACATTGCACACTGCTTTTGGCTATGCGATAATTCCACAATGTACGATAATACATCAGTGCAACATTTGTAAGTGTAGATAATGTTCTCTGCAACATTAGTTGAATGTAATGTTAACTGGTAGCTGTTATAAATAAAAAATATGTACAGATTAACTATCCTATTTGTGCCCATCGATACCAATTCTATACATCATGCTGTGTGCCTTCTATATGCCCACTTCATTTTTGCGCAGTGGGATTTTTCTGTAATATCATGATAATCACTACAAACTTGCTCCCATGTCTTATAGTTTCATTATAAAGTCTACACTGCCATAATGTCTGCAATTTTATTTCCTATATATTATTTTCGACCATATGGTAATCATCTCCTATTTTACATTTGACTGCCAATATTACATACTTTCCTAAATGCTGACATGTGCCTTCTACTTGCAGCTTCCAATACCTCCTGCAAGCTTCTTTAAAGGCTGAGCACTTGTACCTACGTCTATAGCAGTACACCTGGCCCATACAAGTGTTTGTCAAGTTCCAGCTCTGGCTCCAAACACCAGCAGCCGTTCTGGCCACAACCGGTCAAGCGGCACATCCTCCAGCTCGGCAAGCTGCAGCGGCAGCACATCCTTGACCCCTCCCCTACTGAAGCAAAGCTGTCATACTCCCACACCATTCACACCATATCAACCAGGTTGCCCAGGTTCCTCACCTCGGCTCATGCCATTAAACCGACCTCGTCCTCCCACTGCTCGACGGGTATGCTATCTTACACGTGTTCTCTTCCAAGATGTAACTGTTTTCCTTATACATGGATGTCACCAATCTTAAATGTTGCAGTTACGGTTCGCCATGGCACGGTTTACCTGGACGCCGAATCTCACCGACTTCTTTATTAATGCATTGGTTGATGAGTGCCGTGCGGGCAATAGACCCGGAAGAACCTTGAACAAGATTGGGAGGGATAATATTGTGCAGCGTATGAGAGACCACACGGGGGATGATTGGACCTGGGACATTTGCAAACATAAATGGGATGAATTGAAGAAGAAATGGTCCTGCTGGAAACACCTCATGTCATTTAGTGGTGTTGTATTTCATCCGAGAACTAATTTGATCAACATGCCCAAACATTGGTGGGATGAGCGAATTGCTGTAAGCTGCCCATTCCTCAGTTTCCCATTACTTCAATACTTCTGTGGCAAAAATCACTAGCATAGCTTTGCTTCTCGATATAAGTTTTTCAAAATGTGTGCTATAAGTGCAACTAATATGTGCTACTGGTAATATATTAATTTCATAAACTCATATTGTACTGGTAATATATTAACTTGGTTTGGTCCAATTGGACGGTGTGATCTTTGTGCAGGAAAATAAGCTTGCAAGTGTATTCAAGCATACCCGGCTTGACCATGAGGAGGAACTCAATATAATTTTTAAGAATATGGAACCAGTCAATATTGGTCCAAATGAAACATGAAGTGCAAGATCATCAGTGAAATGAAGAAGCACAATCAAAGCTAATACAAAAGCTATAGTCGTACCTTGAGGAGGATGTGGAAAGTGATCACGGTAGTGCACTAGGGCCTGCTGCAGGATACTGTAGTCATGCATAGATCCAGGACGTCCAGAGCACACGAATATGAATCGACAATCGAAATCAACTACAGCTAGCACGTTGAAGGTTGGAACCATGTGGCGTCCAATGAAATTCATGTTTATGTCACCACTGACTTGAAGTCTAATATGAGTCCCATCAAGAGCACCAATGCAATTCTCAAACCAAGGATAGTATGCACCTCTTGTAACCTTAGGATGTGGCTGCGCAAAAGTTGGATCTCTAGGTTTTATGATGTCTACCCCAAGATTGTATATTCTTCGGAGCGCATGACAAAATTTAAGGCTAATAGTAGACTTGGAATGACAAAAGGTAACTGCTGCCGACCGATTTGAGTGAGGTCCTGAGACAATATGTAGAAATATTGCTAGGCATTCCAAAGAACTTATGTTGTTCGTGCTACGTAAACCATACTGATCAACAAGCACTTGATGTAGAATGAGGAATTGATCACTCGTCATGCGAAAGGTTGAATAGCAGTCTTCTTCATGTGCTAGAATGTGATGAACCCAAGCGTTCCCCGAGTAAAGACGTTGTCGATGTGGGAGGGGTCGAGGCTGTCTTGTAACTTGGTGGTAGTAGCACCACAAAATTAAAAGCAGTTCAATTTCTTCCAAATCGTCTAGACCTTCATCTTCATTGGAGTCAATGGCTGTCAATGAATGCATCCTACAAATTGAATCATCTCAGGTCATCATTGAAATAGGACACCGATGGCATTATGAAACAGATTGACATGTAACAAGCAAAGGAATTAATTTATGTACTGAAGATTGATATACTACTAGTTACAGGTTTACACATATGTTTTTTTTTTGGTGATAGTTAGTAGTCGGAACATAAGTCAAAATTATGTAGATTGAATTAGTACTGCTGGTAAAAAATCAGCAGTTGGTGTAGCTTCACACTGAGTATCCCTTTCTCTCTAAAAAATCCCATGTCCACACCACCTTTTAGTACCAACCATCTAACTCATCTGAACTTCTTTAGGATTCAGAACTTCATGCTACTGCAATACTAATAAAACCAAGACATTACATATGGATGTCGATTGAGGTACTTCGCATGATCTGAAACGTAAAGAAGCAGCAAACCTGTTTTGGAGTCCGTAAGGTACCGTCAAAATGCTAACCTCCACGCGCGCCAGGTTCGCACAACCACTGAAGCAGGGAGAGGGAGCAAGGGGATAGAGGAGAGGGAGGGCCTGATGCGCCCTTGGTGCAGATGGGAGCCGATGGTAAGGTGGAAACGGCAGCTTTGCGATGGCGACCAATGGATGCAAGCTCCTCGGCGCGCGCCGTCGATTCTTCCTGTGGATCCGTTGGATCGTTGAGGGTATGCTATGGCGGTCAGGGAGGAGGAACGGAGGAAGACAGCAAGGCCACCTGCGCGCCATGGAGGAGAGGGGTGGTGGCCATGGTGGGGGAGCCGGCTCTGAAGGATTTGGAATCGGAGATGGCGAGGACGGCGGCCGTGGGAGCGCCCAGCGCGAGCGAAACGGCGGAAGCGGTATGGGATTGGGAGGGGGCGCGTGCCTGGACCAAGACCATTACCAGCGGCTGGTTCGGTCGGACCGGTAAACCGGCCGGTTCGCCAAGCACGTTAGCGCTGCCGTGGAAACGAACGGTCTCTGAGACTCCGAGTCTCTAATTTAGTGGCCGTTGCGGATAACAGCAGAAACGGCAGGAGCCGCCAGAGTCGGGAGCGTCGCCGGGGGCGGGGCGAGGCGTCGTCGGCGACTGAGGGTGACGCGGTCGTGCGCGTGGCGACCGCGCGACCCGTCGGTCCTATGAATTACTTGCCTTTCCTTTATTGAGTAACGAAAGGTCGTGGTCTATCACTGCGCACACTCAGCTGCTAGCTTCAGCCACTCATCCTGCTCTCCTCTCGAAAATGACGCCTCCCCTTGTCCTCGCTCTCCTCTTCGTCTCCACTGCCGTCGGCGGCGTGGCGGCATCATCTGCTCCTCCCCCACCCCACCCGCTCGACCCACTCTCCGCCGCCGAGCTCAGCGCCGTGCGCGCAGCCGTGCTCGCCTCTCCGCTCGTGCCCGCGCGCCCGCTCTCCTTCCACTACGTCGGCCTCGACGAGCCCGACAAGCCGAACGTCCTCGCCTACTACGCTGTCTGCGGCACCTCCACCACCTCCTCCCCGACCCTCCCGCGCCATGCCTTCGTCATCGCGCGAGCGGGCGGCCAGTCCCACGAGCTCCTCGTCGACGTCACCAACGCCACCGTCCTCTCCCACGCCGTGCACCGCGGCGCGGGCTTCCCGAGCATCACGGACGCGGACCAGGCCGCGGCGATGGCGCTGCCGCCGCAGTACCCTCCCTTCGTGGCGTCCGTGCGCCGGCGTGGGCTGGACGTCGGCGACGTCGCCTGCGGGGTGCTGTCCCGGGGCTGGTTCGGCGCCGGCCAGCCGGCCTACGGCGGCGCCAGGGTGGCCAAGATGCTGTGCGTGGTGGCCGGCGACGGCGACGGCGCCACGGCCAACGTCTACGCGCGCCCGCTGGAGGGCGTCACGCTCGTCGTGGACCTCGACCGGATGGCCATCGTCGCGTACGAGGACACCGGGGTGCGCCCCGTGCCCAAAGCCCAGGGCACCGACTACCGCGCCGACAAGGTCGGGCCGCCGTTCACCGGCCCGGAGACGAAGCCCGGCGTCGTTGTGCAGCCGGAGGGAAAGGGGTTCCACATTGACGGCCACGTTCTGAGGTAAGTAAAGTGTCGCCATTAGTTATTGCTTTTTTTTTTCCGGAAACGCTATGCCACGTGCCTCCGATGGAAAAAAATTGGACGCCCCTTCTCAAATGTTGCAACAGTTCTTCAGTATCGTTGCATTAGTTATGTTACGATGTTTCAAGAGTATTTTCTAAATGTTTCGTCTTATTTTTTAATTTTCTCACTAAATTCGTGGACTCGAATTTTTTATTCAATTCAGTTAATTCACACATGCTGATGTTGCAATAGTATATTTTCAATGTTTCATCAGTTGTACGTTGATTGTTTGGTAGTTATTTTCTCATGTTTCACGCACCGTCCAACGCGTCGCGTCCAGATTTCTTTTCCAATCGCGAACCTGATTTTTTTTATTCAATTCAGCTAATTGATATATGCTGATGTTGCAATAGTGTATTTTCAATGTTTCATCAGTTGTTCATTGATGTTTCGATAGTTATTTTCTCATGTTTCATGTACCGCTAGACGTGTCGCGTCCAGATTTTTTCCGCAAATATGGATGTTGCAATAGTACAATTTTCAATTTTTTATCAGTATTTTGTTGACGTTTCAGTAGTTTGTTTTTTATGTTTCATCCGGCGTCCGATGGAAACTCCTCCATCGAACATCCGGACGCTAGCAATTCTGTTTTTTTTTTCTGCCACAAATAGCTTTCTCAAGTACTAGTATTTATAAAACCGGCGGTCTTACGGGCAAATAAATTACCAGAAGACTTATGTATCAAATAAATACGTATATAATAAGTAAATAAGACCAACGATGTTGGTGCTCTTTATATAGTCTCTCCTCCCAGCTGATCGATCTCTGTCCATATGGCTTTATCGCCACGCGCACGGATTTGCTTTAGCTTTATGCGAGCAGCAAAATTTCGACGTTGAGCTTGAGTGTGTACGATGTGTGATGATCCATGATGGATGGGCCAAGCAAGTTGATAAGTTGCCTTTGTCAAGCCATGGGCCACTACATAATAATTCAACGATTTATGCATGTCCATGATGGATGGGCCAAGCAAGTTGATAAGTTGCCTTTGTCAAGCCATGGGCCACTACATAATAATTCAACGATTTATGCATGTTGTGCGGCCTGCCTTTTCTCAACCTTCCTATTCATGTTCCTATTCATGGGTACGGTGTGTGGATCTATCCCACGGCTAACTGTTGATAGATACTCGACAGCTTAACTACTCCGTTTTGTTATATGCTATTTTATTTGCATGATTAGCTGAATAATCGGGTGAATTTTTCAGCGATGAATACCCCAGTCCCCCTTCCAAATTATAAGTGCTTCGATTTTTTTTAACACCAAGTTTAATCCAATTATCTTATTGAAAAAGTTCACAATTATCATTTATTTTCGCTATGATTTAGTTTATAATACAAAATATACTTCAAGTATTAGTTGCATTTTGCATATTCTCCCAAATTTTGTCAATAAAATGAGGAGTTTAAATCGGGTGTTAAAAAGTTAAATGACCAATAATTTAGGATCGAATATATGAGCAAGGGTACTATATTCTGCTAAATCTATATTCTGGCTTGATTGCACAATCTTGAGATCCAAACGGGTCGCCGTCATAGCCAAAAGTAGCTATTCACTAATACTAATGTCACCAGCTTATGCATCCAACCGTATATATTTCAAACCCCACTCTGTTTGCGACACAGTATTTTGCATACGCATTTGCATCTCCTGTTGACATCAACCTAGGCCCTAGAATAGGACAATTTATTTCCTCAAAAAAGAATGGGTCAATTTATATGACGTTTTGAACATTTTCGCAGGTGGGCCAACTGGGAGTTCCACGTGGCCTTCGACATGCGCGCCGGCACAGTAATCTCCTTGGCCTCCGTCTACGACGCCGACGCGGGCAAGCGGCGGCGGGTGCTGTACCGCGGCTTCGTGTCGGAGATCTTCGTGCCCTACATGGACCCCGACGAGGACTGGTACTACCGCACGTTCATAGACGCCGGCGACTACGGCCTTGGTGTCTCGGCGGTCCCGCTGCTGCGCGGCGCCGACTGCCCGGCCAACGCGGCGTACATGGACGGCGTGTACCCCGACGCTGACGGCAAGCCCGTGACGTCCGAGGACGTGATCTGCGTGTTCGAGCGCTACGCCGGCGACATCGCGTGGCGCCACAGCGACCCGTACATGCAGATCACGGAGGTCCGGCCGGACGTGACCTTGGTGGTGCGGATGGTGGTGACGGTGGGCAACTACGACTACATCCTGGACTGGGAGTTCAAGACCAGCGGCACCATCAAGCTCACCGTGTCGCTCACGGGCATGCTGGAGATGAAGGCGACGGCGTACACGGAGGCCGGGCAGATCAAGGTGGACGCGCACGGCACGCTGGTGGCGGAGAACACCGTCGGCGTCTACCACGACCACTTCATCACGTACCGGCTGGACCTGGACGTGGACGGCACCAGCAACTCCTTCGTGAAGAACACGCTGGTGCAGGTGCGCAACACGGGTGACTCCAGCACCGGCACGCCGCGGCGGAGCTACTGGACGGTGCGGCGCGAGGTGGCGGAGACGGAGGCCGACGCGCGGGTGGACGTGAACGGCGCGCCGCCGGCGGAGCTGCTGTTCGTGAACCCGGGCCGGCGGACGGCGGTGGGGAACGAGGCCGGGTACCGCGTCGTCCCCGCGGGCGCGACGGCGGCGTCGCTGCTGGCGGACGACGACTACCCGCAGCGCCGCGCGAGCTACACGAAGAAGCAGGTGTGGGTGACGCCGTACAACCGGTCGGAGAAGTGGGCGCCGGGGCTGTACGCGGAGCAGAGCCACGGGGACGACAGCCTCGCCGCGTGGAGCAGCAGGGACAGGAGGATCAGGGAGGAGGACATCGTGCTGTGGTACACCGTCGGCCTGCACCACGTCCCCTACCAGGAGGACTTCCCGGTGATGCCGACGGTGAGCGGCGGCGTCGAGCTCAGGCCGTCCAACTTCTTCGAGAGGAACCAGTTGATTGGAACCAGGCCGCCCAGTGAGTTTGCCTACCGAAACTGCTCCTGCGGCGCCGCGGCGATGTGAATGTGATCCTTGTACATATGCCGCGGGCGATCCCAGTTGGAGATGCGTGTCCGACGTATCCACGGTCATCGTGATAGGACAAAATAATTCATCATTACGTTTCTGCTTGGGGTGTCCATTATTTCCTTTTAATTATCGAAATCAACATATTTACAACAAAAAACACAGGCCACACACATCCAGCATGCAGTCTTCTATTATGGCATCTCCCATAGCTAGCTATTATACTGCGCGCTCTTTTCTACGTGGTGGACAGAAAAGATGAGAAAAAAAAGAATACTTTGCTGTCTTTCACAGTGAGTTTGGTTTGAGCGATCTTAGAGGATGGGGATACATGTCAAGTTAACATCGTTAGCAGCACTTTGTAGTAGACCCCACATGTCACCAATAGATACATGCGTTCTTCCCGCATGCAAGGCACTGCCCCTCTTCATCTCTGCGCCGAGCCCCCTCTCCAGCTCCCCCTCTAGTCCCCTGTCCAGATCCCCGTTGGCGCCCCTCTCCAGCTCCTTGTCAGTGCCCCCTCTCCTCATCTGCACCCTCACGACCTCGCTTCTCCTCCTCCTCCATGAGTTGTGGCCCCGCTCCTACTCCTCCCATGCGCAGCTGTCGTGGCCACGCTGCTACTCCTCCGTGCTGTCGCAGCCCCACTCCTCCTCCTCCTCCTCCTCCTCTTACTCCGCCGCTGCCGCCGCGCTATCGCGACCCCGCGGGGCCGCAGCCAGAGCGGCGGAGGTGTGGGCTGGAATGGTTGAGTGGCAACAGTGATGGGCGCCATGGCCGGAGTGGCGGAGCAGAGGTGCGCTGCCGGAGCATACGATATGCCGACCAGAGGCAAAGGAAAAGCGGCCATCCCACCCTATCCCCTGTCGTCCCCTCGATTTGAAGGGACGACGTGACCCTCGTATCTGAGGGAATATTCCTTTTTGGATATGGCTCCATCCCTCTTCGTCCCGCAACCAATCAACTTAAAACTAGCACCATCCCACTTTGTCCTATCCCGCCCCTTCTACAAAACGCTACCCAAAACATCTCCCCTAGTAATCTAGAAAATTACCTTTCTATTTGGGGTTATATTATTGGGACACCGGTTCATGTACTCTTATGTGTATATCAACAATGTTGAGGAAACCTTGTAGAAGAGATACCAAGTGTCTCTATATTCATTAGCATGTTTTAGTATTTTTCGTTATCCTTAAACTATGTCGCCCAATTCATACGAGGACTTTACAACATATTAAATAAAGGACTCAAAATGCGTTTCTAGGATCGACATTGTGAACTAGATGCCACCAACTATGATGAGTTGCACATCACCATAATCACTAACAATTACTAGCAAGACAAACCACTAGCTCAGTAGAGATACACCAATTCAAAACAATGCACAATCGAAGAAGATTAGAAATCCTATTCATCGAAAGGGTACTGAGCGAAGACTCGAGCAAACACAAACCATGGAAAGCTCCTAATGGATTAGTGCCTCTAGAAGCTCCTAATATGGATTAATGCCCATAGAAGAAGCCCATCTTCCATGGAACCACAATTCCACGACCACCGCCAGTTCACTGAGGTTCATGATATTATGACGACAGTGGTTGAGGAGAGAGGAATGACATTTTGACGGCTTAGGGTGCCATTTCTGCTCTTCTATAGGTAGAGAGATATGTATCATGTATGGTTCGTCTAAACTCAATGCCAATTTTGTTTTTAAAAAATCAAAATTGAAAGACTCGTTGGGCCTTTCATTGGGTCCAATTGAGAGAACAAAAAATCAACGGATTCATGCAATGCATGCCAGAACTATGAACTCAAGGCGGGCATGCTGAGGATCTAGGTAGCACAATAGAGGAAGGGTTGGGGGCGGGGAAGGTTGGTGTGGTCCCAACTATGGTTGTCACAGTTGGTGAGACTCGAGCTTACTAGGGAGACTGACCGAGGAAGAAGGGTAGGAATGGATAATATGTGGTGCCCACTCCTCATAGACTTGAGGGTAGATAAAGAACATTGGGTATTTTTGTCCATTTGGGAATTCATGGCCTGCACGTGTGTCCTAAGGTATTGGATAAGTACAAAATTGCATGTTTCTAAAGATGTGAATAGTAGTTGTAGTTTTGCAAACCGTAATATTTGTAATGATATATATATATATATTCAAATAACCCAACAAAAAAATTAGTAAAAGTTAAGACAAGGATAGAATGCTTCAATTATTTTGGGATAGAGGTGAGTGAACCAATCAGTTTGCTACTGACATCAAATCCTTTATTTAAGCATACAGATAAGATATATATATCACGAAAGGAATGCTGTACGTAGATCTTATCAACATTATTTTCATATAAAGATTATTAGCATTTAATTTGTGTATGAATAATGCCTTTAATTTTCAAATGTAGCAGTCCAAACCGATCGAACGTCAACGGAGTCAAATGTACCGGTGGCTCATGTATCGAGGAGATGCATGGATCCCATTTATTTAGCAGCTGAATTAAGATCATCCAGCGCGGCAGGAGCAGTTCTGAAAGTTTCCATTCCCCGGCGGCCTTGTGCTGATCAACGGGTTCCTCTCGAAGAAGTTTGACGGCCTGAGCTCGAAGCCGCCGCTCACCGTCGGCATCACCGGGAAGTCCTCCTGGCACGGGAGGTGGTGCAGCCCCACGGTGTACCACAGCACGATGTCCGTGTCCTTGATCCCCCGGTTCCTGCTGCTCCACGCGGCGAGGTTGTCGTCCCCGTGGCTCTGCTCGGCGTACATCCCCGTCGCCCACTTCTCCGCCCGGTCGTACGGCGTCACCCACACCTGCTTCTTGGTGTAGCTGGCGCGGCGCTGCGGGAAGTCGTCGTCCGCCAGCAGCGACGCCGCCGTGGCGCCCGCCGGGACGAGCCGGTACCCGGCCACGTTCCCCAGCTTCGTCCTCCGGCTCGGGTTCACGAACAGCAG
Organism: Paspalum vaginatum; assembly: GCA_030272315.1. Classification (NCBI taxonomy): domain Eukaryota; kingdom Viridiplantae; phylum Streptophyta; class Magnoliopsida; order Poales; family Poaceae; genus Paspalum; species Paspalum vaginatum. The sequence continues at coordinate 38,494,731 of CM059013.1, forward strand.
CTCCGCGGGCGGCGCGCCGTTGACGCTCGCCTGGCCGTCCGCCTCGGTCTCGGCCACCTCCCGGCGCACGGTCCAGTAGCTCCGGCGTGGCGTGGCCGCGCCGCCCGTGGCGGGGTCCCCGCTGTTGCGCGTGGAGACGAAGGTGTTCTTGACGAAGGAGTTGTCCGTGCCGTCCACGTCGACGTCCAGGTGGTACGTGATGAAATGGTCGTGGTTGACGCCGATGGTGTTCTCCGCCACCAGCGTGCCGTGCGCGTCGACGTCGATCTGGTCGGCGTGGGTGTAGGACGTCGCCTTCATCTCCAGGATGCCGCTCAGCGACACGACGCACTTGATGGTGCCCACCGTCTTGAACTCCCAGTCCAGCATGTAGTCGTAGTTGCCCACCGTCGCCACCGTCCTCACCACCAACGTCACGTCCGGCCTCACCTCCGTGACCACTTGGCCGGGCAGCGCGGCCTCGGTGTGGCCCCACGCGACGTCGCCGGCGTAACGCTCGAAGACGCAGGTCACGTTCTCGACCTTGACAGGGTTGCCGTCCCCGTCCGCGTAGTAGGCGTCCATGTAGACAGCGTTGTCCGGGCAGTCGGCACCGAGCTCGAGCGAGGGCGCCGCCGGCCCGAGGCCGTACTCTCCGGCGTCCATGAACGTGTGGAAGTACCACTCCTCCTCCGGGTCCATGTACGGTACAAACAGCTCTGACACGAAGCCGCGGTAGAGCACCCGACGACGACGCCCGGCGTCGGCGTCGTAGACGGAGGCAAGAGAGATGACCGGGCCCGCGCGCATGTCAAAGCCCACGTGGAACTCCCAGTTGGCCCATCTGCAGTCGTCACGACACAAGTGAAGAGCGAGCGAGATGAGCACTACAGTACTGGAAAACTCCTGAAGCTAGACTCATCGGAAGGTGCATTTGGCCGTTCAAAACATTGTACGTACGCTATCTCCATCTAATATTATAGCAAATAAGGTTTCTCGGGTCTGTTCGTCAGCCTCCCGTTGTGGACTATCGTCTGTAATTGCCCATCTCCATCCCGCGTGTCCGTTGGTCCTCAAATGTCAGCAGAATTTGAGGAACCAAAAATCTAATCGGACTAGGAACTTAGGGCAATACAAAGCATGTCATAGACGGCCCAAAAACTAAGATCTATAATGGCCAACAGTGAGCAATTAGATGATGAAATATGATACAAAGTGCAAATATGTCTTCCTATAATACCACATCGGCAGTACAACTCTACCTTATCCCGCTCATTAATCGTAGCAAGTCAGTCATTGATATACCAAGGCGATGCAGTGAGAAAGCAAACAAAGAGGGTCGGAGATTATAAATGGGGACGAACGGTCAGAGATATTCTGTCTAAATCAAGGATCAAGATGAGAGAGAGGAAGTAAAAATCTTGCACATGGGAAAGAACGGCTTCCATGGTCGTTGCCTCGTGGAGAGTCTTGCACATGGTAAAAATCTTGCACGTGGAGAGTCTTGCACGTGGAGTGGAGGAGGAGCTATGGGGGATAGATATCCCCTGGATCCTCGTGAAGCGTATTTTCTACATGGGCTGTCGGAGGGCCCAATCCAGGAGCTGGTCGACTGACTCGGGTCCGAGGTGTAACGGGCCCGAAGTGTAGAGCAACTTGGCGCACAAGGCAAGGACTATCTAAGAAAGATATATTCTATATGATCTCTTGTAATCTAAACCTTCTAGAGACATAGAAGGAAACCAACTTGTAACCCAATCCATGCCGGACTATATAAGGGGGGCTAGGGACCCCTCCCAAACAACACTCTCCACTTCAGGCAGATCCTCCAATCTCTGTAACTCTCGTACATACTCAAAGCAATATAATCAGCGACAAACAAGACGTAGGGTATTACGCTTTCCGTAGCCCGAACCTGTATAAATCGTGTCTTCTTGTCTCTTGTCGCGTTACACGCGAACCGTGGAGCTACAGTCGATCTAGACACCATTAAAAGCATCATGTGGTATATCCCGTGGTGCATTGCCGATACAAAACACTGACAGGAGCCGTAGTGGCCGCGCCCTAGCCCGAGGTTTGGTGTCCACTTCGAGGTGTCGGCGGTGGCCATGGCGCGGGACGGCGGAGTGGAGGAGCCAGGGTGGCCGCGCCCCGGCCCGAGGAAGTCAACGCATGGCGGCCATGGCGGGGGCTGGCGGGGCAGAGGAGAGGAGACGTGGCGGCCGCGCCCTGGCCCTGAGGAGGCGCCAATGGGGCGGAGGAGGGGGGGCTCTAGGCGAAGGAGGCCGCTGCGATGTTGTGGTGGTCGAGGGGCGGAGGAGGCGAAGGCTGTGGGTGCCGGGTCGTGGAGAATGAGTGGGGGGGAGGATGGGCGGCGGCCACCGCTGGCGGGTGGGATGGAGGGAGAGAGAGGCGGGGAGTGAGGGTTGGGGTTTGCTTTTGTCGATCTCATCCAATGGTTAGAAACGTTGCATTGGTTTCCTTGGGCCTACAGCGTTGGGCTGTGACGATGGCATCATAGGCCCAAAGTAAAAGTTTGAGCTAAGATTTCACAATCAAGTTGAGAATTAGTTTTTTCCTTAGACCTTTGTTTGAAATGTTGGAATTTTCTCCATCACTATGTTTTTTCTGTGAATTTGAACAGTTTCATGTGAAATTCTCCCACAACAAGAAATATTGTACCTTTAATGTTTATTTCCACTGCAACCGATCAAGAAATATTGTGTGACCACTATTATAGTAAGGGGTTGCAAGTTTTGATTTATGATAAAGGTAAAGTGAACTATAATTTGAGATGAAGTGATTTGATTGCTTTTAATTAATGAAATACATGTATCATAATTGCATTTTTAGTAAACACGAAGTTACGGTAATATATACTACTTAAATTATGATCGATTAAATAATTACAAAATAGATCAACATAGCTCTGACCCATTGCAACGCACGGGCATTTTGCTAGTAAATATAATGTAGTTTGAAATATAGGTGGTGTAATAGAGTCACAATGCCCATAGAAGAAGCCCATCTTCCTTGGAAACACAAGTCCACAACCACCGCCACTTCAGTGAGGTTCATGATACGGGGTGGGGTTGCTGGGTTGGCTTCGTGGAATCGTGGCCACAGGGCTTAGGATGGTGGTTGGGGTGGATCTGTAGACCGGCTGTTGAGGTGCGTGATGGCAAATTGGCAATGAGGCGGGTTGGTGCAATGAGTAACATGGAATGACGGCGGGGCAGAGAAGGTGGCGGGGAGCCTAGGTCACGAAGGTAAGTGGAGGACCAGAGGTGATGTTGGAGGGCAGCAAAGGTGAGTAGGCCGGCGTAATAAGCTTTAAGGCACGAGATCATAAAGTAGTACTTCTTCCGTATTTAAATATAAGTCGCGGTTGATTTTTTTTTCAAAACTTTAATTATTTGTCCTATTCAAAGAATTTGTGTAAACATATATGGAAACAAGTTATGCTCAAACTCTTTACGATGATAAAACAAATCACAACAAAATAAATTATAATTTTTTTAAATAAGACAAACGATTGAGTTTTGGAAAAAAATCAACCGCGACTTATATTTAAATACAAAGTGAGTAGTTGCGTATGCACAATCAACAACTATTTATATGTTCAAATACTGATATGTCTTAATCTATTAGGCTAATAAGTTCACTAGACTATGTATACATATACATGCATAATATTGTAAATATATTGTAGACAAAGTGAAGTTAAAGTAGTGTGACCTCAACATTATGTGACATCTCGTAGCAGTAATATCATCTAGATTTATTTGTTTTCTAATATATATAGATTAGCGAATGTGTCAGTGATGAAATATGAAATCCAACTATTTTGGATTGTTGAGCATCCATCGACGTGGAATCTGACCAAGACTGAAAGCCATCGTGTTAGGTTATTGGTGCAAGCAAGAAGCAACCATGCATGTTGCTCTATGGCCCATGTCATAACAAGTTTTTTTATAAGATGTCATAACAAGTTTTTTTTTATAAGATGTGTGCGGCGCTGCGAAGTCCTATACTCGTCACTTTATAAAAAGGATGACTACAGTAGTTAAACTTATCATGTCAGTCCATGAAACCGGAAGGACCAAAGCTGGGCGACCTTTGAAGAAGACAAGGGTGAATAGAAGGATGTCAAACCTGAGAAACGCACGCACGGCTATGGCCAAAACTACTAACCCTATGACCACAAAAGAAGTCACTCATGGAGTCATGGTGATATAAGCATCCGGCTGGTCTGACGTGTGCAATTAACCCACAATTGACCAGACTATTCACCTAACCATCACATCACATAAAAAAATCGCATATCATCCGATAGCCAGGTGATCAGTGCATTTCTGGAAACCACATGGCTAGAAACGTCCTCCGATGGATTTGCAAATTCATACAAAATCTATACCACGTTCAAATCTCATGAAACTTTAGGGTCAACTCTATGTGGTCTCTACAGGGCCACGACCTTTCCAACCGATATAAAGCCTTTCACCGGTACATGTTGCAACTTGTATGGGGTACCGATGGATAGAACCGAAGGCCCTATAACATCTACAGCAGTGGTTACTATTTGCAAATTTTGTAAACCCCAGGATGTGTGATGACATGGCACCGTGCGAATGATGAAAAAGATCGAGCGGCTAAAGCAAAATTGAATGTGATGAACTAGACGGTGGTGATCTTGGTTCTGTCCTTGTGCTCTAGTATACTCAAGTGTTTCGACCGAATTTTTCCGCCATTCTTTTACCATTTTTACTGTGCCATCTGCTAAAATGGGCAGAGTCAAAACTCGACCAACCCGGAGAATTTGCAAAGTCAAACTAAGCAGTTAGTCAAACTAGCAAATAGGAATCCTACGTTATTATGTCATGCATAGTAGTATTACATGATTATGACAACTGACCATCCATCCATCCATGGATGTGACCTGTGACCAAGCTGTCGAGAACAATGGAAGTCGCCCATGCATGTTATGACAATGGAACAAGAGGTTCGCAAAGTTCCATCCCAATTGTTTGGATTGTAGCTATCTTTTTATCCGTCAATATTTATATAGACTACAGCACGATTAGTCCTGTTGGATTGGTTCCACAGTGGCAGGATATATATGGATATTGTTCCTGAGTGCAATGTCCGACGTCAACGACCAACACCAATCGAAATAATTAAATCTCCGTAGATAATGGGTTTTGACCGATTTTTTCCATCCCAATATTCTTTTAGCATTTTTATTGTGCCAGCTACTAAAAATTGGTAGAGTCAAAACTGGACCATGTAACCCGGAGAATTTGGAAAAGTCAAACTAAGCAGTTAGTCAGAATGCACCTCTTTCAGCAAATACTACATTATTGTGTCAGTAGCGTAAGACCAAATCTATTATATTAATCTATAGTACGAAAATGATACTGTATGTATATTCTAGATAGCGTTGAGTTCGAACATAAAAGATAGGATACGACTCAGACTATGGGGGAAGGACTAGTTGGACAGTTGATGAGCATCCATCGATGTGACCTGTCCAAGAGCGAAAGCTGTCGAACAATGGAAATCGCCCATGTCCTGACAATGGAATAAGATCGGTCGCCAAGTTGTTACTAGCAACAATGGCTAGGTCCTGTGGGATTAATTGGTTCCACAGTGGCAGGACAGGAAGGATATATATGATTATTGTTCCGGGATGTCAACGACTGACAGTAATCGAAATAATTAAATCTCCATATATAGATAAAGTAGACTATATGTACCCATGAATTTTGTGACCATATGCATGCCTAGTAGCGTACGTGAATGAATAGTTCTTTGCAGTTAAGCGATGCAAGTTGATGGCACGAGCGAGCGAGCGAGCGTACGTACCTGACGACGCGTCCGTCGACGTGGAAACCGCGGCCCTCCGGTTGCACAACGACGCCGGGCGCCGCCGCGGGGCCGGTGAACGGCGGGCCGACCTTGTCCGCCCGGTAGTCCGTGCCCTCGGCCTTGGGCACCGGCGCCACCACCCTGTCGCTGTACCCGACGATGGCCATCCTCTCGAGGTCCACCACCAGCGTCACGCCCTCCAGCGGCCGCGCATAGAAGTTTGCCGTCGTCGCGCCGCCGCCGCCGAAAACGAAGCACTGCAACTTGGTCCGCCTCGCCTTCCCGGCGCCGCCTTCGCCGAACCACCCCATGGAGAACACGCCGCAGCCGACGTCGTCGGGGGCCAGCCCGCGCCGCCGCAGGGAGTCCACGAAGGGAGGGTACTGCGGTGGCAGCTCCCCCGCCGCGACCTGCTCCTCGACCGTGAACATCGGGAAACCGGCGCCGCGGTGGACGGCGTGGGAGAGCACGGACGGCTCGGAGGTGTCGGTCACGTCGACTCGGAGCTCGTGGGACTGGCCGCCGGCTCGGGCCACTACGAGCGCGCGGCGCGGGAGGATGGAGGTGGAGGTGTTGTTGGGGGTGCAGGCGTAGGAGAGCACGTCGGGCTTGTCGGGCTCGTCCAGGCCGACGTAGTGGAAGTTGATCGGCCGGGCGGGGACCAGCGCCGAGGCAAGCACGGCGGCGCGTGCGGCGGTGAGCTCCACGGCGGAGAGGGGATCCAGCGGGTGCGGGAGGGGACCGGAGGCGACCGCCCCATCAGCACCGGCGACGGTGGCAGAGACCACGACGAAGAGGATAAGAGGAAGCATGGCCATGGCGAGCTGAGGAACGAACGATCAGTGTGGGCGGAAGGGCGGGACGACGGAGCTGTGTATATAGCTGTACGTTCCGTGTGTACGGACGCTAAATGAAAGTCAACAACGATTACGCGTATCACTCCATCAGCCTCTCCAATCATGCTTGAGCTTTCAAGCATCCTCTATCAGCAAAAATATAAGGTTATCCATAGCGGTGTCTTCTATGAAAATTTCATGCTATAAATGGATATTTACAGGTTTTTTATAAAATTTGATTTGATCCCTCAATTATGTTTGACCGCAGCGGCGTCCTTCGTACAGCTCCCCTCTATATTTTATTTTTCCTAAATGCTTCCTTCCTTGTGCGCGGGAAGAGGCGTCCGCGCCTGCATGCTTTGCCCACCGCCCGATCAATCAGATAAGAATCCAACAGTGCGGAGCCCAGAAAATATCTCCTACTCTGACTCCATCCGGCCGCATCCCCGTCCTCGCCCTATCTTCCTCCCCACAGTCATATCGCACCTTTGCACAGCAGCGCCTGGCCAGCTACGTGCTCCGGTGGCCGCCTCGACGCCGTTGCCTCTCAGTCTTCCTCTGCACCCACTGCCGACCCCTGCCTCCCCAGGTGCCCTTCCACTCCGCCACTTCCCCTAGCGTGGGACAGCGTTCCCCTGCCCACGCACCGGATCCACCTCCCCATCGTCGGCCCAGCATACTCGGCCTCCCCAGCGCCGGATCCAGCTCGTCGGTGCCCATCCGCCCCGTCGCCTCCCTAGGGCCCTACCGGCTCCACGACTGTCGAGCTCATCTCCCCAGGCGCCGGCCACTGGCCCCGCTCCTCCGGCGCCAGGAACCGTCTGCCACGGTGCAGGGGCCTCACCTCTGGTGTGGATGCACCGCTGCCGCCTCCTCTGGTACTGGCTGCCATCTCTGCGAGCTTTGTTTTGTTTATCGTCCTGTGCTTTCCTCTCTCTGGGGCTTGCCGGATCATGACGCCAAGTTTTCTAGTAATGTATATTAAGCATTTTAGGTACCCATTGCAAGCATTATTTGTGGTTGCAAGCATTTTTAGGATCTTGTGTGTTACTATTTGTGGTCATGATCTTGCTTTTGCTTTTCAAATTCGTCTAGGTGAATGTATTTCTGTCAAGATATATCTTTTTTCAGTGTGACATAGGCATTTTTGTTTTTGGACCGGAGGATTCTGCTTTTTTTGTTTGAGGTGCACGATGGTTTTGCTTTGTTTCTCCAAAAAGAACCGGGCGCGCAGCGGGAACACAGGGTGAGGGGTGGGGTTTACCAAAAATGGAAACAATGATTACACTTTTTCCGGAAAAAAGTGCGTGCAAGCGGAGTGCCGTTTTCCTGCACGCGCATGTTAGCAAGGTCCTTTATTTTTCTAATTATTTCGTCTTATTGTATCACTGACAAGCGGGACTCACCTCTCTTCCCTTCCTCCTCGCTGCTTCCTCAGCAGGCTGCAGCGCAGGGGCCGCTGCCACCTTCCCTCCGGTGGTCCAGGCCATGCATGCGCCGCTGCCTCAGCTTACCGGCGCAGCCAACCGCTGCCGCCTTCCCTCCGGTGGCACACGTCGCCGGGCGCCCCACCTCCGCTGGCCGATGCGTCGATGTCACGTTGCTGGCCTCCCGTGGAACGCGTGGCTAGGGCCCATCGCCGCCTCCCACCTCCGCCGAGCGGTGCGCGTATCACTCATCAGCACTCTCTAATCATGTATCAGCTTGCAAGTGTCCTCTGTCAACAATAAGTAATACTGTATGTATATTGAGCGGTCTGGAATTTGAGCTACACCAATATGGTTACCTTTATTATTTGGAAATTCCTATATAATAATTTCATAATATATAGGGGAAAGGGGCGGCGCCATGATATAATTTTGAAAATTAAAAAAAAATATGTAATGAGCACACGTAAAATAGGGACTAGTAAGTAACAAGGATTATCCAAACAAGAAAGGTTGTCTATGGCCTGCTTTCGAGTATGTCATGTACATGGGCCTCGCATACCTAAGCCTGCCCAAACCAAACCAACAGGGAAGGCATACTATGACAAAAGGCAAGGAGCAAGGGAGAACAAAGAATCGTCGAAGAACATAGACCTCAGGCCGCCTTCCTCCTCCAGCTTGTCTGCTCAAGAAACCCCTCTTCACGACTTCACCTGTTCTTGCTCTGTGCTAGGTAGAACGTGTTCTTGTTGATTCCATCCATTAAAACCCCATTCCCGTAACCGTTATTCTCTAGTCGCTTTTGCATCCGTTGCCCTCGCACAGGCCACTGAACCCTCCTAGGCCTAGAGCCAGCCCGACGGACATTATTTGATACCGATGCATCCCAATCCTATGTACTTATCATGCATCCTACGCTGAATTTTCACCCACGTGGACGACCAGATTGTTCGGACGTAGTTAGGTTGACTGCCCTAGCACTGTGAACTGGATTATGAACAGCTGCACTATGCAGTCTCTTTGAGGAGAATCGCCCTGAAAGTATCACTGTGTCCAATTTTTGAGCTAGAGTATCACCCCACTGGTATTTAAGTGCACTTCAGAACTATACCTGTAATTAAATGCCCATCTGCCAACAATGAATTATGTGTGTCTGTGTCAGAGATAGGCATTGGTCTCAATCTATATGAAAAAACACTCGACATATTCATCTCACACTACTAGAGATTTGGTCTTCTCTAGTTTCCGAATGGAACTTCACTACTTCAGAAATGTTATCGAGACAAACTGTACTTTCACTCTTGCATGTTGGAGGACCAGATTGTATCACCATAGTTTGGTTGATTGCTCTAGCATCGTAGATGGAGTATTGGCAGCTCCACTATGCAGAGGATTGGCCCGGAAGTATCACAAACTCAGTGTGTCCATTTTTTTGGGCTGGCGTATATACATCACCTCCCACCGTGTTTAAATTGACTTCAAAACTATAGTTGCAATTAATTAATTGCCCATCTGCCATCATCTAGGTATGCGTGTGCGAGAGATCGGTCTATTTAGCAAATTTATGCTGTTAGAATCGACACAGATTTTTTATCTCTCATCTTACTATTACTGATTGAAGATTTCTTTTGGAGCTTCCACATTAATTTTCACTGGATACGCTATGAAAAAAATAAATCTTAAAAATTCTCACAAAAATCAGAAACATCCGGCGTCCATTGCCATTAGATCCATTATATTTTCTACAAAATTACCAACCACGCCATTAATAAAGATGAGAAAAAATAACCCCCAAAATTAATATATAAATTACCCACCAAAACATTATGAAAGATGAAATAAAATAACCCCATAATTTTATATAAAAATTACTCACCATGCCATTATGAATACGAATTAAGCTAAACCCCAAATTTGCATAAAAATTACCCATCATGCCATTATAAAATATAAATTAAATTATCCACTAATTTGCGTATTAATTACTCACCGTGCCATTATAGAAGATGAATTAAAATAAGTCCTAAATCGGCATATAATATTTACCCAATATGCCATCATGAAAGATAAATTAAAGTAATTACTAAATTTATATGTAAATTACACACAATGCCATTACAAAAGATGAATTAAAGTAATCACCTCTAATATTACTAAGGATTAAATCTATACGTTAAATTCTAATCCGTGCGAGAGCACGGGTCGATGGACTGGTTATTTCAAAACAATCCACCCAAATACCATAGAAAATGTTCTGAATTCCCAAAGGTGCTATACCCACCATGGTGTGCGCAGACCAAAGATGCAGCAGGTCATCACTCATCACACAACGTGCCCATCTCAGTCAATGCAACGTGAGTTCATGCATGGAAGCAGTAACGTAGGCGAGAGTGTGGGGGCTATATGGGCAATTCTCCGTGTCCAGCTGGGGATTACCATCTAATAATTTGCCGCGCTGCTGCTGTCAGCTGAAAACCAGTGATCAATGTTCATGAACATCTGCAGGCTGCAGCTATGTGTCAGTCAAGATTATGCGCACGAACACTTGTTTGCAGCCTCGTACACACGAGCAACATTGGAAAATCCATGAAACGAACTGATGGTAATTTTTAATCGTGGAATGAGAAATAAGAGCAAAATAGGACAGTGAAAAGCCATCGTCATAAACTCAAATGTCTTATGCGGCGTTTGCACCTGTGCTGCAGCTGGATTGGATGTACATGAACGGTCGACCTTGGGTTCGCTGTGGTGCTTTTGCATTGGAGGGTTCGGGACTGGTTTCCCGGTGGCGGGGCAACGGTAATGGACAGATGTAGGCCTCAACACCAATCTTTTGATGCTATTGCATAGTTGGGCCTGGGTCTTAGGCTCCCTTCCTGCATTTCATCTTTGGCTTGCAATCACCCCTCTCGCTTAGGCCTACAGCTCAGAGCTGCATAAGTGCACTTGGTACTTATGCATCCTAATCCCAAATTCTTTTTGATGTAGTTCGGTTGATTGTTCTGGTGTCATGAGTTGAACTGTTAGGATCATGAACTTTGCAACCTCTTTGCCAAGGAGATATATATAGGCTCGCAAAGTATGTTTGAGTCCAATTTTTGGACTTGAGTATATATCAGATATCACCTCCTGCTATACTAGAACGAATAATGGGCTATTAAGTTGTAACTTACTACCCCTCTGCTAACTAGTATCTTCTATAAATAAATAGGTACACCCCACTATACTAGAGGCTTGGTAGGGTGTGCATGGGTCACCCATGCTTAGGCCAGCTATCCTCACCTGTTCTACTCTATTTCTGAACTCTAATAAGAATATTTTGTCCTAATTAACAAGATTCTCTACTCTATGCAACAATCTTTCGCAATCATATTTACGCTATATCTCTACCACCTATTAACTACCATGTTTTTCTATAACTAGTAAAAATGCACATGCGTCCTGCACGTGGCGCACGTGCATTTTTAGAGGATCAAAGTAATCTATTATATTTTTAAAAAATTTAATTTATAAAAGTTTTATGTTTGAGAAAATATAGTTTTATGTTGACTAATTTAAAGGACTAATGCTTGAAGCTAACATTTACCTTTACAATTTAACAAACTTATGAAATTTTTTTGAATGAGACGAATGAAGAATTGTCGAAAATAGTCAATCACATCATACATGAGAAATAATTTGTCTAAATAAAAATAAACTTTGGTCTAGTTAAAATGGACGTGTTTCCTACACGTGCCAGATAAAGAAAGTTAACGATTTATTATTATTATTATTATTATTATTATTATTATTATTATTATTATTATTTGTTAAAGATTTTAAGATGAACCTACGTGATTCTTTTACTTTGCGATTTTGCAGTTAGCGTTGCTGATGACGTGAATGCATGCCTCGCACGTGTTTAAAAAATAGTTATTTGAAAAATAAAAGAAAGAACGGAAAAGAAAAAGAATCAGGGCCTCGGGCACTCAGCCAAAGGCAACAGGCGAGAGGAAAAAAAGAAAAAAGTAAAAGAATCGGAGCACTCGGCCCAAACGCAACGCGATCTCTCCAAACCCTAGCTCACTCTTCTCCCTCCTCTCATTGCGCCTCGCTCTCCACTCCCCCACGCCGCGTGCGCTTTTGCCAACATGCCTCCCCCTCCCCGTGGTGGATCCGCGGCCGCCCCCTCCTCCCCCACCTACCCCGTCGTTGCCTCCTCTTCCTGGCCTTTCGTCGATGCGGCCCTAGCCGGAGCGCCACTCTTCCCTGGCTCCCGTACCCTAGCCCTATAACCCGTCTGCTGACCTCACCCCACCTCTCTCTCTTTCGCCCCCTATAACCCGTCTGCTGACCTCACCCCACCTCTCTCTCTTTCGCCTCCGCCCCGGCCTCACCCCACCTCTCTCTCTTCCGCCTTCGCCCCTCCTCTCGTCCGCGCCCTCCTGCGCCTGCCTGGGCGACCACCCTCGCCGCCGGATCTGCACCCTCCTCCACCAAGGGCGGTCGCACGCCGCGGTCCGTCGTTTCCTCCGGCCGCGGGGAGCTCTCCTCCGCTAGGCGGTCGCGCGCGGCCGCCGCACTCCGTCATCTCCTCCACGTCTGGCCGCCGGCCTGCCTGGGCAGCCACCCTCGCCACCGGATTTGCTCCCTCCTCAGCGACCGGATCCTTTTCAGTGACTTCCCCTCTTGCCTTGCGATTCTTGTTGTTTGTTGGCGATTCTAGGTTGTTTGTTCTTGCCTGTTTGGTGGTATGAGTATGCATATCCTTGCATCCGTTGGCGATGTGGGATTAAAAATGAGCTTTGGCTGGTCGAATCGGGCTGGATGAGGATCAGACCGCGGGTAGATTAATTTGGTGAGAAAAATTTAGGGAAAATTGCTGCGGGTGGCGATTTTCACAGGCACGAACGCCGGTTCTGCCCGTTCTGCTCGTGTAACTTGGATTTTAGCTGGTCTTGTGAGGCTAATCACCCTATTTGTGGGACTTATGGGTCTAGGTGGGTATAAATCTGTTGGGTAAAAAAGATTTTTAACTAACTCGCTCTTTATAGTATACAGTAAAAATGCACGTGCGTCCGGCACGTGGCAATAAAAAATATTATATAATTATTTTTTCTAAAATTATATGAATAATGAATTTAGTGTGTGGATTTTGTTTATTTAATGTTTAAATGACACAAGAATATGTTTCAAACTACTTCCTCCATTGAAAAAAGAAAAGGTTAATTGTCCCACGGTGTAAGAGATAGAGGTAGGGGAATGGCGTTTTTGTAAATACGGAGATGCATATGCTGGACGTGGGCCCAAAGCCTCCAAATACGTATCCAATGGCATGCTTCAAAAGGTATGTAAAATTTTAATGGCCTGTATGCAATAAGTAGAAGAGCGATGACATCTTTCAGAACTGTGGAAATTATAATGGTACGTATCCAATTAACTCAAAAAGTAAGGCCTATGGATTTGTGAAAAGCCAAATTTCTAATCTTTGAAAAAAGTAAGGCCTATGGATTTTGGTTTCGATTCGAGATGGACGGTCAGTTTAAAGGATGATGATTAGAAAAAAAAATATATAATTAGTGGCACAACAACAAAGTATCTATAGTACGAGGAGTATACATTCAATAATCTTATTATCTTAAATGTCGATTAATATATCTCTATATTTAATGTTTTTTAGTTGATAAAGCGAATGAAAATATATATAGTAGTACGTGTTGACTTGTGGTTTATCTGTAAAGTGCTAACTAAATGCTTAGATTTTAAGCAAATGAGGCCTCCACTGCTACCGATGAGGCCCTGAATATTGGACATCAATTAACAAACCTTGGTACAGCTGTCGGTCAAGAGCGCACAACTGTCCATAACGTGGCGTGATGGTGGAGAGCGCCAGAGCGGTGGAGCACACAAAATTTGGCTTGTGAAATTTTGACGTCCGCGAGGCGCTCCTACTCTGTACACTGTACTCTCTCGTCTCCCTTCTCTCTCTTACAGACACCCCAGCCTATCCCGCTCCCCACGAACCCCCCCTGCGGTGGATTTTGGCTGGCTGGCTCCCGCCGTCCCGCGGCACTCCTTCAAGAACTGAGAGGCTCCGGCTTGACTGTTCTTGTGATTTTCTTTTGTTCACTGATTTCTCTCTCCGTGGTTCATGATTTTTCTTTCTTTGATTCCGTTTCTTGGACGCATGAGTTGATGATGCCTCGAGGAGAGGGGCCTAGGAGGAACCCCACGCCGGAGAGCGACGCCGAGACGTCCGTCCAGGCGCGCCACCGTGAGAAGCTGGGGCTGCGGTCTGCCGTCGAGCTTGGCGGAGGGGCGCGATGCGTACAGCGGAGGCTTTCTCGCGCCCTTGATTTTCTGCCCTTTTGCTTTTCGTCTTCTTTGCATTCGGTTCTTGATGCGCGCGCTCTCTCTCTCTCCCTCCCCTAGTCCCCTTCCACTGCTCTTCCACCACCACAAAGAGAGTCGTTCCTCTCTGGATCTGCCATCTCTGCACTGCCCTTCCACTCCCGAAGAGTCGTTCCTCTCTCTGGATCTGCCATCTGTGCCAGGGTTTGTTTCACACTCCTTTTAGAGAATCCGCTTCATGCCAGACCAAAGCTTCCTTTTTTCGGTGTTGTTGCGATGTTGTTGTCCACAGTTGAAAGATAATCATATGTGCATGATTGACCGGTATCAAATGACGATTTGGGATTATATCTTTCTTTGAATGTTGTATTTGATCATTGTTGTACTGTGATACTATGGGCTCCAGTAGAGCTATCGGGCCTTCGATTTGTTCTTTCTTTCGTGGCTTCTATTCTATTCTGGAACTTGCTAAGAGTCCAAAGGCCAAAGGGATGGAGCCAGGTAGACGAAGGCTTGGTGAAAAAAAACAGCCGAATACGGCAGGAACGCGTAAGAAAACGTTATGCCGCAATACAAAAGTCCGAGCCTTGTGGAGGCCTCGTGTATATAGGCAAATAAGGTTTGTGGGTCTTGGTGGGTCCGGATCCATTAAATCAATGGCTAGAATTAAAACAGCAAAGGATGCGATGGATAGGTATAATTTTGAGTAGATGAGAATTTGGTGGAAAATAGATTAAGAAAAACTCACTCTTTTGTAGGGTAAGATAGATTCTGTTCATCGGTATATGAGTCATGCTACAGCCTACAGTCACATGCATGAGTTTAGCAATTAGTATACCTATAAGCGGCAAAGGGTGTCTGCTCACAATGATCACATCCAGCAGTGAGCAATCAGGGCTCCGTTTTGACGACGTCAGATCAGTTAGTATGAGGGGGTTTTGGAGAAATTACATTGGGCCTGAGGTTTATTCGGGGGTCTCTTTGGTTATTATCAAGCCACCGTGCGATTGGAATCCCAAGTCCCAAGACTGCCGCTTGCATGCGTGCACACAATGGCCGATTGCATGCCAGTCGCTCCTGTAATCCCACCCCACCGCCTCACCTCTAGCCTTACCCGTCCGTTCTTCTTCCTCCCCGCCTCCTCCCCTCTGGCTGGATCTGACGCCGACGGACGCCGCCTCCTCCCCTGCGACTATATCAACCACCTGCTGGATGCCGCCGCGCCTCCTCCTCTCCCTCTTGTCCTCCGCCCCGACCTGCTTCTCCTCGCTGTCTACGCCAGCCAGCGGTCGCCATGGAGGCAGGCCTCCTCCTCCGCGCCGCCATGGAGGCTAGGCCTCCGCCTCCACGCCTGGCCAGCCCCCGCCATGGAGGCTGGGCTTTCTCCTTCGCGCACGCCAACACGGATCCAGCGAGGTCGACCTACACCGGTGCCGCACGTCTGCCTCTGAGGCGGATGACGGCGACGCGTATCTGCCTCCTCGTCCTCTACACTGCGTCGCAAGGGTTGGAGCGGGACGCCGCCTCCACTCATGCCCATGCCGGCCGGTGCCTCGTGGCCCCCGTGGAGGGAGAGATCCTCATGAAGCTTCCAATTATTAGCTGAAACATACCATATAATTGTGGCAGATTTTGGTCGTCCTATTGTTTCGGCAATTTCCGTCAACTCCCAACGTATTTGGATGTGATTCCATTTTCATTGGAAAGCTTACCTCCTTCCATCCATGTGCAGAACGCCCCAAGCGGAGTTCGTATGTGACCTGGGCACCCGTTTTCGTGCGGCCTACTTCTGCAGTCCAAACTAGCCCCACGAATAAACTGGGCTACGATATGGTTAGGCTTGTCACTCCATGTTGGCTTGTGCCTTGGGCGCACAATTATCATCATATTTGGTCAAACTTATGATATATGCCTGGTCCAAGTGGATTCCTTCACCGTAGGCTTCTTTTGACATTTTGGCCTACTAGTTTTGGTCAAAATCCGGTGGCAACACCTCCTCGATCCTCCTCCTCCTCCTCTTACCTCTTACTCCGCTGCCGCCGCCGCGCTGTCACGGCCCTGTGGGGCTAGAGCCAGAGCAGCGGAGGTGTGGGACTGGAGTGGTTGAGCGGCGACAGTGGCGGGCGCCATGGCCGGAGTGGCGGAGCGGAGGCGCACGGCCGGAGCAGACAATACGCCGACCAGAGGCAATGAAAAAGCGGCCATCCCACCCAAATATCTTTAGAAATGTTCTGAATTCCCGAAGGTGCTATGCTATAACCACCGTGGTGTGCGCAGACCAAAGATGCAACAGGTCATCACTCATCACACAACGTGCCCATCTCAGTCAATGCAATGTGAGTTCATGCATGGAAGCAGTAACCCAGGCGAGAGTGTGGGGGCTATATATATGGGCGATTATTATAGGTCAGTGATGCCGATTGTAATCTCCATGGCACTAAAACATTCTCAATTTTCCATCCTGAGATTCTTTTCTTCATTCTCCGTGTCCAGCTGGGGATTATCATCTAATAATTTGCTGCTGCTCCTATCAGCTGAAAACCAGTGATCGATGTTTCCATGAATATCTGGAGCAAAGTGTCAATCAAGATTATGCGCAGGAAGCCAGGTTGCAGCCTCATACACACGAACAAGCTAGTGAACAACATGGGGAAATCCAGGAAACGTACTGATGAAAATTCATAAACGGGGAAAGCTATAAGAGCAAAATAGGACAGTGAAAGCCACCATCATAAACTCAAATGTCTTATGCAGCGCTTACACCTGTGCTGCAACTGGATTGGATGTATATGAATGGTCGAACTTGGCATCCCTGTGGTGCTTTTGCATTGGAGGGTTCGGGACTGGTTTCCCGGTGGCGGGGCTACGGTCTTGGACAGATGTAGGCCTCAAAACCAATTGGTTGATGCTATTGCATAGTTGGGCCGGGGTCTTAGGCTCCCTTCCTGCATTTCATCTTTGCTTGCAGTCGCCCCTGTCGCCTAGGCCAACAGCTCGGCGCTGCAGAAGTGCACTTTGTACTGATGCATCCCATATCCCAATCCCTTCTTTTTTTTTTGATATAGCTCGGTTGATTGTTCTGGTGTCATGAGTTGAACCGTTACGATCATGAACTTTGCAACCTCTTTGCCAAGGATATATATAGGCCTCGCAAAGTATGTTTGAGTCCAATTATTGGACTTGACTATATATCAGATATCACCTCCTGTTGTACTAGAACGAATAATGGGCTATTCAGTTGGATTTACTGCCCGTCTACCCACTAGTATCTTCTATGAATAAATAGGTGCACCCCACTATACTCGGGGCTGATTGGTAGGGTGTACATGGGTCACCCATGCTTAGTAGTGCTGCATAGCCTGTTTGGTTTCCTCACTTAGTACTAAAGCCTGTCTCGGATTATTTCAGGAGAGGGTGCTTGGCCAGGCTTCAGCTAGAATGCATTTCTTCTGTGTTTATCTCTAGCCTAACTAGGTTTGGACAGGCACAAAAATCAGTGAACCCTTTTCACCACGTTTAAAGATATATCTTTTTATTAAAATCTAATGACTGAATCGATTTCATATTTATATTAATGATAGTTTATATAAATAAAACTATACCGCATTTGTCATATATTTTTTATCCTCGTCCTAACCCAGGGCACAGGCATCCAAAACACAGACAATCTCAACTTGTATGTGTCTGTGCCGGTGGGTGCCTTGGCTGGCACTACAGGAATCTGAGAAACTTTCGGCAGCCAAAAACCACCGAAGATAAGGGCTAAACCGCCGAAAATAACTATTTTTGGCAGTTAAACCTTATTTTCGGCGGCTTCAGCGGCTGCTGAAAATTAGCTGACGGCGGCTAATTTTCGGCAGTTTTGCTCGGCCGCCGTGCCGCCGAAAATATGCATCTTCTGTAGAAAAAATAAAGAGAAAATAAAGCCACGGTTGCTCGCTCGTGATTTCGAACCACCAGCTTGTGATTTCTAGATCCGAGCCTCACTCCGAATTCAAGCGACAACATTGCAATAACATCAACATCAAAGTTCATCTAAATCCGAATTAAAAAAGAACCGTTCATGTGGAAAATCAGTTATGCACCCAATGGGAATCGAGGTTCAACACTTGCCTTCTTCTTCTTCTGTTGTGAGACGAGGTGGAAGCCGAACCGGCCGGAAGACGAAGCGGTGCGGCCAGAGCGGCGGTGCAGCCCGGCGTCCTGGGCGGTGCGGGCCGACGTCCTTGCCATCACGGGGTGGCGACCAGGACGGCTTGGGGTGGACGAGCGCGCGGCTACACGAGCGGCGGAGTGTGCCCTAGGCAGATCTAGGGGAGGATATAGAGCTCGGTCAACACGAGGTGGAGGAGGACATCGGCAAAAACAGAAAGTGACTCACCTCGGCGACGTCACAGAGGCGGCGCGGTCCGGCGTTCAGGGCGGCTGGCGTGGGCCCGGCGTCCTAGGGCGGCGTCCCTGCTGTCGCGGGGTGGGTGTCGGGTTCGGCGGCAGGGCCGGCCGGCTCGGGGAGGCGGCGTTAGGGCCGGGGCGGCTTAGGGAGGCGGCGGTGGGGCCAGTGGCGGCTCGGGGAGGCGGCGACGGGGCTCGGGGTGGCGGCGGCGTGGCCAGGGCGGCTGGGGTGGCAGCTGCTGGCGTGTGTGCGTGTGTGGTGTGGCGGATGGCTGGCGGGTGTGGAGTGAGCGAATTGGGTTTTCTATGGGCCTTTTGGTTTCGGTGGGGTTAATGGGTCGCCTAAAATAATGGACAAATTTTCCGCGGTTCGAACTTGCCGCCGAAAATAATGGACCTATTTTCGGCGGTTAAAACTAGCTGCCGAAGATTATCTTTTATTTTCGGCGGATTGATGTGGCCTTCGAAAATAAGCATATAATTTTCGGTGGCTGACTTTGGCCGCCAAAAATAAGCATGTAATTTTTAGCAGCTAACTTTGGCCACCGAAAATTATACAGACCGCCGAAAGTTTCCACGTTTCGTATAATGTGGGGATGAAGGTTGGTGTGACTCTGCGCCCAGGCGTTAGGCAATCACAATCGGAGGCCGGAGCCTGACTGCAAGGCCATACATAGCTACACACCATGCATCTTTGTTGGGAAGAAAGATGAAGATGGCTTCCATCGACTCCCTTTGTATTCATCATATATGACCATTTCGGATTAATATATGACATTTTTCAATTGGAAGTATAAGGGGTGTCTTAAGATTTTTCTTTCAATGACAAATTAACTAGAAACACAAGATATGTTAGAAAAAAATAAATCTACGATCAACGTGGTAGCCTTCATTATTAAAAACATGCTTTGACATCACACTCTAGTATTAGCGCAGCGACAAGGGGCCAAGTTAGTGCACGGGTTAGCGCGGGGTTCATGTGATCGACGTCACCGCCCTGCTATGTACTTCCTGCCGGTGCTGTGTCATGTACATGGGCCTCCCATACCCAAGCCGGCCCAAACCAAACCAACGGGGATGGCATACTACGACATACATCAAGGGAGCAGTGGAGAAGAAGGAATCGTCGAACAACACAGACAATAGCCCACCTTTCTCATCCAGTTTGTCTGCTCAAGAACCCCCTCTTGAGCTGTTCTTGCTCTGTACTAGCTAGAACGTGTTCTTGCTGATTCTATCCCTTCAAACTCCATTCCCATATCCATTCTCGAGTTGTTTTTATGGAGTTTCTTTGTCTGGTGACTGTGGACGGTAAGACTGGAACACGCTTCGCGACTGAGCTGATCATTGTGCCTCCATAGGCCTAGAGCCAGCCTGTCAAACGTATTTTGATACCGATGCATCCTAATCCTATCCTATATACCTATATAGATGGAGGTCACTAAAGTTATTAATTACTATAAAGCTGCTCTCACATTAAGCCACATCAACGCCTAACCATGTTTGTCAGATTTTATTAATTCTCCGCTCAATCCTATCCATACATTAGATGACCCCTAATGTCCCTCTTCGCCAACAGACGTCGGGTACCGAAGAGTTGCAGCAACCGAACAGGCGGCGTTCAACTTCATAAATATAGCATCCAAGGTCTCTCCTCTTCTTCCTATCAAGTTTTCTTCGTCGCTCCCCCTTCCCGTGCTGTACTGCTATGTTTTTTATATATGTAGGGAAAATCAGGAGTTTGTCTATAACTAGCCTGCACTTTTGTGCTGCCCGTGATGAATTAAAGAATGTACGTATGAGATATGTATGAGACATGAGTGGGCCAATATATCTATATCAGAAGTGTCCCAAAGAATTTCTTCACAATCACTATTTTCTAGGGCGTTGTTTATTGTTAGTGCACGTAGATTATCCTTGGTTGTGATGTTCTACTACCTTAGATATCTTTACTTGCCTTTTCATTTTGCATGATTCCTCTTGGAAATGCATGAAATTCTTTGCGTGGCCATTGATTGAGTTTATGAAAACTTAGAAGTCAGATCAGAGATAAACTAAAAACTGAGGGGACCAAAAATTTTCATTTTAGTCTCTCATGGTAGCCACCCAACTTATCGATATACATTTAAATGTTTATACAGTAATTTTAGAATGTCCGCAGTAACGCGCGGGGTAAGGGTATCATCTAGTATACTTTATACTTATCATTTATCCTACACTGAATTTTCACCCTCGGCATGATGGAGGACCAGATCGTATCAACGTAGTTAGGTTGAGCTAGAGTATCACCCCATTAGTATTTAAATGGACTTCAGGGCTATAGCTGTAATTAAATGCCCATCTTCCAACAATGAGTTATGTGTGTTTGTGTTAGAGAGTCATTGGTATCAATATATATATGAAAAAGCACTTGACCTATTCAGCTCACACTACTAGAGATGTTGTCTTTTCTCGTTCCAAATGGACCTTCAGAGAAGTGTTATCGAGACAAATTGATTATACGGAACCAACGTACCTAGTTACCTTTCATTTCCTTTTTTTAAATCCCCAAGTAGATTATAAACCATGGTATGACTCGTTTAGTTGGGTCTAGCATGTTTGCTATTGTAGGTTTCCAAAGCATTCTTCCTAAAATGCTATATTTTGAGTTTTGGCCTAACTCTTTAGCGTCAAAATGTTATCATAAACATATAAAAAATAAATCTAACTAAATTGTTTGAAAATTAGGTTATCATAAATGTAGAAAAATAAATCTAATTAAATTTTCTGAAAATTAGCTTTTTATAACTTAACTCCCAGCATGTGTTACGGTGACATTCTAAGTTCCTTCATAAAGCATGCGATTAAAAATCAAGTTTTTTTATTTGGAACCAAGTTAAAATGCATTCAAATAAGGTTCAAATTTCTGGAGATGCCAATGATGATGCACATGCATGCTCTATGTCGTGCTAGTATTTTTGGGCAGTTGTAGTCAAAATTTGTGTGCAAATTTTCAATTTATTCACCCTTGTTTTTGGGTTCTCTTACTCATTATTGAAGGAAACCAAGTGAATCCTATATATCTATATAGACGAAGGCCACTCAAATCTAAAGCTGCATCCACATTGCGCCACATCATCATCCACTAGCATTAATTTAAAGTGGCTTGAACCACTTTTGCACTTCACCTCCCTAAATGGTTTCAGTTGCCTTCACAGAATTGAACAAGTGGGAGATTAAAGTTGCATCTACATTGTGCCACATCATCATCCACTAGCATCAATTTATAGTGGCTTCAATCACTTTTGCACTTCACCTCCCTAAATGGTTTCAGTTGCCTTCACAGAATTGAACAAGCGGGAGATTAAAAGGTTCATCAATTCAATCGGCTCTCCTTCCTCTTCCACATACTCAACTAAGGCACTAATGCTGTAAATTAAGGCACCATGGTAAGCTATATATATTCTCCACCATCGATCAGGCCACAGCCACTGATCATCAGAGATGTTGGTGCACCCAACAGAGTGCGTACTCATGATTACCCTGCTGCGTGTCTCATTCTATTGGAGTCATAGATAGTTGACGGGATTCTCTGTTCATTTGTTCTGATTCATCATTCATACAGTAGCCTATAGTTGATTTGCCACATTGGCAATTTGCCTTCCGATGATCAACCACACAAAGGGATTTACATGCTGTTCTTTTGATCATGCTTGGGGGTTGGGATCAGCAGAGCTGACCACTGCATGTCTGCACAAGACAATTGCTTGGTCGGCGGTTTGCAGGTTAACATGCTCTTCAATCTTTATTCTGTCCATTCTGCTTCGTCACCTCATAAGCACCTAAACGTTCTGTCTATAATCCACTTTTTATTTACAAATAACATCATGATACATGTATGGATCATGGCATTTTTTGATTATAATACTGCCATGTGAATTGTTTTCTTATCATCTTATTTACCTATTTAACCTAGAAGACTGAACTCCGTACTAAAAGTGTTGTATTTGTGATGCATTATTCCTTACCTGCAAATTAAATCCAATTGTCTTGCGCACGAACTCAAAAGATTGACCTTCGTAGATTGGTGTTTAGGTGATGATTAGTTTTAATGCTTTGCTCCAGATTATGCCATTTCTATCGTAAGCCATCCAGTTGAAAAAGATATAAGATAAAAAAATCGATTAAATATTCACCAAGTTCTGAGGATACGCCAAGACTATGAACATTAATTTTAGTTATTGATCAGATCAATTATTCGGGGGTATGCTTCAAGTTATTAGTTTGCAACTTTGCGTACATTGGTTGATGCCTACGTCTATGTTTATGTTTGAATCGGTATTCATTCATGAACTCACATTACAACAATCATTTTGAGAGGCAAACATGTATAGCTAAATCACGCTATTATGATATTATCTTCTCTGAGGCTCCTCTTTTTCATCCAGAAACTTTGTATCCCTATCTCTTTAAACATTAGCTTCTCTATAATCCAGCGTGTAGTCGGTAGTAGTCTGAAATCACTTTAAAGTTCCGCAGCAGCGCGCAGAGTATTCCACTAGTTAGTAATATTAATGAGGCCCTGTGGCCAACACTATCCATCTGAGCTCTCATGTTACAACCAATGTTATCCTAGGCGTTAGGCGGGCCATGAGGTTGGGCCGAGGCCTAGAAGGGCCTAGGCGAGCAAACTAAAATACAAGAAACTTTGCTTATTTACTAATTGCTATGTAGTCATGACATACATCTACACAAGATTATTGAGTGGATCCATGTGTAGTTTATTCATTTCTTTGTATATATCTACAAGATGATAAGAAAATAAATTTTAGTTAGTTTTATAATGATATAATGTTGTAAATTATTTAAGGCTTAATAGATGAGAAACAGATAGAGAATCCCTAAGCCGCCAAACAGTACAGTTTGGAGTAGGTATAGAAGGCTTGAAAGCCTCTCCGAAGCCACCCAAATAGGCTGAGACAAAAAAAAAAATTTAGATTCCATTAGGCGGTTGAGGCCAGACTAGGTGGCTTGAGGCACGAAAATGAGTTAGGGTGAGATCGAGGTTTGCATCATGCCAGAGATGAAATACATAAGGACCCAAAGGATGCCGATAAACTAGTAGCATGCCACATTATGGGGTTACTCCATCTTCCCATTATTTTTTCTAACCCAGCACCTTTTTCAATCTAATCATTATGTGCTCCTGTAAGTTAGCATGGACTGTTTTTTTTTTCAGATCATGATTACCCTCCTTTTTCATGTTCTACAAGTTTGTGTGTGATATTTCCATTTTTATAAGATAATGGTAAAAGTTATGACTTTAGACCTCCTCTTCATAGCCGTCTATATGATGTCATTACAAACAGGCACATATCAACATTATTGACTAATGTGAAAGATAAATGACGACAAATTGGCAATTTATTTCACAAATGGGGTGTCTAATTGTCTATGTCTTATTTGGTTGACCTGAGACGATCGTGCTAGATAGGAAGTACGTACAGCACACACAGTTGTGCGTTGTAATAAGATACTTTCTTAGTCCCTCTGTTCCAAATAATAAAGATTTTAGTGTTTTGGATAGATTTGATCATGCAATATTTCGTATGTATGAGGTTTGATCCATAAATTTTTGGAAAAGGAAGGTATGTTAAATTTCAAGATCAATACAGGGAGTCTTGAAAGAAGAGAGTCTTTCGGCCTCTGATTCAGATGAACCACAGCCATATATGATCTATATATGAAATTACGAACATGGACATATCGCACTAAGCACTAAGAGCAGTGTATACAGAATGGATGAAGTATTACTGCGCACTAATAAGCAGTGTGTATACAGAGTAGCCTGGAGCAACACTATACACTCTCTTCTCCCTGCTTTCATAATGCGCTATGTAATTAACCATATAGAGCAAAACGCTGTGAAGCCTGCCTGGTTTTATTATGCGCATCTTTGTATACTTAACGCTGTGCTACAGTCGAGCATGAACACTGACAACTCGAGAACACTGCCCAAGTCTCTTCCGAACACAAGGGTGAACTGTCCCCTAGCGGACAACAACCTGTGATCCATGATCCTGCTCTGCAAATTCGGGCATCCTGATGCTTTCTATTCCCAAGCTATTTTTCTGTCTTCTATGGCATGTGCTGGAGTAATTCACTTAGAATTGCGCGTTGGAGCAAGCAGTTGGAGAGGGATCCACCAATGTTATATATGTATTCCCCTTGACAGGCGACAATGTGTGACGCAGTTGCATTTATTACCAAAACTTACTGATCATATGAGAAGTAGATGGAGACATATTAAGACTCCGGAATAATAATGTTTATTGTGATTTGAATTGGACAGAACCTGTGAAAGGAAACCACATCAACTCATTCCTATTATATAGTAAGATTGTTTTGGAATATCTAACACTCATTATTTGGCCGCAGCACATGCGTATACCACTATTTCACGACGAGGATAGGGTTCATCGTATTTGGGTTTTGTTAAGTTTTTTTGGCCCGGTTTTCTCCTTTAAAAACTGGGCCGGTCTCTTCCTAATGTATTTTGAGTAAACCTCGTGCTGCTTTTCAAAAAAAAAAAAATCATCGTATTTTTAGTTCAAAGCCTGAGAAATTGTGCCAACGAACCATATCCTAACCCTTCTCTCTCTTTCTCTCCGAAACAACCGCTACCTATTGAGTATAATGAGTGTTCAGAGAGCTCTCAACAATGACTGATGTATACGGTTTGTGGAAGGTGAAACCCAAGGCTGATTTTGTCTTCTATTCTAAGTCATCTGGTGGAATATCTACATAAAGTAGTCCTGCTGTGATCTTCGACCCTGTTGATCTTCAGCACTAGTGCAAGAACAATGCTGATATGATCTGAAGTTCTGAACCTGTGACAGCACCGTTGCTTTAGCTCCAGATATGACAGAGCAGCTTTGCAAGCCTATTGAGGCTTGAGGGACACATTTCTTGATGTAGTAGATTATATGCCTTTCTATTCTATATTTTCTTCCTCATCCAATCCTTTGTATGCTCAAAGTGCATTGCATTGCATTGCATCGCATTTCATATTTTTGACAAAAAGTTCAGGTCAGAAGTAAGCCTAACATCTTTCTTTGTCCAAAAAAAAAAAGGTGGTTGGTGGTCAAGTTCCATAAAGGAAAAAGAAACTGATTGAACCAGTGAGAGTGCAATGTGCCAAGATCATGTACCCTAACGCCAGGTAGTGGAGGAAAATGCTAGGAAGGACACCATGACATGGCCTCTCTGCTCATTGCTCCTTTTTACTCCCTCTCCTCCGTTAACTCTCTCTGTGTCCAACAAATCAGAGGGTAGCCAATATGCAGGGCTCTGTATATATTAAAACTAGAGGTTCGACTGCTCGAGATGGTCCCATAGAGATATTACACCACCCTTTGTGAGACGATGGTCCTACGTGCAGGTAGAGAAAACCGGCACCGACATGTCGCTATGATTCTCTGTTTTAGCTCATGCAACAGTTGAATCTCCAGGTTCATATTTCACTCTGCCAGATGCAGTCTGAAGCACTCAATCGGACACCAAACAAATTTGGCAGATCGGTATGTCCCTTCTTGTCAATGCCGGTTAGCAATAACCTTGTTGCCAAGGGCCTGGAGTACAAAGCAATCCTACTAACAAAACTCTGCCAACCGCTAACGGTATCGGTTAGTATCCTGATGCATCCCATGCCCATTGATCTAATGTTTGTGATTCTCGTGCCCATGAACAAATAATTGGGTAAGCCGATCTCTTTCTTGACTCAAGCTGCACTCTATATATGCACTATGTCATAAAATGGAGCAGCCAGTATATATAGCATGTGTAGTGACATGGAAATGGAAGGAGTTCGGTTGGTAGAGACGTTTTACTGTGGTTGAAGAAGTAACCACTAGTATCCGGAGGTACATCTCCCATTGAATATTTAGCAGCTATTACAAAAGTAAGGACTTTAGTGAATTAGCAAAGAAAAAGAAATATATGGATAACCGTCCCACCTTTTTTTGGGTATCGGTTGTACTTAGTGGTACCGTCTAGTAACCTTCCTCGGTACCACATATTTTTAAACCATAAAATTTTGCATGATGAACTATTCTCTTTTCTACAACCGTCATCTTGTGAATATAACTATTGGTTTCTGGCTAGTATCTGTCCCAACACATCAACATTGTAGCTTATCAAGCCACGCTGGCGAAAGCTCGCCTCATACTCCTAAGTTTCTA
The DNA here is from genome assembly GCA_030272315.1 of Paspalum vaginatum. Lineage (NCBI taxonomy): Eukaryota > Viridiplantae > Streptophyta > Magnoliopsida > Poales > Poaceae > Paspalum > Paspalum vaginatum. The sequence goes on from CM059013.1 coordinate 38,521,782, forward strand.
GAGCTCCATAGATCCTGCCCCTTTCCCTGCCTTCTTACGGCATTACCACCTCAGCTACGAAAATCCACTAGAAATAAATCTCTTTAGACACAGCCAAGATTATTTTCTTTCGTCTAGAACGACGACTTTCGTTCTGTCGCTCAACCGCTTCCGTACCTTCTTCTGATATTGGGCCGAATCTGAGTGAGCTCAACTAATTTGTTTGACATGTTCCTTTCGTCTGTACTATCTTGAATGTTTTCAACAAAATATACTGTTCCACATGAAAAATGTTCCACCCCAACACCCTATTGGACAAGATGATTTGTTCTATTCATACAATAATTTGTTCTACATGATTAATATATTGTTTGACATGTTAAACGATTTGTTTGCATGTAATGAATTGTTCTATGCGCAAAATTAATTGTTGTACATGGTTAATGAATTATTCTACGTACATAAAGAATTGTTCTATATGTAAAATAAAATTTTCTATGTTATCAATGAATTATTCTACATGTACAAATTGTAATATATTGTTAATGAATTTTTTCATGTATAAATGAATTATTGCCTGTTAAATTATCCTATGTGCAAACTAAATTACTAAATGCGAATATTAAATGGTTCTATGTTCATTATAAATTATTCTGCACACATACTAAAAATTTCTACATAAAAAAATATTAAGAGCTATATATGAAAATTGAAAGAAGGCCAGCGCACCATTGATGTTGATAAATTACAAGGGAGAAAATAAAATAAGAAGAGAAGAAATCAAAAGGACAATATATTAATACTTCATCATGGCATTACAGAGTCCATAGCAATACCACACCTTATTAGTGTACCCTCCTCTGGAAGTTTTTGTTTGCAGTTTTTCATCGAGCTGGGATAGCATCCTAGACATGAATAGCATGGTATATTGTTCCAAACACATCAGAAAAAAATTCTAGCTTCATGAGGAAATATTCTAAGTTGATGGCATCGAACAATGGATTCACACTGATGAACAAAGATACATACACGTTGAACTACATATGTAGCTCGCAAAACAAATATTTATACACTTATAGAAGACAGAAAAGTGTATACGAACTCAGAAACAAACATCTATATATCATGAAACAGAATACAGCTTCAACAGAAGAAAAACGATTCAGAAATATGGGCGGATTGGAACATGGGCCAAAATCAGACCAGCCACGCGAATCCTTCGCTACGGCCACTAATACTTTCTGGTTATGTCGTTAGTGCCCAAATGTCTCTCGCATGCTCAGTTATTCCCCGATTGTTCGCTTGTCCGAGGCTTAAATTTTCAAATGTCAAACCATTTGACGTAGATTTTTTATTAGTCTGTTCTAGACTCACAATTAATAGTTTTACATTTATAATAAATTGTTTCTACACTCATAATACATTACTCTACATGTATAATAAATTGTTTTACATGATTATTGAATTACTCTACACGCATAACAATCTTACTATTATTAATTAGAGGTTCTTTTGGAGCCTCCATATTAATCATCACCAGACAAGCTAGAAAAAAGATAAATTCTAGAAATTCTCACAAAAATCAGAAACATCCGACAGTCAATCATATAGCTCTAATCAAAAAATTCAGACCATGCCATGACGAAAGATGAGATAAAATAACTCCATAAATTTATATAAAAATCACCCAACACGCCATTCTGAATACGAATTAAAATAACCCACTAAAGTTGCATAAAATTACATGGCATGCCATTATAAAATATGAATTAAATTACACCCTGAATTTTATATAAATTACTCACCATAAAATTATAAAAGATGAATTAAAATAAGCATTGAATCTACATATGAATTATCCCAATATGCCATCATGGAAGATAAATTAAAATAATTCTTAAATTTGCTTATAAATTATCCATAATGCCAATATAAAAGATAAATTGAAATAATCACCTCTAATATCACTAAGGATTAAATCTATACTCTCCTTTATCCCATGAATCAAGGCGTGCAAATGAATCGTACGATTATTAGCCCTAGATGTTTCTGGTGCTGGTTTTTCTTCGGGTCCCTGCGTAGCTTAGCGTGATTTATGGATCCCATAATGTGCATGCAGCGTATTTGAAGAAAGTGGATTTCGTTCCTTGACAGTATCTGTGCGTCATCAATCTAATCACATGCAGCGGCAGAGGCACTACACCATGGTATACTTTTGGTCACACTTAGTTCTGTTGGCACAAGCTACCTTTCTAGGCATATAAAGTATGGGCAAAAGTTTCGCTGACACTTATATTACAATCGCGGTATAAGCTGTCAGCTTAGGCTATGCCAACAGTTCATACATTTGCAAACACTTAGACTGCGGCCAAATAGGGTACCTTTGCCCACAGTTAGTCCCTTCTCCGACAGTTTACCTTTTGCCAACAGTTAGAGTTTTTGCCAACAGTAATTAAGAATTACCGAAATCTTACTTCATGCCTAATCATATTTCCAACATCAAACTAGGTCCTAGCTGATACACACATAATATATCACAAAGGCATCAATACACATTGATAAATAACGACAACTCAGATATATAGTTCAACATGCAAGTAGTGCAACTTACAACATACACATATTGATCAATACATGGTCCCCATTATATATCACATAGGCATCAATACACATTGATACGCATTACGTATCAAATAGTGATGTCATAAGTCAAGTATCAGCCTAGTAGTTAGCAGCATACAGAGGGATGTGTTTATCCTTCTCTAGTAGTTCATAATTCAAACCACTTCAAACCATACACATCACTATTTTCATCTTGCACAAAAGGTTGTTACTTTTAGCAGAAAAACTTGTTTCTTGATACCAAAAACTTGTAACACTCCTTGCTGTCAAAAGGTTGTTACTCCAAAAGTAGCTGCTTGTGCACCTATAATGATAAAGAAAGAACAATCAGCACATAAGCAATATGCATGTGCTTTCGAAAGTGTTAGAGTGCAGACATAAACTGTAACCAAAGTGGTCTGGCGATTGTGCATTAGAATGTGGACAGAAAGTTGTAGATGCATGTGGGCGTTGATAAAGAGCTAAGAAGTAGATGCGCCACAACATTTAATTTCTTAGTTCAACATGTTGTCTCTGTAAACCTAATAACAAACTATAAAATAGTATCATTTACAATAGAGGTGTTCAGTTGCCATGATAACAAGGTTGTACAGCCTCTTATGGCTGCAGCCTCATGTTCCATTTTCAAGAGGAACCCAACATAGCTAACAAGATGGTGGATTAAAATATATTCTTTAATATTTAGTCATCACATGCAGATCTTGTGACTGCAGCTGCATGTTCCATTTTTGAATAAGTCCAACATAGCTAACAAGATGGTGAATTAAAATAAGTCCTTATAGGTAGATTGAAGTTAGAACACAATTTATTTATATATCCAAAGCACTAACAGATTCAGTGGTGAACAATTGTGTATTAGAAACAAAATAAAGTATAAGAAACTAGGTATGGTTGCACCAAATAATAAACCATAATGAAAATTCAGTCATCAACGTGAACAAGTTCAATACCTATATAACACATGGGTATTTCAACGCAAATATTTCAACTCCTAAAAAGTTAAAACATCAATTGGTATTTAAGTATCTATCAAAGCAAATATTTTAAGTTATAAAAGGTGAAATAATTCAACTCCCAAAAAGTTAAAACATCTATTCGTATTTAAGTATCTATCAAAGCAAATAATTTAAGTTTTTTTTCTCGAACACGCAGGAGAGCTGCGTATCATTATATTAAGAAGAGAAAAAGAGTCTGAAGACTCGTACAAACCCCCCAAGGGGGGAAAAAGGACAAAGGACTTACTAACTACTCAACACCAAATCACGACCAACGACCAAGAGAGGAAAAACATCATGGCCATATGCTACGGAGCCCTTTAGCTCCCGCAGCACACCATAGTTTAGCCTCCTCTCTTATATCTTGCATAATGAGATCACATCTAGGTGAGGATCCCTCAAAGACACAACCATTCCTATGCTTCCAAATCCACCAAGATACCAGCACTACTAAAGAATTGAAGCCCTTGCGCGATTGACTTGGAACCTGCTGCGCAGCATGCAGCCACCAATCTGCAAAGATTTTGTCATTCCAACCTGGAGCCACCTGCTGCAGCCCCACCAGTTCCAAGACAGAAAACCACACGCTCCTTGTAAACACACAAGAAGTGAGCAAATGCTGGACAATCTCCTCTTCTTGGTCGCACAAAGGGCAACACTCAGGATGCTCAAGTCCCCGACGAGCTAACCGATCAGCAGTCCAGCAGCAGTTCAGAATAGCTAACCAGATAAAAAACTTGCATCTTGGTGGAGCCCAGGTCTTCCAAATTTCCTTCCAAGGTTCAAAAGCAACGGATCCAACAAAGAAGCGGGAATAGGCTGATTTGGTTGAATATTCTCCTGAGGAGGAGGGCGACCAAATGTGTTGATCCTCAACTCCCGGACTGAGCTCAACTTCTACAAGAATATCCCAAAGTTGCAGGTATTCTATCAAGGCTACAGCCGAAAGACTCCCTTTTATATCTCTAACCCAAGTATTATTAACAAGGGCATCCTGTTCTTCTTTTAACGCTTCTTTTAGCCACAAGTGGGTACAAGGACGGAGCAAGATCAGCCAAGGATTTACCATGGAGCCATTTATCACTCCAGAACAAGGTTCTGCTGCCGTCTCCTACCACCGAGAGGATTGATATTGAGAACATGTGCCTTGAATTAGGATGGACCTGTATGTCAAGATCAGCCCAAGGTCTGTCTGGTTGTGTCTTCTTCAACCACAACCATCTCATCCTTAAAGCCCAACCCAAAATTTCCAGATCTAGGATTCCTAACCCACGAATGGCCTTTTGACCCGTCCCCAAGCTACCAGGCAATTTCCACCATTCACCTCCTTGCGACCCTTCCATAGAAAAGCTCTCCTTATCCTATCGATCGCCTTGGTGACCCACTTAGGGACATCCAAAGCAATAAGCTGATAGATAGGTATGGCAGTCAGCACAGCTCGGACAAGGGTTAGTCTCCCAGCAGGATGCATCATGGCAGCTTTCCAACCTAGCAACTTATCAGCAATTTTATCGATTATTGCATAAAAATCAGCCTTTGAGAGCTTCTTGACTGATAAAGGGAGCCCTAGATATTTGCAAGGAAAGTCCTGCACCTTGCACGGGAGAGAGGCTTGCACATGTGTAATATCCTGCTCTTGGCACAGAATTGGAGTCACCGAGCACTTACTGATGTTTGTGACCAGCCCTGTAGCCTCCCCAAACACCCTGAGGATCTCCTTGATCAACTCCAAATCTTCTGTGCATGGTCTCAGGAAGAGGACTACATCATCTGCATACAAAGACACTCGCTGGTTATTGCCTTTGGATAAAATGGGTTGTAGTAGACCAGTTTCACTCGCCTTGTTTATCATCGCATTTAGGACATCTATGACAATAATGAAGAGCATAAGGGACAGGAGGTCTCCTTGCCGCAAACCACGCTGATGCTGTATCAGATCACTTGGCACTCCATTCACCAAGATCCTAGTTGAGGAAGATACTAGCAGCTTAGACAAGGTGTTACACCACACCGGCCCAAAACCCAAATGCCTCAGAACTTGCAGCAGAAAAGACCACGAAACCGAATCAAAGGCTTTAGTAATATCCAACTTGAGGAGCACTCTGGGCTCCTTCTGTTTGTGTAGCACCTTAGCTGTTTGCTGCACCAGCACAAAATTGTCATGAATGGATCTCCCTTTCACAAAGGCGCTCTGATTCGGAGAGACCAAATCCTTGAGAAGGGGGGGGGGGGGTGGGAGGCAATCGATTAGCTAGTATCTTAGTCACAAGCTTCGCAAAGCTATGCACTAAACTTATTGGGCGGTAATCCTTCACTTCCATGGCCTCAGCACTCTTTGGTATTAGAGTAATGTAGGCTGAATTCAGAAGGTACAGTTTATTAACATCCCCCTGAAGAATTCGGCTCAGAGCAACCATCACGTCGACTTTAATGACGGGCCAGCACGCTTTGTAAAAACGTCCCGTGTACCCATCTGGTCCAGGTGCCTTATCTGGTGGTAGGGATTTAATTGCTGTCCACACTTCTTCTTCTGAGAAGACCTTATCAAGGGGTGAGAGGTCCCTACCTTCTTGGTAAAAAAACTGTAAGTTCAGGGTACAGTCTCTATCAGAAACCTTGCCAAGTAGGTTGGAGTAGAAATCCCACACAGCTTCTTGTTTCTCCTCTTGTCCAGAAATGATTCTGTCATCCACTTTGAGCTTAGGTATAAAATTCTTCTTCTTCCTGAACCGCGCATGCTGCTGAAAAAATTTCGTATTCGCATCTCCCTCCTTCAGCCAAGTTAGTCGAGAGCGCAATCGGGCAATTGTGCGCTCAAGGGAGGCTAAGGCCAGTACATGTCTCTTGAGTTGGCGCCTTAGCCATTCCTCCTCATTAGACAGCTCACGACTGTCCTGCGCAATCTCCAGTCTGTGTATGATTTCTTTGGCATAGCCCAGCTGCAGCTTGACACTTCCTAATTTCTTCTGGCTCCATGATTGCAGGTCCCTTAACAGACGACCAAGCTTGATAGAGAGGAGTTGAAGTGGACAATTGGTTTCGACTGGCTTGCTCCAGGAGCACTCTACTTCCTGTTGAAATCCCTCCAGCTTGGGCCAGTAGCTCTCAAAATGGAACCTTCGTTTACCTTGTATGTTTTCCATCAGACCAAGGATTAGGGGGCAATGGTCTGAAATCATCGAGGCAGCACTTTGGAGAACACAATCCGGAAATACTTGTTCCCAGTCAGCCGTCATGAAGACTCGATCCAACCGGACCAAGGTAGGTGTTGCCCGGTCATTGGTCCAAGTGAATTTACGACCAAGCAGAGGAATCTCATTCAGTTCCAGATCATCCAAGAAGCGTCGGAACCGCCCCATCATAGCTCTATTGACATTTGCATTATTTTTGTCTTCCGCCATGTAAATGAGATTGAAGTCTCCACCAATGGCCCAAGGCCCTTGACAGTCCTGACGTATGTTACGCAATTCTTGTAAGAACAGCATTTTCTAGTCATCCTGTTGAGGTCCATATACTCCTGTGAACCACCATGGGGGCCCATCCTCTGATTCAAAGAGGACTGAGATTGAAAAATTGTCAATTCTAGAAGAGAGAGCGTGACAAACACCGCCTCTCCATGCTAGCAAAATCCCTCCTCTTATTCCATCCGCAGGCAGCACAACAAATTGATCAAAATCACTGCCCAGCATTGAAGCCACCATGTGGCCAGAGATGGCTTCCTTCTTGGTTTCTTGCAAACAAACTACATCAGGCTGTATAGAATTAACCATGCTGCGCACACTGTCTCTCCTTGCTTTACGGTTGAGACCTCTCACATTCCAAACCAGTATTTTTGAAATCATTGATGAAAAATACAGAAACGACCACGCAACTAAAAACCACCATTCACAGGTCGCCCGTGGCAACACTAGGAAAGATGGCAACATCCTAGGGAGCCTCTCCTGGAGATGGAGCGTGCCAACCAAATAATGCCGTAAGTGCCGCAATGTGAGCTTGGGAGAGGGGCTTCTCGAATATACGGAAATATCTCTCCAATCCTTGGTCACCAATGGTTTCATGCTCTCCAACCAACTCTAGACACTGCATCAGGTTGGCCTGGGTTTGTGAGACGGTCGCTGCTGGCCCCCCTTGCTTGTTCTTCAGTCGACTACTCCGGCGCAGCACAAAATCTGGTGGCAGCTGTTTTACCCTTCTTTTATGGACCACTGGCCTTGGTAGTATCCCATCTACACCTTTAGTGATTTCAGCAATGAAGGACTTAGCTGGGGTCGAGAGCACAGGTCTTGCATCCATCGAGATTTCCTGGTCTAGGTTCTTGCGGCGTTGCCGTTTTCTTGTATATACGTGCGTGAAAGTCCGAGGAAGAGCAGTCGTCTGGACAGCAGCAGTCCCACCCCCATCCACCTCAGTTGCACGCTTGTCAATATCATGGACACAAGCTTCAGGCCCTCTGGGATCCTCTTCCTGCACAGCCTCCAGTGACATGCGAGTCTCATGCACTGTCAAGCGACCAAGAGATGAGACCAGGCCTTGCTCCTGCACACCGGAGCCAGACCAAGGTGCAGAACCAATCTCCTCTGGCCCACTGGTCGCCACGGACCCCATCCCGCAAGGTCCACTGTTATCAGTCCCAGAGTTCGTTACACGTGCATCCAAGCCAGGTCCTGAAGCAACAGAAGCTGAAGGAACAAAGCCCAGCGGAGAAAGCCCCTAGGAGACCGCGTCGCCAATGTCCAGCTGAGGGGTCGGCACGGGCGACGAAACCGCCATGCACGCCATCAATTCTTCCACAACCACCGAGGGGGCCACCTCCCCGATTGGTCGGGTGGCCTGGGGGCTCGCGGAGGCCGCCCCAGTGGGCCGAGGGCCGAGGCGCGCATGCACCGGCCCTCGAGGCGCCGTCGAACCATCCGCTGCCTGAGAGGAGGATGACGAGGGGTCACGCCGCCTTCAACGCCGCCGGCCGCCCTGGCTCCGGTCATGCTCGCGCGCGTCCGGTGGCGGGGCGGAGGTGAGGCCGGCGAGAGCACTGCAGGGGGCAGGACGGACACCCGGATGGTATAGTAGAGGGTGTGCGTCGTTGGCTGTTCTCCGTCCACGGGGAGCACCGGCTCAACCACCTGGAGGTCCAGCGTCCTTGGGATGAGCTCTGGCCTGGCACACCAAGCCTTCACCTTGAACACAGAGAAGTCCAATCGCTCTTCCGTATCAAGATGGAGCCCCTGGATCGCGCAATGCTTGTTAAGAAGCTGCTCGGCCGTCTCGAACTCCCAAACATGCTCTGGGATCCCACAGAGCTCTATATCGAGGAGTGGCAACGAGTCCCCTCCGGCGGCACGAGTCTGACGCGTCCAGCGCCTGACGTGCAGCCGCAGAGAGGCTGTGATGAATGGTTGTCCGCCATTATAGACTCGCGTCGCAGTGTTCTCGTTAGGAAGGAATCGGATGTAGCCCTCCGATGCAGCCTACCGCAGAACGAGCGCATCCGCATCAAGGTTGAACCTCAGAGCGAGCGCGTCAGAGATGGCCGCAGGGTCCACTGCACGGTGATCACCAATGACTGAGATGAGGAGGGCGCGCCGAAGGTCATCTTCCATCTGAGAGATGATTGCAGAACGCCTGATAATGCACTTAGGCCGTTCCACGACCACAGGTCTCGGGGAGCCACCGCCGAGGAGGGGAGAGGCAGGAAGACCGTTGCCGTGACCCTCCGGCGGGGGAGAGGGAGATGGCCCTCCGCCAGACCTCCGCCTCCTACGACCACGACGAGTTTGCTTCCGTGCAGGGCTACTCGAACCAGAGTCCGGCTCCATCATCGCGACACCCTTGCCAACGGACACTAGGGCTGCCGCGGGACGAGGCGCAATGACAGCCGATGAAGCAACCGGACGCCAGGCCAGAGCCCGCCACGGGCGAGGGACGCCGCGGCCCGGCGCAGGAACGCAGGGCACCTGCTGCTCACCCGTCGGCCTGCGCGGGCACACGTAGGAACGGTGCCCCAGTGCGAAGCAGCAGAAGCAGCGCGTGGAACGCTGGCACACGGCAGCGCGGTGGGAAGGCGAAAGGCAGTTGAAGCACTTCCCTTGCAGGTCTTCTGGAAACGCCTTGTAGGGACGCGCCGGAGGCAGCGGATGCCTGCGGTGACTCCGACGGCCAACCACGGTCACCCAGCCGCCAGGGCCATCTTCGACACGATGGATAGGATGTGGCGGAGGAACCGGTTCTGGAGGTGGGGGAGCCTGGACGACGTCCTCCGGCGAGACCAACGCGTCCTTGTAGGTATGGGGATAGATGGTACACTGAAGAGGGGATACCGTCGCTCCACCGCTGGGCTTTGGAGCGGCCGCCAGCCGAGGGGGAGTGGGGGGAACCCGGCGCCGGAGGTGGAAAGGAGGGAAGGGCTGCGGGGGAGGTGGCCGCCGGCCCCAGAGAAGGCACCGGCGTGAGGCTGTGGGGAGGCGAGGCGCCGGGAAGCGAGAGGGAGGGAGTCGAGAGGATGCCCATTCTCATTTAATAATTTAAGTTATAAAAGGTGAAATAATCAAAGAGAGGCACCATTAAGTTAGTAATGATACCAGGACTTGGAGCTTTTGATTGACTTGGAAGACTTCTTGTCATCCTTGATCTATAACAAATTGGTAAGTTATTGTAGATGATAGACTATAAATTTCTTAGTAGTATGGACGTAAGCTAAGGTATTATTCTTTCATGTGGCTTGCGATGCTAAAATAAAAGGCTTGTCTAATAATCTTTCTCCTCCATTGTATAAATGATTGAAATTAACAACTATGATCCCACCTTGAAGTGTTGCACTTTGGAGAGCATTTTTCTTTTCATGCTCTTTCCAAAACAATATGCAATCATTATCACAAACATGAATATTGGTGTACCCAAGACCAAGGCATTTTACTATATTTTTGGCTGCATTGAAGTTTTTAGGAAGTAATGACCCTTACAGGTAAAACACCCTTAAGTAACTCTAGTAGCATTTCTTATGCCTAGGCAAACTGATCTATATTTCTGAGGATAAGAATTGGATGGATATGCCTAAGCAAACTTGAAGGGTCAAAATATTTAAATATATGAGCAAACAGACCTAGATAGCAACATAAAACCTCAGCTATGTCTCATTTATGCACACTCAAACAACAACTGAATTTATAGCACATATATTACTTCTGAATTGGAACTAAAGACCAGAAGAAAACAATGAACATACAAATTGCTAGCTATTCAATGAAGATGAGAATGTTGTCCATTAAAATGTTGATCCTTCAGCCCTTGGTCCTCCCATCTCCGAAATCAACCCCAGCAACCTCAAAACACAACACTAACATTAACAAATCAGACATCAATTTTGAGCAACTATTCATTTCAGGTTATATTACTATTGAAGCCATCAAGGATTGTAAGTGATCCTCATATCTATTACATGGTTAAGCAATATTAGTAGGGTATTGCCAAATGACACTAACAAAAACCAAAGATATATTGTACATAGGAGGATTAAGAGCTTGTGAAGAATGTTAGAAGTGGTAAGATTTTTGTTCACTAGGGTCTCTTACCAGCTTATGTAAATCTTTGCATCAGTGATGAGGTCTACACAAGCAATAGATGAGAACGGCAGTTGGGTTCGAATCAGAGGGTTTCACTTCCCAAAATTACATAAAATTAGTCAATCAAAAATCATTTGTGAAATGCATAATAATTTAATAACCATAGACAATAATTGACCTATTAAATTGTAGATTTTACTGTAGAATACCAAACCATATAATAGGCAAATAGCAAATCATTGTGACAAAATAGTCCGATAAATATAAATGCAGACCACCAAAAGTTGGTGCTCGGTGCTCTCTCTATTCTCTATTTGCATTTCTCTCACTATGAATGTGTAATTAAATGTATATCTCTTTACATTCAGCTTACACGTTATATGAACTCAGATTCAAATAGCAACAAATACTAAAACAATATGCATCGGCACTTCAGTGCAGAAATACACAACTAACAAAGAGATAGAGAGAGACTCGTGCTGGACCTGCAAGCTGTGCGCAAGGGAAATTTTGGAAGCATGCATCGGAGGTCGATGGAGATCCTCGAGGCCTCACTAGATGGCCGGAGTGGAGGCCCGAGGCGACGGGGCTCGACGCTGGGATGCACGGCCGGTGCGGATGCGGATCGATGAAGATGCGTGCAGGGTCGGCGCCGAGGCTCGATGACAGGAGAGACGACCGGTGCGGATACAGGTCGGTGGAGCTCCACGCACGGCCAGCCGTCGGGGCTCAACTCTGGGATGGACAACCAGCACGGATGCAGGTCGGTGGAGATGTGCGCATGGCTGGCCATCAGGGCTCGGCGCCGGGACGGACTGCCGGTGCAGATGCAGGTGCAGATGAGCACACAACCAGCCGCCAGGGTAGGCGCAGCCGGTGAAGACGCGCGGCTGCAGTCGGGGTTAGCCGTGGCGAGGGATGTGAGCATGTGGCTGCGGTACTTTTTGTGAAGGGCTGGCCCGCGCACGGCAGAAATATTGGACTCTCCCCGCCGAGGGCTATGATAGTATGATGCGCGCGAACACATATGTTTTCGCCAGCCAGCAGAGCTCAGCTAATCCGCACATTCACCTATGCCGACGCATTAGAAGTGGCTCAACTAGTCTATGCCGACAGATAAGCTGTCTCCACTTCTTTGCCGGCATATTACCAGCCACAATACAAATGCCGACATATAAGCTGTTGTTGCTCTTAATATTGCAATTGCCGACAGATGATGTGAGGGTACAAGGTCTGATTATTGCCCACAGTATATATGTTGCCAATATTAACTTTTTGCCCACACATCACGGTGGCCAAAAGTGTACCATGGTGTAGTGAGGGCACAACCGTCCATTGCGAACAGAAAATTACTGCACGCCTTGTTTAATGGGAAAAAAACTCAAAATGTTATGCGCTTTGTTTCATGAGATGGAGGGAGTATCTCCTAAAATTCTAACCCTCGGATGGGTTGGTGGACTACTTTATTGTAATTTCATAACTAGGTGCAACTCCAATTCTCAGCGGATCTCAAAGGAGCGGTGACACAAAGCTGCCCCTCCAATCCAGACTAAGGTCAAAATCGATATACTGGACTCATGTTGGTTCACATTTTAACCAAATAAATTATACTGGATGGAGTGGTATACAGAGAACAAATTTTCAGAACAATGCCATGCCATGTAGTAATTTTTCCTATATGGCATAGATCAAGACAAATAACAATGTTTTTAAGTAGTCCATGTAAAATTGGTTGACATACATAATCCCGTGCTGCTCATAATGTGGATGTCAATGTTCCAAAATGGCATAACTATCCCTGTTTGGATCTGACTGCGGCGCAGTACCTTAGGCTGCTTGAGGTCCAAAAATGAACTAGAGTGACATCGAGGTTTGCAGCATGCCAGAGAGGAAATACAGAACCAAAAGGATGCCGATAATTAAACTAGTGCCATGCCAGGTTACTCCATCTTTCCATTATTTTTTCTAACCCAGAACCTTTTCTAGTCTAATCGTTACGTGCTCCTGTAAGTTAGCATGGACTGTTTTTTTAGATTATGATTACCCTCCTTTTTCCTGTTCTACAAGTTATTGTGTGTGATAATTCCATTTTATATAAGATAATGGGAAAAGTTATGACTTTACTCCTGCTGTTCATAGCCGTCTATATGATGTCATTACAAACATACACATATCAACATTATTGACCAATGCGATAGAAAAATGACAACAAATTGGCAAGCATATTTCACAAATGGGGTATTTAAGTGTCTATGTCTATTTAGATGACCCGAGACCATCGTGCTAGACAGGAAACACGTACAACACACACAGTTGTGGCATTGTAGTAAGATACTTCCTCAGTCCCTCTGTTCTAAATTATAAAGGTTTTAGGTTTTGGATAGATTTGATCATGCAATATTCCATATGTATGACGTTTGTATATGATCCATATATTCCTAGAAAAGGAAGGTATATTAACTTTCAAGATCAATACATAGAGAGTCTTGAAAGAAGAGAGCTCTTTCAGCCTCTGGTTCACATGAACCACACAGCCACATTTGATCCATATATGAAGTTACGAACATGGACAGATCGCACTAAGCACTAAGAGCAGTACGTGCATACGGATAGATGGAGTACTCTGTGCTCTAATAAGCGATGTATATAGAGTAACCCAGAGCAACAATATACACTCTCTTCTCCCTGCTTTCATAATTCGCTAGGTAACCATATAGTGCAAAACTCTTGTCAAGCCTGCCTGGTTTTATTGCTTGCGTCTTTATACTTATGGTGTGCTACAGTCGAGCATGATCACTGGCAACTTGAGAACACTGCCCAAGTCACTTCCGAAAACAAGTGTTCTATTCCAAAGCTATTTTTGTTGTCTTCTATGGTATATGCTGGAGTAATACATTGAGAATTGCGTGTTAGAGCCAGCAGTTGGAGAGGGATCCACCAATGTTATATATGTATTCCCCCAGTCAGTGTGTGAGGCAGTTGCACCTATTACCACTACTTAATGATCATATGAGAATTAGATGGACACTTATTAAGACTCCAGAATAATAATGTTTATTGTGATTTGAATTGCACAGAACCTGTGAAAGGAAATCACATCAACTCATTCCTATTATATAGTAAGATTGTTTGGAACATCTAACACTCATTATTTGGGCCGCAGCACGTGCCTATACCACTGTTTCATGACGAGGATGAGGTTCATTGTGTTTAGGTTTTGTTAAGGTTTTTTGGCCTGGTTTTCTCCTTTAAAAATTGGGCTGGTCTCCTTCTAATTTATTTTGAGTAAACCTCGTGCTGCTTTTCTAAAAAGAAATTTATCGTATTTTTGGTTCTAAGCCTGAGAAATTGTGCCAGCCGTATCCTGAGCCTTCTCTCTTCCCCCCCAAACAACTGTTGCCTACTAAGCATAACGAGTGTCCAGTGTGCTCTCCACAATGACTGATGTATACGGTTTGTGGAAGGTGAAACCCATGGCTGATTTTGTATAAGTCATCTCCTTGAATGTCTACACAAAGGAGCCGTGATGTGATCTTAGACCATGTTGATCTAAATCACTATTGCAAGAACAATGCCGATATGATCTGAAGTTCTGAACCTGTGACATCACCGTGCTTTAGCTCCAGATACGACAGACCAGCATTGCAAGCATATTGAGGCTTGAGAGACACATTTCATGATGTAGTAGAGTATATGCGTTTCTTTTCTCTGTTTTCTGCTTTATCGAATCCTGTATGCTCAACTTGCATTGCATATTTTTGACAAATGTTCAGGTCAGCAGTAAGCCTTACATCTTTCTTTGAACAAAAAACAAGTGCTTGGTACTGTGCCAAGTTCCATAAAGGAAAAAGAAACTTAAGAGGATTGATAGCCGGTGAGAGTGTTATGTGCCAAGATCTTGTACCCTAACACCATGTATTGGAAGAAAATGCTAGGAAGGACACCATGACATGGCCTCTCTGCTCATTGCTCTTTTACTCCATTCCCTCCACTAATTCTCTTTGTGTCGAATAACTCAGACGGTAGCCAATATGCAGGGCTTTGTATATATTAAAACTAGAGATTTGACTGCTCAGGATGGTCCCCTGTAAGTAGAGATATTACACCACCCTTTGGGAGAGGATAGTCCCACATAGGGATAGAGAAGAGCGCCACCGACATGTCCACTGCTATGATTCTCTGTTTTAGCTCATGCCGAAGTGGAATCTCCAGGTTCATAGTTCACCCTGCCGGATGCAGTATGAAGTGTTCAATAGGACACCAAACAAATTGGGCAGATCAGGTGTGTCCCTTCTTGTGAATGCCGGTTAGCAATAACCTTGTTGCTAAGGGCCTATAGCACAGAGCAACCCTACTAACAAAACTCTACCAACTGCTCAAGGTATTGGTTGGTATCCTGATGCACCCCATGCCCATGGATCTAATATTTGTGATTCTGGTGGCAATGAACAAGTAATTGGGTAAGCTGATCTCTTTCTCCACTATATAGATGCACTATGTCATATGATGGAGCAGTCGGTTTATATAGCATGTGTATTGTGTAGTGATATGGAAATGGAAGGAGGTGCTTTTATTGTTGGAGATGTTTTATGGTGGTTCAAAAGGTAACCACCAAGTACCAGGAGGTACATCTCTCTCAAATTTTTACCAGCTGTTATAAAAATAAGGACTGTATTGAATTAGAAAAGAAAGAAATTTATTTGGATATCGCTCCCACTTTTTTGGGTATCAGTTGTACTTACTTGGTATCGTCTGGTACCCCTTCCTTGATTTTGTCTATTTTCAACCACCGTAAACCATCTCTATTGATATATAGTAAAAAACTAATTAACCAAATGTTGTAAATATTAACTACATACGATCATAGATTGAATGATGGATACATATAAAAAAAGGTCAAATAATACTAAATGAACGTTGGTGCTCATTGCTCAATATCTCACAACTTGGTTTGGTCCACTGGAGATGCATTTGGTACACTGCCGTCACTGATCTAACATCAGTAACATGTTCTATTTACAGTGTCTTAAATTAGATGACTCTTATCAGTTTTTCGATGTAGATAACACTGCAACAGGGTAACTCTACACGGATAATAGTGCAGGGTTACGGGATAGGCTACCATAACATTAAAACGTTTTTCTACTACCGTGTAAAACATCAGAACACGTACAAGCAAGAGATCATAGATCATTACTGTAAGGAAAATGGGTCCTAAGCCTTGTGCTTAGTTCCCTAACATGATTTTGGTCATTGAGTTGAGAACACGTACTATTTGGGACTAATGTGTGTGCAAGTGTTTTTGTTTTAGTCCTGAGGTGTGCAAGAGATGGACTTGAGGTACTAACAACTCAAAGGAGGACCTGAAAGGCACAAGAGAAGATCCAAGCCATCAAACATCGGAAGCGTGAAGTCCTGACTCGGTGGTCCCACTGGCGGTCAGCGGGCCGAATATTTTCACGCACCGGACGGTTCGGTGGAGCCCCATCGGACGGTCCAGCTAGAAGAAAAAGCCCGAAGTAGAAGATTCAAGATCCGGTAGATGGTCCGGCGTACCATCGGATGAGGCAGTGGAGAAGAGGCGACTGTGTCCCGGCGTTTACACATACTAGATGATCCAGTGCTTAATCACTGGATGGTCCGGCGATACCACCGGACGTTTTGGACAGAACAAATGTCAACTTGAAGACCCAAGCTCCAATACGCACCAGACAGTCCAGTGGTGCAGCACTGGACTGTTCGGTGGTTCCAACAGTCGGATTTGTAGTCCAACAGTTGACTCAACGACTAGTCAACAACACGCACCGGACGGTCCAGTGGTGTCATCACCGGATGGCCCGGTGCTCGCGCAGAAAAGGGAAGAAGGCTTCCAACGGATAGTTTGAAGGTGTGGCGTATATATACCCCCTTGGTCGGCCTCTACATTATGGTTGGAGACTCCTGAGCTAAGACAATTGTTGAGGCACCATCTTGATCCATCCATAGAGCCTCATACACATTTGAGATCCCAACCACCACAACAGCTTACTAGACACATCCTGGCATAGCTAGTGCTTAGTTACATCTTTGCTTAGGCCTATTTGTCTATCCTACGTGCCTACGTGCACGTCGTTGGTGTACAAGTGCTGTCGTAAGTCTTGCGAGACCATCCGTAGTGAGGAGTGACCGCTACCTTGCTTGTGAGAGGGAGGAAGGCCCTCGGCACCTGGCCAAAAGCTTCCCATGGTGGAGACGGTGGGGTGGCTCCGAGAAAAGGCCTGCGAAAGACCTCAATAGCTCCGACAATCCTCTACCCTTGCGTGGGCGAGGCCGTAGTCTCAGAATACATGAGAGAAGGGCTCGTGTAGGTGTGTACTGGAGATATCCGAAGACCTGATCGGGGTTGCTTGACCTCTACGGAGGTCACTTTGCCATTCTCTACCCTTGCAGTGGGCGAGGCCATATTCCTTTAAGGACTACACGAGAGCAAAGCCCTAAGGGGGGCACCTAATGAGATATAGGGTGTACATGCACGTTGGCCTCCCCGAACCTCAGATAAAAATCTCTGTGTCTCCATCATGTGCCATCGTCATCATCGTCATCGGGAGTTGCATACTCTCTACCTATCTATTTAGTTTCCGCATTTACATTTTTGCAATTGTGAGCTTTCTTTCCTAGACTAGCTCGATAGGTTAGTTCCTAGGTGGAATTAGATTGCAAGACTTGGCCACGGTAGATTTAGCAACACTTAGCAAAACCTTAGTGCACATAGCTAGATTTATATTGCATAGGTTTTGCTTAGTAGTTGTAGTTTTAGGAGCCTTAGTTTTTAGAAATCCTAATTCACCCCCTCTTAGGCGTTGGTCCAACCTTCAATTGGTATCAGAGCCAAGCCGCTCAATCTAGTCCATTTTATTCTCATTAGAGCTCACCACTCATATTTGGACTTTTGGCTTCACCGCCGGATTGAGTACTTGAGACGTCTTAGAGTGGGAGGATGAGTACTAGTAGCGCTCCTCACTTTGATGGCACGAACTACCCCTATTGGTGTGTTAGAATGGCTAGTTATCTAGAGGCCGTAGGATTGGATGTTTGGAGAGTGATGAAGGAAGGAACAAAACTCCTCTCTCGGCCAAAAAAACCGACAAAAGCTGATGAGAAAGAAATTCAACTCAATGCCATTGCTCGCAATGCTTTGTTTGAGTCTTTGAGCATTGATGTCTTCAATAGAGTATGTAGCCTCTCAAGCGCTCATGAGATTTGGCAAATGCTTAAGGACCTCCACAACGGCACAAGTGACGTCAAGGAGGAAAAGCTTAGCTTGGTTTGAAGTGCTTTAAATTCTTTTACTATGTTTCCTAATGAATTGGCTAATGACATGTACTCACGCCTAAATGTTATTGTCAATGAGTTCAATTCAATAGGTGAAGCCAAGCTAAGTGACGCCGATGTCTCAAGGAAGATTGTCGAAGTGCTTCCAAGTGACAAATATGCATGCATCATCACCTATCTTCTCAACCAAGATATGAGCACCATGACACCCACCAAGGTTCTTGGCAAGGTCATAGCTTTTGAGCACTACCACAAAATTAGCCAAGACACCTCTTCATCCAAGTCACTTACACTCACCATTCATGGTGAAAAGAAGAAGATGGAGAAAGGCAAGAGGAAGAAAGAGTCAAGCTCAAGCTCAAGTGAAGAAGAAGATAGTGATGAAGATGCTCAAGCCCAATGCTCCTCCTCTTGTTATGATGAAGAAATAGCCATGTTGATCAAGAGGATGGACAAAGCATTGAAGAACCTCAACTCCAATGGCATCCCTATCGCCATTGAGGATATTGACTACAACTACCAAAGGAAGAAGGAAAGGAAAGGTGGTTGTTTTGGATGTGTGAGAAGGGTCACTTTATGGACACATGTCCCATAATTGCCAAGGAGGAAAAGAAGAAGAGGCACAAACTCAAGAAGAAGGAAAAAGAAAGAAGAGAGAGGCATAAGGTGCTTATAAGCAGTGGCAAGTGGGTAGATGTGTCAAGCAATGAAGATCACCATAAGAAGCACTCCCATAAGCCTTCTTCGCGAAAATTATCATCCTACATCGCAAAAGTGCCTCATGGCCATAGGTAAAAATGAAAGTGATGTAAGTGATGACGATGCCTCCTCATATGATGAGCTTGCTTCCCTTGTGTGTGAACAACAAGTAGCTATAGATGATTTAAGGTGCAAAAACAAGAGCCTTAAAAATTGTTATGGCTAGCTTATCAACAAATTGTGAAGAATTGGTACTCAAGTTTGATATGCTTGTTAACCATAATGATGAGCTAACAAAGAAAATTGAGGCTCTTGAACTAAAAGCTACTTCAACTCATGCATCCACTCTCTCTTTTGAAAAATCTAAAAAGGATGCTCCTACCTCTTGCTTTGATTTAATTGATAAACCTCACTCACACTTTGCAAGCCGTTTGTTAGTTGGTGTGAAGAAACTTGCAGAGAGAGGTTGCCATTAAAACGAGGTTCTTAAGCAAGAGGTGGATTAGCTGAATGAAGGATGTAGGCAAGGCTACAAGGTCAAAGGGAGCATACCCAACATCCTCAAGATAACCGCCCCAAGGTGGTGAAGAAGCTTGAGGCGAGTCAAACCGTGGTGTGCTTCCTTTGTAATAAAGAAGGCCACATGTCCTACATGTGTAGGTCAAAGAGAAAAGGGGAGGCCAAGAAGAGAGAGAGAAAAAAAAAGAGACTGTCACTCCTAAGGCACCGTAGAGCCACAAGGGCTAGAGGGGACTTAGGGACATGGCTAAATTAGATATGAGGTTTCAAGTTACAAAGCCAAGTGTAAAAATTCATCTTATACCCAAGTCTTCCTTGTGTATGGTAACTAGGTTTGCTTTCAATTGGTATTTCCTTTAGCATCTAGTTGCCTTATCTTGCCAGGGTTTTGCATGAGCATATTTAAATTCAAGTGCCTCGGCTATCTTATGGTGGGTTGCTTGTGTTTCACTCTAACCCATGAGCAACCCACATGGTTTCTTGGTTTAGGTAGTTGGCACTAATTTAATTTCCTATCTTGTGTGCCAAAGTCCGAATCATAGGGTGAGCTCCTCAATTGGACTTGAATGTCTAGTGCATGTCTCCCACAAGAAATTCAAAGCTTGTATGCACTTTAGGAGGAGCCTATCCTATGGTTTGCGTTACTTTGAGACTAACAATGCTTTCAAGATTATCATGTGTGTAGTCTCACCCATGTCCCTTAGGGGTTCGCATGAAGTTAAGGAAAATGGGCTTCAATTTGGTAATACCTTTCTTGGAGTACATTTCAATCATTTAGAGCTACCTCCATGCATAATATAGTTAATCTCCCTTGTGTCTTAATTGGCTAGTTGTGCATATGGCTCATCTACCATCTTATGTATGCACAGTTTTAGGGGGACTTTGGCCTACGTTATGCGAGTCTCATGTATTATGATCCATTCGACTTCCATATCCTAAGGATCATAGTATGTGGGACTCTCCCTTATGCTTTTAATGCCTTCCTTTTTAGTACTTGATTCCAAAGGGGGAGAAATTGTGGACCCAACCAAGCATGCAAGGAATTGAACATCAACCGGGAAGGGAAGATAAAAAAGGACCAAAGGGGGTTACCGCAATGATCAAGAACAATGGGGGAGAAATGAAGATCAAGATCAAGGCAATGGTCCGAGAACAAGAGTGAAATGGCATTGGAGTAAGGGGGAGCCTTATGTCCCTTGACCACAAGAGGGGACAAGAACATGGCAAGGGCAAGACATGAGCAAATTCTTCCAATTTTTGAGGATTGAAACTTCAGTTGGTATCATTGCATATTTCAATTACGCTCTCCATCCATAAAAGAATGAAATCCTAGCTTTGTCCTAAGTCAAACTATCTTAAGTTTGACTGAATTTAGGTAGAAATGTAACAACAATTATGATATCAAATATGTATGATATGAAAATATATGTTAACAAAAACCTATGATACTAATTTGGAAGCATAAGTTTTAATATATTTTGATATAAAATTGGTCAAAGTTACGATGGTTTCACATAGGACAAAGCCAGGATTTCATTCTTTTATGGACGGAGGGAGTAGCATCCTTTGATCTTGCCTTTGCATTGCATCCTAGCAAGTAGTTCATATCTTTCATTTGGTATCTTTTTATTGCTTGCTTGGTCATGTTGTTATCAATCACCAAAAAGGGGGAGATTGTAAGGAAAATGGGCCCTAAGCCTTGTGCTTAGTTCCCTAATATGATTTTGGTGGTTGAGTTGACAACACATACCATTTGGGACTAATGTGTGTGAAAGTGTTTTTGTTTTAAGTCCAAGGGTGCAAGGGATGGACTTGGGGTACAAACACCTCAAAGGAGGACCTAAAAGGCACAAGAGAAGACCCAAGCCGTCAAACCAGAAGCATGAAGTCAAGACTTAGCGGTCCAGTGGAGGCCCACTAGATGGTCCGACGAGAAGAAGATTCAAGACCCGATGGACGGTCCGGTGGTCATACCACCAGACGTTATAGGTAGTGGAGAAGAAGCGACCGCGTCCCGGCATTTACACACATCGGATGGTCCGGTGCTCAATCACCGGACGGTGCAGTGATCCCACCAGATGTTCTAGACAGAGCGAATGTCAACTTGAAGACCCATGCTCCAACACGCACCGGACGGTCTGATGGTGCAGCACCGGATGGCCCAGTGGTTCCAACGGCCAGATTCCAAGTCCAACGGTCGACTCAACGGCTAGCCAACAACACACACCAGACGGTCCAGTGGTGTCACCACTAGACGGTCCAATGGTTGTGCTGAAAAGAGAAGAAGGCTTCCAATGGCTAGTTTGGAGGTGTGGCCTATATATACCCCCTTGGCTGGCCGCCACATTGTGGTTGGAGACTCTTGAGCTAACATAAGTGTTGAGGCACCATCTTGATCCATCCATAGAGCTTCAGAAAAAAATCTCCTGTGTCTCCATCATGTGCCATCGTCATCATCCTCATGGGGAGTTTGCATTCTCTCTACCTATCTCTTTAGCTTTCCCATTTACATTCTTGCAATTGTGTGCTTACTTTCGTAGACTAGCTTGATAGGTTAGTTTCTAGGTGGAACTAGGTTGCAAGACTTGGCCGCGATAGATTTAGCAACACTTAGCAAAACCTTAGTGCAGATAGCTAGATTTAAATTGCATAGGTTTTGCTTAGTAGTTGTACTTTTTAGGAGCCTTAGTTTTTATAAATCCTAATTCACCCCCTCTTAGGCGTCGGTCCAACCTTTAGTTACCAGTAGATGCATAGTGCAGTGGAAGATGTGTTGAAGCAGCTGAGTGCTTGACGTAGTGTGCCGAGTGATTGTTGCTGAGAAGAGTCGATACCGATCTATCCAACTGATGTCGATCAAGAACTACTCTGCAGCCCTCGAGACCAGTCAGTTAATGAGCATAGCAGTCATAGCAATGCCTTTACGGTATCCACACATTTGGAGAAGGCGACGTCGAGTTCTAGCATGCTAGCACCATGATTTTGGCGGAGGATCTTAAGAGATTGGACTAGGGCATAGCTAGGGCTTCGCAGAAAACTTTTCTGTGATGGCTCTCCAAAAACGATACACGAAGTCGTGCCCTCTCTTGCATATATATAATCTCCACTAATGGGCTTTTACCATAAATGCCCATCAGGATTCTAATTGCTTGTAGATCAAGTATCTAAGTCCCTATAGAGGTCCAACTGTGCATACCATATGTGAGCTTCTGAGCCAGACCCGATGGGTCAAGTCCTAATCGGACTCAGCATCGGCTCATGCCAGAGCCAATACGACTCGGAGTCAGACCTAGAAATTTCCATGCGAACACATCTCCATCAATCTCCCACTTGCCTAGGGGCAATATCCAAGTGTCCTAGTCCCTTAAGTGTGTGACCCTGTAGGTTCTCATGTAGTTGGCCATGGAGAAAAACCCTTTCTCAAGCCAATCGATCAACAACGACGCCTAGCAGCACATGTTGACCCCCGAAAGCACAATGATCATATCAACCAAACCTTGATATACAACTCATCCTAATTCCTTTTGCCACGCGACACCAGTTAGACGCATGGCGAGATCTGTGCCATCCTTGTTTAATAGTCCAACTAATTTCACTCGTCAATGGTGGATTACTAGACTATCCATTAGTCCAAAATGTGATTAACCATTAATCACATAGCACCGCCAGGCATTTTCTAATCCAGCCACCCCGAGGGGCCCAGAGGCAATCTCTCCCGTTATGTAGGAGGGGCAAATTCCATCTTGATCCACTCACATCCCAATCCATGTTTCGCAATGCACCTGAAAGTTAATTTTATAACTACCCAGTTACGGAGTAGCGTTTCGTAACCCCTAAGTACACCACTACGCATAGTGACAAACAATGGTGATATCGGGTCAAAGGATTTAACGGGTATATCACTCGAGGTCGCTTGATGGCACATATAAGAATAACAATCCCAGCAACGTCTTGGAGTGAGTCAATCTGACACCATGTTCTCTAACATCTGTCCACATCATTGATTCGATATCCAATATCTATGATCTATAAGACATGATCATCAATCAATCCATGTGCTAGCTCTTGAATCATTACTGTCCCACGTGAAGATTATAGGCTAGGGATCATTTAGAACACGACATCTAAACAAGAGTCTCACGAATGAGTCACACACTCATTGATCCATTGTTTATAGCAGCATGTTCAAGGAACAAGAATGAATAAGATTTATTTGAAATTAAACACAACAAATTATCATCCCACATACACTAGAGTCAAATCAGGTATCCAATACCTATTGCTTTCGTGTGTGCCTCAAACTTTAGATTGTGGGAGAGGCTTCATTAACAGATCAACTACATTTAGATCCATGTGGACTTTACATTTCTTCACATCACCTCTATCAATATTCTCTTTATCAAGTGATCGCCTAAGTATATGTTTGGACTTTTTGTGTGATCTAGGTTCCTTAGCTTGCACAATGGCACTGATAATATCATAGTAAAGGTCCAATGGGCATGAAGCACTCAGAACAACACCCAATTCAGAAACAAACTTTCTGATCCAAACTGCCTCCTTTGCAGCTTCTAAAGCTACAATATATCGACTTCTATTGCAGAATCGGTTACCGTATCATGCTTGGAACTCTTCGAACTAATTGCTCCACCATTGAGGCAGAATACAAATCCAACCTGCGATCTACTGTCGTCTTTGTCTGTTTGGCAACCAGCATCGGTGTAACCCTTTACAACGATCTCTTCCTCACCTCCAAACATTAGGAACGCATCCTTGGTCCTTCACAAGTACTTAAGGATATTCTTCATAGCCATCCGGTGACCTTCACCTAGACAAGATTGATATCGGTCCGTAACACTTAGAGCAAAGGAAACATATGGGTGAGTACATATCATGGCATACATGATAGATCTGATTGCGGAGGCATACGGGATCTCACCCATCCTCTTTTGCTCATCAGTAGTCAGTGGACACCGAGTCTTGCTCAGGGTCATGCCAGGTGACATGGGCAAGAAACCTCTCTTGGAATCATGCATGTTCAACCGTTCCAACACCTTGTCAATACATGTACTTTGGCTTAATCCAATTAATTGCTTAGATCCATCTCTATAGATCCTTATGCCCAAAATGTAAGCTGGTTTGCCCAAGTCCTTCATCGAGAAACTCTTTGTCAACGAGTCCTTCATAGCTTCCAATATAGAAATGTCATTTTCCGATCAACAATATGTCATCTACATATAAGACCAGAAAGACGAGTGCGCTCCGCTAACCTTCTTGTATACATGAGTTTCCTCTATGTTCTTGATGAAACCAAACCCATTGACCACTTCATCAATACGTAGGTTCCAACTCTGAGATGCTTGCTTGAGTCCATAAATGGACTTCAAAAACTTGCATACCTTCCCAACATTCTCTAGATAGACAAAACCATCAGGATGTGCCATGTACACATCCTCACATAGGTTTCCATTAAAGAAAGTTGTTTTGACATCCATTTGCCACACCTCATAGTCATGATATGCGGCAATCGCTATGAGGATGTGGATAGACTTTAACATAGCTACGGGCAAAAATGTTTCATCATAGTCAACACCTTGAATTTGACGAAACCCTTTTGCCACAAGCCGTGCTTTATAGATGTGAACATTTCCATCAGTGTTTATCTTTTTCTCGAAAATCCACTTGCACTCTATAGGTCACACCTCATCAAGTGGCTCAACCAAGTTCCAAACTTGATTGTCAGCCATGGATTTCAACTCGGATCACATGGCCTCCAACCATTTCTCAGAGTTGGGTCCCATCACAGCTTCTTTTTAAGTCTTAGGCTCATTGTTGTCCCACAACAACACATCATGCCAACCCATGGTGAGGAACATGTAGTGGTCGAGTGCACGATATGCCCTCTATGACCTACGTGGGGCTAATCATTTTTTAACAGAATGCTCAACATTTGAATCATCCTATTGGAAAGCAGTCAGATCAGAACCATTCTCCAGTGTTTCTCAAACCTCTTCGAGTTGCACCTAGTTTAATCTTTCTAGAGAAACTCTTTCTCCAAAAAGACACCATTGCGGGCAATAAACACTTTTGCTTCCTCTCGGTTATAAAAAACAATATCATTTGGTTTGCCTAGGATAGCCCACAAAGTAGCATTTATCTGACTTAGGATGGAGCTTATCAGGCGTCAAACATTTGACAGAAGCCTCGCAACCCCAAATCTTAAGGAAAGATAGCTTGGGACTTTTCCCAGTCCATATCTCATATGGTGTCTTCTCCACAGACTTTGATGGAACTCTATTCAGTGTGAACGCGGCAGTTTCTAGAGCATAACCCTAAAAGAACAATGGAAGATCACTTTGACTCATCATCGACCTCACCATGTCCAACAAGGTTCGATTCCTCCTCTCAGAGACACCATTCCACTGTGGCATTCCAGGAGGAGTAAGCTATGGAACGATTCGACAACTCTTCACATGGTCATTGAACTCTTGGTGCAGATATTCTCCACCATGATCTGATCGTAGGAATTTTATCGTCTTACACGAGTGGTTCTGTACTTCATTCTAATACTGTTTAAACATTTCAAATGACTCAGACTTATGTCGCATCAAGTAGATATATCCATATCTACTAAAGTCATCAGTAAAAGAAATGAAATATTAAAAACCGCCTCTAGCTACACAGCTCATTGGACCGCATACATCAGTATGTACAAGGACTAGCAACTCGGACGTCCTCTCACCTTGACCAATGAAGGGTGCCTTTGTCATCTTGCCAAGTAAACAAGATTCGCATGTATCAAATGATTCACAATCAAATGAGTCAAGTAGTCCATCTTTATGGAGCATATCTACACATTTCTTGTTAATATGGCCCAAGGGACAATGCTAGATAAAAGCATGATTCAAACCACTCGGCTTGAGTCGTTTAGCATTAATGTTAAGAATCGGCTCATCCTCAAGACCAAGAACCACTCGTCTTGAGTCGTTTAGCATTAATGTTAAGAATCGGCTCATCCTCAAGATCAAGAACATACAATCCATTCACTAATGGACAATGTGCAAAGAGCATGTTATTCAATAAATAGAACATCTCTTGTTCATTATTATTATCTCATAACCACCATCCTCCAGACATGAAGAAGAGATAATGTTTTTGCTCAACGCTGGAATAAAATAACAATTATTTAACTCCATCACTAATCCTGAAGGAAGCAACAAGTGATATGTGCTGACTGCCAACACAGCAACCTCTGCTCCGTTGCCGACGCGCACTTCTAGTCTGTTTTTGTCAGTGTAACAATTTGCATGTATGAATCATCGACCCGATATCAAATGCCCATGATCTATTGGAAGAAGTTGCAAAATTATTTTCAATAACATTCATACCTGATGCGGAAGCCTCGCTTCCCTTCCTTTTCTTCTCTTCAAGTACTTTTGGCAGTTCCTCTGTAGGACCGAGACGTGTGACTAGAGGGGGGGGTGAATAGGAGCACTTAAAACTCAAAACTCACAACCCCCAAACCCGGTGCTTGAGAAAAGAACTAGACACCGTCCAATGCACAGATACGTGTCTAGTAGCGCAAGGTGCCATCCACTGAAAGGATACGCACCAAGCAAGCGGAAGCACTCAACTCAACGATCACACAGACCGCAAGCCAAGCGGAGCAACAACTCACGCCAAGGTGTCTCGCCAGCCACTCAACGCACCTAGATGCGTCTCACTGATACATGGCAAGCAAATGAGTATAGGCATACAACGAGAACCACCAAAGCGAGGTTGAGGCAAAAACACGGAAGCAAACGAACACAAACAAACCAAAATGAACACGCCTGGTGATCACCAAGATCTCTTAGCAAATGAGGTGCTAAAGACCTTAGGAATGACCCTAGGCACCCCCAAAACCACCGGGAACAAGCCACAGACCTTAGGAACAACTTAATCCAAATCCGGGGGCAAAAACACTGCCGCTACCGGACTGTCCGACATGCCCTACCGGATAGTCCGACAAGGAATTTTCAGACAGACAAGACTGCAAAGAAAATTGCCAAAACCTAACCAAACGGGCTCAAAAAATCATGAAATTTTAACCACATGCTGAGTAAAACATGGGGGACAACATATTAGAAATTCAGCCCATTTGGAGACAGTTAGGTCCACCGGACTGTCTGGTGACGTTGCACCGGACTGTCCGGTGTGCCCAGAAATCAGCCTGGGACTTTGAGTTTGCAAACCTCAAACTTGACCAAATCTTCTCGGATCTTCACGAAATGTTGCAGAGGTTATCCTAGCACTATTATAAATCTATTCCCAAAAGATCTACTCAAAAAGATCAAGGGATTAGCAGGAATTTCAGGTCTTTTGAAGAGGGGAAAATTTGGGCAAGAAAGTGGAAAACTCAAGATCGACTTGCTCGTGGAAATCCAGCAGGATAGAGATGTTCTAAGACATATTCTCCACGTCCTTGCAAGTCCAAAACATCAGCAAGAGAAGGGATTCCAAGCTTGGCCAAAACAAACACCCAAAAGCCAAGGATTGAACCCAAAAACCAAAGAGAAAGGGGGAGGAGAAGAACACAAGGTTGCTACCCGAATTTGCTTCGATTAAGTGACCAAGATGGGTCTAAAGATTCGGCATACAAGCACAAATTCGTCCCAAGCAACCGCCCTCACCTTCCCTCATGATTAGGAGGCTAAATCCTACTCTAACCTCCCTAGCAATGGAGCTCAAGGCTTAAGGACGAAAATCACCAAGGAAAACCTAAACCTAGCAGCCAAGAGTCACTTTAATGACCCGCCTTGGACCTATTTATACCCGAGGGCTGTTTAGATAGTTTTGCACTTAGGTCCCTACAACTAGACAAACCCTAAGGACTCAAACGAAAGATTACAAGATATTTCAGGACAGACGACCACGATGAAGTCTTGATCTTCGTAAGTTCCACGCAATCCTCGGATGTTTTCCACGTGGCCAGTAGTCCAATCCGCGATCCGCCCCCGGTTTTGAAGTCAAAAACCGGGAAACTTTAGGAGGTCTCCACCTGGGCCGGATTTGGCCTATCTTCTCTATCTTGGTGAGTCAAAGCCCAACTCACCAAGGCTTGGATAGCTTGGTTGACGGTTTTGAGCTGAAGCCGCCAAAGCCTTCCTCACACGTCTTCGCACCACGCACTCGGATTGGAGCACCGCGGTGGCGCCCGGCATCCCCTGTCCATCGGGGCAGCCTCGCAGTCCTTCGGAGGACTTACTCCTGCCGTCGCCATGCCGCTCCTCTGTGTACCGAACTCCCATGGCCAACAGACGCCGAGCATGCCTCCAGTCCTTCGGAGGACTTTCTTCTCCATCTACCTCCAGTCCATCGGAGGGCCCCCAGTCCTTCGGAGGACTTTCTTCTCCATCTACCTTCAGTCCATCGGAGGGCCTCCTGTCCATCGGAGGTCTTGTGCCCAAGTCCATTTGGGTCTTTGGCTTCTGTTGACAATCACTCATAACTCCAGAGGCAATGGAGCCGGTCCATTGGCTCTCAATCTCCCCCTTGATGAGTGCATTGTCAACACCTTCTACCTGTAACCTGAAATAGGACAAAGATAAGAAGAAAAGTGTAAAACTGAAAAGAAAGAAGAAAAGAAGAAGTTGCCCAAAAGCCAAACACAAGCAGAAAAGGGCAAATTGAGAGAACAGAATCAAAGCCAAAGATCGACCCCCTAAGATAAGGGAAACCGCTCAACGCAGTTGATCAAACTAAAGCATGACCCCTCAAGAAAGAGGGAAACCAGCTCAACACAGTCATGCTTAGGCAAAGCATCGGCTCCTCCAGAAAGAGGCAAAAGATTCAACGCACCGATGCAAGAGCATGCTAAGAGCTCAAACTCCCCCTCAACCTAATCTCTACAGAGTCCTCCCCCTTGGTCCATGAAATCCCCCTGGGAACATCTCTCCCCCAAGGGTCAACATCTATTCTCTCCTCCTTGTTGACAATGGACACATCAAGGGTTCATAGAACTCAACTCCCGCTGAAATGGACAACTCCCCCTCAAAATATGCCATGAAATGCAGGAAGTGTACCATGGAGAGCTCAGCAGGGATGAAAAGCTAGTAAATACAAGTTCTAGCATACAGAGCAAGTGAGGGCAAGGAAGCATGCAAACAAGCTCAATTGAATCTATCTTATACAAATCAGGAGCATGTTTTTTAGGGTTGTTGAAAAGAAAGCATCACCAATCATGAATAGCATCTAGCAAGATAGGCATGAACAGCAAGATGCTAGCAAAACATACAAGGTGTGCTACTCTCAACCAAAGCATATACAGCAAGCCATAAGCAATTTAGAGACTTGCAGATTTCAGATTTAGCAATTTTTAACTTCAAGCAAATCAGATCATATGCCAGGGGTTATTCACTTGTTTTTGCCACTTCTTACCAACCAATGCCAAGCCTAGGTTCAGAGAACCATCAGAAGCTTAAGACAAGGTTTTGGTCATACACAGCCTAGTCCAAGTTCATGCCAAAGTGCAAAGGTAAGCTATCTCGAACTAGATCAGTGTGACAAGTGAACCCACTTGGATCTTTTCAATTTAGCTCATCGGACACCACTTTGTAAGCAAAATTAATCCAGAATTCAGATTTAGGCAAGGTGTCTTAAATGCTTAGGCATCAACTTAACAAAGGCATACGATTAGCATATCCAAGCATGAAAAGATAGCATAGCATTCAACATTCCTACACATGCTAGGTAGCCAAGTCAAGTGGTGATCATGGTTTTTGATTTTCAAGAAACAAAAGTGACTTAGCTCACAAATGATATTAGACACATTCAAGGAGCTTAGCCAACCATGATCAAGCAAGCAACTGTACAATCTAGCACAAGCAAGTACAAACTCATCATACCAGAAGAGCTCTAGTACTAGTGTAAGTGAAAATGCATATGTTACAATGCAATGCATGGTATGATACAAAATGCAAGAAAAACAAGGAAAAGCAAAGAAAAGGCAGAACAAAATCTAAATTACAGCAAAGTTACCCCCAACCTAAAAGGGGTAACAAACACCAAGCTGCCCACGCAAGCGAGCAAACGTGCTAAGCTCTAAGGGCTTGGTGAAGATATCAGCCAATTGGTTCTCAGTCTCCACATGGATCAAGTCTATATCTCCCTTCTCATAGTGATCTCTCAGAAAGTGAAACCTCACCTCTATGTGTTTGGTTCTGGAATGCAAGACGGGGTTCTTAGCTACAGAAATAACAGAAGTAGAGTCTACTAGGAGAGGGATCTTCTTAAAACTGAGACCAAAGTCACTCAAAGTGGACTTCATCCAAAGTAGCTGGGAGCAGCAACTAACAGCAGCAATGTATTCAACTTATGTAGTGGAAGTGGCTACGCTAGATTGCTTGCGTGAGGACCAGGAGACAAGAGAAGAACCGAGAAACTGGTAGGTGCCAGAAGTAGACTTGCGCTCCAGCCGACAACCCGCAAAGTTAGCATCAGAATACCCTCTGAGAGAGAGCATCGAAGCTGAAGAGAACCAAAGACCAAGCTCAGGAGTGTATTTCAGGTACCTGAAGATGCGCTTCACCGCTTGACTATGTGATGTCCTCGGTGAGGCCTGAAAGCATGCACAGAGGCAGACCACGAACTGAATGTCCGGCCTGGTCGCCGTTAGGTACAGAAGTGAGCCGATCATCCCTCGGTACTCTCTTTGGTCCACCACCTCCCCTTCTTCGTCTGCATCAAGTGCCGTCTGTGTTGACATGGGAGTCGCCACGGGCTTGAGATCTCCCTTTTCAAACTTTCTCAGAATGTCCTTCGTGTACTTGGCTTGATGGACGAAGGTTCCTTCTGGGCCTTGCTTGATCTGTAGCCCGAGGAAGAACTGAAGCTCACCCATGAGACTCATCTCGAACTCACTGCTCATCTGTTCACAAACTTAGACACCAAAGCGTGAGATGAACCACCAAAGATAATGTCATCAACATATATCTGAACTAGAAGGGTGTCACCGCCACGACTCAACAGAAACAAGGTCTTGTCTACTGAACTCATCACAAACCTAGACTTGAGCAGGAAAGCTTTCAACCTAGCATACCAAGCTCTTGGAGCTTGCTTCAGACCATAAAGGGCTTTTCTCAACTTATACACCCGGTCTGGAAACTTGGCACTCTCAAAGCCAGGAGGTTGTCTCACATATACCTCCTCCTCTATGTAACCGTTTAGGAAGGCTGACTTGACATCCATTGCTGCAGTTTGAAGCCTTTAGAGGCAGCAAAGGCAAGCAGAATCCTAATGGCTTCTAAACGAGCTACAGGAGCAAAGGTCTCCTCATAATCTATCCCCTCCTTCTGACAGAAACCCTGGGCAACCAATCTTTCTTTGTTCCTCACAACCATCTCATCCTCACCCTGTTTGTTCTTGAAGGCCCACTTGGTTCCTATAGGGTGGCAGTTTGGTGGAGGTTCAACTAAATCCGAGATCTGGTTTCTCTCAAAGTTCTTCAACTCCTCATGCATGGCGTTCACCCAACTAGGATCAGATAATGCATGTGACACATCCCGGGGTTCGAAAGAAGCAACAAATGCGGAGTGGCAGAAAAAGGCTAGAGAGTTAACCGAAGAACATGTGACGCGCTGGTGTAGATCTCCAATCATCCTGTCTGGAGGGTGATCCCGCTAGACCTACCGAAATGGAACAATCTCTGAGGTCACCTCCCTTGTGTCCTCATCGGGGCCAGCCTCTGCTCGAGCTTGCAGTCGGGGGAGTGAGGAGGAAGCCGTAGGCAAGGGTCCTCCTTCATCTTTAGAGCTCGTAGTAGAGGGGGCAGGAGCTGCAGCCGGTGCAGTGGCCCTTGCATCACCAGCATCTACTTCGCCTTCCTCATCTTCAAAGATGGGAGCACCTTCTTCATCATCACCTGAAAGCTCAAATGTAGGGGTTGTGCAAGGCATAGATTAATCAAAGGAAACTTCACAGGTCTCAACCACTTGTTTGGTATCGAGGATCCAAACTCTATATGCCCTAGAGCTAGAGGCGTACCTAAGGAAAATGCCATCCAAGCAGCGAGATTCAAATTTGTCCAAATGCCCCCCCTTTTTGAGCACAAAGCATCTACAGCCAAATGCACGCAGGTGCTTGACGCTGGGCTGCCTACCAAACCGTAGCTCGTACGAAGTCTTCCTTAAGAAAGCTCGTAGGAAGATGCGGTTGGCAATGTAACATGCCGTATTCATAGCCTCAGCCCAAAAGCGTCGCGGAGTCCTATGCTCATCAAGCATCATCCACGCCATCTCAACAAGTGTGCCGTTCTTTCGTTCCACGACACCGTTCTGAGGTGGGGTATAAGGAGACGAGAATTGGTGATCAAGACCTAGGTCACGACAGAAAGTTTCGAAACAAGAGTTACAAAATTCTCCGACATTGTCGCTGCGGATAGCCCTCATGGCCTTATGACTCTCATTCCTTAACCTCAAGACCAGATCCCGAACAAAACCGAAAGCCTCATCTTTGAATTCCATGAAGAACACCCACGAAAAGTGAGAAAAATCGTCCACAACTACAAGCACGTACCACTTCCCACTGACCGACTGTACCCGAGCAGGACCAACTATGTCCATATGCAGCAGCTCACCTGGGTAAGAGGTCATCACCTGATTGACAGGTGCATGAGAAGTGGCAACCATCTTGCCATGACGACAGGGGTGACATACTAAGTCATTTTCTGCTTTCAAATTAGGCAATCCTCGGATCAGACCCATCGAGCTCAACCTGGCTAGCAGATCAAAACTCAAATGGCCTAGCCTCCTATGCCACTTCCAAATATCAGCAGAAGGACCAGCAACCAAACACCGAGGAGGGCCAGAAACAGATGCAAGGTCAACCTTAAAAACCTACCCATAGGGCAAAATCCGACAAACATGGTTTTCCTTAGCATCAAGCACACAAGAAGAACCCTCCGTAAAACGAACCTCAAACCCTTCCTTGAGAAGTTGTGAAATAGAAACCAAATTGAACCCCAAATTCCTCACCAAAGCAACTTCTCTTAGGGAAAGCTTGCCAGAAAGCGCAACAGAACCAACACCCAACACTTTACCTTGACCATTATCCCCGAATGTGATGTATTCTTTGGTGCTCACGGGGTTGAGGCTGGAGAACCATTTGCGGTGCCTTGTCATGTGCCTAGAGCAGCTAGAGTCCATGATCCATATGTCCTCCAGGCCTCGATCCTGCAAAATCAAGGAAAGCGAGAGTGAGCAAATGGTCCGGCACTGGGGTTAGTGAAACTGCTGAACCAGTGCCGAGCCATCTGCTCAAAAGTGGGGTAAACACAGTCAAAGTAAGCATCACATCTATCTGGGTACCCATGACCTCCAAAGCATGAGCTCTCAAACCCTCTCCCTCCAAAGCCTCGGTCATGAGGTCCATAGCCGTGCTAAAAACGACTAGGAGCTCGGCCGGCAACGCGTCTCTCACCACCCACAAAGCGGTCTCTCATCTCACCGCGGTGGAGAGGAACCTGCCTACCACCCTGGTAGAACTGATCCTTGTTCCCCCAAGCTCTCTCCTGCCTCTCAACTCGCTTCCTCTTGAAGCAGAACTCTCCAAGTGGCCATTCCGTTCGCAAAAGTCACAGTGGTAGACATGCCTCTTGGGAGTGGGGTTAGGCTGGGCCCTGGGCTTAGGTGGAGTAGCCTTGGGTGGAATAGGCTGCTGAACTCTCTCTTTGCTCACTGGAGGCTTAAGGATCTCAGTCACTACTCTGTCCAGCCTAGCCTGTGAGGGCTTGGGTGTCCAGAACTGCTTCTTTGGGGCAGCCTTGGGAGGCTCGTGGTAAACCCCATCAACAGTAGGGTTAGGCTGAGGAGGGGCAGTCTTAAGCTTAATTGGGGAACTCTTCTTCTCACCCAAAGTACTGCACTCTCCTAACCCAAGTCCACTCATATCACCCTCAGCTCTCTTGGTGCTCTCTAAAATCATCCTTAGTTGGGGCTCTCTAGCATACATCCAACTGAGCATCTCTCTCAAACGGTTGTTCTCATCAACCAAAATATGTTTCTCCTCTCTCAGATTCTCCAGAACTAAAGTCTAGGCAGCACAAATGGGGCAGTCTAGAGAGGGAATAGAGGGAGCATACTTCTCTAACTTCTTAATGATGGCATCCTTATCCACCAACATCAACCTCAGAGTGAGACAGTTCTCACAAGTGTCAGGGGGTGCTGAAAGCACCTCAAGGTCAGGTCTCAACTGCACAAGCTCACTCTCCAAGGTAGGACAGACCATGCACGCACCCAAAAGCGTGGGTCTAGCCCTAAGCTCCTTCAACTCCTTGAGCTGTCCCTCACACCTTACTTTTAGCTCAGCTGTGTCAACAGCTAGGTGGGGGCACATCTCACACTCAGGCTCATCACTCAAAATAGGCTCATCCAGTTTAGACTGGAGCTTCCCTAACTCTACCTTCAGCATATCCATCTCCTCTACCTGATGAGCATACTTGCTCTTTTGCTCATAGAGATCTCTCATCAAAGTCTCACAGGTAGGACACTCAAGCTCACTAGGCTGGGCTGGCACACTCTTCAGCCTCTCTATCTCAGCTAAAGCATCAGCCAACTTGGCTTTCTGTTTCTGCAGCTTCTTGGCTGCCTTCTCCAACAGCTTATCTTGGGCTCTCAACTCACGACTATTTGCCTCCAACATCTCAAGATTTTCAGCTTGCTCAGGAGTTACCTCTTCATCAGAGGAGTCATTATCGTTGCCCTTGTCATCCTTGTCCTCAAGCGCCATAGAGCAAAAGGATCTCCGGTGCATCTTGTGCTTGCGCTTGGACTTGGTGGAGACGAAGCAGAGTCCAGCTAGACCACCTTGGTCCCTCCTCTTGTCCCGCTTGGTGACGATCTCCTCATCGCTTGAGTTTGATGAAGATGAGGAGGAGGACGACGATCCGCAGCACATACCACCAAGCTCGACGAAGAAGGCCTTGTCTCGCTTCCGGTTGTCCTTTTGGTAGCTCTTGAAAGCCTTCTTGAAGTTCCTGATCTTGCCAGAGCAGTGCTTGGCGTGGTCATGCTTGCTGTAGTCGTGCTTGCCGGAGTGGTACTTGTTGGAGTCGCGGGAGTGGCTCTTGCCCTTCTTGTAGTAGTCGTTCTGGTTGTTCGGGCATTCGGCGATGAAGTGGCCGACCTCTCCACACTCGAAGCACTTGGGCCTCTCGCCCCTCTTCTTGCTCATCCGGTTGTCATAGGCGCACTGAAAGCAGCTAGACACTAGGCAAAGCTCATCATCCCCAAGTGATGCTAATTGCTCCTCTGTAACAGACATAAAAGCAAAAAATGAAAAGTTGTGAAGCTGGGGTTAGTAGCGTCCTCACTGGAGGGAGAAGCCAAGGCCAGGCTCTTGGAGACGGTACAAGCGAGAGAATCTCTCAACTTGTAATCCACCTCTGTGGCCTTGAGCTTGCTGTAAAGAGCCTCCACTCCAATCGTGTCATAGGCCTCAGACTCGATAATCGAGTTAACCTTGACCTCCCATATCTTCCTGTCCAATGCATACATCAATTTGACAGACTGCTGATGGTCGATGTACGGGATCCTCTCAGGGCTGGAGTTAACGCGCAACTTGTTGATAATCGATTGAAAACGACCAAACAAGTCATCGATGGACTCACCAGGCTTCTGAACGAAATTCTCATATTCGCGCCTGTAAGTCTCAATGAGACGCCCCTTGATAGTAGCAGTGCCCTCATGGTGCGCACTCAGCAGGGACCAGATCTGACGGGCAGTCTCAAGGAGGCTCACTCTCTCATAATCAACTGGACCAAGTCTTGAAAAGAGAAAGTTAACAGCTTTGGCATTCGCCTCATGCTGAGCCACAATCGCTGGGGTAGTGCGCTGAGCAACTGGAAGCACCACAAAGTTCGCACTCTGAGTAGCATCCCATATGTCCTGGCCCTAGCTAAGCAAGAATGCTCTCATCCTACCCTTCCAGTAGGAGTAGCCGTCGGAGCCAAGGACCGAAATCTTCCCGAAGTGAGTCATAGTCACTACTGGTTTCTCACCGATAAAGGTATGAAGAAACCTAACCGGCTCTGATACCAATTGTAGGACCGAGACATGCAACTAGATGGGAGGTGAATAGGAGCACTTAAAACTCAAAACTCACAACCCCCAAACCCGGTGCTGGAGAAAAGAACAAGACACCGTCCACTGCACAGATACGTGTCTAGTAGCGCAAGGTGCCGTCCACTGAAAGGATACAGACCAAGCAAGTGGAAGCACTCAACTCAACGATCACACAGACCGCAAGCCAAGCGGAGCAACAACTCAGGCCAAAGTGTCTCGCCAGCCACTCAACGCACCTAGATGCATCTCACTGATACACAGCAAGCAAATGAGTATAGGCATACAACGAGAACCACCAAAGCGAGGTTGAGGCAAAAACACGGAAGCAAATGAACACAAACAAACCAAAATGAGCACGCCTAGTGATCACCAAGATCTCTTAGCAAATGAGGTGCTAAAGATCTTAGGAATGACCCTAGGCACCCCCAAAACCACCCGAAACAAGCCACAACCCTTACGAACAACTTAAACCAAATCCCGGAGCAAAAACACTGCCGCTACCGGACTGTCCGACATACCCTACCGGACAGTCCGATAGGGAATTTTCAGACAGATAGGGCTGCAAAGAAAATTGCCAAAACCTAACCAAACGGGCTCCAAAAATAATGAAATTTTAACCACAGGCTAAGAAAAACATGAGGAACAACATATTAAAAATTCAGCCCATTTGGGGACTGTTAGGTCCACTGGACTGTCCGGTGTGCCCAGAAATCAGCCTCGGACTTTGAGTTTGCAAACCTCAAACTTGACCAAATCTTCTCGGATCTTCACGAAATTTTGCAGAGGTTATCCTAGCACTATTCTAAATCTATTCCCAAAAGATCTACTCAAAAAGATCAAGGAATTAGCAGGAATTTCAGGTCTTTTGAAGAGGGGAAAATTTGGGCAAGAAAGTGGAAAACTCAAGATCGACTTGCTCATGGAAATCCAGCAGGATAGAGATGTTCTAAGACATATTCTCCACGTCCTTGCAAGTCCAAAACATCAGCAAGAGAAGGGATTCCAAGCTTGGCCAAAACAAACACCCAAAAGCCAAGGATTGAACCCAAAAACCAAAGAGAAAGGGGGAGGAGAAGAACACAAGGTTGCTGCACGAATTTGCTTTGATTAAGTGCCCAAGATGGGTCTAAAGATTCAGCATACAAGCAGAAATTCGTCCCAAGCAACCGCCCTCACCTTCCCTCATGATTAGGAGGCTAAATCCTACTCTAACCTCCCTAGCAATGGAGCTCAAGGCTTAAGGACGAAAATCACCAAGGAAAACCTAAACCTAGGAGCCAAGAGTCACTCTAATGACCTACCTTGGACCTATTTATACCCGAGCGTTGTTTAGACAGTTTTGCACTTACATCCCTACAACTAGACAAACCCTAAGGACTCAAAGGAAAGATTACAGGATATTTTGGGACGGACGACCACGATGAAGTCTTGATCTTCGTAAGTTTCATGCAATCCTCAGATGTTCTCCACGTGGCCAGTAGTCCAATCCGCGATCCGCCCCCGGTTTTGAAGTCAGAAACTGGGAAACTTTAGGAAGTCTCCGCCTGGGCCGGATTTGGCCCATCTTCTCTATCTTGGCGAGTCAAGGCCCAACTCACCAAGCCTTGGGTAGCTTGGTTGACGGTTTTGAGCTGAAGCCGCCAAAGCCTCCCTCACATGTCTTCGCACCATGCACTCGGATTGGAGCACCGCGGTGGCGCTCGGCATCCCCTGTCCATCGGGGCAGCATCGCAGTCCTTCGGAGGACTTACTCCTGCCGTCGCCATGCCGCTCCTCCGTGTACCAAACTCCCATGGCCGACAGACGCCGAGCATGCCTCCAGTCCTTCTGAGGACTTTCTTCTCCATCTACCTCTAGTCCATCGGAGGGCCTCCTGTCCATCGGAGGTCTTGTGCCCAAGTCCATCTGGATCTTTGTCTTCTGTTGACAATCACTCATTACTCCAGAGGCAATGGAGCCGGTCCATTGGCTCTCATCCTAGACCAATGCCAGTGGTAGCACTTGTCTAAGGGAGAAGGACCAGCCATAGGCTTAGCATCAGATTTAGACTTTTGGATCCTATCCTCAGCCTTGCCCTTGCCCTTGCCCTTGCCCTTGTGCATCCTCTTCTTGCTATCCTTCTGAACCATCATCACATTAGTTGAGATTTTCTTGATGCTATTCTCGATAGTTTTAAGCATCCCATGCAACTTGGTTAGCATCTTATCTAAGCTGTTCATATGAAAATTCATAATGAATGGCTCGAAACTAGGAGGTAGAGATTGGAGGATTATATCTGTCGCAAGCTCTAGATCCAGCTCAAAACCAACTCTATTGAGAGCCTCGATGTGACCAATCATCTTGATCACATGAGGGCTAACTGGACTTCCTTCAGCTAGCTTACAACCAAACAAGGCCTTTGAGGTGTGATACCTCTTCCTTGCCTGGTTCTCAAACATTCCACAGAGCCCTTCAATCATACTGTAGGCATCCGAGTCCTCATATTGCTTCTGAAGCTCATGGGACATAGTGGCAAGCATGAAACAACCAACATCAAGCGAGTCATTGCAGTGCTTCTCATAAGCCTTGCGCTTAGCTGCAGTGGCACCAGCCTCAAGGTCCTCAGGATATGGCTGCTCGAGGACATGTCCCTTTTTCTCTTGCTTGAGAACAATTCTCAAGTTTTGATACCATTTAGTAAAGTTGGTTCCAGACAATTTCTGTTTACCAAGAATAGATCGCAAATTAAAGCCAAAACTCAGAGCGGGATTAGCGGCTATGTTTTATGTAGAACTGTCATAAATAATTTAACAAAAGATACTCCCACTGTATGTTTGCAAACGTATTCCCTTTCGCGACACATAGTGGACGAGATCCACATTTATCTAAGCTTCTAGTGAGCTTTGTCATCACTGCTAGAAACTTAGAAAAACTGATAGATAGCCATTGTCAATCACATCCTATGTGATTCTCATTTGTTGGATGACATCACATGTCAAGACATCCAATGCTATGCCCAAGTTCCAAATCCGATTTGATAGCCTCGTCAATCAAACCAATCCCGTATGCGTGGATGTCCAACATCCACCCTATTTCATTAGGGTAGCTGAAGGCACTCTGCTTTGGTAGACCCACCAAACAACGATCGAAATCCTTATAAGTGTAGCGATTGCAAGGGCATCAAGAATTCTTGAATTTTTCTAAAGGAATATGTTCTAACACATCTAATGCAAGATAGAATAGACTATGATAACAAAAATTATGGACCACAAATCGAATCAATGAAAACTCATCGGGTTGACCCAATCAAGTTGAGTGCAAGTTTTATCCATGTACATCGCATCGGCTTATCCAATGAACCAGTGGCAGATAGCCTATAACAGATCTAATCTGTTACCATCCATCCATCCAATGGATCAATGCATAGAGCCTATAATAGATCCAATCTGTTATCATGGAACCGTAATAGATCCAATCTACTACGGTAATAGATCCAATCTATTACATCGATCTAGATCATAAAGCTACGTACGATTGGCTATGATACCACTTTAGGGTTATGGGGTAGGCTACCATAGCATGAAAATGTTTTTCTACTGCCTCGTAAAACACAAGAACACATACAAGCAAAAGATCGATCGTTATCATTAGACGAGCAGTGCAGCGGAAGATGTGTTGAAGTAGCTGAGTGCTTGACGTCGCGTGCCGAGTGGTTGTCGGCGAGAAGAGCCGATGCCGATATGATCTATCCAGCCGATGTCGATCAAGAACCACTCTGCCGCCCTCGAGACCGGTCGGTTGATGAGCGTAGCAATCGTATCAGTGCCTCTACGGTATCCACACGTGCGGCAAGGCGATGCCGAGTTCTGGCTTGCTAGCACCTCAAACTTAGCAAAGGATCTTGAGAGATTGGAGATTGGAGTAGTGCACAGGTAGGGCTTCGCAGAAACCTTTTCTGCAATGGTTCTCCAAAAGCCAATGCACGAAGCCGTGCCTCCTCATGCATATATATATACACACACACACACTAGACCATCTGTGGTGGTATATACCTGAGGTATGCGAGTATACTTGAGATATGTGGACATACCTCATTTTATGTACTAATATAAATGTATTATCATAATAGATTAAAATCAAGGGTTGTTTTGTAATTTTTTTCATATAGTGACATTTGAGGTATCTTAAAATAAATGAGTATGCGAACATTCCCTTATTGGTTTATTGAAAGTGAGTGTAGCTACATGCGCATGTAGATAAAACTCTTTATATATATATATATATATATATATATATTTCAAATACTTATTTTAAGATACCTCAAATGTATATATATATATATATATTTCACTAATAATAGGTTTTTACCATAAACCATAAAAGCCCATTAGGATTCTAAATGCTTGCAGATCAAGAATCCGAGTTTTGATAGAGATCCAACTGTGCATACCATATGCGAGCTTCCGAATCAAATCTGATGGGTCGAGTCCTAATCATATCGGACTTAGCATCAGCTCATGCCAGAGCTCATACGACTCAGAGTCGGGCACATCTCCATAAAAAAGGTCAAATAATACGCCAAAGTAAGCTTGCCAGAGAACTATACCAGGCAATCCTCATCTCGGAGTTGCATTTGGTACCGATGCATCCCAATCTCATATTTACAGTGGTTCGGTTGATTGCTCTAGAACCACGAATGAACTGTTATACTTTGCAGAATCTTTGCCGAGAGGTAGTTCCTAAAGTACGGCTGTGAGTCCAATTATGGGAGATGATTTTAACCTGTGGCATAGCTAGCACCTTATTTTAGCTCAAGACAACCGAGAAATTTTGCGTACTTGGACGGACAAAATTCTGCATATTATCATGGGCATTTTTCTCTCTCTTTCCTCCCCATCGTATATTCACTATGCTCAACCTGCATTGTTTATTCTTGATAAACGTTCAGGTCAGCGTTAAGCCGTCCATCTTTCTTCGTAATTCAACAAATATGTTTTTGATACAAAACACGTTGCTAACAGGCATCGAGGTAGTGACCATCATCCGCGATCCTCAATGACCCATTGCTGCAGAGGCACACACCTGGACGTGGTCGGTTACAGCAGCAGGATGTGCCCGTGGTAGATTTTGGGTCACTCTTATCAGAGTAAAGTGTGAACACTGATGAACCCATCCAGAGTCTTATTCTCTTACGGAAAGCATGCCACACGTGCAGATCGACTGCGCATGAGTGCATGGTGATCGAACTCGGCGCCCAGGGGATTTGAAGACTGACGTTAAGCTCTGAGGCTCAAATGGACATTCAGCAACGTGGGAATTGCTTCGTTACTGGTTTCCTCGCGGCTGGGGGGACATGGGCAGATGTGGGCCGAAATACTAACACGGTGCATGCAGACGTGCATTCCATACTGATGCATCCCATTCCTAAATTACTATCTGTGGTACACTGAATTTCCACTATTTTTTTTAGATAATGACACTGAATTTCCATTCTCGGCATGGTGGGGGACTAAATCGTTTTGCCACCGTAGTTAGGTTGACCGCTCTAGCATCGCGAATTGGAGTATGAACGGCAGCTCATTATATATGCAGCCTCTCCAAGCAGGATTGGCTTGAATGTAATTAATTGCCCATCTACCAACATTTAGGTATGTGTGCGAGCGAGAACGACATTAGTCGTCTGAATAGAAAATCGCTCTACCAGTTTCGCTTCAGAACTGGAACCGGCACAAACATTTTACCTCACTATTTCAAAACGAACCACTTATATACCGTTACAAATTTTATTATTACTAATTGGAGGCTGCTTTCGAAAGCTCCACGTTAATTCCCACGAAAATCTCTAGAAAAATAAAAAAATCCTAGAAATTCTAAAAAAACAAAATATCCGGCCATCCATTTATAATGTGTAATCATCGTAACCATTGGATACTAATCTATACAACCCTACATGAGCCAGCCGCCGTGCCCTACCTCACGTAAGTACCAATCTCTTCCTGGTGTGGCTACCCTAGGCTCTTTCTTCCTCATCTGCTACTCCCCGATTGTTCCCGTGGACGAGATGGAGCGGCCGGTGGGGCACGACAGCCTGGAGAGCCTGCTGCGCATGCCGGGCGTCACGTCCGTCGCAGGGTTCAATTTTCCGTCGGAAATCCGGCGAAATTCCGGTAAAAATTTCGTTTCCGCTAGTTGCCGGGAAGTGGAATTTCGGTATTTTTCGTTTTGAATTTTAAAAATTCAAAAAAATTTGTAGAAAATTGGGAAAAAAATATAATAAAAAACTAGGTGTTTTTCTGAGCAAATAGGACTAGAACACACTCAAATCTAAGATCATTTGCTAGGTTAAATTGCATTTTGGTTGAAAGACAAGGTTATTTGTAGTCTAATGAGTTAGGATTTATAGCTTTTTAGTGTATGTACTATCAATAGGTTGAAAGAATATACCTTTGGAATGAGAGGTCTTCTTTCTTTCTCCTTGCACTTTCATCCTATCTTTATTACTTATTAAGTACTACGTGACATACATAGACATTGTTTATTAAACTAAACTTGGGCTTTCATATGAACTATACAATTTATGTACTATAAACTTGTATTATGGTCCATGGATTGTAAGTTTGTAACTATGCATTTATGTTATTGTGACAAATTTAGTTTTCATGCATTTTATTTGTGATTTCATGTGACAATACGCATTTGTTATGAATAATTTGTGTGTAATATATTTAATATGCATTGTACATTGCAATATACAAAAGATACAAATAATATTCTATCAAATCATTTAATTCTTCATATGTTTGGAGCATTTTCTAGTAAAAAAAATGCCATTTTCCACCGGAAAGTCCGGAATTCCGTCGGAAAGTAGCGGAATTCCGCCCGGAATTTCCGAAATTCCGTTTTTCAAATTTGAATTCACCTTCCGTTCGGAAAACGCGGTTTTCAGCGGAATTTCGTCCGAAATTCCGTTACCGGTGATCGCCGGGATTTTGGTTCAAACCGAAACGGTAAACCCTGGTCCGTCGAGGGCCAGGCGCGCTCCAGGAAGGCCATTGCCTATGACCTCCGGTCCAAGTTCCGCGAGCTGCGTGACTACATCTCCGCCCACCGCCACACAATGTACGACCGCGCGCTAGACACCTGGATGCTCTCCGCACTGCCGGACTGCGACGCGTGCAGGCACAAAGGCCGCCATGTGGCGGGAGATGGCAGCCGACGAGTGCCAGATCAACTGGATGTTCCTGCTCCTGGGCCAGATGCTCGGCTGCTGCACGCTGGACCAGCTCAAGTTCTTCTGCATGAACACCGGCAGGCACCGTACCGGCACCAAGAACAGGGTGCTCTACTATGCATACGTTGAGCTGGTAAAATTTTTTCCTTCACGTCATGCATGGTCACATTCTCTCTGCCGCG
Source organism: Paspalum vaginatum (assembly GCA_030272315.1). Lineage (NCBI taxonomy): Eukaryota > Viridiplantae > Streptophyta > Magnoliopsida > Poales > Poaceae > Paspalum > Paspalum vaginatum. Next base: position 38,565,951 of record CM059013.1, read on the forward strand.
CATGTCATTTTTCATCTATTGGCCAACGGCAGGTTGTATTCTCCTACTCGGGTCGTGGGGCATGGAATCAAGGGAGGCGGCCGGAGCTATTTGCTGCCTGCATGCGCCCGTGCATGTAGGGTGCCACCGGATCGAGGCACAAGGCACGTACTGCGTCAAGTTACAAGCAGCGGGTTAGCGATCTAGGCAAGTACTAATGCTACCACCAGACCACCAAGGTCCAGGCTGACCAGGTCGATCCGCAGGCATCACGTCATCTACTATATGCCCCAGATTTTTACCCTACGTGGAGTGGGGCAGCTGTTGCGACCTGATGACATGCATGGGGTGCCTACGGTCGTGCGACACGTAGCCTGACAACTCCGTCACGCATCGTACAGATTCTAGGACCGTGGCCACAACGAGCACGGCGAAATACAGGTGCATCACCCGTCAGGTGGGAAAGAGGTCGTACACGAAGACGAAAGCCGTAAGCACACCTCAATTTAGCTGCCCAATTAACAAAGGTAAACATCCTAACTAATCACTAGCTAAAAGTATATATGCATCGTACTTCAAAAGAAATTAGTGTATGTACGTAGCCGAACATAAAAATGTGGATCTAGAAAGAATATATTTACAAATATGAAATGATAAACTGTCCCTTTGCCAATGTTCTCGGTCATATCAAAATTATTGTAGAAACATACTACCATCGTTTTGGTAAATTCTAATGACTGTTCACAGTACTAGCCATTAATTGGATCTGATCTATATCTAAAAACGGTACCCACATCCGTCATTATGAAAAAAATTAAAATAAACTTTAAATCTGTATCTTAATTAACAACACTTTGGCATCTTGAAAAGTTAATTTAATATACACCAGGTCTTCATTTCAATTAGCCGTCTATGCCACCATAAAACAAGTTCTACGGACACGCACATAAATTATAATCTTAAAATAACATTGGCTGAAATACATATGCCTCTCTTCTACATGTTCAAGAAAAAACTCACCTATACTGTTATAAAAATAATCTAGATATAGTACACACTATATCTCTAAGCCTAAACTATTCAATTATGTTATTATGAAAAAAATAATCAATTGGAGCCTCTATGTTAATTCCCACGAGGCACTAGAAAAATATAAGCTCTAGAAATTAATACGACAATAAATTACCTACCTCTGTAGTATGGTAGATAATAATAAAAATTTAAATTTAATCTAAGTTATGATAGATATTATAAAATAATAACTTAAATTTATATCTAAATTACCTGTCTTTGACTTTTGCTAAAGGTAAACTATACCTAAAAGAAGCCATAAATTTGCATATAAATTAACCAATATACCATCATAAATGATAAATTAAATTAATTTTCAGATTTCCATACAAATTACCCGCAATACAATTACAAAAGATGAATTAAAATAATCACCTCTAATATCACTAAGGATTAAATCTATATCTCGCACGGGTTGATAGACTAGTGTTCTAAATTCCCAATTGGATGCTATAACCTTGGTATGACTCGTTTAGTTTGGTCTAGCATCGTATTTGTTATTCTTCCTAAACCACAATAATATTTGTGCTTTCGGCTGCCTAAATCCAGTAAGAAACATTAGTATTCGTTAGAGATCAACAAGCAATAAACGAAGGAAGACGATCAAAATTAATTACAAAGACACAAGGATTTAACATGAAAAACCCTTGTACGTGAAGGAAAAACCATGGGCACCTGCCAGCCTCAACTATATAGCCCTTCATTGGTCTAGATCTGATGATTAAATTGAATGAGAAACCTAATAGAAGGATAGAAGAAACTTAAATTGTGGGCCGAAACTAAAACGGCCAGGAACTTAAATTTTATGACCATAAAATAATTATAAAACGTTATGTAGAGACATTTACATTAGCATCTAAATAGACCAGTTAGTTTTTGGTTTGGTTCTTTTGTCAGGTTCTATTCATGTTTGACTTCACATGCCTGCAGCCGTCTCGCCGCTCGCCGCCCCTCACCGGCTGCCGGCAACCTCCTCCTCCGCCCTCTTTCCCCCGCACTGGTTCTCGCTGTCGACAACCCGCCGGCCGCCTCCTCCGCGCCCTCGCTCTCCCGGGCGCCACTAGCCAGCTGCCGGCCGCCTCCTCTGGCACATTCTCTTACCCGCGCCACTCCTTACCATCCACCCGCCGGCCACCTCCTCCGGCGCCTCCTCTCACCACAGTCGGTGACGAACGAACAGGCCGACCTAGATCAGTGGTGGCAGCCACCTGCGCTTGTGTACGGCCAGTCCCTGAAGCTAGAGAGGATGAAGCGAGTGGTGGTGGAGGGCGAGGATCGGAGCCCTAGCGGACGGCAGAGGCAGTTCGCCCCTACAGAAGCGCCACAACGACTCCTACGCTTGCGTCCTCGGCTGACGGAAATTAACCGATTGCCGACATATTTTATGAACTAATTGGGTATACCGATCTCTTTCTTAACCCAAGTTTCCAATATATGCCGTATCATGTCATGACATTTAGCAGAAAGTATATGTCATGCACGTGTAGTGACTAGGAAATGGTAAGACATACGTGACATTATAATTGAAGATAACTATTGTTTCCGGCTTTTCACATACTACAAGCATTGCATACTAGGTGCAACACAACAACAGTGTAGTTTATGAAGCCCCTTCTGCTGCTGAACGCTCGCCTCCTACTCCTAGGTTTAGATCCAGCCCCCTTACCCTCCTCAGAATTATTTGCACCAGCGGCTAGGCAAATCTACTTAAAATAAATCTTTAGACAGCCAAAATACATTTCTAGACACCACATAGTACCAAAGGCCCATCCATGTTGGTGCATCAACCAACAGGCACGCTAATCGGGTGAGGGGCGGAAGGCGCATATTTATCGCTAGAGTGACGACTTGTCGTTCTGAGTGAGCTCAACTAATTTGTTGGACATGTTTCTTTGGTCTATACTATTTTGACTGCCCATTAAAAATGTTCCACGCCAACATCTTACGTGATCTGGACAAGATGATTTGATCTATTCATATAATATTCTTTTGAGAATACTCTTATTATAATTTATTCTACATGAATAATATATTGTTTGACATGTAAAATAATTTGTTCGCATGTAATGAATTGTTCTGCGTGCAAAATTACTTATTGTTCATGGTTAATTGATTATTCTAGATACATAACGAATTGTTCTACATGTAAAATAAATTGTTCTATGTTGTCAATGAATTATTTTACATGTACAAATTTCTCTATATTGTAATATTTTTTACATGTATAATGAATTATTCCCTGACCATATTAAATTATCCTATGTGCAAACTAAATTACTAAATGTGAAAAGTAAATGGTTCTAGGTTCATTATAAATTATACTGAAATTTTCTACATAGAAAAAAAAAATATTATGAGCTATATATGGAAATTCAAAGAGGACTAATGCACCACTGATGTTGTTAAATTAGAAGGGAGAAAATAAAAAGAAGAGAAGATATCAAAAGGATAATACTTTATCATTGCATTACAGAGTCCATAGCAATATCACACCTTCTTAGTGTAGCCTCCTCTGGAAGTTTTTGTTTGCCGTTTTTCATTGAGTTAGGGATAGCATCCTAGACATGAATAGCATGGTATATTGTTCCAAACACATCAGAAATTTTCTAGCATCATGAGTACTAAGTTGATGGCATCAAACAATGGATGCACACTGACGAACAAAGATATATACACCTTGAACTAATTATATAGCTCGCAAAACAGATATTTATACACATTTAGAAAACAGAACAGTGTATACGAACTCAGAAACAAACATCTGTATATCACGAAACAGAGTATAGCTTCAACGTCAATGAAGAAAAACGCTTCGGAAGTGTGGGCTGATTGGAACGTGGGCCAAAATCAGACCACCCACGCGCACGACGATCCTTCGCTGCAGCTACTAATAGTTTCTGGTTCTGTCTTTCGTATGCTCAGATTGTTGGCATGTACCGAGGCTTAAATTTTCAAATGTCATGCAACTTGACGTAGATTTGTTATTAGTACTGTTCTAGACTCATAATTATTGTTTTACATTTGTAATAAATTGTTTCAACACTCATAATATATTATTCTACATGTATAATAAATTGTTTTACATGAATATTGAATTATTCTACACGCATAACAATTTATTCTGATTTCATAACTAAGTGCAACTCTCTAATTTTGAACATTAATTACCCATGATTGCGATTATAATAACTAACTATATAGCCATTAACTTAGTATGTAAACTGCACACGCCTTTGCCAATATCTCACAACTTTGTTCACGTGGCGATGCGTTTGGTACACTGCCGTCACTGAGACCACATCAATGACGTGTTTTATTTATGTGTCGCCGAATTAGCTGTCTCTATCAGTTAATGACGTGGACAACACTACAACAAAGTTCAAATAATACACTAAAGGCAGCTTGCCAGAGAACTACTAGCAATCTTCATCTCTGAGTCGCATTTTGGTATTGATGCATCCCAATCTCATCATATTTGCAGTGGTTCCGTTGATTGCTCCAGCATCACGAACGTACTGTTACACTTTGCAGAATCTTTGCCAGTGCAGTCCTCAAAGTATCATCATCTCTCCCGCTGTGTTTAAATGGACGGTAGTTGTAATTTACTGCCCCTCTGCCAAAGATTAATTAGGAGAGGAAGACATTGGTCACAATGAAAAATCTCTTGAGTTGTAATAGAGAACTTGTCTTCTCTCAGTTTCAAACCGAACATGAGAAGCGGAACAACTGAAACAAACTGACGACTATCTCCTCTCTATTTCAAATTGAACCAACTAGAGAGTAGAGATCCCTTAAATTTATTGAAATAAACTAGGTTATATAAATCGAGTATGACTTGTTTTTTTCGGTTCGATTTAGCATCTAGCTGTTATATGTGTGAAACAAATTTATTCCTGAAATGGTAAACAACATAGCTGTTTAGCCAAAAAATCAGATCCAGAAAATAATCCAAATACATTGTTTGAAAATTAGTTTTTACTTTTTAAGGGATTAACGTTCAGCGTACTATGCGGTAAGAATGTGAAATGCTATGTTCCTTCATAGCGCATATGCTTGAAATGAAGTCAAAATAATTAAGGTTCAAAATCCCAGGGCACATGGACGATGACTTTAACCTTTTTTTTAGATAATGGATAAACATCCAGCTTCAGACCTCTTCAAGAAGAGGCATCAGACCAACTATTCACGTCTTCAGCACACGAAAAAAAAGTGAATTATTGTCCAATCCGAAAAATAAAGGACCATCCATAGGAAGGCAAAGAACTCCAAAGCGCGTGACTCCAACTAGCTGACAAGCCTTTACTATCGCATCCTTTTTGTCTTTAGAGTGCTGCAATAGAGCCCACGTCCAGAGCCAGTGTGTTCCCCTGAAAAGAACCTGCAACAAGTTTTTCGGTTTGCGATTGTTAAACACTGCATTATTTCTCGTGAGCCAAATTGCCCAACAGAACGCAGTGGCACCTGCTAATACAACAAAAACCGCATGCCAGAGGAATTTAGCATGACAGCAGAAGCTACAAAATTTACTACCCACCCAGAGTCTCTTAAATAAGTTATCTTCAGTAAGGATGACCCCTCTTTTAAGATAATACATGAAAGCCTTTATTTTCATAGGTATTTTCGTACGCCTTTAGTGCTATTATTAATCATATGTCTATACATCGAATTTACTGTGAACAAACCACTTTTTTGCTGACCCCAAACAAAAGAATCATTCCCTTCCACTAAATTAATATTTCCTAATTTCGCAGCCAGGCTTTGCCACTCACGAAGCTTAATACCCACTAGCGATCTCCTGAAGGAGACATTATAAGGATTAGTTAATAGAACATCAGCTACTGTAGCACTTTTTCCCTGACTGTATTAAAAATGTTCGGATATTGTTCCATTAGAGCTCGGTTACCCAACCATTTGTCCTCCCAGAAACGAATTTCTTCTCCACTCCCGAGCTTAAAACTTCCTAGACTCAAAAACATGTCTTTAGTTGATAAAAGACTTTTCCAAAAATGTGAGTCCCCTGCTTTTTTAGATACTTGGCCTAAAGTTTTACCATTGAGATATTTATTCCTCAAAAGCTCTTGACATACACCTTGCTCATTGTAAATCTTGAAGAACCATTCACTAAGGAGGCACTTGTTTCCTAACCCGCCTTGTTCATTGGGTTGGCAAAGATTTGTCCACCTAATCAGTCTATATTTCTTTTTGTGCTGGTCATTTTGCCAGAAAAAACGTGACCTATAGTATTCAATCCTCTTAAGAACACCTCTTGGAATCTCAAAGAAGGACAGCATGAACATAGGTAAACTTGACAAAACTGAATTAATTAGAACAAGTCTCCCCCCTACAGATAACCATTTTCCTTTCCAACTACTCAATTTTTTTTCAAGTCTATCCTCGATTGATTTCCAATCTTTATTGTTCAATTTCCTAAAATGCATCGGAATGTCCAGATAACAGAAAGGGTGTGTCCCTAGTTTATAGCCAAAGAGATGCGAATACACTGACTCACAGTCTTTTGCTGCCCCAAAGCAGAAGATCTCACTTTTATGAAAATTTATTTTAAGACCCGATATTTGTTCAAACACACAAAGAATCAACTTCAAGTTCTTTGCTTGTTCTAAATCATGGTCCATAAAAACAACAGTGTCATCTGTATATTGCAAGATAGAGAGACCATCTTCTACTAAATTAGGTATTACCCCCCTTAATCTGTCCATCCAACTTTGCTCTTGCAAGGAAGCTTCGCCAACATATCCACAACAATATTGAACAATATTGGGGATAGCGGATCACCTTGTCTAAGCCCTTTTTTGCTTGGAAATATGAGCTTAATTCCTACATTACCTCTCGGAACAAAAAAAGTCAAGCCATTTACACCAAATAGGATCAAAACCTTTCATTTTCAGAGTTTGTTGCAGGAAATCCCAGTTTACTTTATCATATGCCTTTTCAAAATCAATCTTAAAAATTATACCATCATGTTTTTTTGTATGCATTTCATGCAAAGTTTCATGTAAAATAATGGCACCCTCATAATATTCCTACCAGGAAGGAAAGCCGTTTGTGTTGGTTTAATTATACGCTGGGCAATTTGTACAACCCTATTGGTAGCCACCTTGGTGAAAATTTTGAAACTCGCATTTAGTAAGCAAATTGGTCTGAATTTCTATATCTGACATGCAGTCACTACTCTTGGTAGCAAAATTATATGACCAAAGTTTAGGCTATGCAGCGGTAGATTGCCTTTGTGAAAATCTGCAAACATAGCTAGCAAGTCCCCTTTTATCACATTCCAAAACACCTGATAAATTCAGGTGGGAAACCATCAGGGCCTGGAGCTGTGTTATGCTTCATTTGAAAAATAGGCTGCTTTCACCTCTTCTTCGGTAAATTGTGATACCAAAATTTCATTTTCTTGGGTTGTCACTTGAGGGATGTCATCACAGAGTGTTTCATTCATGGACAAGGAATTGTCCACCGAAGGGCCAAAAAGTTTTCTACAGGTATCTTGTAATGTACTTTTTTAATTCGACATCACCAGATACCAAATCCTCCTCTTGCTCTAGCTGGAAAGTACGTGTTTTCCTATGCTTTCCATTAGCCAGTAAATGAAAAAAATTAGTGTTCGCATCACCCTCCAACAAGTTCTTGACTTTTGCTCTTTGATACCGCTTGAGTTCTTCCTCCCTAAGAAGCTCCGACAGCCTTTCATTTAGAACATGTTTAAGATTTACCTCATCTTGTTCCAGGGGGTATCTTTCCGATTTTTTATCAAGGGAATCTAACTTATCTAACAACATTTCCTTCTCCTTCCTATATGTTCCACTTAAATCCTTAGCCCATCCTCTGAGGTATTGGCAAAGCCTTCTAATCTTAGCTTGACACCTCTCAAGGGAAGTGTTATCCTCATCGACATTTGTCCAGATATCTGATACTAACTCAGAAAAGCCATCACGTAAAAACCAACCTAGTTCAAACTTGAATGCCGATTGATTATTTAACGTCGAGGCATCACCCGTATTAAAAAATAATGGAGTGTGGTCAGATATCGTAACATCCCGAAATTTAGCACCGGAAAATTTCCTCTAAATCCGTCCCTAATTCAAAATCAAATTTTCGACAGCCTTGATTGTTTGTTTGAGTGTATTAATATGAGCTCAACAAAATCCCCAAATAGTTCAAAATATTTCTCCACTAGAATCCCCTATTTAAGTCTCCCCAAAATTCCTCTCAAAATTCTTCCACAAATCCCAAATACCAAAATCAGAAAAGACAAAGAAATCCTTTCCCTCTTCTCCGGCCACCAGCCCCCACCACTCCGCTCTATATGAGGCATTGACTAGGACCCAAGTAAGAATGGATAGTTTAGCGGCAGCCCGTGCTGGCGCACAAGGGTGATGGGAAGGGGTTGTGTGTCACTGGGAGTACCGCGGGGTACTAGGAGTGACTCGGTGGCCCTAATACCTTAAGCACTTCTAGACCATGAAGTATTGGCAGAGGCTTGGTTTGGAATTCAGACACTTATTTGGCCTGTAAGCAATCGCTGAGTCCAATCTTGTGGGACTTAGTACGATCTCTGATTCAGAGTAAAATCATATTCGAATAGTTTGAGTCCACTGGTATGGATGAGTTACGGATTGGTTCTTCAATTAGCCTTTTCATAAACTAAAACGGTTGGTTAGGAAACAAAATGGTTTTTATGTTGGAGCTATGGGGGTAAAACCCAATAGCAGTGTGGAAAATATGTTGGCGGATACGCCTTGAGCCATGTGGACCAGGCAAGTCCAGTGGCAAACCCTTTTGAGAAAAACCCTTATTTACAGAAAGAGTAAAACTTGGTGAATAGCTTGAACCCTGCATATAAAGTGTTTTTATGCGAAACTTTTCCTGAGCTCCAGGATATAATCTGCATGTAGATGTAGCTATGCCCCTACTTGGTATGGAGGAAGGTGGGCTGATGAGTACGTATGTACTCACCCTTTCTTTGTTGATATTTTTCAGAAGAAGATGATGCAGTTACCCTCTATTCGGATGAGTAAGGGTTACGACCTGCTTCCCAACCGTGACAGTGTAAAAGTTTGGGCCTACATTTTATTTTCCGCCGCTTAGTTTTAGGGTTGCGCCACTTTGTGGTCTGACCCGTTAGGGCGGGTCTGTATCACTCTGATGTAAGAATGTGATTACCAAACCCTAGGATGGTAATAAAGCACATTTTAGTCCCATTATGAAAACTGGGTCATGTTATAGATGGTATCAGAGCCATAAGTTGGCCTGTAGGACGTAACCCTAGGTTCGAAAGACGTTTTCAATCCTAAAACCATTTCGTAAAACCTTTCTGCTGCTCACCTTACTCTGTTTTGGCCCTCCCTTACCCCAATGGCCTTCAACAACCAGTCAAGCTTCTTGCAAAGAGGAAGTCAGTACCTTGTATAACACACCATAAGAAGCCAGAACAAGATAGACCTAACGTACTTGATGGATCGATGTTAAAGGAACCAGTACTCACCATAAGGAAACATCACCATCACAGAGACACATCGCTCTATCTCAAGATAGGGACCACCCTGGTCAAGCACATGACCCGATGGATAGCAAGGAAGCGTGCAGCATAAATTAAGGAAAGAAAGGACATGACCCTACTGTCTCACTTAAAGTAGCCAAGTGACACAACACAGTTGAAAAGGGGCCCTCCTTTTGAAACAATGCCTCAACAACACAGCACCATCTGGCAACCCTAAAAAGAGCTATAGGATTATGCTAGCTATCTGCATAAAAGCTCACCTAGAGGACCCTTGAGTCCCTAGACTAAAGGAGCCATGGCAGAAGAAACTCCAATCCTCCCCGGCCGCACCTGTGCCCCTTAAAAAGAGAAAGCGTATAGATCTCATGGTGGAAGTCCCAATGTTAGAAGGCATACCAGTCATTTTCTCTGAACCTGAGAGCCAACCAATTCCTCTAGAGCCCCTCCCAAATCCTTCACCTAGAGCTAACAGAAACCCTCACCTTGAGGAAGATCCCAGCACCCAAGCTAGAGTGCCCAGAGTGTCTGGAAGAGAAAGAGCTACCTAGAGCCCCACCTCCTAAGTCTTGTATCTCCAAGCAAATCAAAAGCTCCACCACCGACCTCGTCGACTAGAAGCAAGGATAGAACCCTTCGGGCATTTCCTCACACTAGGGATTGACCGAAGACGACAGACCCAGTCCTCACAACTCGCCCACTGCCTAGAAGACATCATCAACATCAACTCAGATGACTCAGAATGAAGTCCCCAAGCCTAGCAAGGAATGAAGTCGCAGTGGTCCTGATGTTAGCTCTGTCCAGTGTCCCTCTTACAGTTGGATAGTGAAGTTTCTCCTTCGCTTCGGTTAGTACCCTTCTAAGAGTTAACCAGTATAGATCGCAGTGCGTTGTAGACGTTGCCTTGCTTGGTTGTGTGCTGTATAGTAGTTTTGGTCTAGGACCGAGTCATGCGAGTCTCGTTTAGATGGCAACTACCGGACGTGTCAGCTTATGTGAAGATGTAAAAGGTTTCCCCGAGCTCCTAAGGATACCATAAGGTACCTCTAGGATTTTAGGATACCCTAAATACCTAGGTAGAGAAATCATCGAGAGTGGAGAACAAAAATGGATGGTCTCGTTGTACATCAAGGACAACCACGCCCCTGAAGGATGGCATTCTAACAGCTACTGGTCATTGATTTGTGGATGCATGTCATGTTACAGCTCATGATACAATAAGAAAGTTGTGCTCCACCTATCATAGGGCCATCCAAGACACCCCTATGAGATTCTTCCCAGCCTTTCAACAAGATGACCACAAGCTAGGCTAGAAGAATTGAAGTTTTGAAGGAGATGAAGGAAATCGAGGATCCTATCATAGCCTACCTTGCCTTTCATCTACAAGCCCTGGATGATGAATATGACAAGATGAGCCTCATGCACGATAGGTTGGTAGCTCAGAATCAATAACAGAAGACCTCATATCCCAGTACAGAGTCAGACTGCAACGCCCGAGGCAGGAACCCAACTCCGATCCAAGCAGCATGACAACATGGAGCTTGTTTGACCTTCGTTACCTGTCTCCAATCTGAATGTTGTACCCCCTACTAGGAGGAACATCAAACCCTCCTAGACAACCAGAGCCAAATCACCAAGCCAGTCTCCAGTATTCCCTGCTTGAGCAATGGTAGAATCAGGAAGAGAACCCAGTAAACTTCCTGAGTATGAGAGATAGAAAAAGCTTGAGCACCCTCCTGACGCTCTCACTTCCAGGAGAAGGATCCAGTGTCCTAGCAACCATCACCGAACGGAGCCTCTAGTAGTCAGAAGTTGAAGTCAATTATGCTCGAGTTAGTCGCGTTAGTGTGCTTGTTTTCTTCCTTGTGTTGTGTTGTTTGTGGTTTGTGTTTTGCTATGTCAGTAGAAGCAAGCGTTGCCTTGTTTGTGTGCAAATAAAATCTCTATTAGAACTAGCCCTCACCCCTGCTATCTCTTTCTCACCTTAAAACCCATCAGTTGAAGAAGGTGTGCCTTACAGAGGAAGCAACCAAAGCAGGATTCTAGACAAAATAAAGGGCGGTCAGCAATTGACAAAGCTCTAGCTCAAGGAACGCACAGTGACAGCAATGGAAACTAGAGCTGAGAAAGCACAGCTAAAGGAAACAGTGGCCCTAAAAAGTGGGTAAAGATCGGAGGAAAGACATCCCGTTTCCTCCAAACAGTATCCACTACAATCCCTCTTCACTCACATCTCCCCACTGCCACCACCTTTTCCCTGCACCAGCCGCATCCGATGCCCCGGCCCCCACCACCCACTCACCCCTGCCACCATGTGCGCATGCCGCCTGCCACCACCTACCGCCTTTGGCAGTGCACCCATGCCCCTGCTATCGGCCAAAGCTGGCCCCAACACCACCGGCCGCCACCAGCCGCCACGTGTCCCCACACACCGTCTAGGGATGCCTGGTCCACCACCCCACCCTCGCACGCATGCTGCCACTGTGCACCCGCTCCACCTCCACCGCTCATGTCACCTTCGGTGCAGAGCATGCCGCACCGCAACCACCGCCCCCGCGCTGCGTCCATAAAACCCCCCTCCCTCTGAGCTGAGTTCCTCACTCACCCTGTAGAGCAAATCCCACCGCTGCTCCTCTCCCACCAGCTAAACCGGCCACAACTACTCCCATGTTATGTGATTCTTGGGTAGGACTAGTTCCTCCTAGGATACTACACCATCGCCCCCATCACTCTCCCTCTTTGTTTCCTTTTCCTTTGGAAAATCAACAACCCTCTCCCCTGGGAAGAAAATCACTCCAAACCATCTGGCAACTTCCCCACCGAATGATAAACCTAGCCATCATCATTCTCCTCCTTATCCAGGTGCGTATTCCTCTCCAAAATCCTAAAGCTCCTCATCCGGCTTCTAAAACAAGGAGTCGTCTGTGAGATCCGCAGACCAAACTAATGCGACCATCACCCACCCCTAGATTCCACCCAGGTTATGAACCCAGAACCCAAAGTCTGCACCCCGCTTCGCTACATCCTTTTTCGCTGAAATCCTACTCATATGCCTCCTAATCCTTCTCCAGTTAGCAACCCTCCCCTAGGTCAAGCAGAAATAAGAAGAAGCTTCCTGCTAGCAAAGCTGTGCCAAGATAAAGAAACCCGAGGCACGGCAGAAGACAGACAAGAAGATAGAAGAAGAAATGCATGGGCAAAAAGAAGTGCAACGGGAAGAAGGCTATCCTAGATAGTTGTTTCTTCTCCAACCTGCCCTCCGTCTGCTGATACAACAAGCAACCGTTGGAAAATGCAGCAGCTCCCCGCTTCTAGAGGAGTGCCTAACCTACTCAAGTAGGGGTATCCGTCCTACTTAAGTGGGGTAGCCTCCCTTCTGTTAGTACTGGTGCAGGATAATCCAGATCCCATATGTCGACGGATCCATCCCTTTGGATGGATTGCCCATATTATACCACCATCGAGAGAGCAAAAAGTGCCTTGCTGAATTTCTGCTGCTCTCTAGAAAAGCCCCCTGGCCTGAAGCTGCCAGGCAGTGGATCAACCATCCAAGTTCTTGAAGTGGAAGATCCACGTCATATGTGAAAGACTTGTACAAACAGCTCTAACAGAGAAGAAAAGAGAAATGAAGACAAAAAGGAATTAAGCTGTACACATAGTAGAGAAGAAAAGAGAAATGAAGACAAAAAGGAATCAAGCTGTACACATAGTTGTAGTTAAAATTCCACCTACCATTATTCCGTGTGAAGAATCAAGCTACTGTTGAAATTAGCAGTAGTTAGCTGAAGTAAAGCTATCCTTGTAAACCATCTAAGCTGAATCTCAAGGACAAGATTCATTTTAAGTGGGGTCGGTTTGTAACGTCCCGAAATTTAGCACCGGAAAAATTCGTCTAAATCCCTCCCTAATTCAATATCAAATTTTCGAAAGCCTTGGTTGTTTGTTTGAGTGTATTAATATGAACTCAACAAAATCCCCATATAGTTCAAAATATTTCTGCACAGAATCCCCTATTTAAGTCTCCCCAAAATTCCGCTCAAAATTCTCCCACAAATCCCAAATACCAAAATCAAAAAACAAATTGGAAAAATCCTTTCCCTTTTCTCGGGCCACCAGCCCACACCACCGGCCCATATCCTTTTCCCCTCGGCCCGCTCCCTTTCCCCCACCTAGGCCGCCAGGCCGCCAAGCTAGGCCCAGCCAACCATCGCCTCCCTCTTCCCTCAGCCCGCAACCCTAGCTGAGCGGCCCACCTTGTCACGGCCTGCTACCCTACCACGCCTCCTTGCCAGGTGAGCCCCACCCATCAGCGCCTCCAACCCCTCTTCTTCCTACTTTGTTCGGACGTGCACCGGGCAAGCGCCAAATGTTGGCGTATACCGCAACGCATTTCAGCCCCGCTGCGCCACTGCTCTAATCCCTCCCCGGCCCCAGCCCTGTGTGGTGCCTCGCCTCCAGCCAAGATGAGCCTGACCCTACCACACAGTGCAGCCACATCTCGCCTCCATCTCCGCGCCACGCGCAAGCGCGTCGCTGTGCCACGCCACCCACCTCCACCGGCTATAAATAGCCCCGGCCGCCGCCGTCGCTCACCATCCCTTCTTCACACACGCCTCGCACTTCGCCACGACCAGGCCCCGAGCCACTCGAGCGCCACAAGATGCAACACGCCATTTCTCGAGCTCGCCGTGCGCTGCCAAATTCGCCGAGCCCACCACCTCCCCGCTCAATTCGAACAAGCGCAAGCACCATCTCGCCTCCGTCCACCTTCTCGGCACACCGCCGCCTCCTGTCCACCCTATACCCGCCCTGCGGACACACTCCCACTAGAGACAGTGCACGCGCACACCGCCGTGCTGTAGATACCTCACTCTCGACCACCAAGCCACACCATCAACCCCACCCCTAGACTCGCCTCACTGACCTTGACGTCGCAAACCCAGCCTCGCCACCGGAACTGGCCAAACGGTGGTGAACCACCGCCAAACCGCCAGTGGTGGCTCGGTCTGCCCTGTTTCGGTTCGATCGGATTGGCCGCCGTCGCCTCGTGTGACACCATCGCCTCCAGCCCGGGTTGCTGACACGTGGGCCCCATGCCGAACGCCAGGCCATCAAGCCACGTGCCCACCACTTTGGGCCGGCCCATCTAGGGCTCCCGCGCGCAACGCGCGTGCGTGGGCCGCGCCGACCAGGAGCCACCCCGGCCCAAGCTTCTTTGTCCACGAGCCAAATTCAGTAGTTCGCCACATAAACATCTGAATCTTGAACTCTCCAGAAAGTCTATATCTACCCCTTCGCGATCAAAAACCACATATCTTCTCCGATGTTGCGCCTAAATTCATCTAAAATCAAGCTATGTCTACTCATACACTTTTCATAATCTTTTTCTCTGGCCGGAAGTCGCTGTCATGCCACCATGACGCCGGCCTATGCCCAGTCAGTGCTTCACTCTGGTCCCACAAATATTGTGTGCCTAGTGATCGATGCCGTTGCCCTCCTATTCTCCATAAACACTAAAGGTTCCTGCCTTGTTCTGTCCAAACACCATTCTAAATTATCCCGATCTACGAAGTTGTCCCCGCCGATTGCATCCCATCAAGCCCCACTCTTTCATCGCTCCCCTCTGCGGAAACCTCACACACCAACATCATCATGCGCAGCCATCCCATCACTTCTGTCTTCACCCCAACCGTCGCTACCCACTACCGTGGCGATTCCACAATGACCGCTACCGTGCCCGCCAAAGTGTCCAATCAATCGCGACACAATCCCCTACACCCCACTACTCGCTAGAGCCAACCTCTCTGGTAAGCAAGACCCGAACACTAGATAATCTATATTCTCTGGCAAAGCTCTCTTCTATTCCACCACACCTAGAATCAATGTTGAGCTTATGTTATACCTCGATGTATGTGTTTTCCTTGCTTGTGCACGTAGGTTATACCGGAGATTCTGATCGGTACGCCTCTCGCAAGAACTTTCGCGATGCTTGAAGAAAACAACCGGCGCTTGTAGAAGATGTTGTACCAGCATGCGCAATGGATGGCACACCATCGCGGCCAGCAGTTGGTATACTAACATGCTCGGCAAATGATGGCACGCCAACGCATTCGGCAGATGCTGCACCCTCACCACCTGCGGCCCATGCATCGTCTGTATCAACAAAATGATTGGCAAGCCCAGTGGAATCCCCACTTGATGCATAAATTTTCTATGTTTTTTAAACACAATCCTTGGTCTGATAATCACAATAAAACTTGCATGTTTTGCTTGCTAAGGTAACCTAATAAAATATAACCACCTAAGCCTATCTAGATATAGTGCACATAGGTGGGACTGCTCATATAATTATATCTATCATAATCTTGGCGTTGAGTTGGATTATGGTTGTAGAACTTGATGGGTTGTGGGATATGGATGTGTGGGTGTGTTTCTGAAATAAAATGGGGCAGAACCCCGGCAAACGACCCACGGTTCGGGATTAGCCATTTAAAGGGCAGGGTTTGAACGATTAACTTAGCAACTCGTGGTTACCCCAATGCCGAACTTTGTGGAAAAGGCCGGGTATGTGGATGCTCACGGTATCGAGCAATGGAAAGGTGGAATGGTTCTACCTACACCCTGTAAGGACCGCATTGATTTTCATCTTTCCTAACTCTTTAGTACAACCATTCGCTCTGTATGAGGCATTAGCTAGGCCCGAGCCAGAATGGATAGTCTAGCGGCAGTCCGTGCTGGCACACAAGGGTGATGTGAAGGGGTTGTGTGTCACGGGAGTACCGCGGGGTACTAGAGTGACTCGGTGGCCCTGATCCCTAAAGCACTTCTAGACCATGAAGTAATGGTAGAGGCTTGGTTTGGAATAGTCTGAGTCCACTGGTATGGATGAGTTACGGATTAGTTCTTCAATTAGCCTTTTCATAAACTAAAATGGTTGGTTTGGAAACAAAATGATTTTGATGTTGAAGCTATTGGGGTAAAACCCAATAGCAGTGTGAAAAATGTGTTGGCGGATACGCCTTGAGCCATATGGACCTGGCAAGTCCAATGACAAACCCTTTTGAGAAAAACCCTATTTCCAAAAAGAGTAAAACTTGGTGAATAGCTCGAACCCTACGTACAAAGTGTTTTTTGCAAAACTTTTCCTGAGCTCCAGACATAACCTACATGTAGATGTAGCTATGTGTTGACGCGGCTTAAGTACGAAAATTATACATCATTTTATATGGTTTTTCATTGATTTTATGCGTCAACTATATCTTTCACTAACATTTATCACCGATTATTGTGGATTTTGCAACACTGTCTTGGAAATTTGCTATACTTAATTTTTGCAGGTTTTTGAGCTATTTTTCGCAAAATTCATCATAATCTAACTCGAGTGAGAAAAGACCTCTGAGATGGTATTCTAGAAGGTGATAAACAAGGAAGGCTTGGTTGATTCATGCCCCCCTCTGTGTTAATCAAGGCTTCCTATTCAGAGGACTTCTAGAAGACATCATATGCTACGCTGGGAAGAGATGTTACTAGAAGAAATCTACATGGAAGGTGTCAAGACACTTCATATCTATCCAAAACCAGAAGATTTCGACATATCTCGGCCAATACCAAAGATTCCAGAAGCTCAAGAGTCCGAGAGACCCCGCACAAACATTACTTAGGTATCAAGCAACGTACCCGCGAAAGATGGAAGGAAACGGACGAGGGAAGGGCTAAGGTCGGCCGACCTTAGGCATTCTGGTCGGCTGACCCCACCTATTCCTAGGTCGGTTTCCAATTCCTTTTCTCCCACGTCTTCTCCAAACTATATAAAGCGAGCCTAGGCCCTGAGACGAGGCATCCAATTCATTATCAAGGCGAAAAGATATAGAGAAGAGGGACATCAACTAGAGAAGAGCTGAGGGTCGAGTTCTAGGGCTAGGGATTAGAGCCTCTCTAATCCATAGGGGTAATTAGAGCCCTTGCACAGTGCTCTAATTACCTAGCTCTAGAGGTCTACATGTATCATCAAGACGCTATGGCCATGGTTGTAAGTATGATACTATTTACTAATGAAGCATTGATCTTATCTAATTATCGTCTTTTTGTTCTAATTATGCTTGTTCTAGCTCTAATTAACTTTAGGTCTAGATGCATGTTATTTAGATCATGTTCTTAAGGGTTATGTTCCTCTAGTGATCTTGATTATCGATCTTGCTTACTAGTAGTATAGTTGTATAGCTAGTTCTTGTGATCATGGTGATTAGAGGTTGTTGCTATGCTAATTACGTTATTAGACTATGTGATTCTCTAATCATGTATGCCTTTTGAGAGCTTCTCGACGATTACCCTGACTTATGTGACAAGTGGTTGTAGGAAAAGGTTAAACTTGATCTAGAGGGTTTGGTCGTTAATCTTGATTTAATCATGCTATGGAGAACATGCTTGATCGTCCTTATATTTACCTTGAGCTCCAAGTTAACTCGTTGCTCTAATCTCTTTGGTGTGCCTAATCATGCTTGTCTTGGATCCAATTAGGGTTAGATTAGACTCTGGTTAATACCCTTTTGATCGGTGTTCTAGTTATGTTCTAATTGTTTATCTTCTAACTCTGACGTAGTTTAGACATAGATTAAGGTAGATTAGAGATATATTATATATAGTTTAGATGACCCATAAACCCTAGTTTTACTCTAAACTCTTGTTAACTAATTCTCAATTAGTTCGTTTCTTGGATTGACAAAACCCATGATACTCATCCTAAAGAAAAGCTACACACGATATTGTCGCTTGCAGTATAAGGTTTGTCGTGCTTAAGTGCCGTCAACACTATGCCCCTACTCCATATAGAGAAAGGTGGGCTGCTGAGTACGTATGTACTTACCTTTTTTTATTAATATTTTTCCAGTGAAGATGATGCAGTAACCCTCTATTCGGATGAGTAGGGGTTATGACTTGCTTCCCAACCCTGATGTGTGGAAGTTTGGACCTACATTTTATTTTTCGTTGTTTAGTTTTAGAGCTGCGCCTCTTTGTGGTCCGACCCTTTAGGGCGGATCTGTATCACTCTGGTGTAAGAATATGATTATCAAACTCCGAGATAGTAATAAAAGACATTCTAGTCCCATTATGAAAACTGGAGCGCTTCAGATATCTCTCTAGTAAGAGCTTGAACTGTAGTCCGTGGGAACTTTATTTCCCAGTCTGTACTGGATAGAATTCTATCTAGTTTCTCAAAAATAGGAATTTTGCAAATTGTTCCCCTAGGTAAATTGTGGCCCTGACAATTGCAATTCTCTTAGATCGAAGGAATCTATAATTGCATTAAAAAAGAAATGGCCAGCGATTATTGTAATTCAACTTATTTTTCTCACTTGGTCCTCTAATAATGTTAAAGTCACCACTAATAACAATAGGTAAGGTTCCTTTATTACATAGATGGACTAGTTCTGTAAGAAAAGCCTCCTTCAAATTTTCCTGTGCTACACCATACACCGAAACTAGTACCCACTGGAAACCATTGTCCTTATTCCTAACCTTAAACTTAACCAAAAAAATCACCTTTTTCTATTTCTCCAACATCGAAAGATATTAGATTAATCCCCACTAACGTGCCACCGGATCTCCCATGAGGAGGTTTGCAGTGCCACAAAAACTCCCTTCCCCCACCATGGTTTTTAAGGAATTTCTGAGAGCACTCACGTTTCCCAATTTCTGATAAGGCAATGAAGTCTAGAGACTTTTCTACAGTGAGGTCAGACAAAAATTTAAATTTCTTTCTATCCCCCAAACCGTTACAATTCCAAAAAATGCCCTTCATTATTAAACCGATTTCAATTTATCTCTTTTCCTCCCCTTCCTTTTCAGTTTCTTCGAGCCTGACAATTTTTTCATGGTTTCTGATGGTAGATCGCACTGATCACCATCATCTCATCACTTAGCCCCTCTGCAATATCCCCGCACAAATGGTTCAAAGCAAGGAGTTCAAAGTCTCCATCAGACTCGTCACTTTCTACCTCAAAAGACCTATTTTCCATACTTTTAGTAGGGCAGTCTAAATCAACAGATAGCCTATTACTCTCAGTATGTTTCAAACTACTAACCATGTTGGCAACTTTAGAGGGATTAGAGCCAAAGGAAATACCAATATTGCTAATATTCTGAGAAATAGTACCATCTGAAAAAGACAAGAAAGAATCTGTGAAACAATTACCTTGTTCAAGATTTTCTAAATTTCACCGAGCTTTGAGCTTGTTTGCTTTGTCTAGGGAATCTTGATCAGCGATTGCAGAATTGATCCTCTTGCTCTTCCGGGTAGGGGTAACTATTTCTTCAGCCAAGCGAGAAACAGTTGGATCCATCAACACCTCTGGCTGAAACTGTGCGTCAAGAGTGCCCTCTGGTCCCTTTGCAGCCAAGCCAAAAAGAGGCCTATGCTGACCAGGGAACCGCTCTGCAACCCACTCCTTGGTGCTCTGGTAATCATCCGCTGGCTTAAGCAACACAGCAGATTTTCCCCGCCGGCTAGGAGCAGAAACACTAGGGGATTTTGACAAAATTTCCTTAGATTTACCTCCCTGTATCTTGTTTTCTTTGGTGCTGTTTTCCTCTCTATCTAGACCCTCCTGTCTTTTCTTTCCACGATGACTTTAACGGTTTAACCTGTGGCAGCACTTTGCTTTAGCTCAAGACAACAAAGCAATTTTGCGTGCTGGGGGGGATAAAATTCTGGATATAGTAGCAGCTTATAGGCATTTCCTCTCGCTGTTTTCTGCCCATCGTATGTTCTATGCTCAACCTGCATTACTTATTCTTGATAAACGTTGAGGTCAGCATTAAGCCAACAATCTTTCTCCGCAATTCAATAAAAATGTGTTTGATACAGATCACATTGCTAACAGGCACGGGGATAGTGACCATCATCCGCGATCCTCACACAAGGACGTGGAGAGTGACAGCAATAGGACTTGCCCGTGGCTAATTTTGGGTCACTCTTATCAGAGTGAAGTGTGAACACTGATGAACCCAGCCAGAATCTTAGTGTGTTACGGAAAGCATGCAACACGTGCAGATCGATTGGCATGAATGAGTCGTGATCGAGCTCGGCACCCAGAGGATTGGATGATAGAGGACAATCTCAGAGGCTCTAGGTGACCTTCGCCAACGTCCTAATTGCTCCGGGATTGGTTTCCTGGTGGCTGGGCAGACACGGGCAGAGGTTTTTTTTTTTAGATTAAGGACCCAAGTCCGGCTTCCGCACTCAGAGATGAGGCTTCAGACCAAATTAATACAACTCACACAGAATAAAACCACAAATCAAAATTCAATCCGAAATACAAAAGGCCAACCAAATGAGAAAAATAGCTCCATAGCTGAGGACTCTAAACTCTTGCATGCCTCCACAACCTCTTCTTTCTTATCATCAGTACGCTGCAACTGAGCCCAAGTCGAAGCCAATGGGTCCCCCTGAATAGAGCCTGCAAAACATATTTCGATTTGCACTTGTTAAACAAAATATCATTTCTAGTGAGCCACACAGCCCAGCAGAGAGCTGCCGCTCCAGCTAAAAGCATTCCCACTTTGTTGTGACCACCCTGCTTTGACCAACTACCAAATAAATTCATAATGTTACGAGGAGGCATCAAACCAATTGTACTACAGGCAACTCGCCACAGAAATTTGGCAAAATGACATTCAAAAAACAAATATTGGATTGATTCAGGCTGGTTGCAAAACTCACGGTTTGTCCTACCATTCCAATTTCGTTTAATTAAGTTACCCTTTGTTAGAAGAACTCCTCTCTTTAGGAACCAGAGGAATATCTTAATCTTCAAAGGAATTCTCAAATGCCAAATTTCTTGTGATACTACAATGCCATCGTTAATGAGAGAATTATACATCGATTTAACAGAAAAGGAACCCAATTTATTTAAACCCCACACAAAGGTATCATTACCCTCCTCTAGATTAACAGACATTATATTAGCAACCAGATTGTGCCATTCATGTAATTTATTTCCCACTAAAGCTCTTCTAAAAGAAATATTTAGTGGAGATGACCTGAAGACATCAGCTACTGTCGCGTGTTTTTTGCGAACAATGTTAAATAAATTCGGGTAAACATGTTTAAAAGCCCGGTTCCCTAACCATATGTCCTCCCAAAACCTTAATTGGTTTCCACTGACAAGTTTGAACCTCCCTAAATTTAGGAAGAGGTCTTTGACATTTATGAGACTCCTCCAAAAATGGGAATCTCCTAATTTATTCTCAACCTGTACAACTGGTTTTCCTTTCAAGTATTTGTTTTTTATTAGTTCTTGCCACATGCCTTCCTCGTTGCAAAGCTTAAAAAGCCATTTACTCAAAAGACATTTATTTTGAATCTCTAAATTCTGTACCCCTAAACCTCCTTGATCTTTTGGTAGACATATCAAAGGCCATTTTACCAATCTGTACTTCTTTTTATGGCTGTCATTCTGCCAAAAGAATCTAGATCTAAAATAATCAATTTTTTTCAAGATGCCCTTTGGGACCTCAAAAAAGGAGATCATGAACATAGGCAAACTAGACAAAACAGAATTTAATAGAACCAATCTACCACCATAAGATAGCATTTTACCTTTCCAATTACTCAATTTCTTTTCTATTCTGTCCTCAATCAACTTCCAATCTTTGTTGTTTAACTTTCTAAAGTGCATTGGGAGGCCTAAATACCGAAAAGGGTATTCACCCACCTTGCAGCCAAACAAGGTAGAATAAAGAGACTCACATTCTTTTGCTTGACCAAAGCAGAAAATCTCACTTTTGTGGAAGTTAATTTTTAGACCAGATAACTCCTCAAACATGCAAAGAATCATTTTCATGTTTTTTGCCTATTCCAAGTCATGGTCTAAAAATAAAACTGTATCATCTGCGTATTGAAGAATGGATAAACCCCCCCCCCTCAATTAAATGTGGAACCACTCCACGCACTTGCCCGTTGCTTTTAGCCCTTGACAGGATAATGGCGAGCATATCGACCACAATGTTAAACAAAATCGGAGACAGGGTCCCCCTGTCTTAGACCCTTTTGAGTTTGAAAGTAAGAGCCTATTTGTTCATTTACTTTGATTCCTACATTCCCCCCCTTGGACGCAGGCTTGCACCCAACTACACCACATTGGACTAAAGCCTTTCATTCTTAGGGATTGTTGTAGGAAATCCCAACGCACTTTATCATAGGCCTTCTCAAAATCGATTTTTAAAATTACCCCATTTTGTTTTTTTATGCAACTCATGAATTGTTTCATGAAGTATTACAGCCCCTTCCATAATGTTCCTGCCAGGTAGAAAAGCCGTTTGAGTTGGCTTAATAATTCGTGTTGCAATCTTAACAACTCTGTTAGTGACAACCTTGGTGAAGATCTTAAAGCTAACATTCAGCAAACAGATAGGCCTGTATTGTTGAATTTGCTTAACATCATTACTTTTAGGAAGAAGAATAATAGTCCCAAAATTAAGACTATGCAGGGGCAATGAACCTTTATGAAACTCAGTGAACATCGCCAATAGGTCACCTTTAATGGTATTCCAAAACACCTGATAAAATTCAGGTGGGAAACCATCTGGGCCTGGAGCTGTGTTTTGTTTCATGTCGAATATTGCCCTTCTCACCTCCTCTTCAGTAAAAGGAGAAACTAAGATCTCATTTTCAGCTTCTGAGACTTGAATAATGTCGTCCTTACGTGATTCTTCCAAAGAAATATGGTTAGAATCATGCAGTGCGAATAAATTCTTATAATACTTGGTGATATAGCTCTTGAGTTCAGCATCACCTTGTATAATACCCTCTTGCTGCTCTAGTTTATAGATCCTTGTTTTTCTATGTTTACCATTTGCCACTAAGTGAAAATATTTAGTATTCGCATCCCCTTCTAAGAGGTTTTTCACCTTAGCCCTTTGGTACCATTTCAATTCCTCTTCTCTTAGTAAGGTTACTAATCTTTCATTAAGAAAGTGTTTTAAGTTAATCTCTTCTGAGGATAGAGGAGACAACTCTGCTTTTTTGTCTAACCTCTCTAATTTATCCAAAAGAGCTTTCTTTTCTTTTTTATACATTCCACTTGTGTGTTTGGCCCACCCTCTAAGGTATTGGCGGAGTCTCCTAATTTTTGCTTGCCACCTTTCTAATGGGGTATGGCCACTTTTCACTGCTGTCCAAACCTCCTTCACCATCTCGACGAAGCCATCTCTCAACAACCACCCTAGTTCGAATTTGAACCTTGGTGTGTTGTTAGACAAAGTGGACTTGCCGGTGTTCAACAACAAAGGAGTGTGGTCTGAGATTTCCCGAGATAAGGCCTGAACGGTAGTACGAGGGAATTTGAGTTCCCAATCTGTACACGACAGAACCCTATCCAGTTTCTCATATGTTGGTATTTGCAAATTATTTGCCCAAGTGAAAAGACGGCCTGAAAGCTCAATCTCCCTTAAATTCACTGCTTCAATAACCGCATTAAAAAGAAAAGGCCATCTGTCACAGTAGTTTGCATTATTTTTTTTCTTTTGGACAGCGTATAATATTAAAGTCCCCAACTATAAGGATATGTAAAGTTTCTTTATTACATAGCTGAACCAATTCTGATAAAAATGCCGATTTATATTGTTGTTGGGCTGCTCCATAAACTGAAACAAGCACCCATTGGAAGCCATCTTCTTTATTACGCAGCTTAAATTTGACAAAAAAATCTCCTTCTTCAATCTCCCCGATATCAAAAGTAATGAGATTTACCCCGACCAGCATTCCGCCTGATCTACCACGAGGTCCTTTGCAATGCCATAAAAAATCTTTTCCACCACATAGGTTTTTAAGAAAATTTTGTGAACACTCCCTCTTGTTGGTTTCAGATAGGGCAATAAAGTCAAGGTTCTCTTCTAAAGAAACATCAGACAAAAATTTAAACTTACTTGGGTTTGCTAGCCCATTGCAGTTCCAAAAAAGCCCTTTCATCGAAACTTATTTAACTTTTTACTATTTTTTGATCGTTTATACGAACTAGATTTTTTTTACCGTGGGAGGTGAGTAGATTGCAAGAATCACCCTCCTCACCATCGGAATTCACCTCAACCAAATCACCACATAAATGACTAAGTTGAAGAAGTTTATCTAGCTCATCCTCACTCTCTTCATCCGAACAAACCACAGCACAAGAATTCTTTGGTGAGAGAAAATTATTAGCACCAGCACTCTCAAGTCTGGATGCCTCCAAATTCTTAAAACTGGCAATAAAAGCATGCTTTTCCCCCAAAGAAGACCCTAAACAAATGCCTAGGTCGGAAGAACTATCAATAATAGAAGCATCGGTAAAAGATAGAAACGATTGTGTGTTACCTTTCTCGGGCTCCTCTAAATTCTTTTTAGCCTTCAATCGTGCAGCCTTCTCCAGCGAGTCTTGATCAGCTGAGGCCGCACTTCTCTTGCTCTTGCGAGTTGGGGTCATGTATGCATCTGCTACGAACTCACTCGATGGAATGCCAGATTTTGTTCCAAGCTTAACAGGAGGGACAAGCTGATCAGCTACTAAAGAAGTTGCCCTCCAAGCTTCAGTGCCATTTAGACCAGTAAAGTTAAGAGCAATAATGTGCTTGCTGTTTTGGGAAGCAGCAGCACTTGTGCCCGCCACACCTGACCCATTGGCCACAGTAGTGGTCTGTTGCCCCTTGGCCTCATGCACATTTTCCTTTTTTGCATTATTTTCGCCATTTTCCTTGTCCTCATCATGTCTTTCATATTCTTTATTTCCATCCTCCTCTGGTTGTGTATCCATGTCAATGAGAGTGGGCAAAGCCTCCTCCCCTTCCTTTTCCACCCTAAATTGCAATTCATATACATAATCACCAATGACTATGTCAATGAATTCGGGTATGTATTCAGGATTTAACACAGCCACCTGGAGCCTTGACCTTCCAGAAAGTTTTGTGAATTTCATGTCCACCTTCCGGGTAGCTCCAAGAATGGAGCCGATAGCCCAGATGATAGGGAAATCCCTCAATTCTTTTGAGAGGCCACGAAATTGAATCCACACTTTTGGAATTGCATATTTCCATTCATCAGCATCCTTTTTTTCACTGAACTCCATTTTTGCCTTAGTGCATTTAGCTTCCACCGGTCCCCAAATAATCATACGCTGAAGATCAGCTTCTGATGGGAAAGAGGTTACAAAGGTATGCTCATCAACCACCTCTAAGACCCATTTGTGAGTGCCCGGAAGTAATCGATGCAACTCCGCTGTAACTTGAGATACAGTTAAGGAGCCTTCAGATACTTTAACCAAAGCACTTTTTGAATCAGAGGTATCCTTTTGTTTATCATTGTATGGGATGTAGTAGAAGCCCAGTCCATCGACTGCATATCCGCATGGTATGGCTGTAGGCTTGGCACCCTTCGAGTATGGGCATGCCTTTATGTGATGTCCATCACTATCACATATATCACAGCACAGAACCGTGGAACAAACAGTGATGGCATGGCCTTTAGTGAAGCACCTATAGCAATATGGCTTATTTTGTTTGCCTTTATTTTTGTTCACATCATGCGTAACAGCACTAGAATCAATTTGCATGTCTGAGCATTCCAATCCAGAGCTCATCGTAGCTGATGCATGCATTCCCATACCTGCAGTTGACGATGAACCCGCGCTGATCTTGAAGCCTGTCTTTGCCCCGTCAGTCTCCTGCTGCTGTGCGTTATGCACAGCCGCTTTCTCTGAACATGCCGGCGCTTGGATGTTCATCGCAGTCGCCCCTGATGATCTTGTGTCAAACATCACAGCCTGCCCCTGAAAGTCGAGGCCTGGCGTCCCCGATGTCGGTGTTGGTGCCGTATAGTTGTAACCAAACGAGGCTCCATTCGCCGGCACACCGACACCAGGCACCTGGATACCTCCATAGCCTCCCTGTGTATGTGCGTGACCACCACCAAACCTGCCATGTGGCTGCTGGTGGGGCCCTGCTTGAGCACCCTGACCATATCCCATGGCACCGAAATGATTCTGACCTTGGTTGTAGTTCCGTTGGAAATGTTGCCCGCGCCCCCTGCCCCGCCGTCCCCTGCCTCCAGCGTGACCTCCTCGACGGGGCTGGTAGCCGCGACCCTGGAAGTTTCCACGATCAACACCCGTGTTGAATTCGTGAAAGACTCCCGGATTATAGCTTTGCTGGAACGGTGGAGGGGCGTTGCTAGCACCGGTTCCCAGGTTGCCACCACCAACGTTTCCATTCGACGCCATCCTTTTCTTCTCAGCGCTTCCCGTCGGCAGTGTTCGCACGGCTTCAGCGTATGAGCGGCGGCTGTGGATCGAGCGCCTACTAGGGCTTCTGGGTTTCAAGCCGAACCGAGCGAATAGAGAAGAGAGACCAATCGTGGGCCTAAACCACATGCCTGGGCCAAGGCAGATTTTGCCGTCTCGCAATTCCCGGCCTGACTGCTTGGTCTTTCCTAAAAACGTTTGGGATATCGAAATTGCACTGGGCGAAACCAGCGCCGGAAACGCCTCCGAAACGTCCGCCCGCGTGTTACTGACTAACGTCACGATCGCTGTCGTGGACACAGAACACGCCGGCGATGGAGAGCTATGGTCTGCCAAGGACGAGGATCGCCATCTGCACAAACGTGGAGAAGCCATTGCTGCCCCGTTTAGTGCATCTCCTATCGTTCTCAGTGGAGAAACTCGAGGAGGTGGAAGCTTTCCTCGCCAAGGCTTGATTTTGTTCCGATTTTCGATCAACGAATTGATAATCTTGTGAGCTAGGGATGAATCAGTGAGACTAACCTTTGGATCGCTGAGTTCTTGTTCAGCTCTTTGAAGATCCTGAACTGAAAACCCTGCCCCCTTTGCCTCTGCAATGAGCTCAGGCGTTGAAATATCCAATTCGCTGATGCCATGTCGTTCTTCATCAGGATCTTCCTCCGAGTCTGTGACATCTTCAGCTGTGATCCCACGTCTCCCTCCAGCTGCCTCCACTGCAGCATGAATTGGCTTTGGACGACGCCCTGCGTACACCGCCAACTCAATCTGTCTAGACAGAGCAGCTCTCGCCTCCTGCACAGCTTCTTCCCCTGCCGGAGTAACGCCCGGTTGCGTTTCCTCAGGACGAGGCCGTAGGGCAGCCCTCGTCGACGGCGCCAACGTGAATCGGCGGCGGCCCCTCATGGAAACGCCATGCGTGCACCGTTGCTTACGGCCGGACGTCCCCCCTACGTCGCACGTCCTCATCGACGAGGAAGCACTAGCTTCTGCACGAGGCATCAGCCAAGCCAACTGTCGTATACGGGGGGGGAGGCAGAGGTAGGCCGACATACTGACATTGTGTATGTAGACGCGCATTTGGTACCGATGCATCCCAATCCTATATTGTTATTTGTGGTTCATGGAATTTTCACTCTTGGCGTGATGGCTCTAGCATCATGAATTGGATCGGAGTATGAATAGCTGCACTATATATGCAGCCCCTCTAAGGTGGATTGGCCTGAAAGTATCACCTCCCACCATATTTAAATGGACTGCATAACTATAGCTGTAATTAACTGCCCATCTACCAACAGTTTTGTATGTATGTGAGGGAGAAAGAAATCACTTGGCCTATTTAGCTTCAGAACTGGAACTGGCACAAATCTTTTGTCTCACTATTTCGAAATAATGCACACAATGGGTAGCACGGTTAGCACTAATTGTGTGTTTTGTAGCACTACTGACACGATACAACATTTCTTTTTTTAGTGTCCTCATGCCAAATTCTTGTGGCGTATGTGCCATATAGCCTTACGTATTGCTCCACCTCTGGGGACCGATAATCTTTTCGGATCCTGGTCTCAGAATGGAGAGCATGGCAATTTACTTCTATGGGGAGCAGAAGTTTTTGCTGGGCTTTATAGTTGTCTATAAATGATGTTGTTTTTGAGAAAATCCGACCAAAATTCTTTTTTCAGGTTATTTTCAAGGGAACTCATTGGCTTCGGCTATGTGCTAAGTTGCAGCAAAGTGGAGAGCGAACTCAAATGATTGTTGAAGGCTGTCGAAGACCGGTGACAGTGGTTTTACAAGTGTTTGCGTCTTTTGGCTATCCATATGATGCTCTGATTTCCTTTTGAATAGTTTGGATCTGTAGTGGTCGATAACTTTCTTCGAAGTGGTTTCTAATAATCCTGGTCTAATTATCACTATTGAGAGTTGAAGTCAAAAACTAAGTTTCCATTATCTAAAAATATGCGAACAACCATTACCGTGTGTAAGACATCCCAAATCCAAGTAGTAGCATGCTCATTATCTAAAAGAAGTACTAGTATGATGCTTGCTGCTGCAATTGCTGTATGGAGCATGCTGCATTCAATGCCTGCTGCGCGTGGATGGAGCAACGCCTGCTAGAAGGAAGAAGACGATTACATTTGACCTCACCAAACAGTTGCCAGATGTGTGACCTCTCGAAGATGTGCTGGATACACAGGATGATCAGTGTGTTCACTGCATCCACTACGAGTGGAGACGATCCAAGAACGCTGCCCAAGTCTTCCCACCACGAGCTTTGACTGTCTCCAAGAGGACACAATCCTGCAATGCAAAATTTGGATCCCTGATGCATCCTAATCCTAAGCTATAGATCTGTTGTCTTCTGTGAGTGTGCTTGAGTACAATTGGGAATTTTATGATGTAAATAACATATACACTGCTCCCTGCTCGGCTTATAGGGTGCAAGACTGCACCAGCCACACTCATTCTCAGATGAAAATTTTCAAGGAGTAATGTAGATTTTTCCTTAATTGACACCTTGTTCTTTCGTAGCACCCAGGCGAATTTGGACGCCCCAGCACCGTACAAATAGGACGTTGCTTATCCCAGGACTTCCTATTATGGTTAGTCTAGTTAACCTTTCACCATACTCTTGACCCCTAACTATCTAAGGCCATCTAAATAACTGGATGGAGCTAAATATCTTTAAAACAATATAAAAACCATCGTAAAAATGTGACAATTAGTTAGTGTTGAATACTTGAATGAGCTTATCCAGTTATATAATGAGGTGGGTTATGCAAACGATCATCAATAGTTTATGGCCGAAATGGACTTTGAAATATATTTTTGCCACGTCATTGTCCACGTAATTTATATGCAAATTTAGGGATTATTTAATCCATCTTTCATAGTGGCATGGTGGTTAAATTTATATAAATGTAGGGGGTTATTTTATTTCATTTTTCGTAATTGTATGATGGGTAATTTTTTAGAAAATACAATAGATCTAATGGCTACCATTGTTAGAGCTATATGATGGACGGCCGGATGTTTCTGATTTTTGTGAGAATTTCTAGGATTTATCTTTTTCCTAGTGTGTCTGGTGAGGATTAACGTCTCTAATTAGTAATACTAAGACGATGGACAGCCGGATGTTTCTGATTTTTGTGACAATTTCTATTATTTATTTTTTTAGCGCGTTTGGTGAGGATTAACGTGGACGCTCCAATTAGTAATAGTAAGGTGTGATGGATAAGATGATGATGGATTAACCCATTCATTTCACCGCCAAATAAAAAATGAGAAATAATAAGATGATGTTCACTAACTCATGCATTTTCCAAAAGTCCAAACTAAATACCCCTTAACAAAGCTGGGGTAGATACCTAGTAGCTATGACACGAGACATGTATTGATAATGATTACATGGATTGATAAATAATAATTTTGCTATTAGTCAAAATATGTTTGGTTCGTAATTAGCAGTAGGAGGGAAGATCATGTTGGGATCTGAGAGTTCTACATAATGGGTAGTAATTATGTGACTTTATCTAGTATCTTTAGCTATCATGCGACGTGGGTGCTCATTGCTAATATATACGATTATCTCACAACAGGTAACTCTACCTGCACAAAAGACCACATGCTTGGCTTCGACCATCGTCAGAGTCAGTATACCATCGTTCCTACAAAGCTTGCCAGAGAAGTATAAGCTCAGTCCTCATCTCTCATTTGTATTCGGTACTGATGCATCCCAATCCTCATCTCTCAGCTGTATATGGAACACAGAATTTTTCACTCTCAACATGACCAAGGATCGGACCAGGTTGCTCTACCCTCATGAATGGAGTATGCAGTGCCGCATTTGGCATCCACTTGACCGAGGATATATAGTGCCCAAAGTGTGTCTGTGCGAACCAATTTTTTTGGAGTAGGGTATCACCTCACTACTGTGTACTTAAATGGACACCGTAACTGTAGTTGTAATTTACTGCCCATCTGCCTCCAACGACTAGTAAGAGAGACAGACATTGGTCTCAATAAAAAAAAAATCTCACACATTATATAGCTTATCACACTACTAGAGTAGTGGCCTTCTCTCTTGGTTCCAAACTGAACTTGAGAACTGCAACGAACTGGGAAGTACAAACTGTTTATTGCTATTTAGAACCACCTAATAAAGACCTTTAAATTTATCGTAAATTTAAAATTTCCAAGTAGATGCTGTAAATAATGTATAATTCACTTTGCTAGATCTGCCACCTTAGCTACTTTATAGGTTTCAATGGAAATTCTTCATGAAACACTATATTTTATTATCCAACCAAGATGGTTTTCAATTTGCAGAGAATAATAAAAATTGTTTAATATCTAAAAATCATAATTAATTAATTTTAAACAAGTGAATACGAGACTTGTACTATTTTTTAAAAAAAATAATGTATCTATCAGTACTCCACGTGAGGTCTTATGGATGTACTAGAAATAGGACACCGATAGAACAAGAAATGAAAGCGTTGCACTTCAGCTTCAGTTATTCTAGGATCAAGTAACATTAATAGTTTCATGACCCCATATTTATATGGATATGGAAGGGCCATTTCGAAAATTACATTGAGCTACTGTTCAACCACTATAATAGTCGCCATTGTTGTACCTTCATGCTACCTGTCTTCAAGGTCCCTCTAAGCAAGCCCTCTCTAGGTCTGAACCTGGCGATTTTCAGCACAGGGTCACACCTAGGTATCACAATTGAGGGCTCCTAGAGCCCTGATCAGTAGGCTCCCAACTCTACTTGACTCATGGATTGCCTCGTCCTTACTCTTTTTGAATGAAAGTCTCCTCCAACGGCAACCTTCTCCAAAGATACATGACATGGAGATTCAAGAACACTAGATGAACACCCTGTTATGGTTAGAACAAGGCACCATTTCCTGAACAGGGGAGGCCTTACCGAAGGGTTGTTCCTTCCCAATTAACAGTATAGGCTCTCGAAAGAGCAGGTCACATAACACTTCATGGGTTGAACTTTGCGACCCTTAACGAGTGTGTGTCGCTGTACGGAGAAGAATCTCTTGGGAAATGCTGCCCCCTTCGATTCTTCAAGTTTGATACCGAAAGTGATGACATTCAGTCAGTTGTTATTCGGAATCCTAATAATTGAAGTTTGATATCCAAGTTAACTCTCCCGATCGAGTTCCATCCAATATTCCTGTTAGTTCTGTTGCGTTGTCTAGGCCAATCCATCAAACCCATGTGAGCTAATGTTTACTGCTGTACGTAGAAACTGATCATTGGAGACTGTTATGGACTGATATCTATATTGAGCTCAATAGGAAGCACGGGCTGAGCTAGCTACGACCCAACAGGAGGCCTCCAATGTTCTGCGGTAGAAAATGGAGCACACTGAGGCAAGGTGGAGGATCCAAACATGGGACTTGACGGCGGTGGGCTTCGCCTCGAGTCGGGCTCTGCTCGATGCCTTTTCCTATCTTCTTCCTCCTCCCTTCACCCTAATGTCAAGTCCATTGTACCCAGCAGTACCTAGAATATTCTGGAACCTTGCACGAGTTTGTAATTTGCAACTGTGTTCCGGTCTCTGACGAGCCGTGTAGAGCACCTATGATTCTGGGACAGGAACAGGAGCACTGCAGATAGAGCTGACACTAACATTTGGTATCCTGATGCTTCCTAATCCCAAACTAGCTCTTTCTGTTGTCTTGTATGGTGTGTGCTAAGTACACACTATACATGGGGAATTCGGCATAATAGGCAACAATTGTGCGAGCAAGCACATCTGAGGGTTAGTGTTGTAGTAGTACATGTATTCCCTTCGATTATAATGAGGGCATGTGCAACTCTGGAGCCGGTATATATTGCATATCATCATTGTGGAAATTTCTAGCTAACTAGCGATCAATAATGGGCAGTAAAATAGTATTTATTTATACTAGTCAAGCAACACCCATATTGTAAAAGCATGGGCTAATACCATATCTTAGCAAATATATGTATTATAATTTTATAGATAAATGTAGTACCTACATCTACATAGGATCGAAATTAGTTTTCTTCATTTGTACCCTATGTGTATATTCGCTAAAATAATTAATATCCACTTAATTAGGTACTCTATATTCTCTATTGACCTTGATAAACCAATGATATATACGTACGTTTTAACTTATCTATTTTATAGTCTCAACGCCCACACATCCATATCCGTATGTCTTTGATATGTCTAACTAAAACCTTGGATGAAATATCTCAGTTATTATTTTATCAACATGTTAAATTGAAATGTAACGCTTATTATATATACAAAAAACAGTGGATTCAATCTTATTGTATGTTTTATAAATTGTCCATTTGAATTTTTTCAAACAATATATTCTATGTAGATCGCAGTCTTAATTACTATAATGTGGTAAATAGTTATTCCAGGCCACATCATAATACTTAAAATATTAAATTTCCTTTACCAAATAGCTATATGTGTAGTAGTGTTTCTTCTACCGGTCACCTGACTCATTTTCTCTCAGTAAAAAATTGGACAAAGTAGGAGATAAGTTGTAAGAGTTGATTCAATATATGATATTTCAGTGAGCTTGATTGATATCCTTGAACAGTTGAACGGCCAGATCTATGATGTGTGAATGCCCATTGTTCAGTACTCTCGCAACATGTGTGTTAGGCTATCTTCAATCCCATTCTGTCTACAATGTCAGAACAATGTCAAAATACTCCAAATAAATATACCGTACCGTTGGAGTTGGCCTTAATATGGACAGATAGGTCAAATATGCTTATGCTTCAACCGACTCAGCTCGTTTGCATGCCAGCATTTTTTTAATGTAAAGTGCCAGCGGTTTTGACTTTTGAGCTTAGGGAGCACGATAGAGAACCACTATACACATTGTTCTTATAGATTGAAACTAATGTTGTTCAGCGTGCAGCTGTGATAAATATGATGTCAAATCTTACTATTACTAATTGGAGACTCTTTTTGGAGGCTCCATATTAATTCTTACGAGACGCTCTAGAAAAATATATTACTAATTGGAGGCTCTTTTTGGAGGCTCCACATTAATTCTCACGAGACGCTCTAAAAAATAGAGAAATCTAAAAATTCTCAGAAAAAAACAAAATATCTAGCCATCTATTTATGCTATATAATTATCATAGCCATTGGATTAACCCGATCTCCACATATGGATATATTCCTACGTACGGCTGCCAAACCTAGGTAAGTAAACGCACAGCCCTTCCACCGTGGATCACGAGAGATATTGGCAGTTGCCTTTCTGGCCGTGGTGACCTACGGGCAGCCACGGGTGGGCGACGGCGCGTTCACGTACTTCATGCGCTCTGGGGTGCCCATGGAGCCGCTCCGGGCGGTGTACCCCCACGGACGTGGTGCCAGCGGGTGCCCTTCGACGCGCCGCCCGTCACCGAGTTCGTGCACAGTGGCACCTGCATCTACTTCTAGGGGTGGTACGATGGCCATGCCATCGCCGCCGGCGGGGACATGCCCAACCCATCTGTCATCCTTTTGATTCCATCAGCAACCTAATCTATCTAAGTAATCTGATCCCTAGCCCATAAAAATAATAATCTATCGTCTACATAATCGTAGTCGTCGTACATGATCTATCTAGGTTAATTGCAGGCCGGACAGCAAACATGCACGGCGAAGCAACCATCTACAGCAAAGAACAAACTAGCATTCTACGCCATCAAGGTATCGCTTTTTCCGATTCTATTATCTTTTTCTCTAATCTTTTGATTTGGTTTTCGATGGGAGAGGACTATAACAGTGCACAGCGAGCACAAAGCACCATTACATCCTTTGATCGTGGTATCCACTCCATTGTCAAGAGACGTAGGAACGTATACGAAGACGTACGAAAGCTGCAGCCATCTCGATTTGTTGTTGCTGGCTGCTTAATTAATAAAGGTAATCACACCGACCAATAATCACGAGCAAGGTGCTTGAAAGAAAATTTGGGTAGTTTCAATATATTCATCTACTCTAAATTAGTGCAGCTCCTAGAGATTTATCAGTTTGGTCATCTTAAGCCCAAACAACTAAATATTTTCATTACAAAGACAAAAGCCACAATAAATTTGGTCTACTCTAAATCAGTGTAGCCCATAGAGATTGATCAGCTTAGTCATCATAAGTCCATAAGCGAATGATTTACACTGCAAAGATGAAAGGAAGGCATTGTTGACGTCAGTAAGCTATAGATTAATATAACTATCAGAGTTTGATATGTTTTGTCATCCTAAGCCCAAAATCTAAGAATTTATAAAGGAATAAAGAGAGGTAAGGCATTGTTGTGCATTCATATTGCACTTCAATTAATATCAATTCATTCTTGATAGTGCATTAAATTATGACTCATAATAATATGCTACATCAATTATGCAAAGCCCAAGACAATCGACGTCTAAATTATCCAACTATATATACCCCACTAAATTTGTATCTAAATGACGCACATTTGCTATTACGATAGCCCTTTAAATTTAAGCTAGCAATTATCTTTTTTCTACCTCAACCCAACTAATATAAGCTAATGGTAGCTAATAGCACGTAAAAAGGTCTTTATACCCTCAACCTTATCCGCTAATAACATATGTCGGTGCGTGCAGTATGCGTAAAGTGCATTCAAGAAATTTATCAACCTAAACACAAACTATTTCATATATTAGCTATTGAAACCAAACATCATCCAGCTAATAGATTGCCGGCTAACAATTATAAATAATTTTAACTAAGAGTAGTTAGCTGCTAATTAATAGAACTAAACATGTGGCCTAATGTATAGGCCAATCGAGTTAGGATGGGTGTCTCAATCGATTGTTTTTCTCCATATTTATTCTATTTTCTAAATAAAATATATTAATCTAAAATATAATAATTATATAAACCTTTATAAAGTAGAGGTAATAAATCACTGTTTTTCAATTATAGCAATTCATATCTAACTAAATTAATGCCCCACAATTATTTTGTAGTATCATACCAATTGCTTTTAATTTAAATGATTTTTTAATTTTTATATCTAAATACAAGTCTTTGCTACTACTAAAACTATAATAAGACAATTAAAATTTTTAACACATACGTTCTACAATGATATGACCCTGTGCGGGAGCACAGGGTTGATAGACTAGTGAATATATAACTTGATGTTGCTTTGTGCGACCGTTGGGGTTGGTGGGGCTGCACCGTCATCGCGGCCAAGCAAGGGTGAGGGCCATGATTCGTAGACAGCAGTGTGGAATGGGATAATTCAAGGTAAAGAGTTTCCTTTGTTGAGGTTAATTGAGTGTATTGTACAAACTCCTCCACCTAGTGGCTAATGGAAAACACAGGAAAACTAGGATTTTTAAGTTAGAACAAGAGGATGGTATAACTACAAAGTGATGATGAACTCAAACAGTATATCACAAAATATTATCCGAAGTCATTTGGCCCACACAACAATACTTCCGCATCTATGGATGAAACACGCCATGATGACATAG
This sequence comes from Paspalum vaginatum, assembly GCA_030272315.1. Taxonomy (NCBI): domain Eukaryota; kingdom Viridiplantae; phylum Streptophyta; class Magnoliopsida; order Poales; family Poaceae; genus Paspalum; species Paspalum vaginatum. The sequence goes on from CM059013.1 coordinate 38,602,302, forward strand.
CTCAAGTCTTAGAACATGAAAATGAAATCCTAGTCCCTCCTTTCTCTGAAGAGGAGGTCAAAATGGCAGTTTTACATATGAAACACAACACAGTACCTAGACCTGATGGGTTCCCAGCAGAGTTCTATCAAACCTTTGGTTTGTTATTAAAGAGGATCTCATGGCTCTGTTTACGGAATTCCATAAAGGTACCCTGCCTCTTCCTAGTCTCAATTTTGGAACTATCATCCACCTTTCAAAAGGTAACTGATGTAAAGCAAATTCAGCAATATCGACCGATTCGTTTGTTGAATGTGAGCTTCAAAATCTTTACCAAAGTAGTTACCAATAGGGTTACTTCAATAGTGGCTCGGGTCATTAAGCCAACACAAACAACATTTTTACCTGGGCGTAATATCACGGAGGAGGCGGTCATTTTACATGAAACTATTCATGAATTGCATACAAAGAAACAAAATGGAGTTGTATTTAAGATAGACTTTGAAAAAACCTATATGATAAGGTTAGATGGGAATTCCTACAGCAGGCTTTGAGAATGAAAGGCTTTAGCTCAACTTGGTGCACCTGGGTGCAAACCTGTGTTCAGGGAGGGAATGTAGGAATCAAAGTTAATGATCAATTAGGCGCTTGGACAGATCTAGTTTGTTACAATAGAACATGACAGCTGGCTAGGGGCATTTTCAGGTGTCGGCAGACACCGATGAGTCTTTGCAAAGTCAGTGAAAAACACTGCAATACAATGTCTCATAGTGATGATGATCTAGTCCCAATGGTGACTACACTGGCGCCGTTTTTGGATGGCTTCACTCCTGGTTGGGAGATGCATAGGCCAATTTCTTCATGAGGCCTGAATGCACTGCATACTGCATGCTGTAACAAGTTCAGGCCTAGCGTCTGTGCAGCACCGTGAGTCCGTAACCAGCGCCGACGAGCAGTGTAGAGCACACGTTATTATGGGAACAAGAGCACGGCGACGACTCCTGGTCCTAACATTTGGTATCCCAATGCTTCCTATTCCCAAGCTAGCTATCTCTGTTGTCTTGTATGGCGTGTGTCTGAGTACATAATACATTGGGAACTCGGCGTATGGGCCGGCAAAGAAACATGCAAGGAAGCAGTTGGGAAGTGCGAGGCATGTGCATTTCTGGAGCCGGTTTTACTGCCTGCTCCTATTACCGCAGAAGACCATTTTGTTGGTGTCTAGAACAACCGACGGATGTTCAGCAACTTTCATCGTCTATCAGATGGTGAAGGAGCGCGCAGGATGCCAAGGATATGGAGAACAAAGCAGCCCTACAGAGACAGTACTAGCAGCTGCTCCTGATGCATCCCATGCCCACGCAGGATCTAATGTTTGTTGAGAGGAAGCCGACCATGATAAACGAGGCCTGGGTCACGAAAAAGCTTCTCCGTCCCCCATTCCTCTTACACACATTCAGAAGACGACTATTTCATATGTATATTCTTAAACCGCTATATAAAAGCATTAAATTGACTAGCACGTCAACTCCATGCCCAATTGAGGGAGTTGTTTTTACTTCCCTTCTAATATATCAGTGCGGTTAATCTCTTGCTTCCCTTTTGAAAAAAAAAATATTTGCACTTGCGGATTTTCATTCACCATCAATAACGGTGACAGACCTGGAACATGCATGGCCGAAATCCTGCCACCACGTTATTAGGGGATGTCCTAACTAGAATACAATTTTACTGTACTTATTAATTGTGTGGCACACAGGCACCAGGCACGCCTCGCTATAGAGAGCGCCGCCCTCTGGCAGCGACGCAGGGCCAGGCTTTGATGCTGGGCTAGGCTTCGATGACGTCGCTGGGGCGGCCAGAGTGGGACATGGGCGAAACTGGAGTCAGCGACTAGCCGATCGCAGATGCCTGGAGCCGAGTGGACTGGACGTTTGCTGTTAGAGGAGCAAAGGCATGGACATGTGCCGCCCGGCTAGGCTGGGCTGCAGTTGAGGTCTCGAGAGAAATGGAAAATGAAGGGAGCTAATGAGCTTGGATGGGCTAAGGTATGGCCTAGACCACACCACAGTGGGTCATACCATGCTCTCCACTCCTGCATAACACAGTCTTCTCAAATAAGTATGGGTTTCCCTGATGCTTCCCAATCTAATGCTCTCTTAAATTATAGTATGTACATGTTCTCATAATCAAGCAAGCGGTTGAGAGAGATTCACAACCGTTGGTCTCTCTCTCTCTATATATATATTGATTGACGAGTGTCCACCCAGTAAGGGTAGCTACGCTCCCGGTTTATTAAACTACATTCTGCACCTACCAACACAAGTCTTTATATCTAGTAGATCCGAAGAACTTATCCCCACAAATTTTCTAGCTTGATAAAACACATATTTAAAAATAATATTATCTAAGTATGGTCAAGTTTGATTTGTTTCAAAACAAAACACAAGGAATGGTGCAACCATCGGCCCATATCAAATTAATGACAATTAAATTATCATAACATTTCTACCGCATCATCTATCAAATCACAAGCAACATGATCAACTGTTGTCCCATTGACCATGTGGCATCCTATATATGTTTGTGGTTTGATAAAGATGAATAGAAGGGCCATAAAATCAATTAATGGCGAATAAAGAAAGAGTGACAATGTTAATGATGAAAAAGGTTTATTTTTGCCACACATCAAAATAGAGAACTACTTTGTGCGGTACAGAAATTTTTCATCACGATCTTCATAAATAATGAATCATTTCATAATTTCCAGCTTCTTTTGTTACATGTATGAATCATCATTTATAGTCCGACAAATCTCTTGTAGTGTCTAATTTGGCTGACCTGCGGAGATCATACTAGCTAGGAAATACTATGTGCAGTCATGCAAAGGTTTGTGATCCATGCATCATAATACGTTCATAGTGACTGCTTTCGGCACAGTTTAAACACAGTCGGTACTATAAGCTTCGGCTTCACAGGCACTGTGTACAGACTGTTGCGTGGAGCCAAAATACTATAGGTAACTAAAAATAAGCCAGTGACGCCTTGTTATACTATCTTCGATTCTCCAGCTGCCTTACCAAGTGGGCTACAGTGGGCGAATAGTGTTAGAGCCAAAGCCCTCTGAAAGCTCACCAAAGAGTTGTCAAGCGTCACAGCAATGGGCAGTATGCATGTCTCACAACTGTACGCGTACGTGGTGCACGCACTAGCAGCTCTGCAGGTTATAACCTCTGCATTCAGAAGGAATGGTGACAATGCAAGTTGTCATGAACACTGCCCAGGTCTTCACACCACTGGTGTTTGCTGTCTCCTAGTAGCGACCATACTGTCCTGTAATGTTTGGTATCCTGATGCTTCCTAATCCCAACAAGCTATAGCATTTCTATGTTGTTTTATATATACATGACGTGTGTGCTTGAGTGCTTCAATGGAAATGAAAGATTTCTGCATAGTAGGACACAAACCTCAGACAAGCAGTTGAGAGGGATTCACCAATGTTATATAAGCATGCGTCCCCCACCAGTACATATAGGGCATGCTGCATCTATTAAGTACAAGTTACAGATCATATGACTTATAGATTCCAGATTAATGTTATTACTTTATTATGATTAAATCGGTTCACAGGAGAAAGGAAATCGCATTGATCCACTCCTACTATAAATATACTCATATTTTGGAACTACATTCCATCAGTACTGGGTGTCCCCCTGAACAATACTTGCAAGTAAGTTTTTGGTTTTCTCTTGTAAAAAACAGTCATTTCTTGTGAGCCATAGCACCCAACAACAAGAACCTGCATCAATGTTAAATTATTCTCGAATCCCCCTTGTTTAGACCAACTATCAAATAGATGAACAAAACTCCTAGGTGGGGGATACAAAACATAATATGAATAGCATTCCATAGAAATTTAGCGTAGTGACACACAAAGAATAAGTGTTCAATAGTTTCTGGCCTAATACAAAATTCACAACCTTACTACCCTTCCAATTCCTTTTAGCTAAATTGTTTTAGCTTAGAATCACCACCTTTTTTAATAACATAAGGAAATTTTAATTTGAAATGGAACTCTTACAGTGCCAAATTTCCTATGGAAAATTCACAGCATTAATTACAAAAAAATTATACATCGATTTCACGGTAAAAGAGCCATGTTTTGTACAGTCCCCCACACAAAATAATCCAAAACCTCACTTGTATTAATATTTGACACTCTCTCCACTAGATGGTTCCATACACTAAGCTTATTCCCTTCTAATAATCTCCTAAAAGATTACATTTAAAGCCTATTTGAAAGCTCGGTATTTTTGCAATTTTGAAGCAATACTATGGTATTTGAGGGTACCTGTGGTATTGGAAGCGTGTTTGGTTGGTACTAACAAAACACTCTTTCAAATACCATGGTCCACTCAAAAATGTGGTGCTTTTCGAGTTTTGGAGAGTGAGCTCTGGACTGCGGTTTTGTCCACCGCTGCTCTCATTCCTCCTCTCTCGAAGCCCCGCCTCCACCACCTCCCTCACCGCACGCTGGCATCTCTATCCGGATCTTCTCCTGTGCCGCCCTGCCTCCCGCCGCCACACTCCTGGCCCAGCGGCCTGGCCTCCTGCATGGTGCTTCCTCCTAGGCAGTGGTGGCCTCCAACTGCGGTGCTACCTCTCAAGTGGTTGGGGAGGGAGAGGGAGAGGGAGAGGGTGGCAGGGTGAGGATGAGCCGGTGGGCTGCACCAGTGCGGTGCTGGGGGTGGAAGATGTATGTGAACTCAAATACTATGGGACCAAACAAAGAGTGGTTTTAAGAAATACTATGGTTTTACTGTAGTATGAAAACCATAGTATTTAAATCATGTATAACGCTGAACCTATAGTATTCTAAATCTATAGTATTAGATAAATTTGGTATCAAATAGGCCCTTAGTGGGGCTGCATTGAGTACCTCTGCACTGTAGCGTGTTTGTGTTCAACAATATTAGACAAATTTGGGTACTAAAAATTTTACTTACGGTTTCCTATCCACTTGTCCTCCAAGAACATAATTTGGTTACCACTGACCAGTTTGAACCTTCCTAAATTTAGGAATTGCTCTTTTACTTAGATTGAACTTTTCCAAAACTGAGAATCATTTAGTTTCATCGGACACTTGGCTTAGTGATTTGTTACTAAGATACTTTTTCTTAGTACACTTTGCCGAATTAGTCGATCTTCATAACAATGTTTGAAAAGCCATTTGCTCAAAAGACACTTACTTTGGATATCTAGGTTTTGAACTCCCAATCCTTCTTGTTCTTTTGGTTGACAAAGTCCATTTTACTAGTCTATACTTCTTTTTGTAATTGTTATTTTGCCAAACGAATCTTGACCTATAGTGCTCTATTTTCTTGAGGACTCCTCTCGGGACCTAAAGAAAGGAGAGCATAAACATAGGTAGCCTGGATAGGACCTAGTTTCAGAAAGCCAATATCCCCCTTGTGGAGAGCATTTTGCTCTTCCAACTACACAATTTTTCTCAATTCTTTTCTTCTAATGAATCTACGATCCTTATTGTTCAACTTTCGGTGATGCATCAGAAGACCAAGGTAGCGAAACGGTAGGCACCTATCTTTCACGCAAATAAAACAGAATAATATTGTTCTGACTCCTTTGTTTCACTCGTATGGTTTAGAGTCTAGTCAATCTATATATTATGGTGGAGGCTACGCTACAATTGTTGTATCTGCAGGCAGTTCAGATCGGTTAGGAGCTTGTGGCCGCCTAGAAGGGATAATGGAGCAAAGTTGCGTCTCGCTCCTAGGGTCACCGCTGCTCTGCGCGCTGGCTGCATTCCCGTAGGCGCGGCGACAACTCGAGAACAAGCCACCACGAGAGGCCTTTGCTTCTTCATAGCAAGCACCGTCCTCCAGCCCGCTTAATTGGGTTTCTCGATGCTTCCTAATCCCACTGCTCTTGCTGCACTTGAGAGTTGATTACATTGCTGCTGCCGTCGCCGGTCGCCGTTGGCGTCCAGCCCCTGCGAACCGCCGGTTGGAGGGCTCACCGGATGCGGCCTGTAAGTGGCAGTCTCCATGGTGCTAAGGCCGGCCGGCGGCGGCGCGGTGTTCGTCGTCTGGGCGAAGTTCCTAGCGCCCCGAGGCGCGGCGCTCGGCATGCACTGTCGAGACGAAGGAGGCCCTGCAGGACTTAGGAAGGACATCGTCGGTGGGCCGGAGTAATTTGGTGGGCCTAGCAGGCTATCCTTCTCGAAACCACGTTGGCAGAACAGGACTTCTTCTTTGTCCGCCCGGGTTTTTTTCGCGGACAGGACATAGCCGCCCTGCGAGCTGGCCCCGACCGCTTTCGTCCCTAGTTGTGGCTGCCTAGAAGGGATAATGGAGCAAGTTGCGTCTAGCTCCTAGGGTCACCGGTGCTCTGCACGCTGGCTGCATTCGGTAGGCGCGGCGACAACTCGAGAACAAGCCACCACGAGAGGTCTTTGCTTCTTCATATCAGGCACCGTCCTCCAGCCCGCTTAATTGGGTTTCCCGATGCTTCCTAATCCCAGCACCCTTGCTGCACTTGACAGTTTATTACATTGCTGCTGCCATTTCGGCGTAGGCAAGCAAGCAGTTGAGATGGATGATTCACCCATATATATAAGTTGTATAAACATATGTGTGTTATCGCCGTCATCCCTCGCCAGTGAGGCATTCATATGCATGCGCATCTCTGGAGCTCTGGCTTTACCACATGCTAGCTCCATTACTAGCTGGAGTGTCCTTGATCTGTACACATCAAAATAAATAAATGAGAGAGAACGACCATTCATATATTATTACAGATTGGAGAAAAATAAATATCCCCCTGCCCATCCCACGAAAATCTGACTGAGAGAGTAAGTAATGTCGTCCAACAGCACCCTAGCTAGCTAGGAGATTTGCTCTTATATAAATGAGACAGTACATGGTTATCTCTCTGCCGGTTTTCGGCAAAAAACCAATTCATTCCAGTTAACACTTCGTCATGTCCGCCCTCACTCCCTTCCCCACGCAAGTTGCATATATTTGTTTTTAAAATATGCACATTAGCTACTCAAAATATATATTAAAAACTGACTTAAAATAGTAATTATTAACCAGAGTCTATCCAAGATGTATAAAAAAGAGAAATAAATAAATAAATAAATATATATATATATATGAATAAATTGGAGAGTGTTTGAAGTTAGCAACCTTGTCCAGTTGCGGGTCTCAAATATATCCAAAAAATTATAATAATATTTACGTCTATTAACATTGCTAGGGTTGATTTACTAGTGATTAGCTAATTTCAAACCATTGATTTCCAAAGCTGTGTTAGATATAGACATATAGTATGCTCCTTCCGTTTTTTTTTCTTTTATTTTTTACTTAATTGACTTTGAACGCCTAAAAATTTAATGAAAATTTACGAATCCATTAATACTTGTAGTCGATATAATGATACAACCATGTCACATAAATAAATAAAACATCTGATTATATATGTTCTACTTGAAGACTTAGTAAACTATGTGGTCTTCACTGTTTCCATTAGATGTTTTGATTCCACGTCACTTGGATTCCAGGAAGGATACAGATGAAACACACGGTACAGTTTGCACCAGGGTGAATTGCCCATCTCAACACATAGATGTAGACATGATATTCAGCGCATGCATGCGAGTGCATTGCTGGTGACGCGCACCCAGGAAGTAATGAGAAGTTGGAGCTACGATCATCTGTTATGGTGGAGGCTACGCTACAATTATTCGCTGTATCTGCAGTTCCGCACACAGTCCATCATATCATCAGGAGATCGCTGAGGATCTTGCAGCGTTCTACAAGGGATGAGGGAGCAGATTGCGTCTAGCCCCTTGATGGAGCAAGTGTCACCACTGCTCGTCACACAGGCTGCATTCCGTAGGAGCAGTGACAACTCGAGAACAAGCCGCCACGATAGGCTTCCACTGCTTCATAGCTGGCGCGTGTCCTCCTGCCAGTTTAATTGGGTTTCCTGGTGCTTCCTAATCCCACCACCCTTGTTATTTCTATTGCCTTTCTGCTCGCTTACGTGCGGTAGTCGAGTTGAGTACATCGCTGCTGCCATTTAGGCGTAGGAAGGCAAGCAGTTGAGATGGATGGACTGACCAATATATATGTGTTATGGGCTTATCGCCATCGTCTGTCCCAAGTGAGGCATTCATGCATGCGCATCTCTGGAGCTCTAGCTTTACTGCATGCTGCATTGCTAGCTGGAGTGACCTTATTGATCTGCACGGTACATCAAAGTAAACATAAATATAAATGAGACAGAACGACTATACATATATTATTACAAATTGGAGGAAAAATAAATATCCCCAGGTCCATCCCATAAAAATCAGTCTGAGAGAGTAAGAGCGAGTATAATAAGGATGACGTAGCCGGGCTGCAAGAGAAGCCACGTCAGATTTATGTTGACATGGAAGAAAGATAAGTGGAGAGAGAATGAAAGCGGGCTGCTCACTTTTGTAGCCAGCTCAAAGTGAGCCAGATATTAAATTTACAGTTTACACCAAAAGAGAGTTATTATATAAGTGAGCTTTTAGTTAGCCTACACTGTGACTATGGCAACATCATATAGGCCATAGCGGACTCTATTATTAACCTTGCTGCTAAGTAATATCGTCCAACAACACCCTTGCTAGCAAGTACGAGGTTGCTCTCATAAATAAATGAGAAATAAGTGTATGGTTATCTCTCTCCACCAGTTTTGCACAAAGGATGATTGGATTAATCTATTCCTCTCTAACTGTCTTTTGTACTTTGAGCCGGGGAACGAAAGCCCCATAATCTTCAACGCTGCCGCGAACTGCACTTAGCTCGCGGATTTTCATTCACAATCAGGAGCGATGACAGATGTAGAACATGCAAGCCCCAAATCCTGCTCCCACCAAGTTATCAGGGAATGTACTAGAATACAATGTTGCTTATTGCGTGGTACACTGGCAAGTGGCGGAGGACGTCTAAAAGTAAGGTGTGGCAGTAGAATTATACATGTACCAAAAAATTAACGCTACTAGATCCATCAATCAGTGCTCTCACATGGTTAGAATTATATTAGGAGATATAGATTTACGTGTAAATTTAGAGATCATTTTAATTTATCTTTCATGATAGCACATGGGGTAATTTATATAGTAGATTTAGGGCTTTATTTAATTATATACAAATTTATGGGGTTACTTAATCCATGTTATATAATGGCATGGTGTATATTTTTTATGCAAATTTAATTTGTATTTTATGATCGCATGTAAGGGTAATTTTTATACAAATTTATGGGGGTTATTTTCATTCGTATCTTATGATGGCGTGGGTGGTAATTTTTAAATAAATTTATGGAGTTATTTTATTCCATCTTTCTTAATGATATGGTGGGTAATTTTTTATATAAATTTAGGTGTTATTTTGTTTCATCTTTCATAATGTAATGGTGGGTAACTTTTTAGAAAATAAAATAGATCAAGTGGCTACTATTATTAGAAGCTACATGATGGACGATCGGATATTTCTGATTTTTGTAAGCATTTATAGGATTTATCTATTTTTTTCTAAGCAGCGTCTGGTGAGGTATTAACGTGAAAGCTTCAAAAAAAAGTCTCTCCAATTAGTAATATTTTTATATAAATTTAGGAGCTTATTTTGATTCATGTTTGATAATAGCATGGTTGGTAATTGTTTAGAAAAAATAATATATCCAATGGCTACTATTATTAAATATAATGGACAGGCTGAATATTTCTAATTTTTGTGAGAATTTCTATAATTTATCATTTTTCTTATTGCGTCCAATGAAAATTAATGTGGAGACTTAATATTAAGATACATAACTTGCATGCCTAGCAAGTCATAGTCTTATCGTATTGCTTCAGAGTCCTGCTCGTATTATCGCTGCATAGTCCTATTTTACCTACTGTAAACGCATTTGGCGTTCTGGCCATATATATAACCATGCCATATTAAAGATCCACATTCAGACCAAATCTTACAATTGGAATGGTCTAGTTCATCAACCCGTGCTCTCGCATGTATTAGAGTTTAGGAGGTGCTCTTGTATGTATTAGAGTTTAGGAGATATAGATTTAATCTTTAGTAGTATTAGAGGTGATATTTTATTTCATCCTTCATAGCTGAATCATGGGTAACGTATAAGCAAATTTAGAAATTATTTTAATTTATCATTTGTGATAGTATATTAGTAACTTATATGCAAATTTAAAGTTTATTTTAATTCATCTTTTACAATGGCATGGTGATTAATTTATATACAAATTTAGATAGTTATTTAATACACATTTTACAATGGCATGGTGGGTAATTTTTATGCAAATGTAAAAGGTTATTTAATTCATATTTTATAATTGCATGGTGGGTAATTTTTATACAAATTTACAGTATTATTTTATTTCATCTTTCATAATTGTATGATGGGTAATTTTTTATAAACTATAACTGATCTCATGATTAGCTATTATTAGAGTTACGTAACGGATGACGGGAATGTTTTCTGGTTTTTTATAATTTTTAGGATTTAGTCTTTTTCAATAGAAAATTAATCTATTATTAGAGTTACATGATGTATGATGGGATGTTAATTATATAAAAACATTTCTAATGGCTATTAAGATTTCAGTATACAATCGATGATGGGATGTTTCTGATTATTGTGAGAATTCTTATGAATTTTATTTTTTATTTAGCTCATCTTGTGAGGATTAATACGGAGGTTCCAAAATGAATCTCTAATTAGTAATATCAAGATTAAGCACAAAATATTTAGTTTCATAGAAATGTTTCTAGCGTCTTTATAAAAAAATTTATGGGATCATTTAGTAGTGTATATTTGTAAATGAGAAAAATCTTAAAAAAATATGAGAGTAAATTTGAAAATGGGAAAAATCTACTAGAAAAAGAAGAAATTTGATTTCGTTGAGAGTTGAACTCAAAACTAATGGCAGAGGTGGATAATTATTTAGAAAATAGAAAAAATCTACCAAAAAAAGAAATTTTTTTGCTTTTGTTGAGAATTGAACTCGAAACCTTTCATAATGGCATATGTGGGTATTTACTTAGAAAACAAATCTAATGGCTATTAATATTTCAATCTGTCAATTGATGGTCAAATGTTTCTGTTTTTTGTTTGAAATTTTAGGATTTTTCTTTTTTCTGGTAAGTTTCATGAGAATTAACGTGGAGAGTCAAAAAAAACCTCTAATTAGTAGTAGTAAAAAAGTTCAAGTTCAACGATAGCATAGTAGATGCATTACTGCATTGTACGTGTCACTAGGGAAAAAATGTATTTTTTCATCGGCCTTAATAAATTCGTGGGCCAACCCACGAAATTAAGTGTAAATTTGGCGGTTTTGGTGTCTGGCGACGTAATTAATTTAAATTTGTGGGCCAAATCTCGGGCCCACGAAATTATACACCCGCGTCGGAATTTGAAAATTTTATACAATTTCGTGGGCCTCCTGCAGACGACGAAAATAATGTATTTTCGTGGGCCTTCCTGGTAAGCCGACGAAAATAAGTGGGTACTCAACACGCCCGTGAACCCTATCCTCAACACGCACACACAACGCCGCAGTGCCGCACACACGCACACAGACACACACACGCCGCCGCCGGTCGCCTCCCCACCCCGGGCCGCGCAGCTGCCATTGTCCCGGCCATCCCGCCCCGTTGTGCGTCGCCGCCGGCGTCCCCGGGCCTGCCCGCCTCTGTCCGCGCCGCCGCCGGCATCCTGGCCCTCCCGCGCGCCCCGGTGTGCGTCGCCGCCAGCCGCAGCCTGCCCCGGTGTGCGTCGTCCCGGCCCTCCCGCCCGCCCCGGTGTGCGTTGCCGCTGGTCGCTGCCACCCCAGTCCACGCCGCTGGCATCCCCGGCCCTCCCCGCCTCGGTACGCGCCGCCGCCGGCGTCCCTGGGCCTCCCGCCCCGGTGGGCGTCGCCGCCGGCCGCCTCCCGGCCCCGATATGCTCCGCGGGCCGCCTCCCTGCCCTGGTCCGCGCAGGTCCGGCCGGGGACAGAGGCAGCTAGCCTCCCCGGCCCCAGGCCGCCAACTGCATCTCCGGCCGCGGTGGGCGTCGCCGCTGGCCGCCTCCCCGCCCGAGCGGCACCCGGCGACTATCTCCGCCGCCCGCAGCCTCTCTAGACCGTCGCCTCCATCCACGACTCCGGTAGGCACCACCCGGCTGTACCCCGACCTCACGCCAGCAGCTGCCTCCCCGGCCTTGGCCAGCGTCGCCACGCCTTCTCCCCGGCCTAGCCCGTGGTGCCAACCCCGTGCCCTGTGCCCCCACCCGGCACCCTGAGCTATGCTCCCTCGGCCCTGTTGCCCACACCCCGAATGACGAGGTTAATTCTTGTTCTTCTGTCTTTTTATAGCGTACCTAATTTCGTCGGCTTTGCATGTTTAGAGTACTTTATGTTTAACTTCGTTGGCCTCGTTGACAACCGACGAAAACTTATTAATCATGCACTCATCCATTTGTGAATAAAGTAATAGGTTAATTACAATTACTGATTAATGAATAGGGAAAATGTTCTTGCTTAGGTACACAATGGTTCATGCTAATTTTCATGGTTAATAAAGTAATGGTTTATGCTTATGTTGATGTTTTCATGAGGAATATATAATGACATGAGGATATATATGCATCCATCTTGTTTATGCTTTACTTTTTTTTTTGCACTTTAATTCAAAGGCATTTTGTTCTCTGATTATATTTTCAAGTTTAGAGTGTAGGTTTTCTCTCCAAACAGTAGTGAACCATAGGCATCACCCGTTCGGGAACGACGAACCTCACATTGACTTGCGAGGTTCGCCGTTCCGGAATAGTCCACGTATTTTGGACAGCTTGAGAGTGGAGGCAGATGCATGTGATTTGTGACTCGTGGCTTACGATTGGAGCGTAATTTCGGTTGTGTAATCCCTTTGTTCTCCAACACACCATGATCAGGCGTGTGTTTGGAAAATGAGGATGACAGAGAGGTTCTGCGGGACGTGAGAAGGCACTTTTGTAGGGCAGCTGAGAAGGTCATCGATGATGCCTTCTCCAACGCACGGATCTCGGCCATGTGCCAGTACTACAAGAAGGTAAAGGGTGAGAACATGAGCAAAGAAAAAGGGTCTAGTCAGATTTACCTCACCGAGGAAGAGTACCTCCAAACCTCGATTGATTGGATCGTGAAGGACTCGGAAGCTTGGAGGTGGTTGGCAAAGAGATGGGCTTTAGAGGATTGGATAGCTTCCTCAAAGTCGCACCGAAAAAACCGAGGTACAAATGCACTAGGGCATTGGTTCGGGGCTGATGGACACTATGCTCTCGTGAAACGCATGGTAAGAAAATACATCGTTCTTGTATCAGGAATTTTCATGCATATTATTCAATTCCATATTAGTTGTATAGATTGCATGTCTTAACTCAACATTAATGCCATGCAGGAGGCTAAAAATGGTGTGGCTCCAAGTTTTATTGATGTTTATGTTGAAGGTCACTGAGGCTCCGATCCAACTAACCCTGAAGTGTTGTGCACCGAGGCGGCCAAAGGAGAAAATGGTAGCAATGTTTTCTGACTATGTTTGACCCTGAAGGTGTTGTGCACCGAGGTTGCAAGATTTGACTCTGACTATGTTTTCATATTCTCGGTTTGTAGATGGCATATGGGGAGGAAATGACTCAGCGTCATGGACCTGAGTTTAATTGGCGGCAGTCGGACATAGACGCTGAAGCATTGCACGCAAGTGGCGGGGGAAGAAGGCATGGCAGGTGATACAAATTGGATGGTTTCGATATGTTCATAAGTAGTGAATGTGTGTGCAGGTTGGCTTTTGTGATCATGCACTATTTTTGTGTTTGTAGGTACGCCTTTGGCACCGGGGTTGTGGACTACAACCACAGTGTATCTCAAGCAAGGAGATTCAATTCGTCGGCTGGGAGTTCTCGCTCCTCAAGAACAACTCGAGATACCCAAGCAGAGGAGGACGCTCGTGCAGCACGAGAGGAGGCTCGTCAGGCAATACAGACGGTCGAGCGGCTGACAACCATGACAACGTACTTGGCTTCTTACTTTCAGGTAGTTTTTTCATCAAAACACGCTTGAATTCGGATCGTTATGTTGCTAATCTAACATTTGATCCATTTGTAGGATATCACAGCTTGATTGGGACCGGACGCAAACTTGCCACCCTTTTGCCCTCCTCAAATGTCTCCGCAGCAGGTAAAACTGACTAATCTCTTCATCAATTCCATAGTAAGCAATTCTTATGAAATTATTCCGAATGATTTTGTCTCATAATTAACTCATGCAGGGGTCGATAGGATGGGTGCCACCGCCCCAGGGGTCGCAGCCACCTCCGAGGTTGACGATGGTACCCCAGACCTCCCAACCACCTCCAGGGTGGATGATGGTACCCCATGGCTCCCAGCCACCTATGGGGTAGATGGCACCGCAGGGCTCTCAGCCACCTCCGGGATGGATGGCACCGCCAGGCTCCCAGCCACCTTTGGGGTGGATGACAACCCAAGGCTCACTGCCACCTTTGGGATGGATGCCAGCTGCAGCACCCAATTTCAACTCGTGGATGCAACCTCATCAGCACTATGGATCACAGGTATATATACAAAAGTAGGCAAACTTAGCAGAAATTAGTGAAACCTAGCAAAATATAGCTAAACTGAGTAAAACATAACTAAACTTAGCAAAATATAGCTAAACTTTGCAAAACATAGCAAAACCTAGCTAAACATAGCTAAACTTAGCAGAAATTAGTGAAACTTAGCAAAACATAGCTAAACTTAACAAAATCTAACTAAACTTAGCAAAATATAGCTAAACTAGCCGACTTAGCAAAATCTAGCTAATCTAGCCAAACTTAAGAAAACCACGCAAAATGTATCTACACTAGGCCAACTTAGCAAAAACCATCAAGCTAGAGACTAAGCAATTTGAGTTTATTTTGTAGGGTTTGGCCTCACGCCCTCGTGGCGCAACTCCAGTTGCGGAAGTGAATGATGACGTTGCAGGTTCTGGAGGGGCGGGAGGCCACAACTCTCAAGATCTGCAAGAGTAAGTTGCGTGACGACGATGAACTTTGATGGGGGGTATGCATGGATGAACTTTGTATGAACTTGTGTATTGTGCATTGATGAACTTGTTTTGTCATATCGACTTGTGTTGTGAACCAATATGGACTGTGGACTGTGTCGTGGACTTTGCTATATTGTTTATGAACGTGGACATATATGTATTATTATGCCTGTGGATGTGTGATGTAATTGAGGCTGTGTGGATCTGGACATATTATTCTGCCTGTGATAGAATTTCTGTGATTTAAATTCAATTTCTGATCTAATTTTGGGGTCTGCTTTTGGGGTGGGGGGGCATAATTTCGTCGGCTATGCTATGTGGCCGACGAAATTACTGGCCCCTGCCCTACATAATTTCGTCGGCCACGTGGCCGACGAAATTACGGCAGCGGGGCCTATAATTTTGTAGCCCACGAAATTGCGCATGTTAATTTCGTGGGCCACATAGGCCCACGAAATTACCTGCCCCCGCAGTAATAATTTTGTGGGCCACTTTATTTTCATCGGCAGGCCCACGAAATTTGATTAACTTCGTGTGGGCTTTCCGTTTTTGTTTCGGGTAGAAATTTCGTCGGCATGCCGACGAAAACCACTTATTTTCGTGGGTTTTTGGCTATTTTCGTGGGTTTCTGGCCCACGAAAAAAATACATTTTTCCTGTAGTGTGTGGCTACATGAATGGAGGACAGACATCTTCCTGGACTAATTATGCACGCACTCTGAGGGCGTATTTTGGTTTCAAGAGTGGACTGATCTATCATCTTCTTACTTTTCTATTTTTGTTTGGTTTGTATAATGGAATGGCAACTGGAACGAGAATAATTATACTAAAATTCAATGGATCACCTCATCTTAGAATGGTTTGATTTCTCAGACCAAATGCATCATAAGTGAAATGATTTAAGTGTCCTCAAATAGGGATGGCAATCAGTGCCCCAAATCAGTCGTTTCTGTGAGAACACGGAGTCGCAGTAGACAGAAGAAGGCATGCCTCGCAGCAGAGGGGATCGGACGAGCATTGTTCGCAGGGACGCAGCAGGGTTTGACTTTGATGACGTTGCCGGGGAGTCCGATCCCACACTGGACATAGGCTAGCTGCACCTGGTTGACACTTGACAGCTAGGATGCAGGGGAAAATGCTAACTACACAATTAGCCGACTGCGGATGCAGGGCCTGCTGGGTACCTAGCCAGCGGCACCCCTTGTTAACGGAGCCACATTTTGCAGATGGCGCCCCCCGACACGGCACAGGAGCATTCAGCCCTACTGACATAGCACTACTAGCCACCCCTAGCATTTGCTGGTATATCCTGATCGCTCCCATGCTCATAGGTTCTAATGTACGTTGTTGCGGTGGATACAATCTCATTGTTACTGATTAGAGGCTCCTTAAAACATCCGACCATCAATTGGTAAATTGGAATATTAATAGCCATTAGATCTATTTTCTAGGTAATTACCCATCTATGCCATTATGAAAGGTTTTGAGTTTAACTCTCAACGAAAGCAAAATTTCTTTTTTTTTGACAAATTTTTCCTATTTTCTAAGTAATTATCCACCTCTGCAATTATAAAAGGTTTTGAGTTTCTCGATGAAAGCAAATTTCTTCTATTTCTGGTAGATTTTTTCCATTTTCAAATTTACTCTCATATTTTGTTAAAATATTTTTATTTACAAATTTACACTACTAAATGATCCAATAACTTTTTTTATAAAGACGCTAAAAACATTTCTATGAAAAAAATTTTGTGCTTAATCTTGCTATTACTAATTAGATACACTTTTTTAAACCTCCTTATTAATCCTAACGAGTTGAGCTAAATAAAAGATAAAATCATAGGATTTCTCACAATAATAAAAAACATCATATCATCGATTGAATACTGAAATCTTAATAGCCATTAGATCGGTTTTCTATGTAATTAACATCCTATCATCCATCGTGTAGCTCTAATAATAGATTAATTTTTTAGAAAAAAGATAAGTCCTAAAAATTCTAAAAAACCAGTGTAACTCTAATAATAGTAGTCATGAGATCAATTATAGTTTCTAAAAAATTACCCATCATGCCATTATAAAAAATAAAATAAAATAATACTGAAAATTTATATAAAAATTGCCCACCATGCCATTATAAAATATGAATTAAATAACCTTTTAAATTAGCATACAAATTACCCACCATGCCATTGTAAAATGTGAATTAAATAATTATCTAAATGTATATATAAATTACTCACCATACCATTATAAAAGATGAATTAAAATAAACATTAAATTTGCATATAAGTTACCAATATACCATCATAAAAGATAAATTAAAATAATTTCTAAATTTGCTTATACGTTATCCATATTTCAGTTACGAATGATGAATTAAAATATCACCTCTAATATTATTAAAGATTAAATCTATATCTCCTAAACTGCACTACATGAGAGCACGGGTTGATGAACTAACCATTCCAATTGTAAGATTTGGTTTGAATGTGGATCTTTGACCTGGTATGCTTATATATATGGCCAGAACGCCAAATACGTTTACACAGGTAAAATAGGACTATATAGCAATAATACGAGCAGAACTCTAAAGCAATATGACAAGACTATGACTTGCTAGGCATGCAAGTTACGTGTCTTAACATTAAGGTTCACATTAATTCTTATTGGACGTACTAATAAAAATGATAAATCCTAAAAATTCTCACAAAGATTAAAAATATTCGGTTGTCCATCATATCTAATAATAGTAGCCATTGGATCTATTATTTTTTCTAAACAATTATCAACCATGCCATTATGAAACATGAATCAAAATAAGCTTCTAAATTTATATAAAAATATGTCTAATTGGAGGCTCTTGTTTGGAGCTTTCACGTTAATCCTCACTGTTAATCCTCACTGGACGCACTAGAAAAAATAGATAAATCCTAGAAATGCTCACAAAAATCAGAAATATCCGATCGTCCATCGTGTACCTCTAATAATAGTAGCCACTTGATCTATTTTATTTTCTAAAAAATTATCCATCATTCCATTATGAAAGATGAAACAAAATAACGCCCTAAATTTATATAAAAATTACCCACCATATCATTAGAAATATAGAATAAAATAACTCCATAAATTTATTAAAAATTACCACCCACACCATCATAAGATACGAATGAAAATAACCCCCATAAATTTGTATAAAAATTATCCTCCACACCATCATAAAATACAAATTAAATTTACATAAAAAATACACACCATGCCATCATAAAACATAGATTAAATAACCCCATAAATTTGCAAATCTGCATATAAGTTACCCAATATGCTATCATGGAAGATAAATTAAAATGATTTCTAAATTTATACGTAAATCTATATCTCCAAATACAACTCTAACCGTGCGAGCACGGGTTGATGGATTAGTAATCAACTAATTTGCCGGGCACAGGCTGCTCTCCTCTGTCTTATCTCTTCTTGAGCTCAAGCATTCTTCACTATATATATGCACATGGCGTCACGAATAATCTATGACTCTTTGTCATAAATATATAGCGGTATGTGAACGCTAGATGCCTTTGCTACTGCACATAATTTTGCTACACATTACGCTACGTACTACCCCTCCGTAACCAAGCAAACACATTAGTTTATTAGTTTATACAGTGCATTAAAAATTCCACTTGTACACCAACCATGTGTTTCGCGGGATGCTACTAATGTTAACTTACATAAATGCTCTAAACTTGTATTCCAAAACTAACTATCTTTCTTACTATTACTAATGAGAGATTAAAAAAGAAGCAATACTTACGAGGCGTGTTAGAAAAAAATAAATCTTAGAAATTTTCACAAAAATTGGAAACATCTTCCCGTCTATTTGGTAGCCTCCAATAATAGCCATTGGATCTATTATATTTCGAAAAAATCTACCATGCCATTACAAAATATTGCCTTTAAATCTAGATATTAATAAAATCTTGAAATTTTAATATAAATTTTCAACCATTTCGTTGTGAAAAAATTAAAGTAACACATTTGATCGGGAGCAATCGTATGTTAGCTCTTGTAGATTACTATCTTTTTCCTTTGGTTAAGCACATAGGTTGTGCTAGTATGCTATACAAGTTGGCACTATGATCTATTATGTTGTAGGCTATGCTACATTTGCTGTATCTGCACACAGTTGAGGTGATCGACCGGTGAGGAGCTTGTGGCCGCCTACAAGGGATGATGGAGCAAATTGAGAGATGCCACCACTGCTCTGCACGCTGGCTACGTTCCGTAGGCGTGGTGACAACTCGAGAACAAGCCACCACGAGAGGCGTTTGCTGCTTCATAGCAGGCACCATATATTTCTCCAGCCAGTTCAATTGGGTTTCCCGATGATTCCTAAGCCCCACCGCCCTAGCTAGCTATTTGATCTGTTGCCTTCTGTTGGCGTATGTGCAATCGAGTTGAGTGCATTGTTGCTGCCATTTCGGCGTAGGCAAGCAAGCAGTAGTTGAGAAGGAGGATTCACAGATATATATAATGTTGTATCATTAAATGCGTTAATTATCGGCATCATATCCCGTCAGTGAAGCAAGCTTGCATGTGCATTCTGGAGCCGATTTTACTGCACGGTGCATTACCACAAGTCCTTGATTTGTGTACACAACAAATTAAATAAATGAAATATAAATGGGAGAGAACGACTATTATTTACATATTAGCAAGGGAAAAAGATAATATTCCACCACCCCACGCGAAAATCATGCTGAGATATTATTGCAGTCCAACAACATAGCTACTAGGTGATTGCTCGTATATATATACTATTTTCGTTCTTTTTTATTTGACGTCCAACGCACTAGGTACTTTTAGTCAGCTGGAAAGCCCCATATCAGATACACTTCCTCTTAAGTGCCTTTTTCTTGTACTATGAGTCGGGAAAGGACCATAATCTTCAACGCTGCCACCGTCACTCGCACTTGCGAGTTTCAGTGTTGGTTGTCTGAATGTATGTCACTGAAGCACAACACATACCATCAGTCATAATTTCACTAAAGCACAACAGCACACATTATCTTTTTCATTCATATTATTTTTAATTTCCGTGGTGTACTAGTAATCGGTGATCATTACATCTTGATCGAATGGCTTTGGGAATCTGAGATTGGAAACAGACGTTTTCTGTAGCTGCAAAATCTATGTGTTTTGGGAAACAGACGTTTTCTGTAGCTGCAAAATCTGTGTGTTTTGGATGGATAAAACACCCATGTGTGTTTAGGGGTTACAAAACACCCATATGCCCGTTAGACAACCCATGAAAATCAAGAAAGGTAAGGGCTTGGATGGGCCAAGGTAAGGCCTAAACCACACCACAATTTCAGTGGGTCATACCACAGCCTCTACCCCTGCCTAACACAATCTTCTCAAATAAGTATGGGTTTCACTACTAGAAACGGGAATTTCCCTGTCAGTTATTACACCCACAGGGAAATTCCCATTTCCATTAGTGTTTCCTAATGTTTCCCAATCTCATGCTCTCCTGAATTATATTGCATGTTCTCATAATCAAGCAAGCAGTCAAAGCGATTCACAACCGTTATCTATATATATTGAGTGTCCTGTCCACCGAGTAAGCCCAGTTCTAGGGCATCACAAGTCTTTATATCTAGATTGTTGGAGGAAAATACAGGGGAGATTAACACCAAAAAGTTTGGTTGCGAATCGTGATCTGAGAAAAATATAAAAAGGACACCAATGGTTTTGTGTAGTGAGTTTTTCCTCGCAAAATTACACTCATTTTTCTAAAAAAACATTTTGACAATAATAATATGCCCCCATTCATTTTTAAACAGGCCCGTGTTTTCAAAACTGAATGTGTGTTTGTGCTCCTAATATTTTTTTCTAAACATAAATCCAAGAAAATATCTTAACGTTGTAAATAGACATAGAAATATGACATGAAATAAATCTAGAAAAATATGTGAGCACCAGTAACAAGACAGGAACTGAACCTGGATCATAAGCGACATAACCGGCTTTGTTAACCGTGTCTCATAATGTTGGTACCACCCTTACCTTCATCTAACACTTTTGTTTATGTGTTCTTTAAACTCAACCCGGAAGGGCTATATATCAATGGGACCACATTGTGTAACTATAATAAATCGAAAAGTAGGTGTATATATTGATTTTTTTTTGTTTTCTTTGTGTTCGTATAATTTTTTTAGATGTGCAGATATTTATTTCATGATTTGGGATAATTTGTTCTATGTGTATGTATTTTTGTTCATAAGTTCATATAATTTGGTCCAGAAGTATAAAACCTTTGTTTATGTAGTTTGTTGTATTCTATATGTTTGTTTTGTATGCCCATAATTTGGTCTTGAAAATGGATCCCTTGGCATCTCTATGTGCAATGCGCCTTGCTTATGTGGCTAACATCACTTGGAGTCCTAGTTTTCAAAGCTGCCTCCAACTGTGCTCACAGTTCTTCATTTGCTTAGAATGGTGACAGACCTAGAATATGGCCCAAATCCTACCACCACACATTGTCACGGGTCCACGAACACATTGTAACCTAATTGCCTGACACAAACTTACACAAATAAGTTTGGGTTTCCGATGCTTCCCAATCTGATCTCTCTTTGGAATGTTCTCATTATCGAGCAAGTAATAGAGAGGGATTCACAACCGTTATCTATGTATATTGAGTTGTCCAGACAGGAAGACATGCATGTACAGCTATGTAACTACTACTACGTACTACACAACAAATGGAAAACTAGGACTGTAATGGAACATAGGACGGTAAAGGGGGACAAAAGTGATCAACCATTATTATTATCAATATATATAATCTGCGCAGTGCTCACAACGTGGAGGGACATGGAGAAGATCACTTAGACTTAGTTTTGCAACTCATGGCTTGAGAGAGTTTGGAGTCGATTATAAGGATTAGCGATAAAGATTTTGATCTATTGTGAATTTAAACCCACCCCAGTCTATTCCTCCAAACCACTTCAATCCAAGAGTTCCCAAACTGGATCCACGGGATCAAGAAAGGCCCGTATCGGTCATTTCCTCGATGTAGGTGTCTTTATCTTGTACTTTTGAGTCAAGAAAGCCCAATAATCTTCGTTCACAATCAGGAACATGTAACAGACCTAGAACATGCATGGCCCAAATCATGCCACCAAGTAAGAATAAAAAGTTGGAGCTACAATCATCTGTTATGGTGATGGAGGCTACCGCTATATATGCTACAATTATTCACTGTATCTGCAGTTCCGCACATAGTTCATCATCAGGAGATCTGTGAGGAGCTTGTCGCGGCCTACAAGGGATGAGGGAGCAGATTGAGTCCAACTCCTTGATGGAGCAAGTGTCACCACTGCTCGGCACAAAAGGCTGCATTCCGTAGAAACATCTATCATCAATCCATATGCCTCCAGTCATCATCTAGGACAGAATAAGCGATAAACAAGTTGAGAAAAAAAATGTCCAGTACTAGAAAAATAAATGACGTGGCAAACCAATCAATAATTTCTAAAATATGCCAACAGCCCAGCTATCATCACAAGCATGTGGTAGTCCAGGTCTTGCCACCTGGTAAGACTCGATGAGACTAAAAACTCAACTACCTATTTGGGAGACTAATATGTCCTGCACTGAAGAGAACACATGCATCCTAAGTCTCCAGCTCGACTCAATGGCTGCAATTATTAAAACACAAACATTGCCACATTAAAGTAGAGTATGACTGCTAACAGTTCAAGCAAAGTTCTGCTTTGTTTCTCCATATACAGCATCCATTTTTGTGTTTTAGGACCAACTATAATTTCAATATAAGAGGACAAATAGCATCTCTCTTGGATTTAGCATATCATACAATACAAAATGACAAGTGAATCTGAAGGATCAGAAACAATATTCAAATCTAGTAACATTAAACCGTGAATATGCAAATATTAGGACTCCAATGTGCGACAGGCAACGAGGCAAAGCGGGTGCAGGTGCTCACCATGGCTACGTTTTTCGGTGGTGTGGGTAGCTGCTCCTTACGCCGCATGTCAACAGCTACCAGAACCGAGTAGATCCGGTGCAGGCGAAGAACAAACTTCCAGCTCCAGAACCAGGGACACGGCCGCTGCTAGCTCTCCAGAGCCGTAGCCACCGTCACGGACGCTTCCTGATCCAGAGCCGAGGCTGCAATAATATTTTTTGTGTTGTTCCCAATATCATAAAACCACTGATAAAAAATGCAACTCTAACTTTATCATAAGGCAAACCATATTAAACCAACTAGCTAGTGACCAAACAAGATAGAACAATTGCATCTCTGTAGCAAGCAACTGCTGATAGAACTGTTCATGCAAAGGAAACACGTAATGAGCTGCTGCTACTCAACAAGAAGCAAGCCAACTCACCAGCTCACATGATCACCTACTACATTGTTGTCGCTATGGTTGTGCTGATAACTTGGCCCCCCAAACCAGAGAGGGACACACTATACTTTTATTTTCAGTTTCACTTAAATACCAGAAAAAGCATCAGGTTAATTAAGATGAATGAAATACAACATTCAGAGTCATTCATATTCATTTGTGCAAGACAGGGAGCTGAATAAAGCATATTTGTATGACACATCACTGTGCTCGAGTTCTTCATGGTTCTGACCAAGATGCAGGTCTCTGGGTAGGAGGTTGAGGTTGATTAACACAGTTTGACTCACATTACTGACTATCACATCCGTTTTTTGACTTTGAAGTGTAGAGCTAAACATCGAGCAATTTGCGAATTTCTAGCAGATTGCTTGAATTTAATAAAGTATCTTTTTTGTGGGGGAAATTGAATCTATAACACTGTTATCACTGCTAAAATAGAACAAACTAATAGCAAGTTACTCCATTGAAGATCTCTTTCAGCCCTGATTAGTCCACTGTAATTCAACACGCGTCAGTCTCCTAGTTGCTTGCATACCAATTCATGCTAATTGTCAAAAAGGCAAAGATTCAGCACCAAGATTAGAAGTTCCGTAGCTAAATAGAGTACTACTACATGTGAGCAGATCACCGAATCGGGAACTCAAAAGCCAGATCAAGATCCAGTGTTACCTCTCGGTCAGTTCCGGCAGCTTGAGCTCTCGGAGCAAAAGCCTCGGCCCTGCGGCCTCGGGGCACGTCAACAGCGACGGCGCAGCGCAGGACCCAATGGTTGGGCTGGAAGGCATCGGGGACCTCGACGTCCCTTTCCTTCCGCAGCAGCTCGCACAGCAGAGCGTGGAGGCCGAGCAGCGCAGCACGGGCCGGGCGGATCCAGCCTCCGCGAGTCGGCGGCAGGAGGGCGTGGATCAGGTGCGCCGATAACACTAAAATATTTTATAAATTTAATTATATTTTTTATAATTTATTGTAAAAAAATTAACAATATATAAATAGCTTCAGAAATTCATAATACTTAGCGGAGAGACAACATGGTCTACATAGCATCGTCAAAAAGTTTGGAAAAGAAAATCTATTAGGTGCCGGTATTTTTATCATACAGCATCCACTCATCGTGTGGGTTACTTATGAAACCATTCTAACCATTTAATTTTCAACATGATTAATTATTCTATTTATCATTTTCATGTGGGGATTTGAGTTTACCATCTTATAGCATATTTCTTGGCCTAGATAACTTATTTGCAATTTTCGGTCAACACTAGAATATTTTATGAACTAATTGCATTTTTAGAATTTACTGCAGAAAAAATTAACAATACACAAGTAGCCTCAGAAATTCATAATACTTCGTGGAGGGGAAACATATGTCCACATAGCATTGTCGAAAAAGTTTGGACAAAAAAATCAACAATGTGCCAGTATTTTTTCATACGGCCTCCACTCGTCGTGTGGGTTATGTGTGAAGTCATTCTGACCATCCAATTTTCAATGTGATCAATAGTTCACTTTATCATTTTTATATGGGGATTGGAGTTTGCCTTCTTATAACATATTTCTTGGCCTAGGTAACTTATTTGCAATTTTCTGTCAACACTAGAATATTTTATGAATTTAATTGCATTTTTTTATTTACTACAGAAAAAAGTAACAATGCACAAATAGTTTCAGAAATTCATTATACTTAGTGGAGGGGCAACATATATCCACGTAGCATACTCAAAAAAGTTTATAACTTTGATTGTTTGAAAATTAATTTCTTCTGCATACAAGCGTACATATTATAAATGATATATTGTACATAACAAATACTCCATTCGTGAAGTCAAATTTGGTGTATAAAAAAGTCAAACAACCTATAAATGATATATTGTACATAACAAATACTCCATTCATTTTACATATTACAAATGATATATTGTACATAACAAATGATTTACGGTAGAAAAAAATTAACAATACATTTCTTATATAATGCATTTAATATAGTATTAGTACTGTGCTAATTTGTTTATTATTAATTTTTAATAATAAAATCATCAAAACTACAATTAAATTCAAAGAATACTATAGGGTTGTTTGAAATTATGATTATGTTACCTAGACCAATAAATAGTCCTCATTGGAAACGAAACTATTCGGTCAGAAGCATATAGATAACAGTGGGGAACTATGATTCAAATCAGAAACACAAGACCGTATAAACCACTAAAAATGTTCCACACTATTATTCTTTGTTGTCATAAAATACTAAAGAATATACATAAATAAATAAATATAAAAGGAACTAAAAGATATAGCAAACTGCTCCTGCCTCCTGCCTCCAAGCGCTGCCATAGGCCACCAGCAGGCCGTAGCCCACGTGCATGCTTGCACCAGTTGGGCTCCAGGTGCACACAGCCACACAGGTAGCTGGCAGCAGCAGCATGGTAGCACTGCAGGAAAATCCCACCTTACCAAGCCAATCAAGGTTGAGTGCCTAGGGGCCTATAAATAAAATCGAAGACTCATTGTAGAACCTGTGTGCACTTTCATGACTAATCCACCAGGGTGTGGGTAGTTTGCGTAGAGCTGGTCCAAAGTGGAAATAAGAACCAGTAAAATGGTTCGGCTAACCGTTCCGTCGGTATGGGAATTCCCAACCCATTAAATCTATTTTTACCACAGGAATTCATTTCAGTTTGCTCCTCAGAATTTAGAAAAAATATCCTAAGAATTTACAAAAATATGCTAGCGCCCAAGAAGTTATTTGTTTTTTCTTGTTATTACCACGTTGCTTGTTTATAACATATAGAAAAGATTTGCAAAGCAAAACAAGTGAAAAAAAAGGAAAACTTATATTGGTGTGTGGAATCACTACCATATTACTAAAAAACTTATGACAAAGTGAATGCTGAAAATTCAAATTTAATCTCATTCCATTTAAGATTTATTCAAATTTAGAACTTATTGAACCCACTTTTTTTTGTTAAATACTCACAGAAGAACTTATAACGTTCTAATAGTCATAAATTTGTGATGACTTCTAATTGTCACAACTTTCATCATAAATCAGACATTGGACTAGTTTATGACGATTTCTTATTCGTGCTAGTGACGAACACCTCAATTTCGTCACTAAGTAATTCTGCTCTGCAAAAACATCATAAACATAACTTAGTTAATGACAAAAAGCTCGCTCTCATGAGGAAATTGTCATAGAATGCATGATTTCTTGTAGTGCCATTTCGGCGTAGGAAAGCAAACAGTTGAGATGGATGATTGACCAATATATATGTGTTATGGGCTTATCGTTGTCGTCTATCGCTAGTGGGGCATTCATGCATGCGCATCTCTGGAGCTCTAGCTTTACTGCATGCTTGGCCTGGCGTTGGAATGGTACACATCATTGGCACCTAGATCCATCACGACTTGGAAACAGCCGATGGAAGAGCAGTTCCACAACCAGTTCTTCTCTGGGTCAGAAGAGGCTACACTCACTAATCTCATGTCTCATCGCCAACGCTCTGGAGAATCAATCGGTCTGTACATCCAACGCTTCAGGGAGGCTAGGAACAAATGCTATTCGCTCCACCTCTCCGAAAAGAATCTAGCCGAGATGACGGACATTAATGGCCTGAAGTGAGCGACCAAGATTGCATATGGGCCGGCCGATTTTCATTCTATTGGCCAGTTGGTCTCTAAAGTGTCGGCTTATGAACGAACACATCCAGAGCAATATCAAGAAAAGCCAAGGAGGATAATCAATTTTCTTTAGAATGATGAAGAAGAGTCGGCTGATGAGGAGGCCGAGGTGGCCATTGTACAGTGGTCCAAACCAAATCATCCATTGCCTTGCTAATGGCTCAAACGCCTCGAAGCGCTAGCCTGCTATGACATTGACATCTCATAGACCGAACAAATCTTTGACCTTCTTCTCAAAGAAAAACACTTGGAACTGATGCCTGGTCACAAGACCATCCCTGTCGACGAATTGCGGGGGCATAAATATTTCAAGTGGCACAACACGCTCGACTCCCATAGTATAGCCGACTGCAAGGCATTGCGACAATGGATTCAGAATGCTATTGAGCAAGTAAGATTGACCTATTCTAGGAGTTCAATGAAGGTCGATCAAAGTCCATTCTCGCACGTCAACATGCTCGATGTGATGTCCTTTTCTCATGGTCAGGCCAAGCCTGTTACCACGGCTCATATCCAAATCAAGATGATCACTACAGATGAATCTTTTGAATCTCTTTGTAGGATCCAAGGTGCTGTTGAAGCAAGGAGAGTCGCCACTAGGGGCCAGCCCAGTCCCGTCTTCCTGACCATCAACATGGTGGATGCCTCGTCTAGCTCAAAGAATAAGGCTAAGGCCAATCCAAATGATGATCGGCCAAAAAAATTTAAGTCGACAGTTCAAAAGTCAAGGGAAAAGCCAAGGCCGATCCAAATGACGATCACCATTAATTTCGGCAGACCATTTTTCTGCGAAGGAGATCACCAGGAACCGCTGGTCTCGGCCTGAGTCTAGGGTCTTGATCGGTATGTACGCCTATCATCACAAACAACATGAGAGACGCAGGTTGAGCAAACAAGAAAGGGACCGTGTTCACGATCAGCGCGATTGGCAGCAAGAGTATTGCCGCCGTCCAGGCCATGATCCTCGTGGTGGGTGCCACTACCAAGAATACCGCCACGAGCAAGAAGAGCGCCATCATTTCGAATGCCGTCACGATGAGGAACGCCATCACGCCAGCCGTCGCTGCAACGAAGAGTGTGATCACCCTAGGGACCGCTAGTTCAATGAGCACAGGATCAGGGCATGGAGCGCTTGCCTACCATTGAGGACTGCCCGGAGTTTTCAACTTCTCGATGCATGGATGAGTTTGTCTCTATGTTCCAACGGTTGGGACGTCCACGGTCATCACCACACTGCCGTCTGCAGCTATCACCAGAATGACCCAGACATGGAGGTGCGGGCAAGTTGACCCCAGAGCAGTCGCAACACGAGGACACACGAAGGGCTTCGTCGGCACAATCCTAGACAGTGGAGCCGATCAAGAAGAGTGAAGAATGTCACCAGCCTAGATGGTGTCCTGATGGTCTCTCTCAATCTCAGAAACACATGGTTCAACGCCTGCGTAGTTTGGACGAAGATGAAGCAACTTACCTTCGGCTACTAAAGCAAGTGAATTTCGGACCGGTGGCTATACCTTCATACTGACACAGGCTCCTGCTGATCTTGCCTAGGCAGCCCACAGTCTAGAAGAGAAACAACAAGCTCCAAAGCAGTCAGATGATCAAGGGGAAGATGGCGTCATTCTGATGGAAGAAGATGGGAAGGATCTACTTGATGAGGAGGGTACCGATGGATCGGATGATGACAACATAGTCTTCTTCCTACCAGAGGAATTCCGCAACCCCATGTAAGTCCAAAAATCAGTAGCTCAGCTCAGCCTGGGACTAGCGGCCATCATATTTGAAAAGTGAGTCAATAAGAAATACCGCCACCTGAAGCCACTCTACCTTAAGGGTTACATCAACGGCAAACTAGTCAGCAACATGATGGCCGATACAGGTGCGGCAGTTAACCTCATGTCGTACACAAAGTTCAAGAAATTCGATAGAGATAATTGCGACCTCATCAAGTCCTCGTTGATTTCAAACGGGAGTCAACAGATGCTAAGGCGTATTCAACGTCGAATTGACGATTAGACACAAGACGGTCAACACTTCCTTCTTCATCGTCGACATGAAAGAACCTTACTCAGCCCTGCTTGACTAGGATTGGATCCATGCCAACTGATGCGTCCCGTCAACCATGCATCAATGCCTCAACCAGTGGGATGGCGATGAAGTGGAGATTGTCCTGGCTGACAACTACAATGATGTCGCCATTGCAGAGACTTCATTCTAGGGGCAAAGAAAGCAGAATGTCTCACAGGACGGGAGCAGCTAGACTGGGACTTTGTGGAAGGGTCAAAAAATGGGCTCACACTAGTTCCAGCAACTGGCATCGATGTATAGATGCACATGCTTGTGTCAAGGCCGATCTCAATGATCAACTGATTTCTAGCAAGGGTTGTACTGATGTACACAGTTTGGCCAATCCAAACGATCGGCCCCCAAAAAATATTTGTACAGTCTTTCGATGGCAATAAAATGTTGGCCAATGATCGTCATCAGGCAATTTGCTATTTTGACTAGTCTTTACCCCATACGGCCTATAGTGTCGAAATTGCAGAAGAAGGGAAACTGGGATGCGGTTTCACAACGGCCGACGAGCTGGAGGAAGTCGACATCGGGCCAGCCAACCGTCCTCGACCAACATACATTAGTAAGAAGTTGGACCCTGAATTCAAACTTCAGTTAATTAATCTTTTGAAAGAATTCTCCGACTACTTCGCCTGGGAGTATCATGAAATGCCCGGTCTAGGTTGGTCTATCGTGGAACATCAGCTTCCAATTAAACTCGGTTTTCATCCGTATCGCCTAGGATCTAGGTTCAACCCTAAGATTTTGCTAGAAATCAAGGACGAAATCTAGAAGATGACACAGGCTGGCATCATCCGGCCATGCAGATACACCACGTGGATTTCAAATGTGGTACCTGTTCGAAAGAAAAGTGGGCAGCTGCGAGTCTGCATTGACTTCAGGGATCTCAACAGGGCAACTCCCAAAGACGAATATCCAATGCTAGTAGCTGATATCCTTGTTGATGCTGTTGCAGGGCACAAGATGTTTAGTTTCCTTGATGGCAACGCAGGGTATAATCAAAATTTCATGGCTGAGGAAGATGTTCACAAGACAGCATTTCGATGTCTAGGGAACATCAGCCTATTTGAGTGGGTTGTCATGACCTTCGGCTTCAAGAACGCTAGGGCCACTTACTAACGGGCCATGAACTACATCTTCCATGACCTCATTGGTAGGTTGGTTGAAACCTGCTTGACGATGTGGTCGCGGCTCTGGATGCTACTCATTTAGCAGATCTACGCCAAGTTTTAGATTGAACGAGACGCCACAGTTTGGAGATGAACCCCAAGAAATGTGCTTTTGGAGTTACTGCTGGACAGCTCCTGGGTTTATGAAACATGAGCGCGGTGTTGAGATCGGAGATAAAAGCAAGCACGCCATTGCAACAATGGTCCCTCCACTAAGACAAGACTCAGTTGCAGAGCCTCATCGGCAAGTTGAATTACATCAGAAGGTTCATTTCAAATCTCATCGGGAGGAGCAATCCATTTATGCCTCTTGTCAAGATCAAGAATGGCGATGAGTTCTTTTGGGGACCTAAGCAGCAGAAGGAATTTGATGATCTCAAGTTATATTTAATGTCACCACCAGTATTGGTGCGACCACAGTTAGACAAACCTTTCATTGTTTACCTATCAGCTGATGAGATTTCCATTGGCTTAGTACTAATCCAAGAGTTTGAAGGCAAAGAGAGGGACGTATCTTATCTCAGTCGGCGCCTCCTCGATACAGAGATAGGTACACTAAAATGGAGCGCCTTTGACTTTGCTTATATTTTACTTGCACCAAGTTACACCATTACTTGCTTAGCGCCGAGACTTGGGTGATTTGTAAAGCCGATGTAATCAAACACATGTCGGCTCCTATACTCAAAGGTTAGCTTGGTAAGTGGATGTATGCGCTCTCAGAGTTTGACTTGCGCTACCAACCAGCTAAAGCTGTCAAGGGTCAAGCTTTGGCTGATCTTATCACTGAAAGGATCGTGCCACCTGTCCGGTATGTTGGCATTAGGCCTTGGGTTTTGTTCGTCGATAGATCGGCGTGTGACTCAGGCTCCAGCGTCGGGTTATACATCTTCTCCCCTCAGGGGCAACCTATGAGTTTGCTGTTTGTTTAAAAGAGCAATGCACCAACAACCAGACTGAATATGAAGCAATTTGCAAGGGTTTGGAGTTGCTCCTTGATGCAGGCGTCAAAGTAGTCGAAGTCTTAGGCGATTCAAAAGTGGTGATCCATCAGCTGACAGAGGATTTCAACTGCACCAGTGAGTCTCTATATCCCTACTTAGTCGGGTGCCAGGAATTGATGGCCAAATTTTGAGTCGTAACACTTGCTTGAATACCCAGGGAACAAAACGATGAAGCTAACAAGCTGGTGCAGATGACTTCCAGTACATGCCTCAAGATGATGATACTTGCATAGATATCTTGCAATTGTCTGCTGCAGATTGGAGAGCCGATCTCCTAGACTTGATCCGGCTCAAGGGGTAGATAAGAAGGTATGACACAAGGCTTTGAGGCATGTACTAATTGGTGATGAGCTGTACTTTCGGGTATTGACGATTTACTCTTAAAATGCCTCGGAACAAATGAAGCATTGAAGATTATGCATGATGTACATGAAGGCATGTGCAGCACTCATTAGTCTGCTCATAAGATGAAGTGGCTGATCAGGAGATATGGCTTTTATTGGCTATCCATCCTGGAAGATTGTTTCAAATACTACAGAGGATGCCAAGATTGCTAGAGGTTCGGAGTTGTTCAAATGGCACTGGCTTATATGTTGAGTTCCATTGTCAAGCCATGGCCATTTAGAGGATGGGGCATGGATATGATCAGCGAAATTAATCTACCCACCAGCAAAGGACACAAGTGGATCTTAGTAGCCACTGATTATTTTACCAAATGGGTAGAAGCAGTCCCGATTAAGAACGTCACAGCAAAGAATGTAATCAACTTTATCATGGAACATATAGTCTACAAATTCAGCATACCCAGACAATCACGACGGATCAAGGTTTTGTTTTTATCGCAGAGGAATTCAATATTTTTTCCAAATAGATGGGAATTACTCTGATCCAGTTGTCACAATACTACACTCAGGCCACTGGACACACTGAGGCATCCAACAAAAGCCTGATCAACTTGATCCAGTGCAAGATTGATGAGTACCCTAAGCAGTGGCATGATCGGCTAGCAGATGCATTGCGGGCCTATCCGTATGTCATGTCATGGTGCCACCAAATGCACACCATATCAACTTGTTTATGGCCAGGAGGCTGTAATGCTGTGGGAAATCAACATCGACTCACGACGTGTTACTTTTCAAGATAATCTGTCAGCCGATGATTATGCATCCCTTATAAACATCAATACAGAAGACCTAACGGAACTTTGGTTGTGGGCTCTGGAAAAGATAAAGGAAAACAAGGAAAAAGTGGCACGAGCTTACAACAAGAAAGTTAAGCCGAAGGGGTTCTAAGTCGGTGATCTAGTCTAGGAGCTTGTTTGCCGGTTGGCACCAAGGATCTAGCATACAGTAAATGGTCACCCAATTGGCACGGTCCTTACCGCATAGTAGAGATAGCTCTAGGCAATTCATACCACATGGAAACTCCCAAAGGAGTAAAGTTCAGCAGAAACGTCAATGGAAAATACTTGAAGAAGTTTTAACCAAGCCCATGGATCAGTTCCTAAATCTAACATACTGGGGGCACTTGCTCGCTGAACTAAGCGTCCATGCATTGCCATCTGCGGGTAAAAAAAAGAAAGGGTGGGGAAGTATGTAGTGCCATCATAATTCCCACACGATTACGAGCATCTTTTTCAGGGGCTGATGCATTTCCCTCAACCCAAAGAAGTAAAAGAATAGCCGATGCATTGCCATCGACTTTAGGCATCCCATATCAAAAAAATTCCACGCCATGGCGGATCTCCTTGCTATCCAAAAGGCCGATGCGTTGCCATCGGTCAATGTGTCAGCATTCACTTGGCATTCGTCATATTCAGGCCAGTACAAGGAGACGTCGAGCTTTGCCATCCAAGCACCGTTTGAGCCTCAGCAGAAGGAAGAGCTCAAAATCAATCATGCATAGATGACCATGGCAAGAACACAAAAGTCATTCTCAAGCTACAACTCTTATCGGCATACGCCTCAACCTAGAACTATTCACACATCCTTTGAAGACTCAGGTAAACGCAGTAGTTCAGGGAAGGCTACGGATAATATTAAAAAAGATGTCAGTGAGAAGACATACATTGGCATTCAACAACCGATGAGAGTAAGTCGGTATCTAGCAAGGAACTCCAGTCGCCTTAAGAACCCAAACAAGACAAGAGCTGATGCGAGTTCTTAGGATCAAGGGAATTCAAGACCAAAGCCAATGCGTTGCCATCGCCTTTAGGGATACTACGTTCATGCTTTCACATCCAAGAGGGTCAACAAAGAGTAACATTCTTAGCTCAAGACTTGATTCATATCCAAACGATAAAAGTTCATTGAACCTCAACAAGTATTAAATCATTTGGATCGAAGCGAGCTCAGGATGCGAATACACTACGTATTCGCAACCCTTAGGAAAAGATAACCCAATCGCCCCGTCAACTCAACTCATCGGCCGATGAGCCGACGGTGAGGACAAATCCAAGGGGGATGTCCTACGTAGCAAGCAGGACCCTTATAGGAGTTTCTTACGAGTGATCGGAGCTCTGTATGCAAGCTAGAGTTGTACGATTGCCAGTGTGTAGGAGGCACAACTGATACTAAGCGCGGGAAGTTTAACCAGCTAGATAGGGTAAGCCATTTGAGGATTTATTTTTATTCTGGTATCCTATCTAGCCGACCATGTTAGAAACAATATGAGGATTCATTTGTATTCTGGAATTAAAATTGGCTTGGCCACTGATACTCTGGGATCATCCAAGGCTCAGGCTTTATACCGAGACTTTCAAGATGAATCGAACGATGACGTTCTTTCTCATACCTGACATAAGAATCATCGCCTGGATGGTCAAGCATGGACGCGGGGAAGACTAGAAGATACCAACGTGGGCTCTCATTGCACCTGGCTTCCATGACTGCAGCCAATTTGGCATGGTAAGCTTTGATTTTGGATGATTGGTCGGGTTCAGAAAGAAGAGGATATTCTGGCCATTTTCTTCTAAAAGTCTCTGGAGGCATGTAATGGAATTCTTAGGAGGAATCGGCGGAGGCAATAGTGGATTGAGGACTTCGGGGATCCACGAGGGAAACATCGGCCAAGGCACTCTATTTATAAGCTCAAGCAGGGATGCTCGACTGATTCCACAAAAGCAGGGGAGGGAAACCGCAAAAAGATCAAGCAGTAAGTGTCGTGGGACATGGAGCATCCACGTGCATGAAAGGGAAATGAATGCGGCTCTCTCTGGCACCACTTTCTATGAAATGACTACACGGATCTACGTAAAGAAGGCTACACGACAAAGCTGGAACTGTTCGCTCGGCGCACACCGAAGGGAAAAGTGAAGCCCGTGACCTTTTCCCTTGTGAAAGAAAAGCTATGCATGTGGTTCTCACTACGTCTTCCAAGGTGAATCTGGTCGTGCGTTCAAGCCGCACGAAGAAAGGTTGGTAGGGGGTAACAAGTGATGCATGGAATCCAAGGCGCGATTTAATATCGGCTTTAGTATTAAGGTTAGAGATTACGATCAATATTTTAGAGACCAGTTGGTTTAGCATTTTCCGATAGAGAAGCAGCGTGGTTCTCCGGGTCTGGATCCCTCCTCGTTTCTTGATTTCGAAATAATCATTATTGCCAAAACCAAAGGACATGTGTGATCATCAGAATATAGCTAATCCAGTATTGAGCCAGATCGGCTAACAGGCCAAGGAGGGCTGCTCAAGGAAGAAGCAGCCGATGTAGCAGTTAAAGGCTGATGGTCCATGTATCTTGTTTTATTGGAGTTGGATTAGAGTTAGCCCAGTTAAAGTAGTGTTGTGTTCTAGCTAGAGTCGGATTTGCTGTCCAAGTCTCCAGACTATAAATATGTGCCTATGTTCTATGTAACAAGATCTATGACATACGTTCCCATCAGCAGTTGTCTCCATATTCTCTCGGCTCATCGCAACCCTTGAGCAACTAGGGTTTTCAAGGTAATGGTCATGCTACTCTAATGTTTGTTTCATGGATTCGTTAGGGCATTAGAGCGTGAGCCATACGGTGAACCTTGTACTGAAGCATTTTTGGTGGCAATGTTTCTTAGTTATCTTCATGAATCTCGCACCAAGCATTTCTTGGCGCGATATCCATTAGTTATCCTGATGAATCTCGTAACAAGCTCTGCTAGAGCTTGGTATGAGATCCATCGTTTATCTTGTACACTTATTGATCTGTTTATGCATTTATGCTTCATGTAGTAGATCGGTTCTCGTGTAGCTTATTATATGTTGCCTAATCGTTTGTTACAATCCACGATGTGCGATGCGATACGTTCATGCGACATGCCAATAGATTAGCGTATATCGAGCACCCTATCTTGATGTGTCTTAAGATGTTTTTTCTATCTAGATGGACTTTTTTGGAGGTCCTGATTAGAAGCCGATCTGACTATACAAATCTTTTATATCATGTCCTAGATAGGTTTATCATATTCTTCTCACTTTGGATGTGGTTTATTGTCACTAACATATACATACACATCTGCTATCGACCATCTGACATCGACACATCTGCTGATGGGAGTTCACAGGCTCTCATGATGCCAATCCGAGCGATCAGGCAAGAATTTAACGTTTGCATATGTTTTGTGCGCTTTATAGGAGAACTAGAGCCAACTGCCGTATCCGCCCACACCTTCCTGACTGCAAGGTCAAGTCAGGTGGCACACCCGTACCACCACTGATCGGCTCTGCTTTCAGAAGCCGATCAGAACTGCCACCCTGGGAACGAGCGTAGCAGTAGCGCGATCCCCGGCTCCTCGTGCGACCTCACCTCGGGATGACATCCCCGCCGGTTTCCCGAGGCAACATCTATCATCCATCACTTCCTTCTCCACGGGCGCCCACACACATTGAGCGCCCATGAATATCTTCATCTTTACCGACACGTGCTGTGGTTGTGCTCTGTGCTCCTCAAACATGGGGTAACACAGCGTCACCCCCGCCTCCTTCACTTGCACCACCTCGCCACCGGAAGAGGACTGATTGTCGTTGTCGTCGCCTCCCTTATTGCGCTTCCCTGGTGGTGTGTACGCATCATCTTTGGCCATCGCAACACCCTCTCACCTTGGCTTTGAATACCACTTGTTGGCTCAGCCTCTCACTGCTCACACGCACTCACCCTCTGTAGAAGGAACACGATCGCTCAAAAATAGAAGGCACGCGAGAGGAATTTTCACCACACACCGCACCTTTTCTTACTTGGATTATCACTAAACAAAGCACTCACAACACAGAATCTTGGACTCTAGGCACTTCACTCGCACCAACACACTCTAGCCTCTCTCTGTGAGTGAACACGCACAACACAGCGCTTAGCATTTAAGCACGCACCCACGTTCTCTGGCCGCACGTCGTGGTCCAACGATGCCTGCACGGCGCAGCCTCCTTCGTCCACGATCCGGAAGACTCGGCGTCCACGCTCTTGGACGACTCTGCTCCATTTGACCACTTCCCCGGCAACAGACACCATGCAGCACTTGTGCCACTAACCAGAAGCTAACTACACATACTCTTCTGTGCGCACACTGCACGAACACGTCAAGCCACACAACTTAACGACTAAACAGACACCCAGTGACATGGCTGCACAACCCAGCCGAACGTCACCCACACACTAAATAGACAAAGCCACTAAACTAATCAAGATTAACTCTAACAGAGGGGGCCGTCCATTGTTCTTCATCAATGGACTAGCAGCACCCCTTGTTAACAGAGCCACATTTTGGAGATGGCGCCCCCCGAGACGGCAGAGGAGCATTCGGCCCTACTGACATAGCACTACGGACTAGCCACACCCCTAGCCCTGGTTGGTATCCTAATCCCTCCCATGCCCATAGGTTCTAATGTATGTTGTTGCGGCAGCCACAATCGACTACTCTGCCGGGTTGCTCTCTGCCTTCATTCTGGAGCTCAAGCATTCTTCACTGTATATATATGGACATGGCGCTACGAATAGTCTATGACTCTTTGTCAATTGTCATACACGTATAGCGGTATGTGAACGGTAGATGCCTTTACTGCTGCACGTAATTATTGGCTTCCGCTTGCTATGTGCACTGCACATTACGCTACGTAACATCCACCGTAAACAAGCAAACACATTAGTTTATACTGTGCGTTAGAAATTCCACTTGCACGTCAACCATGTGTTTCGCGGGATGCTGTACTAATGTTAACTGACATAAATGATATAAACTTATTAAATTAAAAGAAACATAAATCTTAGAAAATTCCACAAAAACCATAAATCATGAAGTTCTGGTAAAAATCATATACATCTATATATCTATACGGTAGACTCTAACAATAATAGCCGTGGTATCAACTCTGCTTTTAATAAATAACTATTGTCCCACTAAAATACTCCGGTTAATAAGACTGCTCCCAAACCCAACCAAACGTGTCACTGGTCAATGCTAATGGCGATGACCAACTATCCCGTCACTGCCTATTGTTTTCAAACCACGAAAAAACAATTCATTCCGGTTAACACCTCGCCGTGTCCACCCTCTATCCCTTCCCCACGCAACTTGCATATATATGTTTTTAAAATGGAAAAAATCCATTTACACCCTCAAATTAGTCGAGTCTTCCGATTTTCAACATCGTATTACGAAACCAAACACTCTGAGCCTCTATACTGACGAAACCATGCAAGTTTCATCCTTGCACCGAGACCGCCCTATTTCCGTCACAATCAGTTATCCATGTCATCTGTTCACATCACCTCCTTGCTGACTCACTCATTAGGAATGGTTCCAAAAAAGAGCCGTCGTACCTGTTGTTCTCAGAGTGGGCCCCACGAAGATAGCCGCTTCTACTGACTCCTTAGCAGAGGCGGTGCATGGCACTAAGCGTGTCTAAAAATAGCAGAGGTGGTTGATGTTATGCACCAACTCTGCTAAGGGCACTTAGCAGGAGCGATTGGTGCCATCCACTACCTCTGATGTTGTTCCTTTTGCAAAGACTATGGACAACATGAACCGCAGATGTTAACTTATTTACTACAGCGGCTGGTTGTATGGTCCGCTCCTAACAATCGATTTTCAAGAGCGGCATATAGGATAAACCGCTACTACAAAAATCCCTACCCTAAAACTTTTCACTATTGGTGCGAAAATCGAAATGTCCCCTCTCCCCTTTTATTTCCTCCCACTGTCAGCTTCCAACTACTACCAGCTCCCTTATCCTTTCTCTCCCTTCCCTCAGCTCTTTGGCAAAACGTGACGGAGGCAGCGCGGGGCTACGCCGGGCGGCGGCCAAGCGACTGTGCCTCCACCTCGCCTCGGCGCATCACCACGGGATCCGCCACCCCCTCGCCTCCGCACGCCACCATGGGCTCCGCCTCCGGCCATGTCACCTCAGCGCGCCGCTGCGGGATATGCCTTCCCTCGCCTTCGCGTGCCGCCATGAGCTCCAGCTCCACGCGTCTGGCCTCTGCGCGCCACCATAGGCTCCGCCTCCTGCCACCCCACCTCAGCACACCGCCGCAGGATCTGCCTCCAGCCACCTCACCTCAGTGCGCTGCCACGGGATCCACCTCAGCGCAGCGGAGGCCTAGCTAGGTGCGCACAGTAGCGGCGGCGGTGCGGCGGCCCTGCGCGGTAGCAGCAGTGGGTTGCTTTTTTTTCAAGGAGGGGTGGACGATTTGAGCCGCTCTTATAAGATCCTTAGCAGGAGCAGTTCGTAGCTTGAGCCGCTCCTGTTAAGTCTTTTACAGGAGCGATTGATGTTTAGAGCTACTGCTATTGGTCTATTTACAGGAGCGGTCCACCCACCGCTCCTGAAAATGTTGATTTGTAGGAACCTATGAATAGCGACGCTTCCTAGAACCGATCATATAGAGGCCTCTAGAACCACCTCTGTAGTGAGTTTGTGTATCGTATGTTTTTAAAATATGCACATTTGCTACTAAAGATATGTTTTAAAATCTGACTTAAAATAGTAATTATTAAACAGAGTATATCCAAGACATATAAAGAAAAGAATGTTTTTATATAATTTAGTATTATGTTAGAGTACTTATATTTGAATAAATTGGAGATAGTAAAGTTCGCAATCTTGACCGGTTGCAGGTCTCAAATCTTACTGTTACTAATTAGAGGCACTTTTTGGAGCCTCCACGTTAATCCTCACGAAACGCAACAGAAAAAAGATAAATCTTAGAAATTCTCACAAAAATTAGAAACATCTAACCATCAATTGGTAGATTGGAACATTAATAGCCATTAGATATATTTTCTAAGTAATTATCCTCCTCTGTCATTACGAAAGGTTTTGAGTTCAACTCTCAACGAAAATAAATTTTTTTTCTAGCCATTAGATCTATTTTCTAAGTAATTATCCACATCTGCCATTACAAAAGGTTTTGAGTTCAACTCTCAACGAAAACAAATTTCTTTTTTGTTTTCAGATTTTCCCATATTTTAGATTTGTTTTCTAAGTAATTAACCACCTCTGCCATTATGAAAGGTTTTGAGTTCAACTCTCAGCGAAAGCAAATTTCTTCTTTTTGGTAGATTTTTTCTATTTTCTAATTTACTCTTAGATTTTTTTCAATTTTTTCCATTTACAAATTTACACTACTAAATGATCCGGTAACTTTTTTCCATAAAGATCCTAAAATTTTTTTTATGAAACAGATATTTTGTGCCTAATCTTGCTATTACTAATTGAGGACTTCTTTTGGAGCAACCTTATTAATTCACACAAGATGTGCTAAAAAATAAAATCATAGAAATTCTCACAATAATCAGAAACATCGTATCATCAATTGTAGATTGAAATCTTAATAGCCATTAGATCTGTTTCCTATGTAATTAACATCCCATAATCCATCATGTAGCTCTAATAATAGTAGTCATTATATCTATTAGAGTTTTTAAAAAATTACCCACCATAACATTATGAAAGTTGAAATAAAATAATATCATAAATTTGTATAAAAATTGCCCATCGTGCCATTATGAAATATGAATTAAATAACCCCTTAAATTTGCATAAAATTGCCATTATGGAATATGAATTAAAATAACCCCTTAAATTTGCATATAAATTACTCAACATGCCATTATAAAAGATGAATTAAAATAAACCCTAAATCGGCATATAAATTACCTAATATGCCATCATAAAATATAAATTAAAATATTTTTTAAATTTGTATATACATTATCCACAATGACATTACAAAAGATAAATTAAAACAATCAACTCTAATATTATTATGGATTAAATTTATATTTCCTAAAAATCTAACCCGTGCGAGAGCATGGGTTGATGGACTAATATATCCAAAAAATTCTAATGTTTACGGCTATTAAGATTACTAGGGTCGGTATACTATTGATTTGCTAATTTCAAACCGTTGATTTCTAAAGCTGTGTTAGATATAGACATATAGTATACTCCTTCCTTTTATTATTATTTTTTACTTAATTGACTTTGAACACCACTTATGCTAAAAATTTAATGAAAATTTACGAATCCATTAATACTTGTGGTCTCTAATGATAAAACCATGCCACATATATAATAAATAAATAAAACATCTGATTATATATGTTCTACTTAAAGAGTTAGCAAGATGTGGTCTGTACTGTTTCCATTAGACGTTTTGATTCCACGTACCCGCCACTTGGATTCTAGGAAGGATACAGATTAACACACTTACACTTTATGACACACGTACAGTTTGCAGCAGGGCGAGTTCGCCATCTCGATCAAGCACGTAGATGTAGACATATTATTCCGCGCATACATGCGAGTTATTGCTGGGTGCTCATGCACTCTGCAGACTGCTGTGATCAGCTGATGACGCGCACTCAGGAAGTAAGCAGATGTTGGAGCTACAATCTGCTATTGCAGAGGCTACGCTACAATTCCTGTATCTGCAGTTCCGCACGCAGTTCATCATCAGGAGATCGGTGAGGAGCTTGCAGCGGCCTACAAGGGATGAGGGAGCAGATTGCGTCTAGCTCCTTGACGGATCAAGTGTACGCCGCTGCTCTGGACGCTGGCTGCATACTCGAGAACAAGCCGCCACGAGAGGCTTCCTCTGCATCAGAGCTGGCGAGCTGTCCTCCTGCCAGTGTAATTGAGTTTCCTGGTGCTTCCTAATCTCACTACCCTTGCTATTTCTGTTGCCTTTCTGCTCACGTACGTGCACACGGAGTACATCGCTGCTGCCATTTCGGCGTAGGGAAGCAAGCAGTAATATATATGCGTTATCCTGTCACCACTCGCCAGTGAGGCATTCATGCATTACTAGCTTGAGTGTCCTTGATCCGCAAACATCAAAATAAATAAATAAATAAATGAGAGAGAACAACTATACATACATTATTACAGATTGGAGAAAAATAAATATCTATCCCCCTAGCCCATCCCACGCAAATCAGTCTGAGAGAGTAAGTAATGTCGTCCAACAACACCCTAGCAGCCTAGCTAGGAGATTTGCTCTTATATAAATGAGAAAGTGCATGGTTATCTCTCCACCAGTTTTTCACCAAGGATAATTGGATTAATCTATCACTGTGTGCCACTTCCTCTCTAAGTGTCTTTCGTACTTTGAGCCGGAGAAAGCCCCATAATCTTCAACGCTGCCGCCAACTGCATTTTGCTTGCAGATTTTCATTCACAATCAGGAGCGGTGACAGATGTAGAACATGCATGCCGCATGCCCCAAATCCTGCTCCCACCACATTATTAGGGGATGTCCTAGAAATAATACGATGTTGTTTATTGTGTGGCAAGTCATGGAGGACACCTAAAAGTAAGGTGCGGCAGTAGAATTACACATTGTACCAAAAAAATAAATCTAAGGCTCAAGTTCAATGACAGCAGAGGTGCATTGTACGTGTAGCCACATGAATGGAGGACAGACATCTCCCTCAACGAATCAAGCAGGAACTCTAAAGGTGTATTTTGGTTTGAGGATCAGAGTGGACTAATCCATCATCTTCCCACTCTCAAATTTTTGTTTGGTTTGTGGAATAGAATGAGTTATCCAAGACCACTTCATTCCTCATTACCTAATAACTGGTACTAGAATGAGAAATAGAGTTATTCTACCAAAATTTATGGAATCACCCCGCCGTGATGCATAAACTCATCTAGAATGGATTGATTTCTTAAACCAAACACATCATAAGTGAAGTGACATAAGTGTCCTCAAACAGGGATGGCAATCAGTGTCCCAAATCAGTCATTTCAGTAAGAACACGGAACAGCAGTCACAGTAAGCACAGGCCAGGGGGTCACTGTTCTTCATGGAGTCCTTGCCAGCCTTTTGGCCGGGACGCAGCTGGGCTAGGCTTTGATAATGTTGCTGGGGCGTCCGATCCTGCACGGAACACATAGGCTAGCTGCGCCTAGTTGACAACTAGGATGCAGGGGGAAATGCGAACTACGCGATTAAGACCATCTGCACTCTCTTCCTCCACTCTCCCCGGCATGCAGATGGCGGAAACATTTGGCGTAAAAACTCCTGCAGCCCATCCCTCTACCGATCCCTCCACGGCAGCGGAAATCTCCCGTTCCGCCAGATGTGGTGGAGTCCTCCCCCTTCCGCCACGCACTGTAGCTCGTGGGCCCGAGCAACGCCCGCTCCCGCGCGCGCGGACGGAAGAGGGGAGGCCAAGGGGAGGTGGCCGGGCTTAGAGAAGGCCGCGATGAGGAGGCGCCGGCCGCGCGACGAGGAGGGAGCTTGGTGGTGGCAGCCTGCGGCCGGATCTCGCCGCGCGAGAGGTAGAGGAGAGAGTGAGGCGGCCGGCACAGAGGATGGAGAGGAGGCAGCCGTGGCGGGGGTGGAGGTTGGGGCGGCCGGATGTCGTCGGTGAGAGAGACGAGGACTGAGGAGGCGGCCGAGCCGGAGGGAGGCGGCCACGGCAGGAGCAGAGGTCAGGGCGGCCGTATCTCGCGCGCGAGAGGCGAGGAGGTGGCGGAGCCGGAGGGAGGCGGCCGCGGCAGGAGCGGAGGTCGGGGCGGCCGTATCTCGCGCGTGAGAGGCGAGGAGGTGGCGGAGCCGGATGGAGGTGGCCGCGGCAGGAGCGGAGGTCGGGGCGTCCGAGCCGGAGGCGGACGGTGCAGCCGCGGCCGTAGCGGAGGTCGGTGGCTCGGGGCGGCAGCGGCGGTGGAGCGGGGACCCGGAGGAGGCGGCGGAGAGGGCGGGGGACGTGCGGAGGCGCGAGCTCCAGCTCGGGCTCGGGCTCGGGCTCGTGCTCGTGCTGGAGCGGCAGAGGAGCAGAGGGAAAGAGGAAGGTTCTGGAGTACGGGCCCACTTGTAAGTGAGGGCTGGGTACATATATTATTTTTTTAATTGGAGTAAGGTAGTTGATAGGAAATGAATAAAATATTGGGGGTTGATATGGAGGAAATATATAGAGGAATTGGAGTATAGGAAAATACAGTATGGAGGAAAGAATCTCGTGACTAGACTGGAATATTCTTTTTGGGGGAAAGATTTGGAGTAATAAGAGTGCAGATAGTCTAACCGACTGCGGATTCATGACCTGGGCACCTGGCGAGCAGCTCCCCTTGTTAACGGAGCCACATTTTGGCGATGGGATGTCATTGGCCACAGTGACCTCTGCCCTTTTTAATTCATCCATGCTAAACCCCTCTTTTCTATCACGCACAAGCAGAGGCCCCGGTTGATTCCATTCTCCAATGAGTCAACCTCCTCTTCCTCGTCATCAGTTAAATCTTCATCGTCAACTTGTCATAATTAGTCAAAGCTAAGAATATTGAGCCCAAAAAACCCAACACAACCCTTCTGCACCTAACAGAAGTAAAGTGCGAAACTCTTGCCCACCCTACTGTGACCAGTGAGCGAACGAATCGCCGACATCTGTTGGAGGTAAAATCCCAAACAACCGCACAATGGCAGTCAAGTCCAGAGGCTTCGGCCAGGGATGGTGCAATGTCTTCAACTCCAAAGCCAAATAGTATTAAATTGTACCACATCTCTCCACATATGGCATCGATAATGCCCCA
Source organism: Paspalum vaginatum (assembly GCA_030272315.1). Taxonomy (NCBI): domain Eukaryota; kingdom Viridiplantae; phylum Streptophyta; class Magnoliopsida; order Poales; family Poaceae; genus Paspalum; species Paspalum vaginatum. Next base: position 38,646,770 of record CM059013.1, read on the forward strand.
TATGCTCAGAACATGCTACTTTAGAGAGAAATAAACGAAAACAACAGACTCAGAACTTCAGAGACTAAATGATGCCAAGGGGAGGAAGAGAAGGTTGTTTTGAATGAGCGAAATAGATCTTCACAGCATCAACAAAACCCTCAAAAGAAGATAGATGTGTTGTGTATTTTGTGGATGCAGGAGCTTGCCACGCTACTAAGATGTGCGAATTTACAATCCAGAAATAATAGGAAATTGAAGTTGCAAAAATCCTGCAGGAACGGTGACAGCTCAAGAACACTGTTACAACTCTTCTCACCACTAGCCTTCACTATTTTCATGGGTTTTCGGCCTTAGAAAAAAATAGTCCGTTCCTATAGTGGCTATCCTATTTTTCAGTTTTGGGTATCTTGATGCGACCTAATCCTAGTCTATTTCTGGCGTACGTGTTCTCTAGTACATTGGAAATTTGGCGTAGGCAACACAAACATGTAAGCAAGTTGAGAGGGATTCACCGATGTTATAATAGCGTTCCTGCCAGTGAGGCATGTGCGTCTCTGGAACCGGTTTTACTGCAAGCTGCATCTACTACCAGTAGTTGATAAGTAGTACATATCAAAAGAGAATTAGGTGACCAACAGGTAATTACAAAATAATTTTTTGTGATTTCAATTGATTAATAGGAACTGTGAAAGGAAACCATCAACGTGCACATATTAATAGGAATGTCTTCTGTCCCAGTTTTGCATAAAAAAATGCAGGTCTTCTCATTAATTTTGTACAAGATGATACTCCCCATGCTGATGTTGGAATTTTATAGCGTTGCATAGAACACATAATTTTATGAATATTGTCTGTCGTAATCTGAAGAGATCAAGATGCCTCCGCTTTCCTGCTTGGGGTCTAACCAGCTCTTCATGACAAGTTGACGACCACCATGCCGCGCCGGTTCATCATCCTCTTGAACGGTGGTGCGATCAGCAGCAAAGTGGACACTCCTGTACCTGCCTTACTCTTGCGCATTCCCTGATGTACTGCAAATTAAATTTGCTAAGTCGTCATTGACATCCCGCCACAGCGGCAGATCCTTTGACCAGACGTTTACTTGCCAACGCCAAGATCACAGCAGTGGGCCTCGCCATTTGCCATCATCGTCCTCATTATTGTTTTATTATACTAGTCGATCAACCCGTGCTCTCGCACAGGTCAGAGTTTTATGAGATTTAGACTCAATTTTTAATAATATTAGAGCTGATTGTTTTAATTCATCTTCCGTATTCTCATTTTAGGTAATTTATGTGTAAATTTAAAAATTATTTTATTTTATATTTTATGATGACATATTGGATAATTTATATGCAGATTTAGGTCTTACTTTAATTCATCTTTTATAATGATATGGTGAGTAATTTATATGCAAATTTATGGGGTTATTTTTAATTAGTATTTCATAATGGCATGGTGAGTAATTTTTATATGAATTTAGGGGGTTATTTTAGCTCATCTTTTATAATGGCATGGTGGATAATTTTTAGAATTTTAATAGATCTAATAGCTAGTATTATTAAAGCTACGTGATGGACGGCCGGATGTTTCTGATTTTTGAAAAAATTTCTAGAATTTAATTTTTCCTAGTATGTATGGTGAAAATTAACGTAGAAAGGGGCAGGAGCGGTAGTCCAATGGCGTGGTTTTAAAGAAGTAAAAAACTCATGCAGGAGAGTCTCCCTTTATTGAACTAAAAAAGTCATATATTTATGAGCTTGACGAAGTAGAATATTAAAACAACAATACCTACTCTTCAAATTTGATTTTAACCTAGCTGCTAGGAGGGTGGTCCCATCGCCTCATCTCGGCACTTATTATCTTCTCCTTTCATGCATCACATCTGCTTGTTTCTAAGAATAAAAGATATTTTCCGTTTGCATCCAACACCCCATCATCTTGTCGGATTGAGAATAGTTCCTCAGGCATCCTCTATCAAAGGAATTGAATCTACCATTCACCATTGTGTGCCATAACCGTTACATGCTACCATGAGATTCGGCAAGTTGACCATTTTTTCGAGATCGGCTACACCTTTTGAGGACTCAACTTCAACTTTATACGCATATGATGTTTCTATATGTCTAGAACACAATTTAGCGGGACTGGATTGAAGTGGATTAATTGGGAGCGATTTTAATCGATTGTGGATTTAAACCGACCTCAATCTCTCCAATTGATTTCGATGCAATAGTTGCCAAGCTAAGCCTCTGGATTGGATTGTACATGTCGCCCAAACTCTCTCACAGATTCTTATTGCAGAAATTTCTGTTTCCCGATATATGCTTTCCACCAGCATACGCCGGCCTCTTGCTTGTCCGAAGCCAAAGCGATAAGCCCTGCACGCCTACGCCTGCAGCTTTTTATGTTAACTGCGCATCCATCAGCAGGAATGCTGACAAGTAGAGAACAATGTGCAAGTCATCCGTAACTGTTTCCAAGCAGGTGGTGTTGCCTATGCAGCGAATACAAATTTGGGTTTCCCGGTGCTTCCAAATCCGAAGCTATCTATCTATGTTGTTGTTTTCGGTGGAGAAATCATGGTTGAGTACATTGGGGAATTGAGCGTATGCTACAAACTCAAGATGGAGTCGGGAGGGATTCACTGATGTTTGTATACATACGCATGCGTTCTCTCCCGCCAGTCTGCCATGTGTATCTGTGGAGCCAGTTATTAACTCCAGAATTAAAGTGTGTATGAAGGAGATCAATAATCAGTTAAGTTCTGTTACATGGCACAATTGGTACAAATAGGCCATCGGCGATATAAGGGCAACCAAGCAGAAAATTACATGCATGCTCAATTCTGATCCGTTGTTATAAGTTGTTTTGCCAACGGATGATAAATTGGTAAACATCTATACCGACGGACCCAAGCAATCGGTGCAAGTCATGTCACTAATAGTATATACCTGTTGTCACCGAAGTGAATTTGGCGCCAACAATACCGATGAACAACATTTTACTAACAGACAGTCTAAAACTATTAAGATTTACTGACCGACTAACATATACTGACTGATTGTCTGAGATGACATTTTTACCTACTATCTGTCTGACACACCCTGAAGATTTGCCGACATACTAATATATACTGACTGGTATTCTGTGAGTACTTTTGCCGACGGACAATACAATGTTAAATGATGTTTTAGCGACGGACGGACTGTCCAATGACAGAGTTTCAAATAGAAAAATTAAAAGCCCCATTAGGCTACAATTTAGTTTAAATTTAAACTTCAACCGAGCACAACTATACAAACCACATTGATTCATATCCAAGTCGAAACATTTAATATGATCATTCATGTTCCTTAATAATATTATTTTAGAATTGGTATCATGACGTATCCCCACTCTCGCAGATTAGGGCTGGATAGGAATCACGAGCTCCCACCCCTCTTGGTGAGGGAGCACTTTCTACCATCCTAATGCATCCCATGACTAATGAATCCATTAATACTAGTGGTCTCTATAATGATAAAATGATGTCACAGAAAAAATAAATAGCATTCAGATAGCTTCTTTAATTTGAACGTGTCAGATGTCATATGTCAAAACCAATGGCATCTAATATACTCCCTCCATCCAGAAATCTTAGGCGCCTAAGCCCTGGAAAAGTATCCAAAAATCATAGGCGTATAAGGGATGGACTCCTCGTATGCACCATGCACATTCAATGTATCGGCTGGCAGCCATGCGTTCCTTCAGCTGAACCATTGAGAGCATGCAGGCATGCGATGCTCCATCGGCTGGCATGAACCAATGCATGCATGCATAGGTCTCGTGCGATAGGCAGCTGCATGCAAGTAGTCTTGGGATTCATGGAAAACGAAGAGATTCTGGAGGGAATTAATGTTTCCTTGTCTCTGTGAAATGAGCTTAGGCGCTTTAGATTTCTGGATGGAGGGAGTACTTTAAAATAGAGTTAGCACGATATGGTATGTGTTTCCTTTTTTCGATAAAAAAGTAATTTTATTGAACCAAGAGCATTACATCAGGGTGATACAAAGTTCTTAATATACCACCGGCTTCCAGGAAGGATACTTGTGACTTGTCTGTGTTTCCTGTAGATGTTTTGATTCCACGCGTCACTTGCCTTCCGGGACGGATATAGATGAACACACACTGACACACGTACAGTTTGCAGTATGGTGGAGTTCGTCATCTCAAGCATGTAGATGTATAGACATATAAACCGCATACTCGTCCACTCTGCTCAGATCCTGTGTGCGTGTTCTTTCTCCACTCTGCGTAGATGTACACCGATTCACCTGCTTGTTGGGTTGAACTATATGCGGCATCCCACCCACTACTGGAATCTCGAATATTTTTTCATCGACTAAAAACAATATACGACGGTTTCAAGAAAGAACTATCGACTAAAACATTTTTAAGATTTATATTTTCTAGCGCCTCGTATAGTGTCATAGACTTTAATTGGTAATAGTAAAATGGTTGAAACAAACTCCTCACAGTATATATTCAACTAAAAGAATTAAATCAGGTATATGTTTTTTGTTTCACTCATATGGTTTAGAGTCTACGAGTACAATCTATTATGGTGATTGGTGGAGGCCACGCTACAATTGCTGTATCTGCTCGCAGTTCAGCATATCGGTGAGCAGCTTGTGACGGCCTACAAGGGACAACGGAGAGTTGTGTCTAGCTCCTAGGGTCACCGGTGCTCTGCACGCTGGCTGCATTTTGTAGGCGCGGTGACAACTGGAGAACAAGCCACCACGAGAGGCGTTTTGCTGCTTCGTAGCAGGCATTGCACTCCTGCGAAGCTTAATTGGGTTTCCTAATGCTTCCTAATCCCACCACCGTACCCTTGCTGTTTCTGTTGCCTTCTGCTGCTGGCGCGTGCGGTCGAGATCTGAGTACATTGCTGCTGCCATTTGTTTGGGCGTAGGCAAGTAAGCAGTTGAGGTGGATGATTCACAAATATATACTCCTATAACATAATGTTGTATAAATATATGCGTTATCGCCATCATCTCCCGCCAGTGAGGCGTGCATTCATGCATGTGCATCTCTGCAGCCGGTTTTACTGCATGCTGCATTACTAGCTGGAGTGTCCTTGATATGTACACATCAAAATAAATAAATATCCCCTGGCCCATCCCACGAAATAAAATCTGTCTGAGAGAGGGGTAAGTAATGTCGCCCAATACCCTAGCCAGGAGATTAGATGAGAAAGTGCATCTCACAATTAGTAATGTCGCCCAACACCCTACGAAAAAATTAGTATTTTCCTGTAGTGGATCTAATCATCGGTACCAATGTGCGTGGTCGGTGGATAATAACACGCGTCATATTAATTAATCTATCACTATGTGCCAATTCCTCTCTATTAAAGTGTCTTTTGTACTTTGAGTCGGGAAAGCCCCATAATCTTCAACCTGCAGCCAAGGTGGCAACTGCACTTGCGGATTTTCATTCACAATACCTAATCGTCCAAATTGATTTTAACTTAGCAGCTAGGAGGGTGGTCCCATCGCCTCGACGCCTCATCTCCTTGGCACTCATCTTCTCCTTTCCTACATCGGCTCCGCTTGTATCCGACAATAAAAGATATTTTCCATTTACATCCAGCCAAAACACCCTCACCTTGTAGGATTGAGAATAGTTCATCTAGGTATCCTCTGTCAAAAGAATTGTATCTACCATCGTGTGGCATATGCCATAATCATTATGTGGTACCATGAGATTCAACAAGTTGATCTTTCTGTTCGAGATTTTCTATACCTTTTTAGGCCTCAACTTCAACTTTATATGCATATGATATTTCTATATGTCTAGAACAAATTTTAGCACACTCTGTGCATGTCTAGACAACTCTTGTCCTAGTTTTACCACTCATGGCCGGATTGAAGTGGATGGACTGGGAGAGATTGAGGAGATCTAATCTCCTATGGATTTAAACTGACATCAATCTCTCCTATCATTTCCAATCCAATAGCTGCCAAACTAGCCTCAGGATCGAATTGAACATATCGCCCAAACTCTGCCTCACAGAAATTTGTGTTTCCCAATATATGCTTCCCACTGTCATGCATTGTCTTTGAAACTTTGTCTGAAGCCAAAGCAAGAGCCCCTTGCACGCCTCTCTGCATGTTAACTGCGTCCACCAGCACGAATTGTGTGACAACCAGAGAGCAATGTGCAAGTCTTGCCACACTGTTTCCTAGCAGGCACTGTTGCCTCTTCAGCGAATTTGGGCTTCTCGGTGCTTCCTAATCCCAAGCTATCTATCTCTGTTTTTGCTATCACTTATCTGTGGAGAACGCATGGTTGAGTACATTGGGGAATTGTGGTTGTGGGTAGGCTACAAACTAAACATGCAAGCAGTCCCCTGCATCCATCCCGGTGCGAAATAGAACTGAGATTGATAGAAGAATCAATCCCGGTTCGAAATGTGGTATCTCTAGAGAGACTTTAGTCTCGGTTGGTGTTACCAACTGATGGGACTAAAGGCTTTAGTCCCACCTTTAGTTCTCATTGGTAAACACCAACCGGGACTAAAGCATTACTAACCGAGACTAAAATCTTCTAAGCACTTACAGCAAAAAAAAAAAACATCCTCCATATAGCCAGATGTGGCAGTAAATTGCAGTGGTTAGATAGATCTCGCGTGATCGTGCTGGTCTTGAGTTCGAGCCCCAACAAAAATATACTTTTTATCCAGGATCGAAGAGGGGTTTCCAACCATGACTATTCTCCAGCGGTGTTCAGTGATGTTTCGTATATATGCAGCATTCTCCCGCCAGTGAGGCATGTGCACATCTGTGGAGCCGGTTTTATTACTGAATGTATATTACTAAAACAGAATATGTACCAAATGAACAAAAGAAAAAGAAAAAGAAAAAGGTGGCTAGTTATTAACTCCCGGATCAAAGTGTGTACGAGAGGGAGATCAATAATCACACAATAATGACAATGGTCTGTTACATGCATGATACTTGCTATATAGGAGGGCCGATCCTATCTTACTATTACTAATTAAATGTTCCAAAAGCTGCACCACTTTCGATGCACACTAGAAAAAAATAAAATCCTATAAATTCTCAATAAAAGAGAAACCTCTGGTCATTACTTTGGTGGGATCTAATCATCCAACTGCTAGATTTGTTGTCTAAAATAACCCCCTATATTTACATCTAAATTACCCACCTATCCCATTACGTATATTTGATTAGCCCATTATCTTTTGGATTCTAGGTACCTATCAAGTGACCTGCCGGTCTCTTTTGCACTCTTCATTAATCTATTATGGACTCTTTATTTTTACTAGTAAAAATGTACGTGCATCCCGCAAGTAGCGCACATGCATTTTTATAGTATTTTTTATGTTTTTATTTGTGAAAGCTTTGTTTTTGAGAAAATATAGTTTTATGTTTTATCAATTGTTTTGGATGTTTTAGAAAGTTGGTTTTATATTTTATTATGATGTATAGATTAATTATTTTTTGGATGTTTTCCATAGTTATTAAAAGTATACAATGTATGAGTATATTATTAATATTTTTTATCTCATAAGCACTTTCATAAGATAATTAGAAGTATCTTTTCTTTATCTCAATGCACTTGTATTTATCCATCCTATATCTCCACCATTAGATCTAAACCAAATTAGAGATCTAATGACTAATTATTACATGTCCCCACAAAGACCAATATCGGCCCACAACGTTAAACAAAAAATCGTAGTGGAAAAAGGCATTAAAATTAGAATCACACATTATTAAATAGCATCAATTCATAGTAGTGCATCAACTCATTAAACCTAAAATCTTGTACCGCTCAATTGAAGGTTGAAACAATATGAAATATAAAGAAAAAACTCAAAGTGATTTCGGCCATGATATTCTTGCAGCCCAACTCATCCTGGCTGGGCCACAACCGGCCCGGGCCTGTTTTGGTGGCCGGCTCGCCAGGACCGTCCGATTGAATCGGTCAATCGGACGGCTCCTGATGGCTCGAGCCGGAACAAAACCGGGTGGCTGAACGTAACCCTAACCTCACTGCCCACTCCCACTCGCCACCCACGGCTCGAGCGGCGCCGTCCGCCGGCCTCTCACCGGGGCGTCGAGCGGCCAGCGGTGCGCTTTCTCCTCCCCCGTCCTCGCGTCCTTGTCCTCGTCCAGCCGCCGCGACCTTCGCCACCTCCTCCTGCCAGGTGGCCCGGGGCGCCCTCGTCCCGCTCCGGTGCGCGGCGCGGCCGGATCCATGGGCTCCCGCCGCCTCCTCTAGCCACCGCCGCACAGCTGGATCTGCCCTGTCTCCAGCGGTCGGATCGGTCACGGCCTAGGCATCGTAGGTGACCCACCGCCCTGCGTCTCTCCCCTCTGGCGGCTTTGTCCTTTCATTCCTTTTCAACTTGTCATATAATGCTTCAACGAGATTGTTGACAGCTTATCTGTAGACTTAACAATTGTTTGATGGTCGATGTGGTACTAAATCATGTGTATGTAACATATTTGTTAGTTTTGTTTCTGGGCCTATGAATTATCCAACGTTCTTTTGTATTGGGCCTAGAGGACGTTTTTTATTGTTTTTTTTCTGCGTGGAATGGTCATTGATTGTTTTTTGTTTCCTGCATGGAATCACCGTATCGATTACAAGCGGGTAGAAGAGATGACGGTGAGAAAAAAAAATCTCGTGAGATGCCCGCCGGTTACGTGTTCAAAGGCAGGAACGAGCGTTCTGCCTCTGTAACTCGTTTTTTAGTGTTTTTTGTGAGTCCGGTTATTTTGTTGTGGGGGATGCAGTGGATCTATGAGTCTAGGTGGGTATAAATTTAGTAGGGTAAAAAAGATTTTTGATTAACTCGCTTTTTACGGTATTTATACTTAATCAAGTATCAAATGTCCGTTGAGCTCACGCCAGAGTTCACTAATGAAACATGCATTCACCACGAGATGCTTTCAATCTCAACAATTTTATCCAACAAGGGTCTGTTATCAAAAACTGTACATGTGCAGCAAGCTCATCGATATCTAGGATTAGCTCAGACACCGGTGTCACACTCAGAAAAAATAAATTCTCAAAGTTCACATAGAAATAAGAAACATGTCACCATCCATCCAGTAACCTCAAACAGTAATAATCATCCAATCTATTTGATTTTCTAAAAAATAACCAGTCTACCATTATGGAAGTTAATTATAAATATCCCTTAAATTATATTTAAATTATCCTCCTATTCCATTATAAAATATAATTTAAAGTAACATCTAATTAACCATTTAAATTACTCACTTAACATAGGGCTGTTTGTTTGAGCGTCATGTCATCTTAATGTTCATTCGAAGCTAATGTGCTGGTTATATTTATAAAAGAAACAAGGTAGAATAGAAGGATTATACAGAGGTTTCATGCCATTCTGAATGCTGATAGTTATCTATATGGTCCTATTTATACTTTTACCTAAATGCTATGTTTCACAATCACTACATAGACACCTGACAAGTATGTTTTTTATGGATCAGAATATACAAGCCATCCTATCTAGAGAATTATCTTCACTGTAAGTGCAACGAGGCTCCTTAGTGGTTTTGGTGTTTGAGTGACAATGCGATTAAAGGTCTAATCTCTTTGTAAGATCATTTGACAGGTTTCTACACGTATATATTGTCAAAGGACATCACTAGTGTTGCTTTATTAATGCACTTTGAGACACTTGACTTTCATGTTAAGAAAAGTGACTCTAAATTGTATCTCTTTCATTTGGATGTGACTAACTTACTTGGATTTCTCATATATAACAAGTGGCTGATCATGAAGACACTCCATTGCATATTAAAGCCAATAATGATCAAGACAAATTGAATGAATGGATAATGAGCAAATGTGCTCCATCTACCTATCGAAGAGGTTTTCTCAATTGAAGTCCAACTATTTCGCTCAAAGAGGATTACTCACAAAGGAAGAAGCTCAGCTTCGCTATCTCCCTCTGTGGATATATTTCAAGACGGCATTATTCAACAAGACAAGACTCAAGTGGATTTCATCTAGATTTATATTCACCTTGAGCATAGGTATGCCGTACTATCAAGAGGGAAGCGAAGCTCGGAAGTCTCTAGTCAACATGTGCTCACAGCTAGTTCAGAGAGTGTCGAGCCAAAACACCCCTCGTGAGTTGTTATTGTGCTGAGGGTGGGTTCATCGGATTGTCCGGTAATCCTCACCGGACTATCCGGTGTAGGCTGAGCCCAGAATTGAGAGTGATCTCTCTGATCTTTTCCTTGTGCTCTCATCTCCTGGTTAGGTGTATCTCTAATGGAGACAACACCTACTCTTTGCTCATCTGTTGACACAGGCTCAGTGCCTTAGCCTCTGATCAGGGAACCCCTCACCGGACTATCCGGTGAGCTATACCGGACTGTCCGGTATAGGGGGTTTGAGCTCCAACGGCTAGTCCGCCTCTACCGGACTATCCGGTGGGAACGCACCGGACTGTCCGGTGATGGTCTGACACAGGCCAATGGCTAGTTTTATGAGGGTGGGTATTTATACCCCTCACTCTCTTCCAGTTGGAGCTGTTGCTTCCCTCCATGTCCACATCCATCCAGAGGCTCTTAGTAACACCTCCCAACACTCTCTTTGTAAGATTGAGCTAAATTTGTGAGACTCTTGAGTTGGGAGAGAATTTGTGAGATTGTGTGAGCTACATTGTGAGCACCTAGCTTCTGAGCACAGTTGGCAAGCATTTTCGGGAAGCGTTTTTGTTACTCTTGGAGGTTTCCTCCTAGACGGCGAGAGCAACCCGAAGGGCACCCGGCTTGTGGGTGCCACTTCTCTTGTAGGTGATTATCCCGCTCTTCGGAGCATTTGCAGTGAGCACCTTCATAGCCTTAGTGGTTGTGAAGCAGAGGCCGTGAGTTGAAATAGACTCAAGCTCTTGGTGGGCGCCTCAACGGGGACGTACGGACACTTGCGGGTGTGCTCAAACCTCGGGACTAAAATCCTTTGTTGTGTGTGCTGTGCCCCTGCTGGGAGACCCAAGCTTGGTGCTTGTGGTTGTTTTACTTGCTTGCATTATATTATTGCTTCCGCTATTATTATTCGTGTGCAAGTTCTCGTTGTGAGTGCAGGAATAAAGTGTTGCCGAGATCATAATCAACATACAAACACATTACACAGTTCTACATAGCTCGATAAGTATTTTCTCTAATATTTTACCTTGGGGGTTTCGGTTTCTGTGTGACACCGGACTATCCGGTGTAGAGAACCAGACTATCCGGTTATACCGGACTGTCCGGTTGTACCCATCGGACTATCCGGTGTGAGTGCTGACGGTGTGTTTCTAAGTGGTGTAAATTTTCAGTTACGCCTATTCACCCCCCCTCTAGGCGACATCTAGGTCCTTTCAATTGGTATTAGAGCAAGGACTCACCGAAAAGCTTCACCGCCGTGAGTAAAGATGTCAACACCTAGTGAGGTAACTTGTGAGCCGCTCATGCTTGATGGCTCTAACTATTCTCAGTAGTCAACTCATGTACTTAATTTGCTTAGGACCAATGGTCCACTTGTGGAGCAAATTGTAGAAGCTAGCATATTGCCTTCTAACTATGATTGGGGCAACCTATCTCATGAGGAGACAATACGCTTGCAGCTCAATGCTCAAGTTCCTAATTATTTATTGAGCCCTTTGAGTCCAGATACCTCTAAGTGGCTGTTCCATGAGTACAAGAGATTTGAGGATGCTCATGAGATTTGGGCCACTCTCAAAAATGTTTTTGCATGCAAATCTCAAGAACAAGCAAACATATCAGTAAGGAACCCAGGAAAAGAAGAAATAAGCCAATGCGAAAGCGCAGAGGACAAGGAAGATCAAGAAAGGCAGTTGGTGCTGCAGTCACTGCAGATACCGGACTGTCCGGTAATTTATACCGGACTATCCGGTGGTGGCAGTGAAGCTGCACCAACCAGTGTATAGCAGCGATGGAGACCAAGTGAAGAATCATGTTCACCCAAGTTTCACTCCATTATTTCACACTCACATCAGTTCCTCATGGCCAAGGGAAGTGAATAAAGTGAGGAAGAGATGAGTGGGAACGATGAAGATGAAGACGAGATTACCGATGAAGATTTGGATATTGGCCACCTCAGCAAGAAGGACCAAATGAAAGTGATCAAGCTAATGCAAATCATCACCAAGCAGAAGCAAAGTCTTGACAATCAAGAAGACTACTTGGTGAAGAAATTGGATGAGCTAAAAGAGGCTCAAGATGAAAAAGAAGAGCTCAAACTCAAGCTTAAGAAGAAGGTAGAAGAAAGAAAAGAATTACTAAATAGGATCAATGACAAGTGCTCAGAGCTCCAACGAGAAAAAGATGAGCTCCTAGATGAGAGTATGTAGCTCATTGATCAGCTAGCCTTGAGCGAGGTAGCACGCAAGGTATTTGTCACATCGGTAAAATCTTATGAACCTCTCGTGCAAAATAATTCTTGTACTTCAGCTGATTCTATCATTGCTTGTGCTAACCCTTGCTGTTTAAAAGCAAGTAACCCTTGTGTTGAGCATGATATTGTAGAATCTTGTGATGACCTCATTGCAAAAGAAAATGAAAAGCTCAAGCAAGAGGTTGAAAAGTTAAAACAGGACTTGATCACACTTAAAGAAAAGTGTTGTGTGCAACCTTCTCAAGATAACCGTGAAAACATGGTGAACAACCTTGAGGAGGGTTCAAACCGTGCACAACACACTAAGGCAAGTATCAAGTCTAAAAGTGGTGGAAGCACTAAAGCACAAGAGCAAGCCAAATCAAGAGGACAGAAGAACAAAACAAATAGAAGATGCTACTGGTGCAAGGAAAGAAGACACAATGTTCAGGCTTGCCCAAGCCTCAAATCCAAGGCAGTGAGCAGCTCTGGCTCACCGGACTGTCCGGAACAACATACCGGACTATCCGGTAGTAGGGTGTCGGATTATCCGGTGAAGTCAGTGGCAGCTCAAGTCACAAATTCCAAGGCAAGAAGACCTACCCAGTCTCACAACAAGGTTGTAAAGGAGGAAGTACATGCAATCAAGGCAGAAAATCAACCAAAGGGCTTCAGGCAAAGAATATGCTATAATTGCCAGAAAAAGGGGCATCTTGGTAAGGATTGCCCATATGGTAACTTTACTCATCCCAATCTTATCAATAAGAAAACTAAAGTGGCTTGTGTGTCCAAGGGCTGCAGTGGTGAAGCTAAGGTGATTAGTTCATCCAAGGCTCTCACCAAAGCTATTTGGATACCCAAGGTTTATTTGACTAACATTGATGGACCCAACAAGGTTTGGGTACCAAAACATACCTGAAGACCTATAGGTACCTACCGGATGCATTGAGGGTCTTGCCTATCTTGAGAAGCTAAACTGCAAATATATCATTGTCTCAAGATTCTTTCTTCCCATCTCAAGCCAAGATATGAATTTTGGAAATATCTTCATCCTCAATGACATCATGGGTAATGTGTGCTTATCTAGATCCTTGATGGTTCGGACAAGACTCATCCTTAGTGACTTGAGCCTTGCCCAAATCAATCAAGTTCAAAATTCCACTCCTATCCTATGCTTATGTTCTTGTGATACGTTGACGGCTCTCTTTGTGGAGCAAGTGCCTTAAAATGTGCAGGAATATGGGTTGAGACTCATGAGAAGAAAAGGAAATAAAGCTTGGAAGAAATCGAAACTCCTAGTGCAAACTTTCAGGACCCATCGGCTGGACCCACCGGTCCAACCGTCGGACACAGGTAGCACCGGTCTGCCGGCTCTGCTGATCTACCGGTTCAACCTGTTAAACCATCGGTTCAACTGGTCGGGCACGTCTCTAACCAGACTACCGGTCTCTGTATCGGACTATCCGGTGTACTACACCGGACTGTCCGATATAACCGGACTATCCGATTTATTGACACCGGACTGTCCGGTAAGGGTCAGCCAAGTCCATATACATGTGAGTACACCTACATAATTACTCTTTCACCCATTCTACACTTAGCCACAGTAAAACTTCTAATCCCCATGTTTGTTACAAAAGTTGAGCATGTGAAGTTGGTTATTCAAGAACCATAAGCTTGCATTTGGGGGTGTAGAGTTATACTAGGGCTCTGTAGTACTAACAACTCTCTGTGAGTAAGATTGCAGATATTAAAAAGATGTAGACTGGACCAAATCACTGGCATAATGCAAAATAAATTGAAGATGCTTCAAAAATGTAAAAATCAGGGCATATACCAAAGGTTGTTCTATTCTTATATATCTTATGAGTATATTAAACCAAGGCCAAGGTATGAGTTCATATATGCATTGTAAGTGCTTCAAGGCCTTGTCACTCCTGTGTGGTTGTTGGTAGATTGAGTGATCCAACTCTAGTATGGATAGTTGATTGATACCTCTAAATCTCAAAAAGTTGTCAAGTTAGTCTTGAGAGCTTGGTGCTTCTAATATGATAGGAGGTATGAGTTAAATATGTCATCATCTATGATGTGATCCTCAATGTATCTAACATTCTTTGTGGCATATTTCCTAAGGTTTGAGCTAGTAAAATATTGTGTCTTCTCATGAATATGTCTCATGAGGCTTTAATGAGATCAGATGTTTGCTTGATACTCTAGCTAAGAGTGCCTCTCATGCCTTTGTAAGCTGAGTGTGAATCAAACATGCTAATCATCTTAAACAAGGCATGGTAATTCACTAGTATAGCAAAAATGGGATTTTGAAAACATTTATTGTTGAGATCTTTGTGATCAACCTCTCTTTATATGTGGTTATTGTTATCTGTGCGTGTTTGTACCTAACCACATACATTGAGACTCCTATGCTGAAATTCAAAATCACTTTCCAAACGAATTTATTCAAAAGCTCATCTCTTTCAACTAAATCATCTTTTGACCAAAAGCTTTGACATAAATGCATTTACAAAAGGTCACTTACCTTCCCTGAGGGCTATGTTACATAAAGGAGTCAAATGGATCAAAGGAATATAGCACGGCCCTCAGACCTTCTGCGAAATCATTTTCTACCGGACTATCCGGTGTGCCCTACCGCACAATCCGGTAACATCGGACTATCCGGCAGGGGATACCGGACTATCCGGTCCACGCAAATTTTACCCTCACCCGCGGTTCAAAGGGGTAACTTCTCATGTTTTTCCCTCACCTTCCTCCAAACCGCTTTTTCATCCGTTCCAACCGCCGCCCTTGCTTGATTCAAGGATCGCTTTGGCGATTTGAGGAGTTCTTCTCATTCCTCTGTGGATTTGAGGAGCTTTTGGTGGGGATTGGCCGCTGCATCTTCGGGGTATCCGATCCCACCGGCCTCTCCATCAGTTTTGACCTAGGAACTTCTATCCAAGGTACTTTGAACTCTTTTTGCCTGATCTCTTTGCTCGGTGCAATGCTAGTAATTTCTCTTGGTAGAAGTACTCCTGATATGCATATCCATCATGTCCTAGAAGATCAAAACTTTTCCATGGCTGGTTTGGGAGATCCATCAACCCTAGGGCACTGGGCACTACCGAACTATCCGGTGGCCCCGCTACCGGACTGTCCGGCACGACCGGACCATTCGGTGGAAGCCACCGGACTGTCCGGCAATACCCAGAGGCCCTAGGTCAGTTGTTCTTTGTGGCTCTAGATTTGTTCTTTGAGCTCCCAAACTTGTTCCATATATTCCTCTCTGTCTTTGTGACATATTCCTGTCAGAAAATCATGTTCTCACAGTCATCGTAATCAAATTGTATCTTTTATATCTCTGAGACTAATCCGAGGGTCCAAATCCATATCTTTGTCTCTCAGGGTTGTAGATGGCTGGTGAGCAACCCATCAAGTAGTACACCAGGGTTAAGAGAAAGGCCACTAAGCCTCGCCCTCAGTCGAGCAGCGACACTTCTTCTCCCTTGGAGGACACCGGTGCTGGTGGCTCTCAAAGGGGAAGATCACTCAGGATGAGGCAAGGGCCGTTGCAGGACACTCCTCGAGGTCAGATGCATATTGCAGATGAAGAGGTGGCAGTGGAGACCTCCTCTGATGATGATGTAGAGGATGAGACCTATGTGGTCCAACCCAGACCCCATGGTAAAGGTCCAGCTCCTCCCAGCAGTGATGATGAGGAGGAGGAGAGAGATGTTGAGGCAGAAGAGGAGAGAGAGCCAGCACCCCCCGAGGCTGAGTATGCTAGGAAGATGTCCAACCCCAGCAGGCCGCCCAACAGAAAGGCGGTAGATTACAAGAAAAAGGGGAAGCTCGGTGAGATCAGAGACAACAGGAGAAGGGACTTTAGGAAAGAGCCCAAGAGCTCTTATGACTGGAGGTTTCACACCAGGTTTTAGGAGGATTATTATGAGTCAGTGATTCTATCCAAGGAACACCCAGTCACACTTGATCAATGGGTTGATTGGAAATACATGAAGGACAAGAAAGACCCCATTTTTTATCAGGTAATTGCAGCTTGTGGGAGGCAGAACATCCAGAAGATCATGAGTATCAGGCATGATTGGAACAAGGAGATCATCGCTCAGTTCTATGCCACAGTCTACTTTGATGACACAGATGCAGATCCGAGGAAGTGGGCTATGGCATAGATGACAGAGGGTGAGACTTATTCCATCTCCTATCTTGACTTCGCATTTGTGCTTGGTTTGAACAATGTGGATCTGAACAGGCCTAAGGTTCACCTAGAGCAGTGTCTCCCTGATAGTGAGATGAAGTTCATGTATCCTCCAAATAATCAGGGAAACTTTGGACACTCACAGGGTCTTTACTCTTTCTATGGATATCTGAACAGAATGTTCAGAAAGACCCTGGCTCCTCGTATTGGTGATGCTACTAACATATCACATTATGCCAAGAATCTGCTTGCTAGGATGAGGGAGGATGCATTGCCTTTCAGCGTGACCAACTTCATATGGGAGGAGATCAAAGCCATATCCTTTGACCCATATCGGAGTTGCACATATGCTCCTTTCATCATGGAGGTGACTGACAGAGTGACCGGTACAGCTTATATCAGTGACACTGAGCACCGGCCATTCCGTGTCAAGAAGGTGAAGCATTTGATTGTGCCAGCACCCTCAGTTACACCTTCAGGCTTAGACCCACCTCCGAGTCAGTTGGCTCCAGTGCCACAGCAGCAGAGGCAGTCACCTCAGAGGAGGAGAGGCAGTGGGCAATTCTCCAGTGAGAGGTCGAGGAGGAGCTCCTCACCTGTTGTGTAGGCTTTCAGAGCCATTATGGGAGCCCTCAAGTACTTCAGGGCGAAGGACATAGCTAAGAAGAGAGAGATCCGTCGTCGCCAGACCCTGACAGATAACAGGGTGAAGGGCATTCAGAGGCACCTCGGCATGCATCCACCACCCTCACCTGACCGAGTGGTAGAGGATGAGCAGGAGACAGAGGTAGAGGAGGAGTTCCTGGTGGATCCATTTACAGGGTACCAGGGTCAGACTAGCGGGGCATCAGTGCCTCCTCAGTTCAGCCAGCCTCCACTGTTTACTCAGGCACCTCCGGTTTCAGGATCCATGGATGCCACAGCTCAGTCGGCTGCTCAGTCACTCTTTGGGATGAGTGAAGCCTTCTCTGCTTGCTACTCAAGCTACTCCACCACCTTGGCCTCCTCGAGCTTTTCAGGATCTCTACCTTTCTCCATGGGTCAGGGTGGAGCCTTCTTTCAGAGCAGCAGCCAGTTCCAGTCAGGACCTCAGGGTGGCAGCTCTAGTGGATGATGAGATCAGGGCACTCAGTGAGCCCTTGAGGTACTTTTCTCCTCTTCTTTTGACCTTTTTGGTGCTTAATGACAAAGGGGGAGAAGTACATTAAAGCTTTGTGGCATTGTGGCCCTCTTTTTCCTCTTTTTCTAGTGTTTTTCAGGAGAAGCTCAGTGAAAAAGGGAGGATGGAGCAAGCAGGCCTTGTGAAGAGTCAGCAGATCCTTGGAGCCGCTTGCAGCATGTTTTATCTTATCATTTTCCCTTTCAGCTGTATCATGTGTCGGTTCATGTGTTGAACTCTTAGAGTCATGTATTGGACACATTTTCGTATAATCTTTTGAAACCTTTTACCTTCCATGTGATCTGTGTGGATTATATGTATATCTATGTCTAAATTATACTATTAGCTATGTGCTCGTCTTTGTGACTCTGTGTGGCTTCGTGGTTTTGGTTTGGCCTGGTGCAGTGCAGATTGCTATCACCGGACTATCCGGTGAACCGGACTATCCGGTCAGTTACACCGGACTATCCGGTGAGTGGGCAGTGGCTGCACAACCAAGCATCCCAGTTGGTTTACTTTGTGTTGTCCCTCTTACTATGTGGTTTTGGAATTCTGAGATATAGGAGCTCTCCTGGCACGAAATATGTGTTTTTGGGCATATATGGCTCAAATTTCGAGTTTTTGTAACTCAAGCACATATTTAGGGGGAGCATACCAAATATCTGAGGATTCATGCACTTAATTTGACTATCTCTTGTAAGCTTTGATCGGGGTTGTCATCAATCACCAAAAAGGGGGAGATTGTAAGTGCAACAAGGCTCCTTAGTGGTTTTGGTGTTTGAGTGACAATGCGATTAAAGGTCTAATCTCTTTGTAAGATCATTTGACAGGTTTCTACAGGTATATATTGTCAAAAGACATCACTAGTGCTTTATTAATGCACTTTGAGACACTTGACTTTCATGTTAAGAAAAGTGACTCTAAATTGTATCTCTTTCATTTGGATGTCACTAACTTACTTGGATTTCTCATATATAACAAGTGGCTGATCATGAAGACACTCTATTGCATATTAAAGCCAATAATGATCAAGACAAATTGAATGAATGGATAATGAGCAAATGTGCTCCATCTACCTATCGAAGAGGTTTTCTAAATTGAAGTCCAACTATTTCGCTCAAAGAGGATTACTCACAAAGGAAGAAGCTCAGCTTTGCTATCTCCCTCTATGGATATATTTCAAGACGTCATTATTCATCAAGACAAGACTCAAGTGGATTTCATCTAGATTTATATTCACCTTGAGCATAGGTATGCCGTACTATCAAGAGGAAAGCGAAGCTCGGAAGTCTCTAATCAACATGTGCTCACAGCTAGTTCAGAGAGTGTCGAGCCAAAACACCCCTCGTGAGTTGTTATTGTGCTGAGGGTGGGTTCACCGGATTGTCCGGTAATCCTCACCGGACTATCCGGTGTAGGCTGAGCCCAGAATTGAGAGTGATCTCTCTGATCTTTTCCTTGTGCTCTCATCTCCTGTTTAGGTGTATCTCTAATGGAGACAACACCTACTCTTTGCTCATCTATTGATACAGGCTCAGTGCCTTAGCCTCTGATCAAGGAACCCCTCACCGGACTATCCGGTGAGATATACCGGACTGTCCGGTATAGGGGGTTTGAGCTCTAACGGCTAGTCCGCCTCTACCGGACTATTCGGTGGGAACGCACCAGACTGTCCGGTGATGGTCGGACACATGCCAACGGCTAGTTTTATGAGGGTGGGTATTTATACCCCTCACTCTCTTCCAGTTAGAGCTGCTGCTTCCCTCCACGTCCACATCCATCCAGAGGCTCTTAGTAACACCTCCCAACACTCTCTTTGTGAGATTGAGCTAAATTTGTGAGACTCTTGAGTTGGGAGAGAATTTGTGAGATTGTGTGAGCTACATTGTGAGCACCTAGCTTCTGAGCACAGTTGGCAAGCATTTTCGGGAAGCGTTTTTGTTACTCTTGGAGGTTTCCTCCTAGACGGCGAGAGCAACCGAAAGGGCACCCGGCTTGTGGGTGCCACTTCTCTTGTAGGTGATTACCCCGCTCTTCGGAGCATTTGCAGTGAGCACCTTCATAGCCTTGGTGGCTGTGAAGGAGAGGCCGTGAGTGGAAATAGACTCACGCTCTTGGTGGGCGCCTCAACGGGGACGTACAGACACTTGCGGATGTGCCCGAACCTCGGGACTAAAATCCTTTGTTGTGTGTGCTGTGCCCCTGCTGGGAGACCCAAGCTTGGTGCTTGGGGTTGTTTTACTTGCTTGCATTATATTATTGCTTCCGCTATTATTATTCGTGTGCAAGTTCTCTTTGTGAGTGCAGGAATAAAGTGTTGCCGAGATCATAATCAACATACAAACACATTACACAGTTCTACATAGCTCGATAAGTATTTTCTCTAATATTTTACCTTGGGGGTTTCGGTTTCTGTGTGACACCGGACTATCCGGTGTAGAGAACCGGACTATCCGGTTATACCGGATTGTCCGGTTGTACCCATCGGACTATCCGGTGTGAGTGCTGACGGTGTGTTTCTAAGTTGTGTAAATTTTCAGTTACGCCTATTCACCCCCCTCTAGGCGACATCTAGGTCCTTTCATTCACCATATGCAAAATCACGAACTGAGTTACTATTACTAATTTGGGGATGTGATGCCCTAAGAAAACATATCTTAGAAACTTTTATAAAATAAAAATATTACGCAGTTAATTAAATATGCTCTAACCATAAAAACCATTTACTATTCTATTTCCTAAAAGGTTGCATAACTTTGCCATTATTGAAGATAACATAAAGTAGCCCTTTGATTTTAAATAAGAATTACCCACCTCTGCCATTATGAAGTAATATATAAAATGTCTTCCTAAAACTATATTTAAAATATCCACATCTGACATTATAATCAAAAACTGAATTAAATTGCTCATTAAATTCATGTCTTTTTTATCCACCAATTCCTATAAGGCAACACCTATGCCTATAAGGCAATCTAAAACTGCATTCAAATTTACATATAAATTTCTAACATATGATATTATAAAAAAAATAACTATACACATGCTTATTTACATGGCACAATTATTACCGTTATTAAAACATAAAAACTAACTCAAATGAAACATAAATGGTGTGTGGCACTATATAGACTATGTATGAATATATGCATTGTAAATAAGTATGTATTTTTTTATTCTTTATCAATCATGAAAATGTTCCATTAATAAATCACATATCGATAACAACTAACCTTTTGTTTAAAATTATAAAATATATCACAGTACAATTATATATATAAATAATTGTTTCATTCTTTTACAAAAATAACCACTACGTACATAATTCTTTGCT
Source organism: Paspalum vaginatum (assembly GCA_030272315.1). Lineage (NCBI taxonomy): Eukaryota > Viridiplantae > Streptophyta > Magnoliopsida > Poales > Poaceae > Paspalum > Paspalum vaginatum. The sequence goes on from CM059013.1 coordinate 38,667,887, forward strand.
AAAGAATATCAACTCAATGCCATGATGTAGGCTAGCTAGTGACAATCCATGATATTATAGATATTAAGACTATAGTTAGACCTAGAGCATATATTTCTAATAAACAAATGTTTAGAGAATTTGGAATAAAGATAAAATAATCATTAGGGTATCAACTTATGCTGGTAAAAATACAACAATTTTTGTGATCCAAATTTGAAAGCCAAAACTTAGATTCATCATGTCATGACATATGGGTTTCCACAACGGCCATTATATAACTCATGTTAAATGTCAAATAAGCACATGGCAGACACATTTAGGTGTCGTTTGGGGGCTAATAATATGGATAGAAAATATAGAGTACTCCCTACAGTCATTAATATCATATATCGATGGAAGGAGATAGTAATTCGTAAGTTTATAGCAACCAGATAAATTGTTTATATATTTGTAAAACACGCCAATGAGGTATGTTGCATTAAATTATTATAAAGAGGACACAAACACAAATGTGCATTCATATGGATATTGTGTTAGGAAATGAACAAAAAGAGCATTAAATAAAATTAGCATATCTATTTAGCTATAGTTTATCTATAAACTTTAATATGTTAACCCTTTTGTAAGATTCTAGCCCGTGCGGAAGCATGGGTTAACAGACTAGTATATAAAATCCGTCTCCTGATATGTAGAGTCAAGCCAAGCACATCGGTTTGAATTGGTTCGCAGGATCTGCCAAAAAGAAAACCATCAGCTCATTCATGTTTCATATTAATATTATTTTGGAATTGGTATCATGACGCATCCCACACTCATAGATTGGGGCTGGATAGGAATCAGCAGCAGCCCGCACCCCTCCTGTTGAGCAAGCAATTGGCACCATTCTAATGCGTCCCATGCCCAATCATGTGAGTTATCTTACTATTACTAATTAAAGATTTTTTTTGGAGCCTCTAAATTAATCTTTACAAAAAAATAAATTTTAGAAAATTCTCACAAAAACATAAACATCCAACCATTAATTGACAGATTGGAATATTAATAGCCGTTAGATCTGTTTTCTAAGTAATTAACCACCTCTGTCATTATGAAAGGTTTTGAGTTCAATTCTCAACGAAAACAAATTTTTTCTTTTTGGCAGATTTTCCATCTGTTTTCTAAGTAATTACCCACCTCTGCCATTATAAAAGGTTTTGAGTTCAACTCTCAACGAAAGCAAATTCCTTCCTTTTTGGCAGATTTTTCTATTTTCAAATTTACTCTCAGTTTTTTGTCAATTTTTTTTCCATTTACAAATTTACACTACTAAATGATCACGTAATTTTTTTCATAAAGATGTTAGAAACCATTCTATGAAGCAGATATTTGTGCCTAATCTTGCTATTACTAATTGAGGATTCCTTTTGGAGTCTTTTATTAATCCTCACAAGATGTGCTAAATAAAAAATAAAATCATATAAATTCTCACAAACATCTATCATCAATTGCAGATTGAAATCTTAATAGCCATTAGATTTTTTTCTATGTAATTAACATTCCATCATACATCATGTAGCTCTAATAATAAATTTGTTTTCTAAGAAAAAAAATAAATATTAATAATTCTCATAAAAATCAGAAAGATCATATCATCCATCATATAGCTCTAATAATAATTATTATTAGATCTATTATAGCTTCTAAAAAATTTACCCCCCATGACGTTATGAAAGATGAAATAAAATAATCTCTTAAATTTGTATAAAAATTGTCCATCATGCCATTATGAAATATGAATTAAATAACCTCTTAAATTTGCATAAAATTACCCACCATACCATTATGAAATACAAATTAAAATAACCCCTTAAATTTTCATATAAATTACTCAACATGCCATTATAAAAGATGAATTAAAATAATCCCTAAATCTGCATATAAATTACCCAATATGCTGTCATAAAATATAAATTAATTTAATTTCTAAATTTGCATATGCATTACCCACAATGAAATTACAAAAGATGAATTAAAACAATTAGCTCTAATATTCTTACGGATTAAATTTATATCCCAAAACTCTAGTCCGTGTGAGAGCACGGGTTGATTGACTAGTGAGAACTAATTGAAGACTATATAAATAACACTTTACTTACAAAACATGCGTTCTAGGCTGCTAGATAGAGAAAAGATAATCATGAAATTCTTGTAATAATCAGAAACAGCTATATATTTATATGGTGGACTAACAATAATAGTTGTTAGATCTACCATGCTTTTAAGAAAAAAACCATTGTCCCACTATGAAATACTCTCTCACCGCCTAAAAGTTACAAGATGTTTTGACCCTTTCTCCCTTCATCCATCTTCATATGGATATGGATTTATGTATAGATACATATATATATAATATATATGCAATAAAATATGAATCTATTTAAACCTACACTGAACTGCCCACAGTGGCACATAATCAGCAACGCAAAAATAGACCCTCGTTGCTAATTGATGTTGGAGACGTGGCCAGCTAATTCAGATGTGTTAGTGATGTACTCCTTCCGGTCCTTAATATCTAACATTTTTTAGTTCAAACTACATTGAAAACGTTATATATTAATGACCGAAAAGAGTAGTTGGCACGAGACTTGTCCCAACCAAACGTGTCACTAGTCAATGCTAGTGGTGATGACCAACCATCCCCGTCGCTGCCTATCGTTTTTGAATCCAAAAAACCAATTCATTCCGGTTAACACTTCGTCGTGTCCGTCCTCTCTCCCCTCCCCACACAAGTTGCATATATATGTTTTTAAAATATACACATTTGCTACTGAAAATATATATTAAAAACTGAGTTAACATAGCAATTATTAACCAGAGTCTATCCAAGAAAAGAAGTTTTTATATAATTAAGTATCATGTTAGAGTACTTATATATGAATAAGTTGGAGAGAGTGAAATTAGCAATTTTCACCAGTTGCGGGTCTAAAATATATCCAAAAATTTCTAATAATGTTTACGTCTATTAAGGTTACTGGGCTCGATTTGCTAGTGATTAGCTAATTTGAAACCATTGATTTCTAAAGCAGTGTTAGATATAGACATATAGTATACTCCTTCAGTTTTTTATTTTATTTATTTTACTTAATTGACTCCGAACACTATCTTTTGTAAAAGAAATTAATGAAAAATTTACGATCCACTAATACTTGTAGTCACTATAATGATAAAACCATGTCACCAAATAAATAAATAAAACATTGGATTATATATGTGCTACTTAAAGACTTAGTACACGATGTGGTCTTCACTGTTTCCATTAGATGTTTTGATTCCACGTCACTTGGATTCAGGAAGGATACAGATGAACACACTTACACACACGTACCGTTTCAAGCACGTAGATGCAGACATATTCAGCGCGCGCCTACATGTGAGTGCATTGCTGGTGACGCGCACGCAAAAAGTAAGAAGAAGTTGGAGCTACGGTCATCTGTTACAGTGGAGGCTACAACAACGCAACAACTATTTGTTGTATCTGCAGTTCTGCACGCAGTTCATCATCAGGAGATCGGTGAGGAGCTTGCGGCGTTCTACAAGGGATGAGGGAGCAGATTGCGTCTAGCCCCTTGATGGAGCAAGTGTCACCACTGCTCGGCACACAGGCTGCATTCCGTAGGAGTTGTGGCAATTCGAGAACAAGCCACCACGAGAGGCTTCCGCTGCTTCATAGCTGGCGCGATGTCCTCCTGCCAGCTTAATTGGGTTTCCTGGTGCTTCCTAATCCAACCACCCTTGTTATTTGTGTTGCCTTTCTGCTCGCTTGCGTGCGCTCGAGTCGAGTTGAGTACATCGCTGCAGCCATTTCGGCGTAGGAAAGCAAGCAGTTGAGATGGATGATTGACCAATGTATATGCGTTATCGGCTTATCGCCATCATCTGTTGCTAGTGAGCCATTCATGCATGCGCATCTCTAGAGCTCTGGCTTTACTGCATGCTGCATTATTACTGGCTGTAGTGTCCTTGATCTGCACAAATCAAAGTAAATAAATGAGAGAGAACGACTATACATATATTATTACAGATTAGAGAAAAATGAATATCGCACTGGCCCATCCCACGGAAATCAGTCTGAGAAGTAATGTCGTCCAACACCTAGCTAGGAGATTGCTCATATATAAATGAGAAATAAGTGCATGGTTATCTCTCCACCAGTTTTTCACCAAGGATAATTGGATTAATCTATAACTGTGTCACTTCCTCTCTAAGTGTCTTTTGTACTTTGAGCCGGGGAAAGCCCCATAATCTTCAACGCTGCCGCCAACTGCACTTAGCTTGCGGATTTTCATTCGCAATCAGGAGCGGTGACAGACCTAGAACATGCATGCCCCAAATCCTGCTCCCACCAAGTTATTAGGGGATGTCCTAGAATACAATGTTGCTTATTGTGTGGTACATTGGCAAGTCATAGAGAACGCCTAAAAGTAAGGTGTGGCAGTAGAATTACGCATTATACCAAAAAAATAAAGCTAAGGTTCAAGTTCAAAGACAGCATAGGTGCATTGTACGTGTAGCCACATGAATGGAGGACAGACATTTCCCTGGCCGAATCAAGCAGGCACTCTAAGGGCGTATTTTGGTTGAAGGATCCGAGCAGACTAATCCATCATCTCTCCCTTATCAAATTTTTTGTTTGGTTCATGGAATGGAATGAATTGTTCATCACTACCTCATTTCTCACTGACTAATACAATGAGAAATAAGGTTATTCTATCAAAATTTATGGAATCACCCCGCCATGATGCTTCAACTCATCTAGAATGGTTTGATTACACAAGCCAAACACATCATAAGTGAAGTGACATAAGTGTCCTCATATACGAATGGAAATCAGTGTCCCAAATCAATCGTTTCAGTGAGAACAGAACAAGAGTCACAGTAAGCCCAGGGGGGGCACTGTTCTTCAAGGAGTCCTTGCCAGCCTTCGGCAGGGATGCAGCTGGGCTAGGCTTTGATAACGATTGCTGGGGCGTCTGATCCCGCATGGGATAGAAGCTAGCTGCGCCTGGTTGACAGCTAGGATGCAGGGGAAAATCCGAACTACGCGATTACCCGACTGCGGATGCATGACTTGGACACCTGGCCAGCAGCACCTCTCGTTAAAGAAGCCACATTTCGAAGATGGGATATATGTAATTGACCACAGTGACCTCTGCCCATTTTCTAACTCTATCACGCACAAGAGCCCCCGTTGATTCCATTCTCCGTGAGTAAACCTCCTCTTCCTCGTCAGTTGAATCATTGCCGTCATAATTAGTCAAAGACAAGAGTCCTGAGCCGAAAACTGGATGCCGTGCTCCAGCTAGTGGAACTAGATTATTGCCAGAGATAATGGGGCTGTTGGAGGCCACCTGGGTGGACCGGTTTCTCTATTCACTCATTTTTTGTGGGTTTTTTCTTTTTTGGTGGGCCAAATTCTATTTATTCGTGGGCTAATTTCTACCCCACCCCTTTCTCTCCCTTCTTCCTTCCCCTTCTTCCCTACGCTGACAGCCTTCTTCCTCCCACTGCCCTGCCCGGAGGCCACCCGCCGCCCCCGCCCAGAGGCCCCCGGTGCATTGGCATCCTCGCAGCGGCCTCCCCACCCACTAGCCGCCACCCCACCATCGTGCCGGCCTGCCCCACGACTTCCGCTGCCACCACCCTCGCACTCTAGATGCGCCCGCCCCACCTTGGCCCAACCGCCGTCCTACCCCACCCGACCGGCGGCGCCCTTGCCGCCGGTCTCAGCCGCCCAGCCGACCACCACCACCGCCGGGCCGGCCTGCGTCCCCCAGCCATCCCTCTAAGGCCGGAGGTGGAGGAGCCATGGGGATGGCCATGGCAGCAGCCACCCTGAACTTGAAGGCAGGCGGCGGTGGCGAGCAGCGGCGCAGAGGCACCGGAGGAAGGCGGCAGCGGCGCTCGGCAGAGGAAGCGGGCCGGCAGGCCGACACAGGCCAATTTGGGGAAGGAGAAAGTGAAGGGGAGAGGGTGGGTGAACGATGGATCCCCGTCCACCTAGGTGGACAGGAAGAATTCCGAGAGATAACTGAGGCAAAAAATTAAACTGGCTAAAGAATCATCAGTGTGTCCGAAGTTGGGAAGTATTGACCTTCCTAATAGCAGGCGGTGATGCATGCAAATTCATGAACAAAATTACAATCAGAGACCAACCACCATTATCTACCACGTGCCAATTTACAATGCCACAACGCCACTCAGCCGGCCCTAGCAGGGCTGGGAAGACAGCCTAACGCTCAAGCAACCATCGCACAGGCGCTTCTGATGATGATCAAATAAACAGCTACATCGCCAGCTTCCGAATATCATCGCTTGATGAACCTCATAGCACATGGCGTCAACAACCATCGCTGAGGTGCTTCTGATGATCAAATAAACAGCTACCTAACCATCTTCTAGATCTCATCGCTTGACTCTAGAACCTGATAGCGCATGGCTTCGACAACCATTGCAGAGGTGCTTCTGATGATCAAATAGACAGCCTTCCACTGCCAGTGATTGAGGTACAAATTCTGTATTTCTCAAGATGAATTGTGCACTGCCACTGTCAGGGCGAAAGATGTTTGGATGCAGCCCTACTGACACACCACTACTAGCCACCCCTAGCACCAGTTGGTGTCGTGATCCCTCCCATGCCCATTTTACTATTACTAATCCTCCACGTTAATTCTCGGGACAAGCACCAGAAAAAAGATAGATCATAAAAATTCTTACAAAAATCAGAAACATCCGACCATCAATTGGCAAATTGGAATATTAATAGCCATTAGATCTGTTTTCTAAATAATTACCCACCTATGCCATTATGAAATGTTTCGAGTTCACCTCTCAACGAAAGCAAAATTTCTTTTTTTTGACAGATTTTTTCTATTTTCTAAGTAATTATCCACATCTGGCATTATGAAAGGTTTTGAGTTTCTCAATGAAAGCAAATTTTTTCTGTTTCTCGCAGATTTTTTCCATTTTCAAATTTACTCTCATATTTTTGTCGAAATTTTTCTCATTTATAAATTTACACTACTAAATGATCCTATAATTTTTTTCATAAAGACGCTAGAGACATTTCTATGAAAAAGATATTTTGTGCATAATCTTACAATTATTAATTAGAGGTACATTTTAGAACTTCCTTATTAATCCTCACGAGATGAGCTAAATAAAAGATAAAATTATAAGAATTCTCATAACAATCAGAAACATACTATCATTGATTGTATACTGAAATCTTAATAGCCATTAGCATCCATCATGGAGCTCTAAAAATAGATTAATTTTCTAAGAAAAAGATAAGTCCTAAAAATTCTAAAAAACCAGTGTAACTCTAATAATAGCAGCTATGAGATCAATTATAGTTTCTAAAAAATTACCCACCATGTCATTATAAAAGATAAAATAAAATAATACTGTAAATTTGTATAAAAATTACCCACCATGCCATTATAAAATATGAATTAAATAACCTCTTAAATTTGCATACAAATTACCCACCATGCCATTGTAAAATATGAATTAAATAACTATCTAAATTTACATATAAATTACTCACCATACCATTATAAAATATGAATTAAAATAAACCTTAAATTTGCATATAAGTTATCAATATACCATCATAAAAGATAAATTAAAATAATTTCTAAATTTACTTATACATTACCCATATTTCAGTTATGAAGGATGAATTAAAATATCACCTCTAATATTACTAAAGATTAAATCTATATCTCCTAAACTCCAATGCATGCGACATGACAGGTTGATGAACTAACCATTCTAATTGTAAGATTTGGTTTGAATGTGGATCTTTGACCTGGTATGCTTATATATATGACCACGCCAAATGCGTTTACATATGTAAAATAGGACTATGCAGCAATAATACACTCAGGACTCTGAAGCAATACGACAAGACTATGACTTGCTAGGTATGCAAGTTACGTATCTTAATATTAAGGCTCCACATTAATTCTCATTGGACGTACTAATAAAAATGATAAATCCTAAAAATTCTCATAAAGATTAGAAACATTCGGTAATAATAGTAGCCACTGGATCTATTATTTTTTCTAAACAATTATCAACCATGCCATTATAAAACATTAATCAAAATAAGCTCCTAGATTTATATAAAAATCTTTAACTTACTTATCAGAGGCTCTTTTTGGAGCTTTCACGTTAATCCTCACCGGACGCGCTAGAAAAAAATAGATAAATCCTCGAAATGCTCACAAAAAATAGAAATATCCAATCGTCCATCATGTAGCTCTAATAATAATAGCCACTTGATCTATTTTATTTTCTAAAAAGTTACCCATCATTCCATTATGAAAGATGAAACAAAATAACGCTCTAAATTTATATAAAAAATACCCACCATACTATTAGGTAATAACTCCATAAATTTATTAAAAATCACCACCCACGCCATCATAAGATACGAATGAAAATAACCCCCATAAATTTGTATAAAAATTACCCTCCACGCCATCATAAAATACAAATTAAATTTGCATAAAAAAATACGCACCATACTATTATAAAACATAGATTAAATAACCCCATAAATTTGCAACTCTGCATATAAGTTACCCAATATGCTATCATGCAAGATAAATTAAAATGATTTCTAAATTTACACGTAAATCTATATCTCCTAATATAACTCTAATCGTACGAGAGCATGAGTTGATGGACTAGTTGTTCTAATGTATGTTGTTGCGGCAGCCACATTCAACTTAGTTTGCCGGGCTGCTCGTCACGAATAGTCTCTGACTCTTTGTCATCATACATGTATATATAGCGGCGTGTGAACGGTAGATGCTTTTACTACTGCACATAATTACTATACATCACGCTATATACTATCATCCGTAAACAAGTAAACACATTAGTTTATACTGTGCAACAGAAATTCCACTTGTACATCAACCATGTGTTTCGCAGGATGCTACTAATGTTAACTTACATAATAAATGCTATAAACTTATATTCCACAACTAACTGTCTTTCTTACTATTACTGATGGGAAATTAAACAAGACTACTTACACGGCATGCTAGAAATTAAAAGAAAGATAAATCTTAGAAATTTATAAAAAATAATAAACATCTACCCTATCAGGTAGCCTACAGTAATAGCCATTGCATCTATTATATTTTAAAAGAATTATTATGCCATCACGAAATACCACTAAATTAATCCTCGATTTGTGTATATAGAGATTTTATAGTGGTTAGAAAGGTACACACCGGTACTGTATCAAGAGGCAACACTCTTTTTTCAATTTGAAATGGTCTTTGTGTCCTTTGTGTAATTAAAAATTATACAATATGCATACCAGTCTCACTATTTTTAGTATATGGTCCTTCTATTTGGTATTGTCAGTCGTCTGGTACCAATACCGTGGTACCGCCTATTTGTGAACCATTAGGTCTTCTCTAATAGATGGCTCATATTTTTTCCAATCAACCATAAAACTTGTAATATATATTACCTATCATGCTATTACAAAAGAGCATTCAAGTAACCCCTAAATTTGCATATAAATTGTCCACCATGCCATTATAAAATATTAGTTAAAATAAACTCTTTAAATTTATATAAAAATTATACATCACTAGTCGATCAATCCGTGCTCTCGCACGGGCTAGAGTTTTAGGATATAAATTTAATCCGTAAGAATATTAGAGCTAATTGTTTTAATTCATCTTTTATAATTTCATTGTGGGTAATGCATATGCCAATTTAGAAATTAATTTAATTTATATTTTATGATAGCATATTGGGTAATTTATATACAGATTTAGGGATTATTTTAATTCATCTTTTATAATGGCATGTTGATTAATTTATATGAAATTTTAAAGGGCTATTTTAATTTGTATTCCATAATGGCATAGTGGATAATTTTATGCAAATTTAAAGGGCTATTTAATTCATATTTTATAATGGCATGATGGCCAATTTTTATACAGATTTAGGGCATCATTTTATTTAATCTTTCACAATGTCATGGTGGGTAATTTTTTAGTAACTATAATAGATCTAATTATTACTATTAATAGAGCTATATGATGGATGCTGAGATGTTTTGATTTTTATGAGAATTCTTAAAATTTATCTTTGCATATGCAAATTTAGAAATTATTTTAATTTATATTTTATGACAGCATATTGGGTAATTTATATGCAGATTTAGGGTTTATTTTAATTCATCTTTTATAATGGCATGTTGAGTAATTTATATGAAAATTTAAGGGATTATTTTAATTTGTATTTCATAATGGTATGGTGGATAATTTTATGCAAATTTAAGAGGTTATTTAATTCATATTTCATAATAGCATGATGGTACAAATTTAAGAGATTATTTTATTTCATCTTTCATAATGTCATGGTGGGTAAATTTTTTAGAAGCTATAATAGATCTAATAATAATTATTATTAGAGCTATATGATGGATGATAGGATCTTTCTGATTTTTATGAGAATTCTTAATATTTATCTTTTTTCTTAGAAAACAAATCTATTATTAGAGCTACATGATAGATGACGGGATGTTAATTACATGGAAAAAAATCTAATGGCTATTAATATTTCAATCTGCAATTGATGATAAGTGTTTGTGAGAATTTATATGATTTTATTTTTTATTTAGCACATCTTGTGAGGATTAATAAAAGGCTCCAAAAGGAATCCCCAATTAGTAACAACAAGATTAGACACAAAATATCTGCTTCATAGAATGGTTTCTAATATCTTTATGAAAAAAATTACAGGATCATTTAGTAGTGTAAATTTGTAAATGGAAAAAAAATTGACAAAAACTGAGAGTAAATTTGAAAATAGAAAAATCTGCCAAAAAAAGCAGGAATTTGCTTTTGTTGAGAGTTAAACTCAAAACCTTTTATAATAGCGGAGGTGGGTAATTACTTAGAAAACAGATGGAAAAATTTGCCAAAAAGAAGAAATTTGTTTTCGTTGAGAATTGAACTTAAAACCTTTCATAATAGCAGAGGTGGGTAATTACTTAGAAAATAGATCTAATTGCTATTAATATTCCAATATATCAATTAATGGTTGGACGTTTCTGTTTTTTGTAAGAATTTCTAAGATTTATCTTTTTTCGAATGCGTGAGGATTAACGAAGAGCTTCTAATTAGTAATAGTAAAATATCATTAAGAAAGATTAATTAAATCTTAAAATTTGAATATAAATTATCCACACTTGCCATTGCAAAAATAAATTGAACACATTTTAATGGGAGCAACCATCTGTTAGCTCTTGTAGATTACCGTCTTTATTACTGTTTTTCTCCTTTGGTTACACACATAGGCTGTGCTAGTGTGCCATAGAAGTTGGCCGGAGCTACAATCTATTATGGTGGAGGCTATGCTACAATTGCTGTATCTGCACGCGGTTGAGGAGATCGGCCGGTGGAGAGCTTGTGACCACCTACAAGGGATGACGGAGCAAATTGACAAATGTCACCGCTGCTCTGCACGCTGGCTGCGTTCCGTAGGACCGGTGACAACACAACTCGAGAACAGTCCACCACGAGAGGCCTTTTCTGATTAATAGCCGGCATCATTCTCCGGCCTGTTTAATTGGGTTTCCCGATGCTTCCTAATCCCACTAGGCCACCACCCTAGCTATTCGATCTGCTGGCGTACGTGCGATCGAGTTGAGTGCATTGTTCATTTCGGCGTAGGCAAGCAAGCAGTTGAGAAGGAGGATTCACCGATATATATATAATGATGTATAAATAAATGCGTTAATTATCGTCGTCATATTCAGCCAGTGAAGCATATGCTTGCATGCGCATCTCTGGAGCCGGTTTTACTGCACGCTGCATTACCAGAAGTCCTTGATCTCTGTACACATCAAATTAAATTAATGAAACCTAAATGAGAGACCGACTATTATTACAGATTAGCCAGAAAAAAGGAAATATTCCACCACCCATGTGAAAAATCATTCCGAGGTATTAATGCCGTCCGCTACTAGAAGATTGTTCATATATACTCCATTCGTTCTTTATACTATAGATACTCTTGTCAGCTGAAAAGCCCCTCGGACACATTTTCTTTCTATAAGGCTTTTCTCACCTGGCTGCGCAAAGAGCCGTTGGAGCTCTGAGCACTCTCACTGCTACCTTGCATTTATTGTTTAGACAGTCCTGCTTGCGCATGCCAGTGAGTGTAGTCTAAGTGCCTTTTCTTGTACTTCGAGTCAGGAAAGGCCCAATCTTCATCGCTGCCACCGCCAATCACATTTGCGATTTTCATTCAAAATTTGGAACGGTAACAGACCTAGAACATGCATGGCCAATAATCGATTGTTTCAATGGTTTTTAGTACGTTCAGTGTTGGTTGTCTGAACGTATGTCGCTGAAGCACAACACATACTATCATCGGACATAATTTCACTTAAGCACAACATCACACGTTATTTTTTTTATTTTGTAGTTTTCTTTAAATTTTCATGGTGCACTAGTAAATCGGAAAGGAAAAAACCTATATAACCCCCTAAAGTATATATGGTGGATTACATCACTCTCTGAACTACGAAACCGGATGTTTTGCACTCTAAAGTATCAAAAATCGCACAAATAACCCTCTGAGTGGTTTTGGTGGGCGGTTTTGAGGACATGGCATATTGATGTGTTCGAATCACCCCTCCAATTATTTCAGTTGGTACATTCTATTCTTTGATAAATTTGTATTTTTTTGTTTCTTTGTCTACAAATTAAATTTGAAGTTTAAATTTTGTAGAATGATAGTTGGGGTCATAACTTGTATTAAAAAAATAAATGATGATTTTTTGTGATTATTTTTCTTTACAAATTTGTATTAGCAAAGTTAATTTATTATTAAATGTCTAACTAATAAAAAATTATGATAAAATCACCATAGCATTTCTAGCATAAGTTATATTGTCTTCCATAACCATAGAAAATTTAAACTTCAAATTCAATTTGCATACGAAGAAATGAAAAATACAAATTTATCAAGGGTACCAACTGAAATATTTGGAGGGGTGATTTGAATATGTCAGCATGCCACGTCATCAAAACCACTCACAAAAACCACTCAGGAGGTTATTTGTCCAGTTTTGATACTTTAGGGTGCAAAACATCTAGTTTCGTAGTTCAATGGGTGATATATTCCACCATATATACTTTAGGGGGTTATATAGACTTAATCAGAAATCATTAGATCTTAATTAAATGGTTTGGGAATCTAAGTTTGGATACAGACATTTTCTTAGCCGAAAAATCTATGTGTTTTGGATGGATAAAACACCTGTGTGTTTAGGGGATACAAAACACCCATGTGCCTATTAGACAGCCCATGAAAAATCAAGAAAGGTAAGGGCTTGGATGGGCCAAGTATGGCTATATATTAAACAACACCACAAATGTCAATTGGTCATACCACGCTCTCTGCCCCCTGCCTAACACAGCCTTCTCAAATAAGTATCGGTTTCCCAATGTTTCCCAATCTCATGCTCTCCTGAATTATTTTGCATGTTCTCATAATCAAGCAAACAGTCAAAGGGATTTACAACCGTTATCTATATATATTGAGTGTCATGTTCACCCAGTAAGCCTAGCTCTAGGCCCGGTTTGTTAACTACATTCTGCACCTACCATCACAATTCACAAGTCCTTACATCTAGATTACGGGAGGAAAATACGACGGAAAGTTAACAACAAAAAGTTTGGTCACGAACCCTAGATTACTGGAGCAAAATATGGCGGAGAGTTAACAACAACAAGTTTGGCCTCGAAACGTGATCTGTCGTAAGTTTGTATAACTGTATTGATTTTTATTTGTCATAAGTTTGTATAATTGTTACAGTTGTATAAATATTTATATGTAGTTTAATGTATTAATTTATTTATTCTGTATGCTCATATATTTTGTTGACATGTATAGTGAGTTCATATAATTTGTTTTAGGCCTATATTGTTTATGAGTTCGTATAATTTGTTGTATGGGGCATATCTCATTACGATACCTATATCTTAATAAAACACATCTGTTTCTAGAAAATATATTATCAAAGTAGTATATTCAAGTTTGATTGGCTTTTAAAAAAATCGCAAGGAATGGTGCAATCAGAAGCAGCAGGGGATGAAAAAACAACGCCAACCGTCAAAATAAATTACCTAAATGCTACTTTTCTACCACGCAGGATGTGGATTTCTGGCGCGCGCACCGTCGTGTGCTGTCCATCCGATCAAACAGCTGTTCAAACATCGGAAACCACACCCTCATTCTAGTCTTCCGTTTCTCCCATTTTTTCAATGCTTTTTTCTCTCTCCTTATTTAATGTGTTTGCTACATGCACACGGATAAAATTACCAGAAGTGCGGTACTATTACCTATTTCAAACTAAAAAGATCCGTGGAACTAAAATCAAGAATCGAAATTAAAATTTGAATACGCCATTGTGTTTCTCTCGACGAGAATTTGAAAACAAGACCCCACTTGATATGTTTAAATGATATTTTATTTATGAAAGAAGTTGCTTGAGTATATTTTCTAAATTGCTTACAATTGATTCAAAATTGCTTATAAACTTAAAAAAAATGCTTATACTAACATGTTTCATGAACTATATTGGGTAAGTAGACCAAATGGTGCCCATGGTGTTAATAAATTATGAATGTTCAAGGGTCCAATAGATATGCATAAGGTGACATGCTATATTTTCATATTCGGTGGTAAGCATTTTTGGACAAAAACACTAAGCAGTTTTGGTAATTGTGTTTAGCATTTTATATTTTAGTATAGGCATTTTATGTTTTGTAAAAAAACAATTAAAAATATAGGCATTAGGATCTTATTTTGTTGACAAAAAACAAAGGATTATAACTGTGCAAATGGATCATGAATTTGATTCGTCGTTTAACAAATACGAGCAATTTAAAAAAAACTACTTTTCAACGTGTTCATACTTTACATGCTTGCACGAGTCTCGAAGTGTTGGTGCAGTACTATGTTGCATTCAAAGAAATCATAATGATGTGTGTTGCATACCTCGTACCCACCTTTTTGCACCTTTTGTTTTCTAGTCTAGTGTACGTGGGAGTCAAGGTTCCTTAATCTAGGCGTGCAGGCGGATATGCTAAATCCTGCGTGCGCGCTCGCGTTAGCGTTGTCCAATCCAATAAATTAAATGAGCTGAAATGTTTTCTAAAAAGGCCGGGGTGGGTTTACCGACAAAAAAGAACGAGCCTGTATCGTGCAACGGGCCCAGATTCAGGCCCAACAAAGTGCCCAATGTATTTTGGGCAAGCCCAGGCCTCCCGCGCCATCAGAATACGAACGCCCATGGCCATGGCTCAACTCCCACGCCCCGCCGCCGCCGGAGAGGACGACGTCGCCTTCTGGGAGGACGCGCTGGACATCGACGACTCCGACATCGGCTTCGATGCCCCGGCCCCCTCGCCTCTCCTCCGCCCCGACACCGCTGCCGCCATCCCCCACCCCCACCTGGGCAAACCCCCGCACCCCTCCCACCACCACCACCACAACCCCAGGCCCGCCGCCGTCCAGGACGCGACGCTCTTCCGCTCCGACGCTGGATCGCGTACCGCTCTGGGACGCGGGGGCGCGCAGGCAGCGGACGCCGACTTCCTGCTGCCCCCGTGGCTCTGCGCCCTCCAGTTCCTCGGTGAGGGGTGATTCCCAGCATGTCACGGGCTCCGCCACTGGGTTACCTTTCTCCGCGCTGTGTACTGAGCTTTTCTGAGCGGGGATGCAGGGAATAAGGACACCGCGTGGAAGAGGCCGGGGATCAAGGTGATCAAGGACGAGCAGAAATTGCGTCGAGCACCTCTGGTGCGTGTTCCGCACTGCCCAAATTTCGGGTTTTCACGGCCATTTCGTCCGACCCCAGTGTGATTTGGTGGCGCATTGACCGTATTTTGGGGTTCTGTTCTGTGTTGTCACCAGGTGGCTGGGGTCGTGACGTCCTGCAAGCCGAACCGGTTCGGAGATCTCTTCTTGACACTAAAGGTTAGCATTGGGCATCATTTGCGTGATTCTGATGTATGTCTTCTTGCTAGTTACTTAATATATTACTTTAGTTGATGTATGGGCAGAGGGTAGTTGATACTTGACACTTTATTATTCAAGTTGAGATTGGTGTATTTGCATTTTAGTTTTCAGCAAAAACAATCACATTGAATATCTTCTCTTGATCAGAGGGGCAAATGACAACTATCTATTCTTTATAGGATCCAACTGACTCCATCGGTGTGTCGGTTCACAAGAAAGTTCTTTTGGAGGGGAATATTGGTGAGGATATCTCAATCGGTTGTGCCATCCTTCTCAGTAAGGTGAGAATGTATAAGCTGTGTCTTTTGTTGTCCAATTACTCTACTGTGTCAGCTGGATTGGTACAACTGTTGAAGATCTCCTCAATTCTAGGTAGCTGTTTTTCGTCCATCTCGCAAAGCATGCTACCTTAACTGTACCAAAGGAAAAGTGGTCAAGGTATTTCCCATAGTCATTTAGATCGTTACTAATGCCTGTAATCTGTTCTTGATGATGTATATTTTTCAATATAATTTGCTAATGAAGTAAAAAAAGAAAGGAAATTAGAGTTAAATGTTCTGGCAATTTGTTCAAAATATCCTTGTTGTGTTATGCCATTATTGGATCTAATTAATGATGATGCTGGTTACATCTGTATAAAATGTCCTGTCATCCTTTGTTAATGAGATACAACTCTCAGGTGCAATTTTGCAATCAGCTATTGCTTTCAGAACAGACTCAATATTACTTATAAGATAAGATCTTGAAATTATAGTGATTCAGTTATTGCCCGATTACATTAGAAAAATATGGCACTCGGTATCTCCCAAATTCAATTGCTTTTCAAGTCTCACAAGTCTGGAGTAGGACTTCAAGTGTATAACCATCGTTCAGCAGCAGTCATTGGCATTCTGTTAATACCAAAGCCCTGTTACAATATTCTTAAACACATTACATCATAATCATATTTTTTGTACCAGAATCCTCTTATAGTCTTATGCTATGTGGGAATAAATATGTATATATATAATGTTGCAAACGCTTGCAGGTTCTCAGAAAGGATTGTGCTGCCCCATCGAAGCAAGTGATTTCATCAACTAGTTCTGAAAGAAGAGAAGGTGAAGGTTCTACGAGCGATATAATGATGAAAATTTTAGCTCGTGAAGGGATGGAAATTACTGAGATTTCTCGTGGAACATCTGCTTCAAATTATAGCACTTCAACATGGGATATTTATGGTAGGTGTAGTTTAGGAAGAAACCGGGACTGGGAAGATGGACCACAATTGTTGGCAGGAGATCAATGTTGCAAGCACATATCAAACTGCAGTGCTAATGGGAGTGATGCAGTCCCTCCTGATGGCAATGGTGAAACAGCTAGCTCGAGACTAGATACTGAGAAGAAGCACAATTCAGATAGAAATATGAAAACTGAATTAGATTATACGGCAGAACAATTTAATGGTCAGCGTGCCTCAATCAGGGTGCCCGTTGAGCATCTGAAAAATGAGTTCATTGCAGAAAATGCATGCAGCGTCCAGCCAACTGAAGAAAATGCTACTGCCATTATTGGATCAGTCAACCCCAAAAGAGCCATGCCGGTTGTTTCTGTAGCAGAATGGACAGATGAGCAGCTTTCTGAACTGTTTGCTGATTACTAGCATTATAGTGTACATCAGACAAACAAGTTGATAGATTTTGGTCCTCAATGTGCTGCAGTTATATTAATGATATCACCATGTAGGATTTCTTAGGTTTTGTACAGTGACTCTTAGCATTTAAACTTGTATATGGTTGTTCTCCTGCAGTTCACCTTTTCCTAATGTCGTGCATTGCTGTCTGAAGTGATACATAATTTTATGCTTCAGATAATTGTATCGTAGCGAGGGAAAGCAATGACTTCTTTGTACCAATTTTCTTGTCCACAGAACATAGAGAACACATACAGAAATTTCAGAACTCATTTCCAAATTTGGAACGACCCTACAAAATTATGATTTGAGGTGGGCATATAACTCTCGTCTTTATTTTTAAGAATAGACAGCTGGCAGTTAAGAGGCATAAAAACACCAATAATTCTGGTGCAATAACATCTGGATGCCAAGTTTCACAAGACGTTAAATGCAAATTTACACTTTGTAGAATCTCCATGTATACATGTCAATATGTCAGGTTTGTTCTGCTACAATGTTTTTGCAAAAGACTTTGCATAATCGACCATTGGCAAATTCAGATAAACTAGGAGCTCAAAAGCAGAGCAACATGAAGCCTGTAGCCCCTATGATTATTCGATAGGAGTGAATTGCAATGCATTATATTGGCTGGCAGAAAATTCATACTTTTCCTTACTCAATGACAAAGTTTAAGCCAATCCATGGTTCCATACACAAGTATCTTTTGATTATAGAAACTGACTCATCACAAAATGTTCCTGCATACCATCACTATAGCAGCCAAAGATCGTTAAATGGCCATTGCACATCAGTTTACTATATTTCATGGAGATGCTCACATTTCATTAGCAACATCAGAATTCAGAGCACACTATCACCAGCAACATCATCTAATTGCTTACCATCCAAAACTGAGAGTTTGCATCTAAACAGCTGGGGAATTTGATGTTGAAGCCATGCTTAAATGAATACACAAAGGCACAGTAAGAATAGTACTACTTTACAAGTTTTGTTCGTGATTATCACTTCCTGCTACTACAATCTGCGTCCTTCCCAGCCGCAGTGTTGACTTGCCTGTTGAGATAAGCTTCATAGATCTCCACAACAAGCCTTGGGTCCTTCTCAACAAGCTCCTTGTATTCTTCGCGATCCGCTAGTGTAGACATGTTGTCCATGACCACAGAAAGGGAGGCCTCCAGCAGCTGCTTCGCACTGTGTCGGTGAGCGAAGGCATAGTGGACAATCGCATTATCATTGTTCACTTTGGATGTTAGTAACTTTTCACAGTAGGTCTTCAGCTGCTTTACTTCATACTTCTCAGCCAGAACCAAGAGGTCAGATGCCATTTGCTCATCTAGAAGAGCTTCTGCAGTATACATGTAATGGACAAAAGTACGAAGGACGTCATAGGACACATCATATATTTTGATGACGCCACTCCTACTCTCTTCCATCTCATTCTCAAGCATCGCTCTGAAAACAGGAGATCTGCTAGCCTGTTTGAAAGAAAAAGGTTGGATTAACATATAATGCAATTCTAATGTAACAAACACACACAACCAAGGCAGCAATTCTATTACACACAAATGACAAAATATCTTGTGCAAACCAATTACAAAACTCTACAAAAAATTTATTGAGTTAAAACTTCAAGTCTAAAAACTAGAAGAATGCCACCATGAAAGTATAAAAACTAGAAGAATGCCCAACACATCATATCTCAAGAAGGAACAAACTCCAACACATCATATCTCAATAAGGAACAAACTCCGATTCCTCACTCTATATCTATTCTACCAAAGTCTGATTCCAGCACAGTTTTATCACATCAAAATAGTATTTGACAACTGATACATGTACGATTTGTTGCATACATAATAAATGATATTAACCAAAGCTACAAATATAACAAAGCCTTCTAATCCCAAGTAAGTTGGGGTAGATTAGAGTTGAAACCCAATAGACATTTATAAATCTTGGTTGGGAGCATAAAAACGGTGAGGTTTAAAAAAATGATACGAGCTTCGTTGCAGGCGTAAATTTATCTTTACCTCAAACATACAAGAATAGAGGTGATAATCTATTTAACCATAATATATGCCAATTATTTCAGATCATAATAAATAATATGAGCGCACATGTATAGAAATCACAAAGTAATGCCTAAAAGTTATATGTCAGCACTAGAACCAGAACTATCAACTTAATTTGACCGCTAGTCAGTATTTGATATGTGCGAAACTTTTGTGAATGTAGTATAATTTTATGTTTAAAAGCATGACGCAATTTCGGCTATTTTCAGGCATTTTAGACCCCAATCTGCAAGCGAAACGACAACAGAGAAATTCATGAACAACAGCAGCATGTGAAGAAGGCTCATGGATTGGACAACTCAATAACGCTCATTCAGGAACAGAAGGTGTGTACAACACTAGACGAATCAGTCAGTAGGACAATGAACTACAACTAGGTACCAAAAATCCTCATCACAAATTTGACGACCTCCCACTTTTCCTATCTGCATTAGGTTTAATTCTTAGACTTGTCGATCTGGAGGAGGTCTGTCAAAAAACCGAACCGTCGCGAAACGCACCAACGAGCTATCAAGCATGGATCGCAGCACGAGATCATCTCAACAGCGCCAAGGAGAGAAGCTGAGAGGGTAAAGCGCACTGACAAGGATGAATCGGTGGGCGGGGACGGCGGGTGTTTCGGGGTTGCGCCCGGCGTCGGCGTCGCCTCCCGCGCCGGGGGAGGAGCTGGAGGGGATGGCGTGGAGGAGGAGGTCGGAGTGGGGCGCGGACGCGGCGTCGAGGGTGGTGGGGGAAGGGAGGCGGAGGAAGTTGAAGCGCGAGCGGAGCTCATCGATCTCGCGCTTGAGCTCCTCCTCCGTCTCGCTGGCCTCCTCGTAGCACTCCTTGCAGGTCCCGGCGTCCTCCTCCTCGTACTCCTCCTTGCACGACTGGCACCACATCTTTACCACCGGCCGGCCTCGCCGCCGCGCTGCGAGGGGCCCTCTTCTCGCAGTGGCGGTGCGGCCGGCGCCGGTTAGCCGGTAGGAGGACGGCGAAGTGGCGGCGCGGGTGGGTGTGGGTTCCAGGAGGGCTGGCAGCCTGGGAGTGGGAGGGGTTTACATGGGCTCGCCTGACGGCTATCTGGGCCTCAACTCATTGTATATGTGGTAGGTAGCCCGGCCCGCTAACTTCCGCCAGGCTATGCGTTTTTGCCTGCTTGTACCGAGAGTTGGGCCAGGCCTTCTTTTGTTGTATCTCTTGGTAATTATATAAATTCTTGTCTAATCATGAATCAAATTTACATATTTTGATGTATAAAGGTAGACCATATTTGCCATATCATTTTTTAAGTTACTATTATTTGTTATTTTTCGGGTGCAGTTCCACAAAACATAAGCTCTTCCCGTTGCTTGGTACAACCCAAGGAAACTCGTAGAGCTTGTCGCAGTGCATTCTTACGAGCCATCTTGAGTCAGGTAAACAAACGTGCCTCCCTTGACCCTCAGTCTTCTCTCCAATTCAAACCATAGTACAAAACAAGGAAATGTGGCCAAAACAATTCACTTCAAATATGAGCCCACATTAAAATTACCAATTGTATCCGATTGATTGCTAGCATATTAGCATAGACAGTAAGCACTACAATAATGCATTTCCGATTTCTTACCCTGTTTCTTATGTTGGATATTCTGCCTTGTCATCTCATAAACAAAAATCATGTGTGGCTTGGCCATTCGGAGAGGCCTTAATCTAGAATAATGGCTTTGATGCTGTTTCAGAGTTCTGCAGATGCTCTTGGTGGTTGCTGGCTGCATGCGGTGTTGCTGCATGGCTGCGCGTTGTTTCGGTGGTTTTTCTTCGTTTTAACTCTTTTTCAAAAAAAATTCATAAATAGATCAGACGAAACTATTTTTAAAAATAAACTCAAACATCGGCATACACAGTTCAGCGTCATGTTACACGGCGCCGAAATATGACACGCCAGGTCGCCAGCTATTGCCGATCCATCCATGGTCAAAACCTCAGCGTTCTTGGACATCACGCCTAGCTGAAACATCCCGGCGCTTCCAGCCGACCAGCAGCACAAGTGCATCGTTTGGTCTCTGTGCAATGGAATGGAAAGGCCGCCGCTCCACGAACTACTGCAAGAAAGATGTCCCTTCTGTCCATCAAGTCTGCGGCGCAAACATAAATAATATGTTTGGGTCTCCATTGAAATTCTTTTACACAACAAAGCACTAGAAAACTAGGAGCATAATTTCGCGTAAAAATGCTATGTATATAATGTATTCTGTAAAAATATCAGCAAGGTAGTTACGAAAGTGTCATAGATAATTTTCAAATTCAACCTGATCCAAATCCAAATTATACAGATATCGAAAGAAATTTTGATATCCATACGAATATGGATAATCAGACACTTTACCACAGTATTCTCAAACTATGTTTTTTAAATGTCTTGTTCATGCCTAAAGCTGAAAATAATTTGTAAATAATCTTTTTCTGAACAAACATAGTTATGGATGAAAACAACGATAAAAACGATCGGAAGAAGATTAAATTCTTCTTAGTTTCATTTTTTTCAAAATAGAATAGAAAACGATATTGTTAGAAATAAGTATGGTGCCATTATTAAAGGAACTTTGGGAATAAAATTATATGATCTGACAGGAGGGCGCTATCAATCAGGAATCAATCATTTAGAATCTAAAAATAATTACTAGCACAATAAGTTAAAACCCAGAAACAACGGTTGGAAACAAAAAATGTTTGATCGCTCATCTTATTGAAAAAGTTTTATAAATATTATTTATTTTTTAATTCCAT
Organism: Paspalum vaginatum; assembly: GCA_030272315.1. NCBI lineage: Eukaryota > Viridiplantae > Streptophyta > Magnoliopsida > Poales > Poaceae > Paspalum > Paspalum vaginatum. The sequence continues at coordinate 38,690,471 of CM059013.1, forward strand.
TCATAATCGTAAGTATTTTAAATATAACTTTGTTTTATAAATTTCTATTATTTTTTGAATAAGACGAACGATCAAACTTTTACACGTGCTTTAAAACAACTTCTTTCCTATGACGAAGTATTTCCAAAACATTTAACAGATTTCACCCACTGTTTGTACTTAAACAGATTTAGATAGTGCTTAAACGGGTATACAATTACTTACGGGAAACTGTTGATCACTAATAGAACGGATGTTTAGATATAGAAGTATTTTTATTGGCACATTTACTTCTTTCTACTGTGTAAAATAGATATCTCGTTTTATCTGCCCATCATCCTTAGACCTTCCCTAATGGATGTGTAAAGTAGATGTCTACAGTACAAATAACACCGTAGCGATACCGTAGATAGAAAGATGGATAGATGGAATAATAGATAGACATCCATTTACACATCCCATTAAAGATGGTCTTAGACACCGATGTGATGGAACATGACTAGCATGTCAGAAGTAGGACGTGGACAAGCCCGAGACCAAGGATGCACATTGACACATTGTGCTGCCGCTGGCTGACCTTGCAGCTCGGCACGTGATGAAGAAGAGTCGAGATCCGGTAGCTACGTCACATCGAATATTTAATACTAGTTAGAAGTATTAAATATGATCTAATTATAAAACTAATTACACAGATGATCTAATAAATGTGCTGCTACAGTAATATTTGTTAATCATAGATTCGTTAGGCTTAATAAATTCGTCTCGCTGTTTAGTCCTCATTTGTATAATTAGTTTTATAAATAAACTATATTTAATATTTCTAATTAACGTCCAAACATCTGATGTGACGGAAACTAAATTTTAGCTCGGTGATCCAAACACCCCCGTAAATGTCCAACGATGCCGAGGTTTTGACCATGGATTGGTCATAGCTGACGTGTCATACCTCAGCGTGGTCTCATGTAATGCCGAACTATGTATCTTTGGCGTGTTGTATCAGTACGCTGACCTTTTTGGTTTCATTTCTAGAAATAGTTTCACTGAGAGCCTATTTATAAAAAATAGTTTGTAGAAAGGGTTAAAATGAAAAAATACCACTGTTGTTTCGTCGTGCTCAATATCAAGCGACGGTTCGTGTCGTCGTACGCCTAGGTGGCATCCTTGCTTGTCATGTCGTGCCACCTAACGTAGCATCAGCTACCAGGGTTTGGACACATTAAGGATTTCCATCGATTTAAGTGTCAGGCTGTGTGTACCAAGGAAGTACTATCTAGGCTCATCCTCGTAAAAAATACAATCTAGTTTGTTCAAAAATACAAACTAAATATAAGGGATACCACTGCGGATAGCATAATTGATTCCAAAGGGTGCCTATGTCCCGTAAAAAAAAAACAATCTAAGTGTTCAAAAAATTTTCTTCTAAGAACGCAACTGTAGTTATGCAGCAGCATTTTCAATGTGCATATACATTTAGTTACCTTTTAAAGGGGCATGCACATTTAAATGCGTGTTCTTTTTCTTCGTTCATTCAGTGCGCACACACACATTTAATTCCTTGTATTCTTCTGTGTCCAAGGTGCTTACACACAACTTGTAGTTCCAACTAACATGATTAATAGGTGCGCCTTAGTGATTTTTTATATTATGGCCACTAGTTTGTAGGGAGGATTTATGTTTGTATTATTTGTGATGCAAAGGTTGTATGAAGCTGTGTGTTTAAGACATTGGAAGGTCCACAGACTAATAGTTGAACAACTAATTTTAATATAAATTACATGAAGAAACTATTGCACTGGAGAAATAATTTCTATAGTATTAGGTGAAAAGGGAAACACAAATGGCCTAAGGATTCTTTTTTAAATAAAACTAGGCTTCCATACAAATTTGAATCATAAACAACTGAGAGATCTAACTCATGATTGTTCTCTGAGTAAGAGTCAATCTCAAGGCCTGCTTGGTTTATTCTTAAAACATGTCAAGCCAATTGACGTGTCAAAATTTTGGCATAACATACTTTGACACCAAACCAAACAAATCCTCAAGCTCGTTCCCTTCCACTAATGCGTTGTGGAAAATCCCCACACTAGACTCCCATCTAATCGCTGGCTCTGGAACCCACGCAACACTGTTTCACTTTTTGTTTCTGCGAACTATCTTCCCAAGATAAGATGGCCTCAGTTGTACAATATCATCCAGACTTGATTGATGCTTTGATTCTGTTGTAAACCTGTTGCTGAAGTACCAAATCAGTTCTGTTTCTCCATAAGACCCTCGCTGTTTAACATATAGGCATTTATTACAAAAACATGCCTATAAACATGGCCATGGGAGTATGGGACTAAACAAGCTGCTCCTTGTTTTCCTGGTTGCTGCTATCATTGGCAACCTTTGACTTGTCAGTTTCAATTGTCTGCAGCTCACTGCGAGATATGAACTTGATGGTGTCCTTCCGGAGCATCAGGTAGATCACAGCAGAAATGTAGAGCAGCATAAGAGGGAACACAATGATGCCAATGAGAACGTTAGCGTAAATTGGCACTGAGTTGTGAAGGAACCAGACAACTAATTTTGAGCTGAGGAAGTAGATGTTTATCCCAACAATAATAAATCCAAGCACCCAAGAGAACCCTATAATCTGCATGCGATCAATACATAAATAATTAGTTAAGAAAGTAAATTATTTTTTGCATTCGAACAAGAATTTGTTCTTGCAACTGAATTTCATACTTACATAGATGGAGTTCTTATTCTGGCCCATCTTGTTGCTGCTACTGCTGAACTTAAGAAGTGGGATGAGAGCAAATGGCAGCTCAAAGGACAGTATCATCTGTACCAAAGTTACAGAAAGTTAATCTCCCCCAACAATAGATTTTGTTTCTATAATCGGAAGATCAAGTCAATGCATGTCTCTAGTTCGTACAAAATAAGTTGCATTTACAGATTCTGTAAATGGTGTTTATATAGACAGAAAGTGGATGCACCAGATGGTGGGGAAAAAATACCGATGCAATGATGATCAGACGACCAGCTCCGCTGGACCCACCAATAATGGCGACGATTAAGCTTGGAACAATGGCAATACTGCGAGTCATCAAGTTCCTCAGCCACTGTCCCATCCTGATATCCAAGAAACCCTGAGCAAAGAGATAAAGGACATGCAAAATGTAGGTCAAATATATGTATGATTTTTGGTAGGTGTGGCAGTTGAAATGTGATGGTTCATGGTTATGTATCACAATATATGTAGTGGGTATGTAGATGTTGGTAAAAACATGATATTATAATCTTTCAGTTTAAGGACGACAGTTGAAACAAGGCATTCACCCCTGATCGAATTTGCTTGCTGGTTAAGACAGACTCAGATCTTTTATGCGTTTCAAATGTTATGTTTTCCAAGCATATATTAAAAAACTGAATAACTTATAAATTTGACTATGAATTTACTATTGTCAATCTCACGTAATAAATCCGCACAGGTTTGATTGCAAACATTTACGTGATCAGATATATTCGCAGCAGAAGTATACCTGCATGATATATTGGCCAGCGTAAGTGCCAGTGATGGAAGAGCTTATTCCAGAAGCCAAGAGTGCCACGCCATACACAACTGCACTGTTCTTGCCTAGAACATTCTGGAATACAAAACAAATAATTGATTAAAATGGTACTCCGCTAGTCAAAAGTTTTAGCCCAAAAGAGTGATATAGCACAGTAATCACGCAGTAATACCCTGAGGAGGAAGGACGAGGAGTCCAACGTGAGGTCACTGCATTTTGCAGAGTCATCTGGTGAGAGGTTGCTCGAGCTACAGACTGTGCCAGAGACAGAGATGATACAGATGTTGATGAGAAGTGCCACAAAGAGCGCTACGCCACTTTCAAAAAGGAAGAACCTGCAAGCATCCTGAAGTCCATATAAGTAAACAAAACTTTGCTCCACTGTACAGTGCCAAAAAGATATAAGCTGATTTTTTTCTGAGTTCCGAACATCAGTTCTATTGTATCTGGTCACCTTGATTCCTCTTACTGATGAGTGTGTGTTCCTTGAGAGTACCAGGGCAGAGTGCAAGAACAGATTGTGCCTGTAATTAATTTATAAAAGAAAGTTTATTTGTGCTGAAACGGAGTTCAACTATTCGATGCAACATCTAGAATATGAAACAGTAATGTGGTTAGAACTAGAATCATAGTAAGTTCTAGCAGATAAACTTAAGATACTACATATAGTAGGTAGCTGATTAAAAAATTCCAGTTACTAATGTCCAAAACAAAATCTCGAAAGAAAAAACAAAATAGAGACATACACATAGATTAGAACAAAAAAATATTGTGAACGATCGATTGCTTACGGCATCACAAGAGCCCCAAGAAGGGCTATAGTGTCTCCAGTAGCACCGGACCCGCTTAGATTGGGAACAAATAGCCCTTGGATAACCTCCTTTGTAGGAGGCTTCACTATGCTCATCTCTATGAAGAAGCATGATGCCATGACGAACACTAATAGCCCAACCAAAAGCTCCAGCTTCCTAACCTAAGTAAACGTATGAAGTACAAAGGTTACATGTCAGGCTATATGCACGAAAAAATTATTTTATAAATGCTGAACAAATTATCAGTACTATGTAGAGTTCGGTTTTGGAGATAGTCTATGCTTTGTTTGAGAGTTGGATGGTGCATCATCTCAGTCCTGATTGTTCTTTGTTTGGTTCACGGAGTGGGATCCATTGAAGATTGAACCATGATCCATCAGCACGTGTTAAGAACATGTGTAATGTAAATAGGGAGAATGGAACCACCACATACCCGACCAAAAATTATAGGATGGTCTTGTTATGGATTATTTCATCTAGGCTAACTCAAACTAAACACACCATTAGAGAATCATTTCGTACATTTGAGTGTCTGTTAGAAATAAGTAAAAACATTTTCATATACAAAGTCTATCAAAATAGTAATAAAATGATTACCCCGTATTGTTGCAGTCCAAGGAAAAGAAGTGTGCTTGTTCCGGTGATTAGAACGCCCGCCCATACAGGGATGTGGAACAAGAGGTTGAAAGCAAAAGCTGTCCCTATAACTGAAAAATGCTAACATTTGTAAGAAGCAAACAGTGCAACTGCCATGAATAAAAAGTTAGATCATTATAGTTATTTTTTATTAATGATAAAGTTCTCTATTGGAAAAAATATTTTCTATTAATTTGCATTGTGTTAACTTTTCAAAATCTTTAAATTGAACATATACACAAAGTTTGACAGAAAGAAATGGTGGAACATTTAAATTAAAAACTAGCCAGAAGAATAAATCTCATTTTTAGCTTCTTCATTTTTAGTGTCGAGCAACACTACCGCTCTTTCCTTATATCGGTCCACCTCAGTGATGTTATACACGATTAGCAGAAAATCAAGCATGGCAGATGAACATTGTTTTTTCATTTTTAAGAATGTCATGTTGATTCTAACCTTCTGGGATATCTGCAGCAATCACGGCTAACTCTGCCAGCAGCCAGAGGCAGATTCTCACCCATGTTGGATATTCCGTCTTGCATAGCTCAGCAAGGTGCCGCCCTGAGTCAGTAAACAGGCATTAACGCCAACTTATTTAACAACAGATGCCTAAGAATGATAACAGTTGCTTTCATAATACCTGTGACTACTCCGAGATTAGCAGATAGTGACTGAATGATTAGTGCAAAGATGAGGCCAATCAGGATCACCCAGAGGAGCTACAGATAATGAATTAATAATAACCAGGAAAAGTAATTAGTTAATTTTTGTCTAGTTTTAGCTTTTAGGGAAGATTGCAGCGTCCTCGGTACGATGAATGGTATGCACAAATAAAGATCCAAAAAATGTACCTCATATCTGTGATTGGCTCCAGCTTGCAAATCCGTTTCCACTATTTAAATTTGACAAACATTAGAACCGTAGTGGGGTAAAGATTTGGAGGTAAAAGAAAAAAAAGGAAGGGGGGTGGGCGTACAGTTTCCAGGATCAAGGTAGGCCAGGCAGACCATAAAGCCTGGTCCAACGTGCTGCAGAAACCTTTTCCATGCTGGTTCCTGTGTTGTATTGTGCCAAGAGCCCAAGACATTGGTAAGTATGCCAATAACAAATCAGTCAAAAGCATGAAGCACAATGAAAGACCTAAGGCTAATCCATTTGAAGCATATATTGTCGCAGGAAGATCAACTAATCACCAATCCAGCAAGGGTTTGCCTAAAGATGACTATTACAATCAGGCGTCTGCAATGGAAAAACCTTGATTGATCCACAAAACAAGAGGCAAGAAATTTGACTGAAACGTGAAGTGGGAAGGGGTTGAATTAGTAGATTATTTCAGACGCGCACGTGCGTTTCGTCGTGGGCGTTTCCACGAACAAGTGGGGCGCACGCAAAAAGCTACAGGTTTTGCTGTCTACAGCACCGCACTTGTGCACCAGGATCCGACAATGTAGATAGATTGAAATGCTACTGCTTGCTGGTCGTGGCACGAACGGTTTACCTTGGGCGCAGCGGGAGCGCCGTCGGTCCCCCTCCGTCCGGCGAGCGCCTCGACGTCGACCACCACCACTGCCGCGGGCGCCGGCGCCGACGCGGCGTCCATCAGTCGACCCTGCCGCCGCGAAGCGTCTGAACTGGGGCCGGCCTGGCGACGGCCGACGGAGCAGCCTTGCCTAGTTACCTCGTACAGGACCGCGTCGCGATCACGTGCAGCTCGATCGATCCCCGACGCTGAGACAGATCGATCCCCGCGACTCCGGCCGGGCTCCAATGAACTCCCGTCCAAAGCCTCAACCTACAAATAACCCAGGTGGACGCGCGCCGCGTCCGACGACGGCGGAGGCGCCAGCTGCGGGCGCGCGCCGCCGCGTGAAGCCCCCGAGGCGGGAGCGCGCTCTGCACGCGCCGCCGGGGCTGACGTGTTCGGGGCGCGGGCGCATGCAGTCGGGGACGGGGGCCTACGTCACCGGGCATGGCGACGGGGCCGTGCCCCCTCGCGCCTGCCCGGCTTGTGCTGCCGCCCGTACGCGCGCGTGCGCGGGCCGTCGTCCTTTGCGCTCCGCCAGCCGATGCTCTCGAGGCCCGCGGGCCAGCGAATCGATCAGCGAATGCATTGGTTCCAGACTTCCAGTTCCGACTTCCGATTTAGGGATTACTAGGACGAATGGCACGCCGCTGCGTCTCCGTGACGTGTACTCGCCGCGCTATTTACGTGTAGAGGTTTTTATAGTATTTGATGTATAGACTGATAGTTATGCCGTGGATTATCATATGATATATAATAAACTGTAGTAAGATGGAGGTATTGAAGGAGACTGTAATTGAAATCTGTGACCGGCAACACGTTTAAATATGGTTTGATCTGACTTTGTGTGTATGCATATATTTTTGCTATTTGGATAGCGGGTACTCACCTTGTTTAGTCTGAAAGGGAATGAAGACAGATGGACACGGCGGATAGAAATGGGTTCATAGACTGGGATGAGCCAGGACGACCGATGAAAAAAAAGGCACGCTCTACTGCGCCCGCTTAGACGATGCACACCTGTGCAAGCAGGCTCTTGCGAAACTGTTTTTATAACGTGTTGGGTTGCGTGGTTCGAGTAGGGATCTCAATGGATGCTCAAAAACCACATATCTAACGGATTTTATTTGACATAAAAACGATTGTAGAATGAACTATTCATATCCAGATATATTAACGGGCTTAATCCTCTACCCACGGTAGAGCGGGTGCACATAAAGGTCGATAATACCTATATCTATAAACACATGGATAATTTATACTCGCATCAATTATGCATAAACCATATTAAAATATATTCAAGTAAGCGTACAATTGTAAAAAAATCAGTAAACTTGCTTGTTGTTAGGTTGTTAACTATTGCTTATATTTTATTTACCTGTGTTTAGTGATTATAATTTTAGCAATATGCAGTGGATATTTAATCGGGTGTGCGTTATCAGTTGTGATTTTTATCCACCAAATACAGGATTTCGTACCCGTAAATCAGGTCTAAATATTTTTAGTAGGTATGGAATGGTATTTTCCAACAGATATATATCTATTGCCATCTGTAGAATCAAGGAAAAATAGACGTCGTAAATTTTCGTAACGGATCGACGGTCCGATGGGCAGGAAGAGGCACGTGGCAGGCAGGCACACGACCGTGCCGTGGATGCCTTGCGTTTTCACGCGTGTTGTAGAGTAGCATATGTCGTATTATTTGGAGTTTAAAGTTCAGTGACCGCACATCACCCGAATGATAATAGATTCATTTTCACCTACTTTTCTCGGTGCCCCTGCCCGCTCCCCGCTCCCGAGGAAGAGAGGTGGGTTGCTAGCGCCAACGGATGCCATGGAGCTCACCCCTCATTGGAGGCGTCGGACCTCGTCGGCGGCCGCCATCCACGCCACCTCCTCCCTCCGGCCCCTGCCTCTGCCAGCTCCTCCTCCCGCGCCGCCACACCCTTCTTCCTCCCTTGATCCAACGGCGCCTCCTCCTCGCGGCAACCGTCGCCACCACCACCTCCTCTTCCCCCCTCGGCCGGCCCTCTCCACCGGATCCGCCTCACCTCCAGCGGAATCACCGCTCTCAGCTGTGCACCATGTGCTCCTCTGGTGGTGCCGCCGCTCGCTAGTCACCATAGAGGTAGCCCAGGCATGGAGGACTGCCGCCGCCGCAGGATCCTCTGCCAACTCCTCCTCTGTTTGCCGCCGTGGGCCGTCCGGAGTACGCCTCCACGCCGAGGCTGAGGCGCCTGCGCGCGCCATGGACGCCACCGGCGTCCTCCTCCTCCTCCCCTCTTCCTCCCCGTGTCGTCCTCCTTCCCTGCCTCAGAGGTCAGACCGCCGCGGTGTCAATGTGCAGCGAGCGTCGCCCTCCTCCGATGCCTCCTCGATGAGCACGGCAGCGCGCTCCGCGGCGAGGAGGGGCTAGCTGTGGATGGGTTCGACGGACAGGGAGGGGCGGCGGCCGGCGGGCAATGAAAATAAACAGAAAAGAAAAGGAAAAAAAATAAAAATGGGCAAATAGAAAAGGCCCAATGACATGCACAAATCTTGAAGCAATCACTGCTACACAAAAGTAAATGAAAACACAACAGAAAATCACCCGGTAGATAAATAGAAATCCTCGTTGTGAAACCATCACTACACCAAGCCCAATTGGAGCCATTGGATATCGAAACATGCTACAGTGCAGGCCCACAATGTGCAAGACAACCATTATTTTTCATAACACCAGGTATCACGCCACCTAAACCTTAGGAAGACCCCCACAATGCAATGTCGCCAAAAGGAGAGAATGGCATCCCAGGATGACGCCACAACACGAACGGATACACTAGCACTAGGTTATTACCTAGAGTTAGGAGTGTAAATGGTACGGATATTATCCGTCTGTATTCGAGTTTGCATCCATTTCGAACAGTTAAGATCCGATATGTATTCGACTCTGGACACTTAGTATCCGATCCGTATCCGTATCCGAATATTCAAAGTCGGATAAATATGACGTCGATAACCATTCAAGTCTTATCCGACACATTTGATCAATATCCACATCCGATCCGAATCTATAGAAAAAAATATGAAAACAAATACGGTATCAGCAATATCCGTCCGTATTCGATCCGATTACACCCCTACCTACACAGTGATCTGCAAGAGGTGAACAGAGCTCTCGGTGATGCCCCATGCAAGTGTCACCGCAATCAGGGTAAGGCTGCGGACAGCCAACAGGCCATTCCTAAATCCTAACCCCTACACCAAAGCCCTTCGGTTAAAGGGGCCAATATTTGTATGCCAAAACACGGCCCCTCCATCCGAATGGGGGACTACTAGGCCACTTGTTTGGCATGACGCTTGCCTTGGTCGTCTTGTGAGTTTGGGATGTCTGCACCGCACGACATTATGTTTCGCTTCGTGCTACAAGAAATGGACAAATGCTCTTTCATTCGACTTATAAACATATCCCAAGGCGGCCTGGAGTATAGTTCATCAAGAACTTAGCCCACTTATAAATTTATCAACTCTTTTTTCATAATGGAAAAGGAACTCCAGTCTTTTACATCTTCCGATGCTTACGGCATTATTTGAAGATTTCATTTTAAATGGTAATAAAAAGGGGGATAATAAAACCATCAACAATGCTTACCCACCCAAGGTCAAGTCATAGTGCCTCCTTAATTGATTCTTGCTGTGGTAACAAGATAAAATAAAAAATGTAGGTGAAAAAAAACAAAATAAAATAATTTGGTAGATTGTTGTGCTGTTCAATTGGTGCTTATCTTACTATCTATTGGAGGTCATGGATTTCTCCTTCACATATCCCATTTAGAAAAATAGCAGAGTAGAAACCTGAATAGGTTTCATTAAAAACATGTAATTTCAGATTTCACCAGATGATCTGATGCACCAAAATAACCAGCACCGTCGCCAGGTGCATCAACAACCCCCTAACTAGTTAGAAACTAATTAGGCAAACAGCACAGCATAAATTATAACGGAAGTACTCAGTGTTTTGCATATATAATGACCAGATCATCCAGTCTGTTGAAACGCTACTGTCATAACCTCAACATTTGCTGATTCTCCAGCGCATATCATCATTTGAGTTGGTTTTATCATCCGGTCCATTGAAACCTTCGCAGGTTAGACCTGATCTTGGGTGGTGCTGCATGATTCCCGGTGTGGTCTTCCAGGTTCGCACATTTTAAACTGATCATCGGATTATCTAGTGTATAAAATTTGACAACCTCCGATCCAGCAGTGTGAAATAATGCGCCAGCCACTTGTCCACTTGTAGGTTTTTTGTCACTGGACCGTCTCGGTAACCTCATGTCTAACCACCAAACTTGCCTTCTCACTGGATGAATATGATATTCCGGTCATCAAGTGTTCTTCTCATTAGATTATCCGGTCAGTAAAACAAACTTTGAGCAAGGCCAAATTTGAGTGTTGAGAGCTATATACAGTACTTCTGAAGAATTATACACATTATATTGTGACCTAGGTGGAAGTAGATACTTCTGCATCGAGAAGAAAATCTATGCACCAAATTAAACTGAAATCAAAGAGAAACCAAACGTGCATGATGAATGGAAGGATGTTTAGTTACTGACACGATTGATACGAAACAGGAAGATATCATAGAGAAGTCTAGTTTATTAGGAATAATTTTAAGGTGCCATAGATCAGATCAGCTATGACGCCAACATAGAATTAATGACCAATCTCAGCCATTTTCAATTGTCGGTTGTCACTGTTTCTCATGCTTGACTAATGACGATAACTACCCGATTTCAGCAGTACTCATGGCGACGAAGATTCTTCAGATCCTTATGCTCAATTGCAATATATATAGCCGTCGTAGTGACAGTTATGTGCAATGATTTTTTCTTTGCCCCGTCTCGTTCGTTCAGCAGACACGCCAAGCCACAATAGCAACTTGTATCCAACTAATAAGTGACCTGATTTGCCTAATTTATTATTAACATAAACTGGACCTAGCCATATATAATTGAGATTTAGCCTCGGATATTTAAAAGGCGATCGAGCACAACCAGTGACGACGTCTGAGCTCACATGTAGTGATGTAGCAGCCGCTGCGCCGTACGTCCAAAAATCGCACACCTCGTTACCTTCTGGCTAGAAAGATTTTATAATAACGTCCAACTGTCACAGCAACTGGGAGGTGGCATGATACACGCAGCCTCTGGAGTTGTGACATAGCGAAATTTACGCAATTCATGGAATGATATATACTGGACATATATATCTGCATGTAAGAAAGGATGCCTCAGTTCTGGGTGTGATGCCTCACTAGTGAAATAGAACATTAATTATGGTTGTCGTAGACCGCCCGTGTAATGAAACTACAAATCTTCACAACGAGTTGTTGACACCACCAACAAGCTAGTACTAGTAAGTTCCTTTTTAGCCATCACTTTCCACCAATTCTATCTAGCTATTATACAAATTGAAATAGTTCAGTCACAAGGACTCTCTTATTTTGGGGAATTAGTTCAATTATATTTGTATTATTAGAGAGTGGTGGTAGAGATCGAGACCTAGACCTGATCAAGGCATGTTTTGTAGCTACGTATTTATGTTGTTTCAATGAAAATTTATGGCATTTTCGACCAAGAGGTGCTTGATTACTCTTTATGAAACAGTGCTCACAATATCATATGGTAGTGCCAATACTATGCTGGAAACTTCCATCTAGAGGGAACAGAAGCTTTCTAATCCGAGTGAGCATATATAGGACTGGTAAAACGTAAGTATATATTAGACAAAAAAACCTCGCATGTGCCACCTGCGTGGGGACCTTGACCGCACACGTATGCCCTCACTCGATCTAGGGTTCCATGTGTAGGAGAGAGTGAGAGACGGGGGACTTAGAAGTTAGAACTAACCTGGCAGACTAATAGACCTAACGGGAATGACAAGAGACAACAAAGATAGAGGTAGTGTCAAATAGGAAATTTTAAAAGGAAATTGCTCCAAGAATTTGACTACATGCATGTGTTGTCGTTTTAAGGGGGCATTTGGCTTTGTAAGAATTTGGCGTGATTTTTTTGCCGCTACTTTGTAGTTTTGTTCCTCTCCTCCCCGTGTGATCTTCTATTTTGTACTGTCTCATCTCTCTCCTATAAAATACCAAGAGTAAAATTCACTAGCGGTATCTAAATTTACCTAGGGTGTCATCTAGGCACCCAAACTTCCAAAATGCACATCTAGATACCCAAACTTGCCCACGGGTGTCATCCAGGTACCCAAAGTTCTAAAATGCACATCCAGGTACCCATGCCCGGGGTGTCATGCAGATACCCAAACTTGCTAGTTCTGCCATCTAGGTCCCAAGTCTCATAATCAGAGTTAAACTGCTTACGTGGCAGGCTGACTGGGCAATGACGTGGCCCATGACACATGGGACCCACATGTCCTTCTCTATCCCACCCATCTCTTTCCCTACTGACGCCCCACTGCCTCCCTTCCGTGTCGGCACCGCTTTCCTCCCCCTCCGCCCCTCGGAGGTGCAACAACTGCCAACAGGAGGCAAGGGCGAAGGATGGCAGCAGGTAGCGGTGGCCGGTGCACCCGCACCAACCTGGGGCAGCGGCGGTGATCGGACCAGCGTGCGTGGCATGCGTGGAGCTCAGACTTCGCCGCAGAGCTTGGGGTGGAGCCGGAGCGGTGCGGGGCATGACGGACGCTGTAGGCGGAAACAAGGCAGCGTCGCTGGAGGAGAAGGGGTGCGGCCGCCGGAGGAGGAAGGACGCAGCACCACCGCAGGGGGAGGGGCGTAGCGCCGTCACCAGAGGATGGGTGCGGTGCCACCGGAGGAGGGATGCGTTGTGCGATGGTGCACCATCGGAGGAGAGGCATCCCTGTGCTGGATGTGGCATGAGGAAGACGACAATGGCCGGCAATGGCCATGTGGGTACTCGATTGAATGTCCTAGGGATGTCCTGTAGTTCCTCTTGTGCTGCCGCCGAAGGTCGGTTCACTAGTGTAGGCCTCGCTCCATCACCGTGCGGACGCTGACCTCCGTTTTCGTGCAGTGGCTAGCTTAGGAGAGGCAGGGAACCTTGTGGCGAGGTCATCTGGCCCACACCAAGCATCAGACCAGAAAGAGGTTCCTCGACCATCATGGACAGAGCGGGTTGTGATCGCTCCGTAGATTTGGCAATGGGCCCCGGAGCGTGTTCCTGTGGTCGCCATCGAGGTTGCCGGTGAGTGTAGCCAAGCATACGTGGTCCTGAACCCAGATTGCCCAGGAGGAGCTGGAACCCGTGTGGAGGTGGTGGAGAAGCTTCAGCAGCAGGCACATATTCAGTGTGCCCAAATCCTTCACTCCGAGTCCACCATCAGACTTCAGGTCGCATACAGGGTCCCAGGCCACCAGGCACCATGATCCGGGCCGCCACGTTGTCGCCTGTCCACAGGAAGCGGCGGCGCCGACGGTCGATGACGATGGGTGTGGTTGATAAGTTGTCTGCCGATAATTAACCGAGCAAGTATTATCACTAGTTCCACTGATGCATCGTCGGACGGCCGGCGGCGAGGAAGCGGGCGGAGCTGGCCCCAGCACCCGGAAGCCCCCGTCCTTCTCTTGTTTCTAATTAACTAGCCGGTTGGCATGCGGTAAAGTTTTTAAACTAGATATAACACGTTTTTATAGGGAGATTTCTAAAAAAGGCACTCCAAGTTATTGGTATGGACCTTCCAGATGGTCGATATATTACTTCTGTTGCCTCTTATGACATAAACAAATTACAAGGAAAGTAATTAATTATGGCATAGCATTCAGGTTGATATTTCAGAAATAAAGGTTTTATTTTCATGAATTAAAGTCAGCATGTGTTTTATTTTCATGAATTAAAGTCAGCACGCCACATTTGTTTGAAAGGAGCAATTTTTTTTTGGAATACCTCAAATTTTACCTTTTCCTTTTGGATATACTTATTTCCATTTGTTTCCACATTAAGTTTTAGCTACTCTAGGTTGTTTTGCCCGGATCCATGCATTTCACCCCACACACTCCTTTCGATGAGGGCCACCACCGCCATTGCCTCCCTGTCCTTATATTACCTGGCTGCGCGATTGTGCTGATGGTCAAAATCATGTCTGTCCACTGTAGTCTCACATCCTGGCCTTTGACAATAAATTCTGTTGATAGGAAACATCTACATCTTGCATAGCCACATCTTATCTAAGAGCCCGTTTGGGAGAGGTTCACTTCAATAATTTCAGCTTTATTCCACTATCTGCACAATAAACTAGCTCCATCTTAGAGTTAGCTTCAGTTTTTTAAGTGTTTGGCTTGCAAAGTTGTCTAGTTTTTAGAATAGTTGGTTTTATCGTAAACATCACATTACCCCCTCCACGCAACGCTCTCCTCCACAGCGCAACTCTCTCCTCCGCAGATAGGAAAATGATGAACAATGTACACCCTTCCCGCCAGTCCACTCCTCTGCCAGCCGGCGCCACCATTCTAGCTCTCCCTTCCCGGGATCCCTTAGCAAACGGATCATCACCTTCGCCCTCTACACCCTCATCCCCCTTGCCTTCCTCCACTACCTACTCACCCTATTGCCTCCGCCGACCATCTCCTCCTTCCTATCACCGCTGCAGCAAGGGTCTAAAGACACCGCCCGTGCAGTAGCAAGAAAGAGGGTGGCACCAAGGTGCGACTACTCGGATGGGGCGTGGGAGCGGAGCGCGGCGGCACTGCAGCACAACAGACGGCGACCAATATGACTCGCACGGACGGCAATGGCAATGAGCTCCCTGCAGACATGTCCACCAGGCCACCTCGTCCTCTCCCCATCGCCTCCTCGAAGCTCAGGGCGTGCCTACCGATGTGTCGGACATGCCCCGTCTGTGTCCTCCTCCCCAGCGGAGCCTCCTCCCTCCCTCGTCGCCGCCTCCTCGCAAGGGTGGCCGCTGCCTCCAAGATCTAGACATGCCCTGTCCGCGTCCTCCTCCCTGTTGGGGCCTCCTCCTCTATTCCTCGATGCCGCCTCTTGCAAGGGTGGCCGCCACCTCCTAGCTCAGGCCGTGCCTCCCGCCATTGCGCTAGACGCGCCCTGCCCTCGTCCTCCTCCCAAGGGGTGCCCTCGCCTCCCCCTCCTCCGCGCCTCCCCATCTAAGTGACGACCGGTGCTAGTAGGGGTAACATAGGCGCCGTGGAGTACACATGCGCAATGAATGTGATGGGGAGATGAGGAGGCCGGTATGGGTGTGTAAAGAGTGGCAGTGGTGGGTAGTTACTCTCTAGCATAATGGGGAGGCACGAAATAAGCTTTTTTGAAGCACCCCCTTAAGCAGCTTTAGAAAAAACATGAAGTTGGCCTCTAGTTTCAGTTTTTTCTAGAGCTCGTGAAGTTGAACATGTTTGGCTAGCAAAAGCTGGAACGAAGCTGAACAATTGAATTGAGGCCCTCTCAAACGGGCCCTAAGTATTACTAATTGGAGGTTACAAAAGAAGCACGAATTACGAGGCGCGCGCGCCAGAAACATCTGGCCATATATCAGCTTGTAGTAGTTAAATGCATTATATTTTCTAATTAAATTGCCCACCATGGCATTACGAAAGACCATTAAAGTAAACCCGTCAATTTGCATATAAATTACCCACCATGCCATTATTAAAGAATTAAAGTAACCCTCCTAAATTTGTATATAAATTACCCACCATGCCACTGAAGATAAATTAAAGTAACCCCTAAATTTGACTCTATATTACCCACCATACAATTATAAAAATCTATTAAAGTAACGACAGGATTTACATATAAATTGTGCACTATACCATTATGAAGGATGAATTAAAGCAGCCACAAATTTGAATATAAATTACCCACCATGCCATTTTAGAAAATGAATTAAAATAATCCATAAATTTACACATAAATTACCATTATGAAAAATAAACTACAGTAGCCCCTAAACTTATGCATAAATCACTGTTTATTGTGAAATGTAATTTAAAGCAACCTCTAAATTTACATATGAATTACCATTGTTCCATTAAAAATATAAATTTTAATTAGCTAAAAATATGTATTGAACAATACAATATGTAGATAGATACGATAAAGAAATGTACAAACATTCTATTGAAGTATGGACATATAATCGATATTTAATAATAGTTATTTTGATTAATTGTAGGTCTCAAAATTATGTGTAAATTTCTGAGGTTTATGTTTGCCCACGCGGTTTGCATGGGGTTGACCTACTGCTCTTTCAAATCTATGATCATGTCTGGGGGGAGGGCACTTATGAAAAGCACGCATGTGCTTTCTTCGTGTGCCATGCGCGTACAAGTAATGCCCTTTATGTTCTCACGATGCAAGATATACCTTAGCCTCTATTTATTAGATGCAAAGTATTTTTTTTTAAGGTTCAGAGAAAACACCATGATGGCACAAGAGTATTTTGTAGTTTTGATAATTCCATATTATTACTCGTAAAACTATATGTGGAGTTGCGTCGGTAGTGTCATGTTGGCATTGGCACGGCCATTGGCTGTGGTAATGCCGCCGCGGCAGTGTGTGGGTGGTGTGGTGGCCAAACGGGGTGCGCTTGGGGCATCATGGAGCTCTGTGGCTGGCAAGGCTAGGTCTCGCACGGTGCACCACGTTCCTCATCTGGAAACGCCGTTTCAATTCTGGAAACGTGGAAACAGTTTCGTCGCCATAGTGTTAAAACCTTTATTAACTAGTGTTCCTGTCGATGCCATTGGCCTAGGAACATGTTGACTGGTAGAGGTGCAGGTGGGCGTCACGACGTGGTGTTAGACTATCCGCACTTATACTACCATAAATTTCTAACTAAAAAAATATTCAATCCTAGTCAATGAGATTCTCTGCCATATCCATAATGCTCTACAATTATATTTACCGTATATTTCTACCTTATATCAACTACTACAATTTTTTATATTATCCCACCCATCCCTCCCAACGCACCACCTAGAACCTTCCCCTCCCTCGTCCTGCTCTCTCCGCCTCCCTCGCCCGCGCCGCCATCTCGCTCCTCCTCCGTCCGCTGCCGTGGGCCGTCCGGAGTGCGCCTCCACGCCGAGGCTAAGGCGCCTGCGCGCGCCATGGACGCCACCAGCGTCCTCCTCCTCCCCCTCCCCGTGTCCTCCTTCCCTGCCTCAGCGCTCAGACCGCCGCGGTGTCAGTGTGCAGCGGGCGTCGCTCTCCTCCGACGCCTCCTCGACGAGCACAGCAGCGCGCTCCGCGGCAAGGAGGGGCTGGCTGTGGATGTGTTCGATGGACGGGGAGGGGCGGCGACCAACGGGCAATGAAAATAAATAGAAAAGAAAAGAAAAAAATAAAAATGGGCAAACAGAAAAAGCCCAATGACATGCACAAATCTTGTAGCAATCACAGCTACACAAAAGTGAATGAAAACAGAACATAAAATCACCCGATAGATAAATAGAAATCCCCGTTGTGGAACCATCACAACACCAAGCCCAATCGGAGCCATTGGATATTGAAACAGGCTACAATTGCAGGCCCACAATGTGAAAGACAACCATTATTTTCCATAACACTAGGTATCACGCAGCCTAAACCTTAGGAAGACCCCCACAATGCAATGTCTCCAAAAGGAGAGAATGGCATCCCAGGATGATGCCACTAGCACTAGGTTATTACCTAGACTTAGGGGTGTAAATGGTACAGAAATTATCCGTCCGTATCTGAGTTCCGATCCGTTTAGAACAGTTAAGATCTGATACGTATTCGAGTCTAGACATTTAGTATCCGATCCGTATCTGTATCTGAATACTCAAAGATAGATAAATGTGATCCGAATCTGAAGAAAAAAAATGAAAATAAATCCGCTATCAGTAATATCCGTCCGTATTCGATCCGATTATACCCCTACCTAGAGTGATCTGCAAGAGGTGAATGGAGGTCTCGATGATGCCCCATGCAAGTGTCACTGCAATCAGGGTAAGGCTGCGCACAGCCAACAGGCCATTCCTAAATCCTAACCTCTACACCAAAGCCCTTCGGTTAAAGGGGCCAATACTTGTATGCCAAAACACGGCCTCTCCATCCGAATGCGGGACTATTAGGCCACTTGTTTGGCAAGACAGCTTGCCTTGGTCGTCTTGTGAGTTTGGGATGTCTGCACGGCACGACATTATGTTTCCCTTCGTGCTACAAGAAATGGAGAAATGCATTTTCATTCGTAGGCTCTAGTTTCGACTTATAAACATAGCCCAAGGAGGCCTGGAGTATAGTTCATCAAGAACTTAACCCACTTATAAATTTATCAAGTCTTTTTTCATAATGGAAAAGGAACTCCAGACTTTTACATCTTCCGATGCTTACGACATCATTTGAAGATTTCATTTAAATGGTAATAAAAAGGGGGATAATAAAACCATCAACAATGCTTACCCACCCAAGCTCAAGTCCTAGTGCCTCCTTAATTGATTCTTGCTGTGGTAACAAGATAAAATAAAAAATGTAGCTGAAAAAAAACAAAATAAAATAATTTGGTACATTGTTGTGGTGTTCAATTGGTGCTTATCTTACTATCTATTGGAGGTCATGGATTTCTCCTTTACATATCCCATTTAGAAAAATAGCAGAGTAGAAACCTGAATAGGTTTCATTAAAAACATGTAATTTCAGATTTCACCAGATGATCTGATGCACCAAAATAACCAGCACCGTCGCCAGGTGCATCAACAACCCCCTAACTAGAAACTAATTAGGCAAACAGCACAGCGTAAATTATAACGGAAGTACTCAGTGTTTTGCATATATAATGACCAGATCATCCAGTCTGTTGAAACGCTACTGTCATAACCTCAACATTTGCTGATTCTCCAGCGCTTATCATCATTTGAGTTGGTTTTATCATCCGGTCCATTGAAACTTTCGCAGGTTAGACCTGATCATGGGCGGTGCTGCATGATTCCTGGTGTGGTCTTCCAGGTTCTCACATTTTAAACTGATCATCGGATTATCTAGTGCATAAAATTTGATGACCACCGATCCAGCAGTGTGAAATAATGCGCCAGCCACTTGTCTACTTGTATGTTTTTTGTCACTGGACTGTCTGGGTAACCTCATGTCTGACCACCAAACTTGCCTTCTCACTGGATGAATGTGATATTCCGGTCATCAAGTGTTGCTTCTCATCAGATTATCCGGTCAGTAAAACAAACTTCGAGCATGGCCAAATTTGAGTGTTGAGAGCTATATACAGTACTTCTGAAGAATTATACACATTATATTGTGACCTAGGTGGAAGTAGATACTTCTGCATCGAGAAGAAAACCTATGCACCAAATTAAACTGAAGTCAAAGAGAAACCAAAAGTGCATGATGAACGGAAGGATGTTTAGTTACTGACACGATTGATACAAAACAGGAAGATATCATAGAGAAGTCTAGTTTATTAGGAATAATTTTAAGGTGCCATAGATCAGATCAGCTATGACGCCAACATAGAATTAATGACCAATCTCAGCCATTTTCAATGGTCGGTTGTCACTGTTTCTCATGCGTGAGTAATGACGATAACCACCCGATTTCAGCAGTACTCATGGCGACGAAGATTCTTCAGATCCTTATGCTCAATTGCAATCTATATAGCCGTCGTAGTGACAGTTATGTGCAATGATTTTTTCTTTGCCCCATCTCGTTCGTTCAGCAGACACGCCAAGCCACAATAGCAACTTGTATCCAACTAATAAGTGACCTGATTTGCCTAATTTATTATTAACAAAAACTGGACCTAGCCATATATAAATGAGATTTAGCCTCGGATATTTAAAAGGCGATCGAGCACAACCAGTGACGACGTCTGAGCTCACATGTAGTGATGTAGCAGCCGCTGCGCCGTACGTCCAAAAATCGCACACCTCGTTACCTTCTGGCTAGAAAGATTTTATAATAACGTCCAACTGTCACAGCAACTGGGAGGTGGCATGATACACGCAGCCTGTGGAGTTGTGACATAGCGAAATTTACGCAATTCATGGAATTATATATACTGGACATATATGTCTGCATGTAAGAAAGGATGCCTCAGTTCTGGGTGTGATGCCTCACTAGTGAAATAGAACACTAATTATGGTTGTCGTAGACCGCCTGTGTAATGAAACTACAAATCTTCACAACGAGTTGTTGACACCACCAACAAGCTAGTACTAGTAAGTTCCTTTTTAGCCATCACTTTCCACCAGTTCTATCTAGCTATTATACAAATTGAAATAGTTCAGTCACAAGGACTCTCTTATTTTGGGGAACTAGTTCAATTATATTTGTATTATCAGAGAGTGGTGGTAGAGATAGAGACCTAGCCCTGATCAAGGCATGTTTTGTAGCTACGTATTTATGTTGTTTCAATGAAAAATTATGGCATTTTAGACCAAGAGGTGCTTGATTACTCTTTATGAAACAGTGCTCACAATATCAAATGGTAGTGCCAATACTATGCTGGAAACTTCCATCTAGAGGGAACGGAAGCTTTCTAATCTGAGTGAGCATATATAGGACTGGTAAAACGTAAGTATATATTAGACAAAAAAAACCTCGCATGTGCCACCTGCGTGGGGACCTTGACCGCACACGTACGCCCTCACTCGATCTAGGGTTCCATGTGTAGGAGAGAGTGAGAGACGGGGGACTTAGAAGTTAGAACTAACCTGGCAGACTAATAGACCTAACGGAAATGACAAGAGACAACAAAGATAGAGGTAGTGTCAAATAGGAAATTCTAAAAGGAAATTGCTCCAAGAATTTGACTGCATGCATGTGTTGTCGTTTTAAAGGGGACATTTGGCTCTGTAAGAATTTGGCCTGATTTTTTTTGCCACTAGTTTGTAGTTTTGTTCCCCTCCTCCCCGTGTGATCTTCTATTTTGTACTGTCTCATCTCTCTCCTGTAAAATACTAAGAGTAAAATTAACTAACGGTACCTAAACTTGCCCGGGGTGTCATCTAGGTACCTAAACTTCCAAAATGCACATTCAAGAACCCAAACTGGCCTAGGGGTGTCATCCAGGTACCCAAACATCTAAATTGACATCCCGGTACCCATGCCCGGGGGTGTCATCCGTGTACCCAAACTTGCTGGTACTGCCATCTAGGTCCCAAGTCTCATAATCAGAGTTAAACTGCTTACATGGCGGGCTCACTGGGCAATGACGTGGCCCATGAGACATGGGACCCACAGGTCCCTCTCTATCCCACCCTTCTCTTTCCCCACTGACGCCCCACTGCCTCCCTTCCGTGTCGGCGACACTCTCCTCCCCCTCCGCCGCTCGGAGGTGCAACAACTGCCAACTGGGGGCAAGGGCGATGGATGGCTGCAGTTAGCGGCGGCCGGTGCGCTCGCACCAACCTGGGGCGGCGGCGGTGGCCGTACCGGCATGCGCCGCATGCGTGGAGCTCAGACTTCGCCGCAGAGCTCAGGGGTGGAGCCAGCGCGGTGCGGAGCATGACCGCCGCTGTAGGTGGAAACAGGACGGCGTCGCTGGAGGAGAAGGGGCACAACCGCCGGAGGAGGAAGGACGTAGCGCCACCAGAGGGGGAGGGGCGCAGCGCCGTCGCCAGAGGAGGGGTGCAGTGTCACCGGAGGAGGGATGCGCCTTGGGATGGTGCGCCGTCGGAGGATAGGCATCCCTCTGCTGGATGTGGCACGAGGAAGAAGACAATGGGGGGCCTGTAGTTCCTCTTGTGCTGCTGCTGAAAGTCGGTTCACCAGAAGGTTATGCGGGCCTCGTTCCATCACCGCGCGGATGCTGACCTCCATTTTTGTGCAGTGGCTAGCTAAGGAGAGGGTGGGGAACCTTGTGGCGAGGTCATCTGGCCCACACCAAGCATCGAGCCAGAAGGAGGTTCCTCGACCATCATGGACAGAGCAGGTTGTGATCGCTCCGTAGATTTGGCAAGGGGCCCCGGAGCGTGTTCCCATGGTCGCCATGGAGGATGCCGGTAAGTGTAGCCAAGCATACGTGGTCCTGAACCCAGATTGCCCAGGAGGAGCTGGAAGCCGTGTGGAGGTGGTGGAGAAGCTTCAGCAGCAGGCACATATTCAGTGTGCCCAAATCCTTCAATCCGAGTCCACCATCAGACTTCAGGTCGCATACATGGTCCCAGGCCACCAGGCACCGTGATCCGGGCCGCCACGTTGTCGCCTGTCCACAGGAAGCAGCGGCGCCGCCGGTCGATGACGATGGGTGTGGTTGATAAATTGTCTGCCGATAATTAACCGAGCAAGTATTATCACTAGTTCCACTGATGAGCTAGAATATTCCAGCGTAGTCACTACAAGATATGGAGACAAGCCAAGACATGCATCACCGCCTCCACGTAATCTCAGGCAGAAACAAAAATTAAAACTAAAATAAACTGAAATCTGCATCGACCAAATTAAAGTGAGAAAGAATGAACAAGATAGCGAGCGAGCAGCCTGGACGGCCACGCTTTCCCTCTATTCTTTTGTATAAAAGATGACGGCTACCTTCCAAAGGAGATGAGCAATTGAAAGTAGGCTAGCTTGGACGGCGAGTCGTTACATCACTGGAATATTTTTGTACTAGTATCTATTCTCAGAAAGATCTTTTTTCTGCACCAGTTGATCAGTTGATGCAACCCCACCTCCTTGCTTATTTTTACGTTATTTACGTGATCCCCAAAAGGTTAATTATTTAACTTTGGAACGTACAACGTTGGGCCGTACGTCCGGCCTCGTGATGAGTCTTTCACATACTGTGAAGGCTGTTTTGCCTATTTTGTGTTCTCCTTCTGCTATCAAAAATCTTTTGGAAGCTAGGCTAAATCCAGCGGTGCTCCCATCCCCACCCATCTCTGTTTTTGCGCTGTTTCTGCAATATAGACAGATTGATGAGTAGCTAGAATAGCGATGGGGAAGAGAGATGGAGAACGTTAAAGATAGCCTTAGTACCCCATAACTGGCCGGTTGGCATGCGGTAAAGTTTTTCAAACTAGATATAACACGTTTTTATAGGGAGTTATCTAAAAAAGGCACTCCAAGATATTGGTATGGACCATCCAGATGGTCGATATATTACTTCTGTTGCCTCTTATGACATAAACAAATTACAAGGAAAGTAATTAATTATGTCATAGCATTCAGGTTGATATTTCAGAAATAAAGGTTGTATTTTCATGAATTAAAGTCAGCATGTGTTTTATTTTATCCTAAATGCTTGCCTTTTTTTAACAATGGCGTGCGATTTCCGTACATCCAGCACCCATACCTCCCGTCGTCATTCGTTTCAATCGGTCATAAAGCACGCCACATTTGTTTGAAAGGAGCAATTCTTTTGGAATACCTCAAATTTTACCTTTTCCTTTTGGATGTACTTATTTCCATTTCTTTTAGAATGGCTGCCATCTACCGTTATTATTATTATTATTCACAAAATATAGATTAAGTTTTAGCTACTCTAGGTTGTTTTGCACGGATCCATGCATTTCACCCTAAACACTCCTTTCGATGAGGGCCACCACCGCCATTGCCTCCCTGTCATTATATTACCTGGCTGCGCGATTGTGCTGATGGTCAAAATCATGTCCGTCACTCTGTCCACTGTACTGTAGTGTCTCATCTTGGCCTTTGACAATAAATTCTGTTGATAGGAAACATCTATGCCGCATCTTATCTGAGAGCCTGTTGGTGAGAGTTTTACTTCAATAATTTTAGCTTTATTCCAGTAACTGCCTAATAAACTAGCTTCATCTTAGAGTCAACTTCAGTTTTGAAGGTGTTTGGCTTGCAAGGTTGTTCCCGTTTTTAGAATAGTTGGTTTTATTGTAAACATCCCATGACGCCCCTCCACGCAACTCTCTCCTCCGCAGGTAGAAAAATGATGAACGATGTACACCCTTCTCGCCGGTCTACTCCTCCTCTGCCGGCCGGCGCCACCATTCCAGCTCTCCCTTCCCGCGATCCCTCCTCAGGAAATGGATCATCACCTTCGCCCTCTGCACCCTCATCCCCCTCGCCTTCCTCCACTACCTCCTCACCCTATTGCCTCCGCCGACCATCTCCTCCTCCCTGTCACCGCCACAACAAGGGTCCAAAGCCACCGCGATGCGGGCGCTGCTGCCGTGCAGTTGCAAGAAAGAGGGTGGCACCGAGGTGCGACTACTCGGACGAGGCGTGGGAGCGGAGCGTGGCGGCACTGCAGTACAACAGACGGTGACCAGTGTGACTCGCACGGACGGCGATGGCAATGAGCTCCCTGCAGGCAGGTCCGCCAGGCGACCTCGTCCTCCTCCCTGTCGCCTCCTCCAAGCTCAGGGCGTGCCTACCGATGCACCGGACACGCCCCGTCTGCGTTCTCCTCCCCAGCGGGGCCTCCTCTCTCCCTCCCTTGCTGCCGCCTCCTCACAAGGGTGGCCGCCGCCTCCAAGCTCCGGACATGCTCCATCCGCGTCTTCTCCTCGTTGGGGCCTCCTCCTCCTCCATTCCGCACCGCCGCCTCCTCACAAGGTTGGCCGCCACCTCCATGCTCCGGCCGCGCCTCCCGCCGATGCACCAGACGTGCCCTGTCCTCCTCCTAGGGGGGGCACCCTTGCTTCCCCCTCCTCCGTGCCATCCTTCCTTCTCCACGCCTCCCCATCCAAGTGATGACCAACGCTAGTAGAGGTAACACAGGCGCCATGGAGTACACATGCGCGATGAATGTGATAGGGAGATGAGGAGGCCGGTATGGGTGTGTAAAGAGTGGCAGTGGTGGGTAGTTACTCTCCTGCTTAATGGAGAGGTATGAAATAAGCTTTTTTGAAGCACCCCTTTAGCAGCTTTAGGAAAAACATGAAGTTGGCCTCTAATTTTAGTTTTTTCTAGAGCTCATGAAGTTGAACATGTTTGGCTAGCAAAAGTTGGAACGGAGCTGAAACGGTTGAATTGAAGCTCTCTCCAGCAGGCCCTAAGTATTACTAATTGAAGGTTACAAAAAGAAACACGAATTATGAGGCGCGCCAAAACATCTAGCCATCTATTAGCTCGTAGCAATTGGATCTATTATATTTTTTGAAAAATTTACCCACCATGCCATTACGAGAGACCATTACAGTAAACCCGTATATTTGCATATAAATTACCCACCATGCCATTATGAAAGGAAAATTAAAGTAGCCCCCCTAAATTTGTATATAAATTACCCACCATGCCATTTTGGAAGATGAATTAAAATAATCCATAAATTTACACATAAATTACCATTATGAAAATAAACTATAGTATCCCCTAAAGTTACACATAAATCACCTAGTATGTTTATTGTGAAATGTAATTTAAAGCAGCCTCTAAATTTACATATGAATACCATTGTTCCATTAAAAATATAAATTTTAATTAGCTAAAAATATGTATTGAACAATATAATATGTAGATAGATAAGATAAAGAAATGTACAAACATTCAATTAAAGTATGGACATATAATAGGTATTTAATAATAGTTAATTTGATTAATTGTGGGTCTCAAAATTATATGTAAATTTCTGATGTTTATGTTTGCCCGCGTGGTTTGCACGGGGTTGACGTACTACTCTTTCAAATCTATGATCATGTCTGAGGGGCACTTATGAAAAGCACGCATGTGCTTTCTTGGTGTGCCATGCGCGTACAAGTATGCCCTTTATGCTCTCACGATGCAAGATATACCTTAGCCTCTATCTATTAGATGCAAAGTATTTTTTTTTTTAAGGTTCATAGAAAAGACCATGATTTTGAAAAGGTATGGTGGCCCATATAAGATGAATGTTGGATTCAACAAACTTGTAGTTTTGATAATTCCATATTATTACTCATAAAACTATATGTGGAGTTATGTCGGTAGTGTCATGTTGGCATTGGCACGGCCATTGGCGGACTGCTCGGATGTGTGGTAATGCCGCCGCGGCAGTGTGTCGGTGGTGTGGTGGCCAAACGGGGTGCGCTTGCGACACCATGGAGCTCTGTGGCTGGCAAGGCCAGGTCTCGCACGCTGCGCCACGTTCCTCATCATGGAAACGCCATTTCAATTCTGAAAACGTGGAAACAGTTT
Organism: Paspalum vaginatum; assembly: GCA_030272315.1. Classification (NCBI taxonomy): domain Eukaryota; kingdom Viridiplantae; phylum Streptophyta; class Magnoliopsida; order Poales; family Poaceae; genus Paspalum; species Paspalum vaginatum. Next base: position 38,717,028 of record CM059013.1, read on the forward strand.
CGTCAAACACAATGTTGAAACCTTTATTCACCAGTGTCCCGTGTTCCTTGATCCCATTGGCCTAGGAACATGGTGACTGAGAGTAGGGGTGCAGGTGGGCGTCACGACGTGGTGTTAGTATATATATGTTACTGAGACGCTGCTGCAGTCGAGATATATGGTTGGTCAGGCGACGGCAACCGTAACTAGATCTGAATCATATCGAGGAGGCTAGAGGCCGGCAGAGCCAATAAGGAAGAATCAAGGTGCAGGCATCCACGTTGGTGAGGGTAGCTATAATAAGAGGCTGTTGGTGTGGAGATTGAAGGCATGCATGGCTTTTGTTTGGCATGCAATGGAGGGCGACCGCCGACTGTTGTGGCAAAGAGGATGATGTGGGCGGGGTGGGTAGGAGTGGAGTGGCAGTCCAACAGAGGATCGTGATCCAAACGTTTTTTCACAATCTAAATGAATATTTTGTAATTTTTTTACTTTAAAATAAATAAAAATATGGTCCAGTCTTTCTTTAGCCGCCTGCAATTCTTAAAATAAATTTCTAGGACAAAAAACGTGAGGGGCCACCTCAAGCGTGGCACAGGGTGCAGTCTCACTCTCACGTGGCGGCGGTCGCTTAGACGACACAAGGAGAGCTTTCTGATGCCAACTGAAGGCCTCATGTGACACTTCTGCTATCTTTGATGAGGTGATTGGGTCAATGTCAGTGGACATGGTTGGCATGACGACGGTCAGAGGAAGGTAAGCTTTGGGGGTGTTGCAGCGCGCGCGCGGATGGGTGGGCTAGAAAGTCTGGCCAGTGTGCGATAACGTCGTATGGTGGCACAGGAGGATTCGATGGCATCATGGTTACATACTCCATAGATTGCAGCATGCAGACCGCTGTTGTCTAACGCTTGGTAACAGTGGCCGGTGGGATCGGTTTAGGATATCATAGGTGACGATGGCGCGCGCGAGCGATGACAATAACAGCATCGGTAAGCAAATTTGTTACGCAGGTGGTGTTGGCGCCGCAGGTTTTTACGAAAGTGGGGTTTGCGCAGTGCGAGTTGGAGCGATGACGTTGAAAAGAAAAAGAGTCCCTTGGGGAACATGCGCCCACAGGTTTTTACCAAGAGGAATAAACTTAAAAAACTTTGAATCCTAGTTTTGCGAGTGAGGGGGATTTTTATTACCTCATCACATTAAAAGATCGAACTCGCGACTTAGAGGTGCCAAACAGACCTATCTTCCATTGAAATACAAGGTCCTTGGCGAGTCCATTTTGTCCGGTTATTAAAGTAAACGCTACCGGAGAACAGCCCATCAGTCCACTCTCAGGTTTTAGTCCCGGTTGTAGGTATGAAAGTGGAACGAATGCTCTCAGGCTTTTTAGTTCCGGTTGTAGGAACCGGTACCGATGGTTCGTAAAAAACTGGAAATATAGTTTTCGTTGGAGCTCAAACTCAAGACCAACAGCATCATGCGAGATCTATCCAATTACTACAACTCACTGTCACATCTGACTACATAGATGATACTTTTCTTTTATCGTTAGTCCCTAAAAGGTTTTAGTCTCGGTTGGTGAGGCTTTAGTCTGGGTTGATGTTACCAACCGGAACTAAAACCAATCCGGATTGAAACCTCTCCAGGGGTACCGCATTTTGAACCAGGACTGATTTTTCTATCAGTATCGGCTCCATTTCGTGCCAAGACGGATCTAGGGGATGGGTTGCCCTTTCTCCAATAATGAAAACTATACATTAAACCTCTTTTTTTAACCATATAAATGATCTCTAGCTAGATGGTCCTATAGTTCTCGGAGTATCATTTGTTTCTCAAAATTATGGCAGGGCCAAACCTTCCACGTACGTTGTCGCGTAATAGATTTATTAGAAAGGTTGATATATGATGTTGTCGAGGACCACGAACGAGCGCGACCATCAGATGTCCTCCACGTTCACCAACCAGATTTGTGCCTTATTTGGTATCTGCATTCCCTTGCAAATATATATGTCCAGCAGATCTATTTTCTGATTTTCATCATCATGATTCATGCGAATGCTTTCCTTCGATCGGCTGGCTCTCTTATTTTCAGCAATGGAATAGGTCCAAAGGTCTGGAGCCCCAAGTGCAAAGGTCGGGAGCTCTAAGAGCACTTTAGTACCGAATTGCCCAAAAAGACAGTGCTAAATTTTGTGCATTAGAAGCGGATCGTTACACCACCTGATACCAGTATTATTTGCACTGAGTGGTACAACAAACCGATACCAATGTATAAGCACCGTATCTTGTGTCGACCGGTACTAAAGTGCCCTCAGGCCTCCCATGTGGAAGCTTGCGCGCACTTGTCCGTCCTCCTGCCATATTCTCTGTCACTCCGAATGCCGAGGAGCCTTCGTTGTCTATATGTTGCCATTGATGATGAGCAAGAACGAATCATCATTGGGAATTCCAAACGTCGCTAGGGAGTTATATAAATATTATCCCATATCTCCCCTAACTCAACTTTGCTCGAGCAAAAGAACAATGAATATCAAGAGTTAGACAGAGGAGAGCAGAGAGCGAGTGAGAGGAGCCCCCACACCCTTTCTCCAGCGCTGTCATGGGTCACTGGTCGAGTGATGGCAAGTACACCACCGACTACCACTCCAAGCCGAAGGATGGCGAGGAGGTGAACTAGCCACCGGAGCGACGATGGGAGGAGGAGGAGGCGTGGTCTGATCCCGAGGAGGAGGAGGAAGAGAAGGACGATGACGACGGGGTGGTGATGGAGGAAAAGGATGAGGATGATGATGACGACAGAGGCGGCTACGACGGTGATGACGAGGGCGATGGCGTTGACGACGGTGATGGCGACGGCCTCGACAATGGCGGGCGGTGACAGCGCCAAGGACGGCGGCAATGGTGGGCACTTATATAATAGTAGCCATTAGATCAATTATATTTTCTAAAAAATTATGCACTATACCATTATCAAATATAGCTCCCTAAATTAACTTATAAATTACCCACCACGCCATTATGAAAGATTAAATAAAATAACCCCTAAATTTACATATAAATTAAACACAATGCCATTATAAAAGATTAATTAAAATATCCCCTAAATATACATATAAATTACCAAACATGTCATTATAAAAGATACATTAAAATAGCTCCTAAAGTTGTATATAAATTAACCATGATGGCATTATGAAAGATGAATTAAAATCATCGCTTCTAATATTACTGAACATAAAATAGTAAAACGTCTGAACACTAAACTGCAAAGATATGTTGTTATAAAAAAATTTGATAAAAAGAAGTGTTATCAATTATTGCTATTGTTAAAGTTACCAGTAAACTTCCAATACATCTCTTAAAGCTCTAATGGAGTACAGGTTGATGGACTATCTTTTTAACATTGAATAGTCCCTCAGTTCCAATGTACAGGCTGTTTGATTTTTTTGACACTAAGTTTGATCGGTTCGTCTTATTCAAAAAATTTACAAAAATGTAAAAAAATTCAAGTCACAATTAAAGTATATTATATGTTAAATTAAATAAAAAAACAAATGATAATTTTGGGTTTTTTTAAAAAGACAAGTAAATCAAATTTAGTGTAAAAAAAAGTCAAACAACCTCTAATTTAGCTGATGCCCTCTAAGCAGTACTGTACACTTCCTCTGTTAGTTTCGGATGACCATTATATTTCGATGGAAGCTGCAAAATTTGAAGGGAAGCAAAATCCAAGAGACGGTGCTTTCCCTTCAAATTTTGCAACAGTGGCGAGGGGACGATCGATGCGGTTGTCTCTCAGTACGCATTGGCATCATTTTTGGTACGCAGGTACAGCCCCAAGTCGTGGGGGGAGGTGGCTGTAGGAGAGGGAATATGATGACGCTCCTGACTTATATATCTTGGCACGTGCCTCTAGATTGGAAGTATATACATGGTTTGGTCCAATGATTGAGACGAGAAGCCCAGGTCGAGGGCTGCTGCACTGGCAGAATAACACGAAACTCAATAATAATGCATGCATGCATAGCACACATCCGACGTCGATCTCCAGCAGCCAGTAGCTAAGGCAGGAGGCAGGGCCCGTGTACGTCATCCATGAGCTACAGTCCCAGATCACATACTGATTCCGATTCGCTGATTTGAATGTTCTCTCTGTAAATAAAAAAAAAAGGCGGAACAGCTGTCAATTTTGTTGCCCAACTTTCGATTCCTCTATTAAGGCTGGCTCAGTAAATTTGGCCCCTTGTCAACTGTCAAGCTGGCCACTGTCTCCAGCCATATACTGTACTGTATACGTACTACATACTCTGTGTTCATCAGTAGTACGTAGAAAATACATATACTGATTTAGTTGGTTATTTGTTTTTCGACATCATAAAAAGTTTATACTATTAGCTGGGATGCCAACGTGGCACTTGGAAGCTGAGCAAGCATCGCGACGTGGCGCTCCACGTCAGACAAGGTAGCTAGTTTGACCCAAGAAAGATTAGGGTCGTGATGAACGACCAGTGTGATAGATAGTTGAGGGACAGAAGTGAGCTTTATGGAAAGCTAAGGGGCCAGAATGTCTATATGTATATTGCACCCAAATGAATACTAGGATTATCGTTGTTGTTGGCCGGATCGGAGAGGTCCAAGTTCAGTAGCAATTAAGCAAACTAATTAAGATGACTGAATTTGGACCGGAGAGAGATCTAATCAAGATTTGACAATTGTTTCCCGCCTCTGCGCATGTGCCAAATGATTGTTCTAAATTGCAGTCTCTTCTATAGCTGAACTGCAATGACTTCCAGACCGCCAGAGCAGACCGCCAGCTTATCACACTGACTCTGGAAACTCTCACCCGCTGTGCCTCACGTGTACGATGGTAGGACGGCATTCTGACTATTAACCGACGCACCAAATTTGCACCTAAACCACCTGATCTAGCACACTAAATATAGCAACAAGGACCAATCAGTATGTGATGCCACTATTCCCTAGAGAACTTTCTAATCACATGGCATATGGTTTTGGGAGGTCACCCAAGCATGGCAACAAGCTTGCTTAGGTATCACTCCCCAGGATAAACCTAGCAGGGCTCAGTGACCGTGACCTGAAATAAACAAACTTGAGAAGAAAAAGGAAGCAGCAGGTACGTCCCTTGGCCCCTCCTGCTTGGTCTTACTGAGAGATGCCATATGGAGCTTTCTTATTGTGAGGATGCTTATCAGGCACCACTGCTTGGCCCACACACAAATTTTTTTACTCCCCAACTGAAGCTGAAGCCACACGGTTGGGCACTTGCATGATGTGTGTGTGTGCATATAAGCTGGCCAAGGGTGTGGCCAGAGGACACCACTCCACTGCAAAGCCGGCCCTTTTGAGAGAGGGCTAGCTGATAGACTACAGACTGCTGTAGGTGGTATGGAGATTGAGAGGGAAACTCCGGGCAACCAGAGCTGGGGAGCTAATGCAGCGCACGAAGACTCGAAGAAGTTCGAAGACGTCGGCGATGGACAGATCAAGGTTGATCTTGCTCGCATCTATCTGCATCACTGCATCTGTTTATGTATCACATCGTCAATCAGGAGTTCTAAATACAGTGGATGTGATGAGGAGGTTTGAAGTGACTCTAGATTTCGTGGGGCGGTATTACTGTGGATAAAACTATAGGAAGTGACCCCCTGAATCTTAAGTTCTCTGGTCCTATCCCAGATAACCAGATGTTCGTTTCTTTTGTTTAATACTGTTTCCCTTTTGCTCTGCCTGTAACTACTCAGGATCCTACATGGAAGAGGTTTCTAGCTCATGTTGGACCAGGGTTTATGGTGTCATTGGCATACTTGGATCCTGGGAACTGTGAGTACTTACCTCTCTCTCCCTCTCCTTCTCCCTCTCTCTCATTCCTTCCTAACAATCTTTTTCTGACTGAAAACAGTGGAAACGGATCTGCAAGCTGGAGCAAATCACAGATATGAGGTACATTTTCAGTGCGTTCCAAAGGCAGAGAAGATTTTGTTTCTCCCCTTTATGATTTTGTACCTTTCCATTTTGCCTCCATTAACAGTAGCAGATCTTCTGAACTTTTATTCAATGATGTCCCAAAAGCGGTAACCTAACCGAATGTTTGCTCTTTAGCAATCGATTGATTCTCTGTGTCTTTTTCTCTAGCTCCTCTGGGTGATTCTCATTGGCCTCATCTTCGCGCTGATCATTCAATCGCTAGCGGCTAATCTTGGGGTGGTGACAGGTAACTAGAAGGCGACGCTGATCTGCCGCCTATGCATATGAAAAATATATTAATTACTGTTCTAAGTTGGCGCTAATGGCCAGTATCCATTTTACCCCTGCAGGGAGGCATCTTGCTGAGTTATGCAAGAGTGAGTACCCGGTGTTTGTGCGTATCTGTCTATGGATCCTTGCAGAGGTGGCTGTGATTGCTGCAGATATACCAGAAGGTTAGAGGCCATAATATGACAAATAAACCTCTTTATATATCTAATAAAATAAATAATATGACGGAAAACCTTGACTATAAGTTCTCACTATTATTAAAGGCATCATTAAACTATAAAGTTTCTGATGGCAGGCCATATTTGACCTTGTCATAATTAATTCACAAGCAAAAGGTATATATGGATATTAAAAAGCACATGCTCCAATTGTTAATAATCCACAAGAACAGCAAGCCATTTGCTGTAATCTAACGATTTGCCTGTAGTCCACCGTTCCTTTTTACAAACAATTTTGTCACATCCCTCAGACCCTCACAAGTATTATATATCTGCTAAAGTCAAGATCGATCGTCTGAGGATGATGTGGATTACTACTGCAATACAAAATGTAATCTTCCATCGACGTGTTAATTCGATTGTCTTATCATCTGAACACTAGCAGCGGTGGAAGAATTCGCATGGAGCTAGTAGAGTAGAAATACTCTATGTAACCAACGCCGGTTTCTTACAGACGACGACATTTGCTCTTACAATTCTTGCAGTTATAGGGACAGCCTTCGCTTTCAACCTCTTGTTTCACATCCCCGTGTGGGTCGGGGTTCTCATCACCGGCTCCAGCACTCTCCTGCTTCTGGGCCTACAAAGATATGGGGTACGTAGGGTGGTTTCAGGAATTTTAAAATTACCGCGTGTTGACGGTACTTTTCAAGATAAATTTTGCTGCAGACGCATACGGATATTAATAGTTTTCAACAATCGTGCGTGTTTTAAAAACAATTGGGCTGTCACTTCTATGTCATATCTTAATTAAGTAGTAACTAATTGCTTGTGTGACGACGACATTATTTCTCCATTATTTAACATGTGTGCTCCCTTTTTTTTTCTTTGTTGGTGAACACAAGCAGGTGCGGAAGCTGGAGTTCCTGATCTCGATGCTGGTGTTCGTCATGGCGGCGTGCTTCTTCGGGGAGATGAGCTTCGTGAAGCCTCCGGCGGTGGAGGTCCTGAAAGGTCTCTTCATCCCCAGGCTCAAGGGCGACGGCGCAACCGGAGACGCCATCGCCCTCCTTGGAGCTCTGATCATGCCGTAAGCAACCCATGCCAGCCCTTTTAAGCTTATTATAGCTAATTAAATAACGCCGGTCGATCGAATAGGGGAACTGCTAGGTCAGGGGAGTGGTTGGGGGCAATGAAACTGCGTCAGAGCTCCACATGCATGTCTATCACTAGCAATTTTGTTAATAACTTGTTCGATGTTGACTAAAATAAACAAGAAAAAATACTACAATATGTTGTCTTTTCTTTGAGTTATTAAAACGTTGGCATTCGTCATCCATTGACTCTAATCTGAATTCATCAGGCACAACCTGTTCTTGCACTCTGCACTGGTGCTGTCGAGGAAGACGCCCTCATCGGTGAGAGGAATAAAGGTAATTAACCATGCAAGTTGCTACTGCTACTGTGCCTGCTTATTAATACTAGTAGTACTCTAATTTACTAGTATATTACTGAAGAATCATCATTGCATCGACGACGATGTGCAGGACGCGTGCAGGTTCTTCCTCTACGAGAGCGGGTTCGCACTGTTCGTGGCTCTGCTCATCAACATCGCCATCGTCTCCGTCTCCGGGACCGTCTGCTTCTCCGACGGCCTCTCGCCGGAGGACGCCGATAAATGCAGCGACCTCACACTTGACTCTTCATCCTTTCTCCTCAAGGCACGATGGATGACATCTTATACTACCTACTTATAATTACCACCGTACCACATCATCGATCAATATATACACACACACATATGTATATATATGGATGACTGTTCGAATCGAATCATAACTCTTTGCATGCTTCCGTATGCATATTCCATATATATCTATTCAGAACGTGCTGGGCAGGTCGAGTGCGATAGTGTATGGCGTGGCGCTCTTGGCGTCTGGGCAGAGCTCCACCATAACAGGCACCTACTCCGGCCAGTACATCATGCAGGTATATATGCATCTTAATTAATTAATTAATTAATGACACGGCCGGTATTTCATTATATAAGGTCTGTCTGTTTGCTTTGCTGATAGTTAGCTTTGCGTGTATTATATTACGACGACTTCGCTTGCGCTCTGATTTGACATGTCTCTATATGTACACAGTACTAAAGTTAGGCCATTTTCACTATATAGTTTCTTTGGCAGCATGCATATTGGTAATAACTGTATAATATCATCATAAATCCAGGACCATGCATATAAAGTTAATTAGTACATCCAACGTTAATATCATGAAACAGAACCGTGTGCTGAATGCTGATCACCTTTACAAGCAAGAAACAAGCGTATGTCCTTTTACTTTTCTAGCTAGTGCCTTTTATCAGACAAACCAAGAACTCTCACATTTCTTGGCACAGTTGAAATACTCAAGCTGCTATCCTAGTAGGATTCCATCAACGAGCACAGGAATGAAGCTTCAACTTAATTTGACGAAGTTATTTGTGGCCAGGTTTCACATTTTTGGAAAAAAAAATAAAACTTCGCCATTTACTGAAAAGCAGGAAATTTAATTTTGGCCAAATTCAAATTCAAACAAATCTAAATTCCAATAAACATGATATTAATAGTGCCCAAGCAGCTTGGGAATAACGAGTTGATGAGTAACGGTGCACTATGAGGCAAGGGTGAGCCTACGAAGTATCTAGGGCACCGCTGACAGTTGACGCGGAGAGAATCAATTTGGAGAAAGTTAATCATAGTTGTTTTAAGGTTAGAAAACGATTTAGATGAGTTAGAAGGCTAAAGAATTCCTTTTGAGTAAGCTTGTTATGGCTTTCTAACATTTTGAACTGAAACAAAAAAAAATCGCTCATCACCGAAAGGCGGAAATTTCGGGAATCTCCCACCGAAACTGTAATCCCTGTTGTGGCTAGCTTTATTCATTTAATTAATGTCCTGCATGATGCACACATATATATACAGGGGTTTTTGGACATCAGGATGAAGAAGTGGCTGAGGAACCTGATGACCCGCTGCATCGCCATTGCGCCCAGCCTCGCCGTCTCAATCATCGGCGGCTCTAGTGGCGCCGGCCGTCTCATCATCATCGCCTCGGTGCGTCATATTGCACCTTTGCTTGGTCGATCAAAGTCACGGAGGTCCGAGTGGCCCGTCCACTATATATGATATACCCATATATGTGCATCAGAGCAATAACCTTTATTAATTAGCATGCACTGGCTAATTTTAGCTGTGGATTAATATTAAAAATATTTTTATCAGCTAACAAAAGGGGATGTAGACTAGCTAGTATGATCCAAAAGTGCACATTAATCAAGATCTCCTTCTGGATAGACCTAGTAGGAGTATTTACTGGTATAGCTTCTAAAAATGGAGCAAGGGATCATATCGAATGATTTTTGCTTTGTAATAATATAATCTGTCGTCGGCCGGGTGCAGATGATCCTGTCCTTTGAGCTGCCGTTCGCCCTCATCCCACTTCTCAAGTTCAGCAGCAGCAGAAGCAAGATGGGGCCCCACAAGAACTCCGTCTACGTAAGCACTCACTGCCTCCGGGAAATCTAAACTATACTACATACTCATTGTTGCTTGCTCATGTCTGCACTTACATATATAAGCTGATGCATGCATGCTGCCCCCCACATGCACACATAGCATGCATGAGCTAGCCTTTGCTTTGCTTGCACATATATGTATTTGTATAATGTTCTGGATCCCCACAGCAAGGTAGCCCTGCATCCCATGTTCTGGATCAATGATATATATGCTACTGCCAGTGTACGTCCAAGCTGAATAGAACCAAATGGCCGGCTAGCTGCATGCATGCATAAACCGGATCTATCACAGGAAATCGAAAAAAAAATCGATCGACAGATTAGATCGTCAGAAAACAGTAGTGACGACAGTACAGCTACAATGTGCAGATCATAGTGTTCTCGTGGCTCCTGGGGCTGTTGATCATCGGCATCAACATGTACTTCCTGAGCACGAGCTTCGTGGGGTGGCTCATCCACAACTCGCTTCCCAAGTACGCCAACGTGCTCGTCGGCGTCCTCGTCTTCCCCCTCATGCTCATCTACGTCTTCGCCGTCATCTACCTCACCTTCCGCAAGGACACCGTCGTCACCTACGTCGCCGACTGCGCACATACTGACGCGGAGAAGGCCAAGGCAGTGGCCGGGACGGAGGAGGAGGAGGAGGACGACCACCCCGTGCCCTTCCGACAGGACCTGGCGGACATCCCACTCCCGAAGTAGAAGGCTCTCTTCATTGAGTCTATACATCTCTTATGTTCTTCTGTTATTACACGTCAGTCGTCGTAGACTCGTAGGGTAGTTGATATTGAGGCTCTCTTCATTGAGCCTATACATCTATCCATGTATGTAGTAGTATAGGGTAGTTGATCGATATATATACCACCTTGCATGCATTTCAGCTTTGGATGGCTGTGGCTCTGATTGCTCCTAGCATTCTGCAATCGGATATTCGGATGTACGGTCCTAAGATCAGTGTACGTGTATACCTTAATTTATCATGCAGGGTGTATAAGTGTATTATAAGAATGAGTATATATATCTTCTGATAGATGTAATTAATTGTGAAGGTGGCGAAATTGTACAATCCTCGGTGACAACCTTTTTTTCACTGAAACAACGTCACAGTCACAAAGGATTCCAAGCGCTCATTGTAAAACTTGATATATTGTAGCTACAGCGAAAGATTTCATGCCCCCGTTTTGATAGCCTTCGTCCCAGCCTTTCTTTGGATGCACCTTTGTAGGCACATGATACAGTCATAAAGTAGCTTCACACCAATTGAAAACACCGCTTGTGGAGAGGTTCACATGTAAAGACTAAATTCTAAAAAGCCAACAAAAGATGTCCACATATAAATACATGCAAACAGAGACTGAATAATGTCCCCAGAATGAAAATAGAGAGGCCGCAAAGGTTGAAGCTAACTAGGTCCTCAAAGCTAGGGTCATTAGAGAAGTCTCCTACATATAATGGATTAGCAATGCAGTCTACACCACAACCCCACAACAGCGACTGACTATGCGTTGCTAGAAGTCGTTTTACTATGGAAGATAAATCGGTATACATCTATACCGACGGACCCAAGCCGATGGTGTGAGTACCGTCAATAAAATTTTTTGCTAAGGGAAAATATTTTTACTGATTGGCAGTCCAACGCTGTTGAGATTTATCAACGGAATAGTATATACCGACTGACTATCTGAGATCAAATTTTTACCGACTAGCTATCCGACACAACGTGAAGACTTACATAAAGGGAAAGAATGTGAAGTGGATAAGGCACATTGATTTTGGACAAAGCTTGTTAAGAGGATGATTTTTGTTACCAAGGATCGGTGCTTTTTTGCCGATGCAGCTATACCTAAAAGGAGATGATGAACCTCTTGGTTGGGAGATGACTAGATATGGATGAATAAGGAGGATGAACTGAATACCAGTTTGGTAACTCCATTTGGCGTCTATTGCTTTGTTACAAAGCCAAAAGGGATAAAAATAACAGCGGAGAGATTTTCAACCAAATGACTTATGCGGTCAGTGAGGATTAGATAAGTAGAAACATCTTGAATTACATCGATTACATAATCGTACAAAACCAAAAAGAAGAACACATCTCTTACTTGTAGGAAACTTTTGCTAAAATTCACAAGGTGGGAGTGAAGCTTAATCTAGAAAAATGTGCTTTTGGAGTCCAATGAGTTATGTTCCTAGAATGTTTGGTGTCAATTAATGAAATACGGGCCAATCTGCTAGCTAAGATAAATTTGAAGAAATTATGAGCCCCATAAGAATAGGAGCTCACAAATTCATTTCATATTTCAGTAGAACAAAGTTTTTCTTCGAAGTCCTAAAAGGTTCAAATCCATTCAATGACGCCAATGCATTCAAAGATCTAGAACAATATCTTATCAAACTCTCAACTTATCAACACATTCGCCATGAGTGCCTTTACTACTCTATGATGTTGTAGCTTCACCTGGACTATGAGTATCCACTTGTCTTGGTAGAAGAAAAGAAAGTGTCAAGCACACAAACAAGCAATTTCCTATCTACTTTGTCTTAGAGGTGCTCAGTAGACCGCATTTAAACTACAATCAGATAGAGAAGGTAGTATACGCAGTGGTGTTGCATCAAGAAACTTAAGGTAGTACTTCCAAACTCATCATTATTATTGTACAATCATCCCTTCCCCTTTGAGATGTATTAAAAAAAAGATAGGCCTCTGGTAAAATTTGAAAATGAGCTAGTGAACTATTGACGACACTTAAGCATGTCAAACCTTTTACTGCAAGTGACAGTATCGGTGTAGATTTTCCCCAGGATGAGTATCATGGGTTTGTCAATCCGTGGAAACAGCTAATAGAGAATGAACTATCCAAAGCTCAAGGTAAACTCTAGATTTAGGGGTTATCTAATCTACCTCTAAGTCTATGTCTAATCTACCTCTAATTTACGTTAGAGTTAGATGATAAGTAACTAGAACATAATTAGAACATCTAAATAGGAGGAACCAAACAGAGTCTAATCAATCTCTAATTGGATCCAAAATAAGCATGATAGGAACAACCAAGAGATTAGAACACTCAAGATAACTAGCAGTTCAAGGCAAATATAAACATGATCAAGCATGCTCCTCATAGAACGATTAAACCAAGGTCATCAACCAAACCCCCTCAATTGAGCTTAACCTTTCTCCCGCCCATATGTCATGTAAGATGAGTTAATCAACGAGAAGCTCTCAGAAGGCATACATGATTAGAGAACATGCTTCTAATCACTTCACATAGTCTAATAACACGATCAACATAACTAGACTTCTAATCACCATGATTACAAGAACAAGCTCCGCATCCATATCACTAGTAAGCAAGATCAAAGACCAAGACCGCAGCTAGAAGAACATAACCTTTAAGAACAAGATCAGGAACACATGTATCTAGATCAAGAACATGGAGAACTAGACCAAGAACATGATGAACTAGATCAAGAACATGATAACTAGAGCAAGATCAATACTTCATTAATAACATGCAAGGCCTCTAATTACACCTAGGAATTAGAAGACCCTCTAATCCCTAGCCTAGAACTCGACCCTCAGCTCTTCTCTAGTGGATGTCCCTCCTCTCTACATCTTCTCACCTTGATAACGAATTGGATGGTCGATCTTAGAACGTAGCCTCTCTATTTATACCCTAGAGGAGGTGTCGTAGAAAGGAAACCTCGAACCAATGTAAAACCTTCAAAGTCGGCCGACCTAGGGGGGTATGGTCGGCCGACCCCTTGCCTTTTTGGCTCATCTCGTGCTCATCTTTTCTAAGGTCAGTTGTTGCTTGATTAGATCAATAAATGGCCACTGCATGTGGGCCTTAGAGCTCTAGAATCTTCGGTATAAGTCAGTTTGTGCCAAATATTCCATGTTTGAGCATGTCTTGATGATTTCCCGAGATCTTTTGGCAAAAACCTTCCACAATTATGTTCATAAGGTTGAATCAAAGCAAATCACTGAAGATCTCCTCCAGAAGACTTAGGAAGGGGGTGACTCAACCGACTCGAGGGGGCTAGGTCCATAGACCCAGGCTATTTCTAGGGCTTTTGGGTCTCATCTTTCTCTGGGCTCTTCTTTTCTAAATATGAATCAATAATGGAGTCTCAAAAATGGCCTTGAAATCTGCAAATTTTGAGTATAACAGAAGACCAAAACAATATTGCAAAATATCCATTTATTGGAGGTATTTGTTAGTAAACAATGACATTTACGCTCATATTCAATGAAAAAACATGTAAAATGATGCAATTATTTTCTCAATATAGAGCGCCAACATGAACTCAATGAGTACATAATTGACTTTGAGAATAGACCATAAATAAAGCCACAAGCCCTAGCGGTATTGGGTTCACCACAAGTTCTCCTAGCAAACAAGGAATGAGCCATACTAGTGAAAACTAGCCATTTAGGCTAGCCTCACATTGTCTGTCTTGTTCACCTTGGTGTCATCCACAATGGCGCTTCTTCAAGGAAGTAGTCTCCTCATCCCCACATACAAGCTTGAGAAAGTTACTCCATGCTAAGTCCAGATGGTCATACTTTGTTTATGAGACACCCAAAGCTCTAAGGATCTATTGGCCCAAGAGTACAAGGCTACCAAAATACCAACTATCTATCCACCGACTAAGGTATCTAACGGGAATAATCACTAGCTAGTCGCTAATAATGTTCATTTTTTTATGTGAATATCAAGCATGGTATGGTGACTTGGATGTTTTGTCAAGTCTAGGGCCTTCAGAGAACATTGCGCCCTCCAAATTACCAAGGGATAGGATATTAATAGCTCAAACAACCCCATCTAGGCATTGGACAATGGTTGGCAAAAGAAATGAACACCAGATGATCCAGTGGGTTCACTTTTGCTGACATCAAATCATCTAGAGAGCACAACTTCCCAAATTTTGATGTTGAGTCAAAGATGTTGTGCATTAATCATGTAATTTTTCATTCTTGTGTTCAACATTCACTAAAATATCTAGTGCCTTCATCTTCTTAGCCATGTGCACTTGATCATTAAAATCTTTTTGGTGAAACTCATGTGCATGCATATTCTGCTCTTGCCAAATCATATGGTGACTCTATGACATACCATTTCAAATCTCATCTGATCATCTGGTGATGCATTTAGATGCCCTAGGCCTTTGATCCCAAAAACCTTCCATGCATCTATTCATTGATGCTCCATTGTAGTGTCCTCCTTCTAGTCTCATAAGCATCTTCTTGTATTGCATCATTAATACATATAAACCATGTAAAAAAGTAAATCACATGCATGACAAATAAGTTCATCAATAGCTATGTTGTCACTCAATCAACAAAAAAACCTAAGAACCATGACTAATGAGGACATGATCTTGCATCTTCAAATTCAGCAGCGTGCTGATGAATTATGGATATAATATACCATATATAAAGTGATATGGAGCGATGAGAAATTCATATCATAAATTGTGGATGAAGAATGAATACCACAAAATAAAGACAATTTTAGTTAGGTGGAGGTCTATTAAGGTTTTTACATTTTCCATTCCAAAATGTCACAATGCGTATATGTTAACATAGGCTAGCAAACAAAGGTAACGCGGAGAATTGGCTAGCTTCGAAGCTTTAGACCACATAAATCAATCCTAATTTAACTCACTAGAATAGGTTTGAAAACTATGAGTCTCATCATGAAAGATCATGTATGTATATTGGCTTTGATAGGATAGAACTTTGCAAGAGTTCAAGACATAGGCAGCATAGCTTTAGTTTTAATTTAAAACAAGCCAAGTTATCAGGTATTCATAAACTTAAAACAATGTGTCTAGAATTTAATCATTTGACATGAATAAAAACTGCTGGTATTTAAGTAAATATAATTTGTTTTCTTAAAGAGCAATTAGTCAAGTCATATAAAATATTGTTTAAGTAAAAAAAAAGTAGGACTAGGTGTTTATAAGAGCTCAAATCAATTAATCCAAGAAGTTAGAGTTAATGGCAACATCTCATTATTCCAGCTTCATGTATTACTCATATTAGGCTATTCCCAATGGCAGTATCATACTCATTAATGAGATGCCACATAATGTGGCACAACATTTAGTACTCTTTTGGCATGATATCTTAAGCCATGATACAAAATCGAATATCATGGGTCCATTTTTACAGACACAAACATCATGTAAGTAATTACTTTGAATATTTATATATGATACTATGTATCGTGGAGGCTGTTTCTTTGTACTAATATCATATCTTTTATCCTACGTAGCATTTTTGGATATTGTAGTATGATACTTTGAACTGAAAATAGCCTTAGGTTATTTGTGCGTGCTCATGGTGAGTATGTTATATCTATGATACATCATTGTATACATTATTTTCGCTCAAATTTGACAGAATGTGCCCTGAAAGAATTGGTATACTAATATAGTGGGCCAGTTGCTGCATTGGCGTTTTGATCTGGGTATCTTACGGTGCCAATTGAACTTGACCCGGCAGCATATCTCATCACTATGCCTGTTTCCAGATTAGTTATGCAAAGAAAGTCAATGCCGATCCAACCTTGTGGACGCCACAATAATTGGCCACGTCCTAGCTCGGCCTGACACACAGACCGGGGTGAGGTCACTCAGGTCAGTTCTCTAACCATAGTATCGTCATGTCTATTTAGAAGAATGATTATTTGTTGACTTCAAAAAGGAATTTCAGTAGAGTCTGTAGTAGTTACCGGCTCATCAGCTGACCCCTATGGTATAGCATTTTTAGGTATTAGTGATTGCTAAATAATATTGGTGGATGATATCCTCAATATATATGACACTAATCTGAATGATGGTGGATGCATTTATATAGGTCAAAACGATGATGGCCCCCTACAAAGACATATGTATAACTCTCCATTTTATTAAGATGCTGGTCCTTTAAATCAGTCAATGGTACAAGTCAAATATTCAAGTCATCATAGCACAGTAGCTCGAAATGTATCTAGTTAAGTGCACAATAACAAAGTGCATTTGTTCTTCAACGAATTAAGCACACACCCAGTGTGAATTCATGTGCAGTTGAATTTATTCTCTCAAGTATTTAAACTTATTTGGTATGAGAAGTCAGAGTTAATGGACACCTTATTGGAGCCACATTAATTAATTACGTTATTTGTGCATGTAATTAATTGCTCCAAGAGTCAACGAGGCATGTGTATATATTATTATCTCAATCGTCACACTGTTCAGTATATGCATACGACAGGATGTAACCTCCAAGAATTGGTAGAGTAATAACGCACCTGACATCATCAGTTGTTGCATGCGCATCTCCTCCCTGATTATCCTATGGTGCCAACTGATCTTGCGTATGTAGCGTATCGTGTCGAACAGTTGTGCAGTTTATTAGTTATGCACAAGTCAATGCTTAGCCGGCCTTGTACGTTGGAGGCCACGGCAGGCCACGTGCTTGGATTTTGCACAATAATAAACATTACTTAGCAAATAGACCCTAAATTAAACAACACTGCTCATCATCCAAGTCGAAATGTTTTTTCGTCGCTGCATCTAACGTTAAGTGTGTGTATTAATTATATATACTGATCTTGATCCGGTGGCGGCTTCTACATTGACCACGACGGGTCGGTCTCAAGGATCATATTCATTGAACCACGGAATATAAATCAATGGGGACAGTTACAAGTGGGCAAGTGATATACAGCTTCTTGCATTGGCAAAGAAAGATGGTGCAATGGGATGGTATATACGTCATACTGTATGTCCCAACATCAAATTAGGAACGTTATCTTCTACTTTCAAACCAAGCTCCAACCATGCTGATCCAGCTTGTTTACAAGATTAGGTGGAATTGTTGCAAGCTGGTGTGCTGCCTCGTGCTCTCATTTGGGAATATTTGAAGAAATTTTATCGAGGGGTATGGGGTTTAGCTCTACTCTTTTAAAAGTTGCAAATATAGGGCATGCTTGAATGAAGCCCTAACAAGCAGCACGCCGTCCAGGCAAGCATCTCAGCCTAGGCAACCGAAATCCAACGCTTGGGTGGATGTCTCAGGCAGTGCTCACCGAGAAGGAACCAAGCAAGCTCATATAGCAGGCTAAATGAGACTATAACGTTTTTCTACTAAAATCGCTATAGCCGGCTATTTAAAACATTGCATTTAGTCACCTCATCATCCGATCCACATAACTTGTTCTGACCTCATTTCTTCAAGTGTGTTTTCCAATATTCCTGCTAGTTAAACTATTCCAAAATCAAATTTTCGAGCTAATGCATTTTCTCTAGGACATTTCTTGTTTCATTGTCCAAATTGAGTGGCTTCTTCTTTTGTCGCATCATTTGAATCTATAAACCCAAAAATCATGTGCTTGTTAAACTTGTTAGAAATAATGAATATATTGTCACTTCATCACCAAACTCACACTAATAACATATCCTATGAGTGCATGTTCGCTACAGTATCACCCTTTTTATTGATCGATGATAACACAATCAAAGCGAGCAATAAAACAAGCTTGCTTTGATGCCTTAATGATACCCATCAATTTTGCCTTGTTTGATACCAATTGTATGCATTTGATACCTCTTGATATTGCCGTGTATGCATTTTTGAATCTTGATATCAAAATCATTTGCTGTCAACTTGCATGCTTCACCTAGGTAATCGTGCTTAGGTTCATAGGATCATCAGTTTTTCATTTCTCACCTATATTTTGGACCTCATATTCATGCCATATTCTACCCTTTTTTCTTGCCTCAATCATTTTCCCATGCTATGAATGCCTTTCTTTGTTCAATCTCTCTCCCTTATTACTAGCATAGCATTGCCTACTTTCTCCCCTTTTGTGATCTAGTCTCCAAAAAGTGATAGTTACAAACGAAGGTAGTTCTTACAACTTGTCAACCTCCCTCCCCAAAACCATTAGGACCACGATATGCAGCGACCGGTCGTGACTCCTCAAACCACACGACCCCCTCATGTATGCATGTACACGAAAAATTAGGTTATTGGCTCATTCTCTGCTCCAATCCGTAACACTTGTTGTGGGTTTCATATATCAACGGGTACCTCAAGGACTCGAATTATGGCCACTCTGCCATATGGACCGAGTGGTTTTCCTTGTGGAACACGGTGCAGGGTGGCGTGGGTTGCAAGGAAGCTTAGGCTAGTTGGATAAAGAGGTATCTGAGATAGATTTATTCCTATGTTTGAGGAGTTGTACACCGATTAGGACTCTCATGTAACCAAACTATAACCCTAGTTCCTCGGACTATATAAGTGGAGCTAGGGACCCATAGATGATCATCTAATTCATACGCGCTAAGATGCTAAATACAATCCACATAACCTCATACATGAGACATAGGGTTCAACGGTTGAGATAACCGAACCTGTCTAAATAATTGTGTCCATCGTTCTGTGCACCTTCACAATCTCCTTCCCAACCCCCCTCATATCAAAACCCTCACATGACCTACCTCGTGGTGGGCTGCTGGTACAAAACACCGACACTTGCTGATTGATATGCACACTACAACATCGGATTTGGAATAAGAATAATCACAACAGACAACATAGGTCGCTTACATGGTGATGTCAGCAAGAACAAAATGGGTCTATTTTCTTTAGATGATCACTACTCTCTCGCCAAGCATCTGTTTTTCAATCTGATTTAGGGCTACAGGGAAAGTCGGTTGGTGGGCTTAATAGGCCACCTGCATGGAGATGGTTTGCGTTGTATCGGCTGGCCCGATGGGCTATGTATCTTTAGATAGAAAAAATTTTAGGGTTAGTCCAGTTAGAAGGACGTGCCGTCTAAGACTCCGGTCTATAAAATTTTAATCTTTACTCATGAATAACACGATGACATACGTTCTCCACAGCGTGTCTCGCAACACCTCGGCGTATCGCCACCCTTTCTAGGGTTTGCATAGTAAGCATCATGCTACCATAATGTTCTCTCTCGTAGATTCATTAGGGTTGTTTGGTGTTTTACTTTATCATGGTGAATCTTTTAATAAGCGTTGTTGTTGTCAAGATTTATTGGTTATCTCGCATGCTATCGAACTACTATCTTGTTAATGCCTTACGTTATATATCGGTATCATGAGGCCAGGTGTATATAGCTCGCCTGGTTGGCTGGTTGCTACAATCCACGATGTACGCTACAACACATCCATATGGCAACTCGAGAGATCGTATACACTTGGCAACCTATTTTACATGCCTTAGATATTTTGCCTATCCTAGATGAACTTATTTGGAGGTTTAGATCAATGTTCACAGATATAAATATTAGCTTGCAGTTTGGGATGTTCCTAGATTTTTTATTGACGGCGCATGTTTCAGATCAGTTTTGGTATGTTCCTGTAAGCAAATTTTTTGTTTACCTGGCCCTGGGGTTGGTTTTTTAGCATGAATAGTTATGGTACCTCTCTAGCCCTCTTCTTTGTTGTCCGTTTGTGTGCGTGGCATGTCGATCTAGGGTAGTTGATCACCTAGATCATGCTTTAAGCGGGTTTGCATCTCCTTGTCACTTTTATATACATACATGTTTTATCTTTCCCATCTACAAGAAGGCAATCAGCTCAAAGTAAGCCAATATATCTATGTAACCACACTATGAGCTGATCAATGCGATTAGGCTAAGAATTTGATGCTTTGTCTGCTCTATTGTGTATTTGCAGGGCAATTCACCAACCATCACACCCTTCCTGGTTGATAGGTCAAACCAGGTGGCACGCCCGCATTGGATCGTCTCCATCACTTCTTGGAGCTGATTAGAGCCGCGTCTCAGGAGAGTTGATCGCAGCAATCTCATGACTCCTCTATATTGACCGCCCCGATGATCGCTGACTATTCTCAAAAGCAAAACAGGAGATATGGACTAAATTACCCTTAATGTGTCAATTTATCTACACTATAAAAGAGTGAGTTTTCTGAAAACATTTTTTACCTAAGAAGGCCAAGGTATACCCCTCATGCTGGCCCCACTGCGCAGTTTGAAAAATGTTGAAAAGGGATGGAAAGGCCCAAAACCCATAAATGCAAAATATTTCATCCACTTTCTCTCTATTTTTTTATCTTATTTTGTACCTATACCCACCAGATACTTTCCTCGTCTTGGAATTAATGAAAGAGGAAGAATATCAATCAAGGAGGTCTCCTTCCTTTTAATTCTTTCTTCCTTTTCCTCCTTCCTATAGTCTGACCGATTATCTTATAACACGTGCGTGTTGCACGTACGTTTACGCTAGTTGTTTGAAACTTCAATATGCAATCTTTTACAACAATGGGGTACATATCTATAGTTGGATCATGGCTCAATTGAACTATTTGTCATAGAAAAACAAGTGCCGACACTTAAAGCTCATGTAGGTTACTCATGTGTTAGGCTGTTCAACCCAAGCAACCTACCAACCATATGAAATCTAAGAAATGTCAAGAATTGAAACACACAAATGAAATCCTAGATGAGGAAATGGAGCTAGAATTGATGCATGAGGTGAGTTGTATCTTACTCATTACCTATTTTACCTAGTATGGGCAGGATTTGGGCATATATGATCAAGCTTCTTCAACATGGTTTATTTGCATCGATATTCACCATCTCTAGTGCCTTTTCTTTGGTATCACATGTCTAATGAATCCCATGTGCATTTTCCCTTGTCACTGGACTTGAGCCTTTATTTATTTATTCAACCTAACCTTGCATTGCTCTAGCAATACTCTGATATATTCATTGTTCAACACCTTATTCACTAGATAGACTAAATAACTAAAAAACTATGATGCCATAAATTCCTTGACCATCAGACTATATGGTCAAATCAATTTTCTTGACTTCACTAGCTTTCTTCTTTGTGCATTTTCTGGCCAAAAGCTCCAGCAATTTCAAGCCAGTTGCTTCGTCCAATATAATCTTCTGCGGAGCTTTATTGATTGTGCTTGTTTCTTTGCCTCGCTTGTGTGCCATTATTCTTGTACTGCATTCCTAAAACCTATAAATGGTTGTCTGTCGCATGCTCAACAAACTTGTTAGTGATGATGATTCATGCTTGAAATACTTTTTATTTATGATGATTTCTTTATCACTCAATCATCAAAATAACCAAGAGTCGTGGCTTATGAGGCCATGTTCACTACAATATATAACTGGTTAAAATGAAAATCTGAAACATTTAATTTAGTGCGTGAACTTATCTTGCTATTACTAATTGGAGGCTCCTTCCAGAGCCTCCACGTGAGTCCTCACGAGATGCGCTAGAAAA
The DNA here is from genome assembly GCA_030272315.1 of Paspalum vaginatum. Classification (NCBI taxonomy): domain Eukaryota; kingdom Viridiplantae; phylum Streptophyta; class Magnoliopsida; order Poales; family Poaceae; genus Paspalum; species Paspalum vaginatum. The sequence continues at coordinate 38,739,282 of CM059013.1, forward strand.
AAGATAAATTCTTAGAAATTTTCACAATAATTAGAAACATCCAACAATCAATTGGCAGATGGGAATATTAATAGCCATTAGATCTGTTTTCTAAGTAATTATCCACCTCTGCCATTATGAAAGGTCTTTAATTCAACTCTCAACGGAAGCACATTTCTTATGTTTTTTCAGATTTTTCCCATTTTCAAATCTACCTAGAGTCTGCCATTATGAAAGGTTTTGAGTTCAACTCTAGACGAAAGCAAATTTCTTCTTTTTTTTTGCAAATTTTCCTATTTTCAAATCTACCTAGAGTTTTTTGTCAGTTTTTTCCCATTAAAGATGCTTGAAATCTTTCCATGAAACAAATATTTTGTGTTTAATCTTACTATTAGTAACTGTAGATTCCTTTTGAAGTTTCCATGTCAATCTTCACAAAATGTGCTAGAAAAAAAGATAAAATCATAGAAATTCTCACGGTAAGAAACATCTGATCATCAATTGACAGATCGGAATGTTAATGGCGATTAGATCTGTTTTCTAAGTAATCACCCACCTTTGCAATTATCAAAACAATATTAAAACCCCTAAAACTACATATTAATTACCCACTCTGCCATTGTAAAAGAAAATATGAAATAACACCCTAAATTTATACCTAATTGCTCACATTTGCTATTACGATGGATAATATCAAATAGTCACTCTAATTTATATCTAAATTATTCAATTTAGTTATTATGACTGATAGTATTGTTGGCACCTGTCCTGGTTAAATATCACAAACATTGAAGCTCTCTTTGCCCTGAACTTGCGCTTCGGGATTGATCGGCACACGGCGGACAATCCGGTAGCGTGTGCCAGTTGTCCGACCACGTGTGCCGGACTATCTGGTGAGCCCCTGGGAGCTCGGGTGGACCTAGATCCAATCTCGTGGGAGGGACCCCTTCGGAGAGAAGAGATCGTAGGGTTGCTCTAGAATCGGCAGGCCACCAACGCATCCAAGTCGCCGTCGAGACGCAGGGAGAACAACAAAGGAGATTGGAAAAGTAGGACAAAATAGATAAAAGGTAAAACGATAAAAGTAAATTGATTTGGTTCGATTGTGGTGCCTCAATCGGCCGTGGCCATTTATATTTATAGGGAGGAATAGTCTTACCCCTTTTACAAGCCAAAACACGCCCTAAACCGATCTAGAATCAATTGGAAACTCCTTTTCGGATAAAACAAGGTTCTACCGGACTATTCGGTATATGGGACTAGACTGTCCGGTATTTATGGGGCAAAATCCGGGTTGTACCGGACTGTCCGACGTAACCTACCGGATAGTCCAGTATTGCCCAGGTATGCAATCTTCTAAAGGTTATAACTTCCCCGTCCAGACTCCGAATTAGGTCATCCATATGTCCGTTTTGATTGTCTCGACGAGGGCTACAACTTGGTGTATTGAAACTCCAGATTTGGCTTCATCTTGATATAGTTCCAAGGCATTCTTTGTGTCTTCAATGAAATAGGCTTAAAACTCTCCAACACATTGCACATTACCTAAAGAACACAATTCTATACCAAATATGCAGAAAAACTGCCATTAACGCTGATCTGCCCATTTTGATGCTCAACACATGCTCCCTGCCTTTTGGCGAAGATCATGAGCCAAAAGCAATCGTTTGCACCAAAAACAACAGAGAACGATGGTTAACATAATACATCGGACATATCTCACGCTAAGGGCGATAAAGTTTTATCGGCCATAAATCTTGGCTAGCTCAAGGTGACGCTGAAATAACTTGTTTGGGTCTCCAAACTTGCTTAGTAACGCGCACCTTTCACACTAGCATCAACTTCTCCCACTGCTCCATCGACTCTTGTTGACGCAAACGCTGAAGTCTTCTCTTCTGAGTGTGAGATAAGCCTGAGGGGCACCACCTCGGTCGTAGACATTCAGAATCTTGCACACTCTTCTTTACCTGCACATTTGGAACAGCAAGTGCATCCTTGACCAAATCACCATGAATCGATCGTTGCAATGCTCCATAACAAGGGTATAAAGCAGGATATTGCGAATATGGATGCAACCACATATTAACATAAGAAGAAGGTGGGCAATAGTAAACATATGGCCAAGACCAGGGTGAGTCGGCCCTAAAGGATAACATGCTGAAATAGAAGAATTACTCATTGAACTTGATTGCAATTTACCCATACGTGAAGAATTTGAAGTTGCACCACTTGGTTGGCCCTTCTTCTTGACATCTCCTTCCTTCTGATATTTAGCGAAGAGTTCTGAAAAACCTGACTTTCTTTTACCCTCAGCCTCAAAGCTGCCTCCAAATGTTCTGGAACTGCCGGACAGTCCGGTGGCAAGCATCGGACAGTTTGGTGCTATCCACAGGATAGTCCGGACCTCACAGACCCTTCTGCCTTGGTCTGTCCATGTCCCCAGAGCCTTGATGCCTTCTGCATCGGCTGTGTGCTGTTCTCGGGGTTTCTGATTTCGCAGTACCAATGATAACATTCTTCCCTTTAGTTGATTCATCTTGATGAGGCCGAATCAAAACCTTTGCACCCTACAAGTCAATAGCATTCGAAACGGCTATTGATCAATTTGCATGCTCTTGAAAGTCAAATGCCCCTTATCGATAGCCGTTTGTATTTGCCGACAAAAAACATTGTTGTCATTCGTCGCATGAGAAAAGGAATTATGCCATTTACAATATGTTTTCTTTTTTTAACTCATCAAGTGGCGGTACAGCATATGACAACTTAATCTTTTTGGCTTTCAACAATTCATCAAATATTTTATCACACTTAGCCGGATCAAAAGCCAATCTACGCTCTTCCTGCCGATTCTTAGAAATCGGCTTGTGGGAATCACAAGTGCTAGGTATGTTCATAGATGACCACACAAATTCAGCATCATAAACATCCTTGTCTTCATCGTCCGAATTATTAGAATCAGAACCAAGCATATAAACAGGACGATGAGACCTTTTTATCTTTAATCCGGCTTTCATTAGCCAGAGCCTTCTGCAATACTTGGTTAACATCACTAAAATCATGTTCATCTAGCTTATCTTCATGAACATTAAGTAAACCATCACAAGCTAGATCAGCTAAATCTTTATCAGAAATTACCAAACCAAAGCATCGGTTTATAGTATCCCTAAATCTCCTAATATATTCAGAGATAGGTTTATTCGGTTTTTGCTTAACCGATGTGAGGTGTGATAAACACTATCCGGTTTCACCAGTGTAGAAATAATCATGAAATTTCTTTTCTAAATCGTGCCAAGTATGAACCGAATTGGAAGGCAATGAAGTAAACCAAGTAAATACAGCACCAGATAGAGACATTGGAAATAATCTTATTCTTAAAATTGAACTACTGTTGGCATCACCACATTGTACAAAAAATTGGCCAACATGTTCTAATATAGTCCTATTCTCTGCTCCAGTAAATTTAACAAAATCAGAAATTCTATGCCCTGGAGGATATGGAATATACTCAGTTATCAATGTATGCCTTATGATATGTCCTAGACTTAACTTATGATATGTCCTCTTTAACAATATTTTCTATTTCGGTTTTAAATTGAGCTCTTTCTAATTCATCAGCCGGATGCCGATGTATTGGTTCAGGGTTCAGCAAGGTACGTGAGATTTGTGGTGCCGAACTAAAACCGAAAGTACTACTAGGTATACTAGGTGCAACAATGGGATGTGTCGTTGAAGTATTAGCATGAATCAATGGAGTCACTCCACTAGCCGAGTTTTCAATGATAGTTTGGCTTTGTATATGCTGCATAGGTGTAACAGAAGGAGGTACTCTAGGTATAAGCATATTAGACAAGTCAGGCATGCTAATAGTTGGACTTTGTTCCGCAGCAGCATTAGAAATAGAAGCATGTAAATCATTGCCGAAGGATTGTTTAAGTTTGGCATCTATCTCTTGATCAACGACATTGAAAATAATATTAGTTATGGCACCAAACTTATTATTTAGACTAGCAGCACCATCAACAACATTAGCAATTCTAGCATCTAAATCTGGAGAAACAACCATGCTAAATGCTGCATCAAGGACCCTATCATCAATAGGAGGAGGATCGTATACTTGTAATTGAGTTACCTCTCCTCGTCGCTTTTCGTAGTAGGAGAGAAGTTGAGCCAGTTCTTTTTCTTCGTGTTGCTTCCTGCGCTTTTCATCCTCCTTAGCTTGTATTTTGATCCTCTCCTCGAACTGTCGCCGAACATCTTTTGGAATCTCCTCCAACTTGAGCTTGATGTTGTTGTCGGCGGTTATATCACTTCTGTCAGTCTTCTTACCATCGGCCATGGTAGCCGATGTTTCTGCCTTCTCGTTCCCCAGTCGAGTCACCAAAAAAAATGTTGGCAGCTGTCCTGGCCAAATATCACAAACGTGGAAGCCCTCTTTGCTGTGAACTTGCGCTTCGGGATTGATCAGCACATGCCGGACTATCTGGCAGCATGTACCGAACTGTCTGGTAACGTCGGATTGTCCGACCACGTGTGCCGGACTATCCGGTGAGCCCCTAGGAGCTCGGGTGGACCTAGATCCAATCTCCCAGGAGTAACCCGTCAGGGAGAAGAGATCGTAGGGTTGGTCTAGGATCTGCAGGTCACTTAGAACGCTTCCAAGTCGTCGTCGAGACGCAAGGAGAACTGCAAAAGAGATTGGAAAAGTAGAGCAAAAGAGATAAAAGGTAAAACAATAAACGTAGATTGATTTGGTTCGATTGTGGTGCCTCAATCGGCCGTGGGATGGTCTTACCCATTTTACTTACCCCTTTTACAAGTCAAAACATGTCCTAAACCGATCTAGAATCAATTGAAAACTCCTTTTCGGACAATACATGGTTCTACATGACTATCCGATGTATGAGACCAGACTGTTCGGTTTTTACGGGGCAAAATCCGAATTGTACCAAACTGTCCGGTGTAAGCTACCGGATAGTCTGGTAGTGCCCAGTCAGGCAATCTTTCAAAGGTCATAACTTCCCCATCCGAATTCCGAATTAGGTCATCCATATGTCCCTTTTGATTGTCTCGACGAGGGCTACAACTTGGTGTATTGAAACTCCTGATATGACTTTATCTTGATGCAATTCCAAGGCCTTCTCTGTGTCTTCAATGAAATAGGCTCAAAACTCTCCAACACGTTGCACATTACCTAAAAAGCACAATTCTATACCAAATATGCAGAAACATTAACGCCGATTTGCCCATTTTAGTGCTCAACAAGTATAATGTAAGTAACCCCTCAAATTTATATTAAAATTACCTACTTTTGCAATCGTATCAAAGATTATCTAAATCAATCAAGCATACATATAAAGTAGCGAGATATGCTATTATAGAAAACTAAGTATAAAAAAGATCTAAATATGTTGTATTGTAACACATAATACATTTTCGCACGGGTTGATAGACCAGTAATTCAGATTTGATGTTCACGAGGCATAGTCGAAATACCACTGACTCTGGTACATATATGCAACTTGATTGCTTACACAGGTACATGGCTAATCTTTCCCCCATCCAAATGGTTATTTTATTTACTGCTGCTTATCTATCACCTTCATACAGATGTACTAGTATCGGTTACAACCTGCAGGTTTGTCCGCCGCCATTGGTCTTGCCTATACACAAATGCCATGTTGCGTTGTCGAAAGGGAGAATATATACCTTTTTTATAATGAAAGTACCATATGTGTGGCCGTGTTCTTCGATAGATTCGATCTACGAAAGACTTGTTCATACCTGTAGCATGTAGCATGGTCCCAATTCTTATTGGGCGCCCACTGGCCCCCTCTGCTGCCCGCGCGGGGACCCGCGTCCGGCTGCGTGAGCGCCGCGGGCGTGCACGCGCCAGCCAGTGCTCCCGTAGCATGGTATATCGTTTGAGTAACATTAACGTTTCTGTTCGTATGTTACTGCAAGTCAAGAACAAATGCCAAAGATGTGGTCCCACGCTGTTCCATTCACCTAGAGTCATCATAGGTGGCCGGACTTGATAGACAAAGAAGGCAGCAGAGGCAAGATTTTGCTGCAGCCTTTGGTGGGGTGTTAACTGAAAAGATAGTGAGATGATAAAGATGCAAGGAATTTGTGACGATGACACCAAGTTGCTATCTTAGGATAAAAATATATTAAAGATGTCTATAAATTGTTATGTTTTGTTGGAATTTGTTTCTTACTGCTTGTTGTTACGTATTTTCTAGGGATATGTGAAAGAGAGAAGAGTTGAACGAACCATGGATTGGTGTAGTGGTATCTGCCACTAGATTGATGTAGAGAAGCAAAATCATAATTTCAGATTTGCAACCGATTGATTATTTCAATTTGTAGCCAATATTTAAACATGGATCCATTCATGATTCATAGAACGCAGGACAGCTACTACTATCTGTGAATCAGTAGAGTTTTTTTTTTCTCGAATACACAGAGAGAGTTGCGTATGCATATCATATATATTAAGAAGAAAAAGGGGTATAAAGAAACCTTGTACAACTCATTCCCACCCACAGCCCGAAAACAGTTGAGTTTTGATCCTATAGAACCGTGTGTTTAAAGTGAAGGATGTTCCAACTACAAATAGAGCATACATGAATCAGGTAATTTTTCGTGGGCTCATAAGATTTCGTCGGCTTGCCGATGAAAATAATGAACATATAGTTGTTGGCCCCTGTACCGATAAAACTAAAATTAAATTCGTCGGCCTGCCAACTAACCGACCAATGCCCCCCCTGAAATGATGGCTCGGTTTACTTTCTTCGGCCTACGATGTGGCCGCCAAAATTAATGGGCCTATTTTATCGGTCTTTGCCGTGGCAGGCGAGAATAGGGCGGACCCTGGCCTCCAGCATTGTCGATGTCCCGACCACGGCCCTACGCCACCCATGCCTGCCGGTCTTCCGCTCTACTAGCCCTGGGCACCCTTGGTCCAATTGCAAGCAGCGCTCGCACCGCTGCAGCGAGCTGTAAGGAAAATGGCCTCATGTGCCATATTTGCATAGTTGTGTTTTGGTGATTGATTGACAATCAACACTTGGACTAATGAACTTGTCTAGATGCACATTGTCGAGTGATTAGGTACAAGGGATGATGAAGAAGAAAAACTGAAGGCTAGGCCCGAAGGGCCACCCCAACGGGGATTCCGAACCTATTTTCCCAAAGAAGCCAAGTTGTGGAAACCCAGCAAGTTGTGAAGATCAGATAGTTCGAATCCCCAGGAAATGAACTGACCAAACAATGTCAGAGAGGCAGCAGCTGAAGCGACCAAGATCAATAGACCAGACAGTATGGTCTAGAAGACCGGACAAAGGGTCGAACAAAGATGGCCGAGGGTATGAAGATTGAAGCCGCGGAGGATTACGATGGACCGGATGGTACAGTCTATGAGATTGGACAATACATCGGACTAAGTTTCTCGAGGTTATGAAGTTTGAAGGTCTGTGAGACCGGACAAACCTTCAGACATTGCAAAAACTAGTTCAACGGCTAATGCAATGGCTAGTTGGCAAGTACAATGGATCGGACAGTCCGAAGTATGCCAAAATATACACACCAAACAATCTGGTCTATGCACTTTCTGACAGCCTTTTGGCCAATGGCTAGTTCAAGTTTGTGGGATATATAAGCCACCCCACCCAACCATTTCAAGAGAGGTAGAGCCATTGAAGTTCAGAGAAAGTGTAGAGGAGTATTCCAAGCATATCTACCACTCTAATAACCATATGTGAGCTTAGTGCATAATGATCCAAGCTAGTTAGAGCTTAGAGAGAGTGAGCTTTTGAGCTCTTCTTGAGTGTAGCTCCTGCGTGAGGCAGAGAAGAAGACTTGACTGCGGTCAATCCACTTGTACTTATTGCTAGACCCTCCTTCTTGGTGTGGAGTAGCAGCAACAACTTGTGTGGGGAGCCGAAGACAAGGAGACCCTATAAACTTTGTATTGCAATCTGGTGCCTTGTGACAGAGAGAGACGATAACGATGGCTTGATAGCACTTAGCGTTTGCTTGCTGGGAGCCACTTGGTGGTGAGTGCAAGACAGTGAACAGAAGAGACTTGGTGCCCAACTTGGATTTTGTCTTCGATGGCAAACCTATGGATGTAGCCCTCAGTAACGAACCATGTTAAATTGTCATGTCTCCCTGGGAGTTTGCATCCCCCTTCCTTACGTCTTTACTTACCGCATTTACGTTTTTGCATTTAGTTTCTTATGTGTCTTTATCTTTCCTAGTTAGTTTGCTTAGGTTTGGCTCTAGGTTGCAAGTCTTTTGGGTAATCTAGAGAGCGCATAGATAAACTTTAGACTTAACTAGTATGTGTAGGATACGATATATGTACTAGAAAGCACTAGATTTTAGAAGAATGATTAGCATCCAAATTCACCCCCTTCAGCTCTCAGGTCAGATACCCCGGCATGTTCCTTACATGGGCCCCACAGTCGAGAGGATGTGTGAGAGCAGTGGGTCAGCGTGCGACACAACACGCGTGCGCCCGGTAAGGATTGGGCGTCACAGGCCGCCCCCTCCGCCCGTCGACGCCCCGGCGCCCTTGCCTGTTGATGCCCCTACCCGACGCACCTACCCACCCCTACCCCAATCTATTGTTTCATGCAAAAGTTAGCTATTTCATACTATAAATGCAATGCCTTATGTGTCTTAGAAAAATTGAGATTGATTGACGAGTTGAGTTTATTTTGGAGGGTTCGGCCTCACATGCTCGAGGCCACACTCCAGATGCAAATGTAAGCGTGAATGACTATTAGGCAGGTTCTGGAGGAGCGAGCAGTCACAACTCTCACAATCTAGAGGAGTAAGTTGTGACGGCAATGAACTTTTATCTCTATTGATGCAGTGATGCATCGTTGAGATTTGTGACACATTATGGACTCGTTTAAGCTTGTATGCCCTATGTGTGGACTTTGTTTTGTTCGTTTATACTTATATGCCATATGGGTATGTATTGTGGACTCTGTTGTTTTTCAATTATGGATGTGGAGATACATATATTGTGCTTGTGGATACTATGCCTGTGATGACTATATATTGTTGAATTCTACCTGTGATTGAATTCTGCCTATAGATATTGTTGCCTGCGAGTGCATAATCTGTGAGTGCAGAATCCGATGTTGTGCTCTGGGGGGCACTATTTTCGTCAGCCTTGGAAAGCCGACCAAAGTCATTGCCACGTGGCGGCGTAATTTCGTCGACCACCTTGCCAACAAAAATATATGACACGTGGCAGCATGATTTCACCGACCACTTGGCCGACGAAAATATAGGCGATCTGGTTAGTAATTTCATTGGCACGAGCCAAGCCGATGAAAATAGTATTTTTCTCGTCGGGACTGACGAAAAAAGTTGCATTATTTTGTCAAGATTTATTTTGTCGGTTTGGAAAAAGCTTGCATAACACCCCGAGGTTTCATGGGTCGAACACATAGCACCCTGAACTTTAAAACCGGATATAATGCACACTAAACATTGCATTTGGATACAAACAACCCCCTAGGGTGGTTTTGCAGGCCAATATTGCCTATGTGGCATGCCACGTTGTCTCCCACGCCACAGTGGCCTATGGCCCGCCTATCAGCCTTCCACCCGTCTTCTTCCTCTGCCTACCTCTCCTGTGGCTCACCACTGCAAGCCGGCAGCAGTGCTACCGCCACCCATGCACGGCATCTCTTACCTCTACATCACCGCTACCGGCGTGCTGTCTCGCCCGCCACCGCCGGGTCACGGGCTGGAGGAATGTGCTGTTGTCCATCGACACCGACAAGACCAACGAGGCCAAGCTGCAGCGCACGGTGGCCCGCCTAAGTGCAGCTCTAGCCCAGTGGCGGGGTCAGCAGCGAGCTGCACAGGTGCAGGGGAGGAGGAGCAGGTGGAACCGGAGGGGGAGGTTGAGGGAGCTGGCAAAGGCGCCAAGACGGTTGCCGGTGCGGAGGAGCATGTCGTAATCAGGGCCAATGCAGATGGGGAGGCGAGGAGGGAGGCGGCCAGAGCCAAGATGGCGCGGACCCATCAATGGAGGCCTATGGGGCGGCGGACGCGTCGCACTCGCACAACCCGAGGCGCCAGGAGCCGGCATGCATGCACCCGCTCCCGACGCGCGCCTCATCGCCAGTGCCAGGAAGGTGCCAGTCAGGGCCTCAGTCAAAGGGTCTGAAGAAGCGGAGGCGAAGAGGGTGATGCCTGATGAGGGGACTAGGCCCGTCGTGGGGGCTAGGGCGCTGGTGCGGACATCAAGCTGCACCAAGGAGGAGGTGGATGCTATCCTGATCTAGTGCGGCCACCTCAGCCGGATCTCATCGGTGTCAGGGGAGGCGCCATCGGGCGAGCATCGGAGGTACGACGCATCCAAGAGGAGCTTCAACCATGACAGGAGGGCGCGGGGGTGGGGCTAGCGATGTCGATGACTGCAACTAGGGGAGGGAGGGGGCCACAGTGTTGAGGCCCTCCCCACGTCAGAGGACGCCCGAGTGGCGGCGGTCCGCGAGCCATGAGGATGAGCGGGAGCAAGAGCAAGAGGATGAGTCTGTCGCTCAGGCGGCGGGCGGACGTCGCCCCACCGTGGGAAGTCGGCGCCTCAGAGAAGACACGGGTGCATCCTACCGAGGGGGTCAGGATACGAACAGAGCGTGCTGACAGGTGGGCCATAGGCCACCGTGGCGGGGGAAATAGCATGGCATGCCACACAGGCAATACCACCCTGCAAAACCACTCTAGAGGTCGTTTGTACCCAAATGCAAAGTTTAGTATGCATTATATCTGGTTTTAAAGTTCAGGGTGTTATGTGTCCAACCCACGAAACCTCAGGGGATCATATAAACTTTTTCATTATCGGTTTTGAGGCTTTTTCGTCAGCTTAGCCCAAAAGAAATAGTGACTGCTGTAGTGGAGGCATGTTGTCTTATTGTTCCTAAAGTGATACATCCAATTAGAGAAGAAATTAGTTAAGAAAGTATGTATATAATTCCATACCTTAGTTCCTAAGGGTTTATCAATCAGATACATAGGAGATTGGCAAGAAAGTAAATTATTCGTTGCAGAGGTCTTTGTACAAATTTTGTAGGGAACTCATTTTTACAATGTAAATATGCAAAATGTTGCTAAATTATGCAGATTAAGACAGCCGGCGTGGTGGTTGTCAGCGGCTCTGGTGGTTGTCAGCGTGGTGGAGGTGGTGGACGAGGAGGTGCTCGCCGCGGGCAGCCATTGGTGGCGGCCTAGGAGCTCGTGGGGAGCTGGATACATACAGGCAGGGAGAAGGGGGGAGCGCGGCTTGGGGATGGTAGAGGGATGTGGAGAGGTGCTCACAGTCGGAGTAATCGAGCTATGGCAGCCGGTAGGCGGGGACTTTGGTGGCTTTGGTGGTGAACACGAAGGAGGAGCATAGAGCTGCGCGTGCGCAGGACGGGGAAGGCAGGGAGGAGATGTCAGCGGCGGGCAATGCCCGGGTGAGCCGGGGACTGGTCGCGGCGGTGGTGAGCTTGGTGTGGATGGAGGCATGGGGTGGGGGACTATTTATAGCCGATGGAGGAGGAGCCCGATGATGTGTCACAGAGATGGGAGGTCCACATGGCGCGGAGATGGGGTCGAAGTGTCGCGGAGATGTGGGGTCCAAGTGTCACAGAGATGGGAGATCCACAAGGCGCGGAGATGGGGGTCCAAGTATCGCGGAGATGGGAGGTCCACATGGCGCGGAGATGGGGGTCCAAGTGGCGCGGATATGGAGGGTCCAAGTGGCGCGGGGATATTTTTTGGAATTGAATTTTGGAAAGAATTTTGGTGGATTAGTATTTGCGATATTTGGAACATATTAACACACTCAAAACAAATAAGCAACAACCAAAGTTTTCGAAAATTTGATTTTGAATTAGGGAGGGATTAGAAGAAAATTCCGGGTGCTAAATTTTGGGGCGTTACATCCTACCATTGCTGCTCCCTCCCCCCTTCCCCCCGCCACTTCCCTACTCCTCACTCACCGCCAACGATCGCCCCCTCCCCACAGTTGCGCCCATACTCCTCGCTTCTTGCCGCCGCTCATCCTTCCTGCACGCTGCTCGCCCCTTCCCATCATTGCTCCCCTCCTTGTTACCGCTCACATACTCCTCGTTTCCCGTCGTCGCTCGCCCCCTCCTCACTCAGCTGTCATCGCATCACACAGTGGTGAGCTTCTCTTTGAGGTCGTCCACCTCAACCTACTTGGACTAGAGGTGGCAGCGGAAATGGCGCCACGTCTTGCCAGAGCAGCAATGCGGAGAGGTTGCGTGTGCTCATGGAGGAGATGGTGGGTGGGCGGGCAGAGATGGGCCTACGTGCGGTGCTCATGGAGGAGAAGGTGGGTGGGCGGGCAACGATGAGCCTGCAGGTGGTGCTCATGGAGGATACGGTAGGTGGGCGGGGGGAAGGCGGCGGTGGTGGTCATGGAGATGGTGGGTGGGAAGAGGCGATGGTGAGCTCGCGGGCGATGGCTGGCGGTGCTCATGGAGATGGTGGGCGAGCAGCGTCGACAACGAGCTCACGGAGGGCAATGGGTCACGGGAGGCGAGCTTGTGGAGGAAGAAGATAAGGAAAAAAAGCAAGAAAAATTAGTTGCCACACAATGGCCCAAATGTCACCGCGGCTCTAGTATAGCTTGTCTTTCCACGTTGGCAAAACCGCCTTGGGGTGTTTGCCTAGTTTTGTAATGTTTAATGTGCAGAAATTTTGGTTTTTCAGTTGGGGGTGTAAAGTATGCTAGCCTTTGAAGTCTAGGGCTTATATAGACTTTTTTTATATTTTTTATATCCTTGTCAAGTAAATTGATTTCAACACCAGCTACCTGAATCATTAGCGAAATGGTAAGAATTATATTCAATGCAAGATCAAGCAAAGTGTTGGAACGTACTCCCTCCGTCCACTGAGGCTATTCCAAATGGTTAGTATCGTACTCATGAATAAGATGCCACGTATGTTTTAGCTGATGTGGCTTCATATTAAATATGAGAGATAAGAAAGTTGTAACTCAAAGAAGATATTGTTTTGGCACGATATCTTAGAGCATGGCACAAATTCTAATGCAACTAGTTGAATTCTCCGCGCGTTGCTGCAGAAATTTGAGAGAAAAATCGGATGAATGACATAGAGCTATGCGTTGGAGCAGAGACTGCAATGCTATAAACAACCAATAAGTACAAGCATTTGATAATAAGAGGACATGTTATGCTTTCACACAAACATTTGAAAAGGTGGATGTGTACTCTGAAGACCATCGTCTCACATGGAAATAACATTAAACAAACAGTAATATAGTTACAACATGAATTCAGATTATGGTGGCAATAACGTGGCAATGGTTCTTCATCTCGTGTCCAGGCTCCTGCATGCATGTGGATCAGTGGATGAGATGCATATCAGTTCCAGTAGTAGCCGTGTGATCTGGCACTCTATTCCTATTGTGCTCCTTGCTCCCGTAGTTGGCCTCCTCTTGCTCGTGGCACGCGTAGCTGCTACAGCGCCTAGTTCCGCGTTTCTCTGAGTCCAGATCCTGATCTTCGTGCGTTGTCCTCGTATTGTTTGCAACATCACCAGAGAATCATGCTTTGGTTAACCAATACAACTAAACTCTTCGGCCAACCATGGATCCATACCAGTGCGCGTGCTCCTTGTGATCCTTCTTGTAGTGCTGCTCCTGGTGCTTGCCGCCGGCCGTATCCACCACCCACTACGAGAGTATTCCTCAGAGTATACGGTGGCAGTCCGCTTGTCACTGTACCCACCGCCGTTGTAGCAGTTGTTACCGTACGGCGCTAGCGCCATGCCTGCTGGAGTTGTAGCAGTACTCATCGGTGTTGGAGTTCATGGTCATTTTGCGGTTCTGCCACGATGATAGGGTGGGGAGAGTCAGCCAACATCTATATGCAGCAGAATGCATGCCTGTTTGCTTCCTTGCCGAGATTAGCTGGGATTTATCGGAAGGGCAAAAGCCAACAGCGGAACAGGTGAGTGATATTAATGCTCCTGTGAGATGGCAAACGGTGAAACGGATTGGAAGGGCAATGGGGTGGCAACGGCTCGGCTGCATGGCAGGCGAGCGGTAGGCAGAGGGGGTGGCGCACCGCGCACGGCTGTTGGGCTTCTGCTGCTCTGTGAGTGGAAGTTGGTCTGCTAGATGAATTAACTCAAGAGCGACTGTTGGACTGAACTTGATGACGTGGACAGTATGCATGTAGAGAGAAATAGATTTAACGAGACAAAGTGGGTTCCATCTTTATAGGATATACTAGGTGAATTCCCCGCACGTTGTTGCGGGAATTTGAGGATAATTTCATATGAGCATTCGATGATTAATTAGGAAAGAAACAAAGTAGCAAGTATATTGGAATTTGAGGCTTATTAGATTAAGTATATAAATTGCTTGTGTAGTAGGTAAATAATAAGTTTTTTTGTTATTGGAGCCTTTTTAACCGATGATGGCATGGTGGTATGATTTTTCTCCTTTGATGTATGAAGTATTTATAGCATTATTCCTAGGTGGCTGTTGCTTAGTGATACCTATACACATTTGCCCGTTATAGTTACGCAAACTTCTGGGTTTATACAATCCAGTAGTCATTGGATGCACATATGTATTATAGCATTTTTTGGAGAATCGACTGAAGGGTTATGAAGATGATCGTACGAAAATATAGACGGCTTCCCATAGGATATGAGTTGTATATGTGTTAGCAGATTGTATATGATGATAAAATAGAAACATGAAGTTTGTTTGAAAAAGAAGAACAATATTACACATGTGTATGCCATATGAAAGCTTAGTATGCATGGAGTCAAAAAAATCGATGAAAGATATAAATTAAGGCACTTCTGGATTTATACAATCCGGTAGTCATTGCATGCACGTATGTATTATATGCATTTTTTTTTAGAATTATTTGAAGGGTTATGAGGATGGATGCACGAAAATGTAGACGGCATCCCATAGGATATATATGAATTGTGTATGTGTTAGCAGATTGGATATGATGATAAGAAAAACATGTTATACATGTGTGTGCCATATGAAAGCTTAGCATGCATGGAGTCACAAAGAATCGATGAAAGATATAAGTTAAGGTCTTAGTGGATGCGGACATGGCATGCAAGTTAGTAGGATTTTGAGATGATGCGGCTAAGTTGCATGTTGAGAGAAATAGATAGTGGGCTTCACTTATATAAGTTTTATAGATTGGTCCACTTTCATAGACACAAGTATCAAACTAATTAATTATTGTAAGCATATGTATGATACTATGTATTGTGGTGGGTGTTTCTTTCTAGGAGTATCATATTTTTATCCTACATGGTATTATTGGATATCGTAGTACGATATTTTATACTAGGAATAGCCTAATGATCCCGTACATATTTGTGGATGGCACCAAGACCAAGATGAAATTAGCACTCACTTATAACTCAATTAAGCATGCATCATATAAAGTACCATTAAATGTATGGGGCTGCATGCACCCAATAGCATGTGCATGCAGAGACGCGTGCACACAAAGGCTAAATACTACTATGCAAATATGTATTTCCTCCTGTGTCAAAATAATGGACGTTTCAAACAGCAACACGGTTATCAAAACATCACTTTGACCATCAATTAATAGTATAAGCATTTTTAAAATATATTAAGTGTGTAATATTTTGACATGATTGAAAATGGATCTAATCATTTCAATTTCTAAATGTGAATTCAAATATTTGAAAAGATATTGATGGCCAAAATTAAAATGTGTTGTATGCATGTAAATCGAAACAAATTATTTTGATACCAGAGAGAGTAGATTATTTTTGGACACATTCTCTTCTCTAAATGTGCAGATCATATAAATAACTGCACATAGTCCACTTATTCGTGTTGCTATTCAAGCTACAGTGGGATGAAATCCCATTCTGAACTACTGGCATTGGAAGCCCACCTGATTTCACTGTCGTGGAGAATAGTTTACATCATAATATCATATCATCCACAGAGCACGAGAAACACAACACCTACTAAATATGGGCAACTACTATCATAATATGGTTTTTGCCTGGAAAAAACATCTTCAGGGTCGGACCTTGGGCCAGAAAAGGATCTACATAGTAGCTTCTTTGAGTTAACCATAGTTCATAATTCACCATAACCTTATCCTTAACGTGGAACTTAGGCTTGGCTTCGACACAGCGAGCTGGGCGTCACCGTCTTCCTATATGCATGTGGCAAAAATCACAAAGTACCAGCTAGAGCGTCATTGCCAGGAAGACCACCAATTGTCATTCCAAGTACTGACAGGTTCTCCTATTAGCAATTTCTTCAGCTGATTAAGCCAAATCTTGCCATGCTATCAGTTATGTAGTGCCTATGCTGGCTTATCATCCTGATGCCCTTTTTTTTTTTTTTTGGCTTGTCAGTCATACGGAACATACCCCATTTTCTCCGCAGCCTGCATGTTTGCAAATGCGCAACAATTCAAGTCTGGGCTACCAATCGGTTCTCTATTAGTTGAGAGCAGAAGCCATTAACCAGGTGCTTTCAGTGAGAAAAGAGCAAAGGTCTCCCACTCAACCTTCCTGCACGGTAAAGAGCAGACACGCAACTTTTGTACACAGAACAGGTCGTCGTTGTCATCCCAGAGATCAGTGGTCAAATGCATTAGCAGCCACCGTTCTCTGCAACCAGAATAGTGCCACTCATCCACCAAAAGTGACAGCAAAACGCATTGAACAGAATATCGCCATCAACTGACTCTAAAGGTCAAAAAACATAATAGCCTAGTCTAAGATAACATTCTGTAATTAGTTACATTGCACAGTTTCTGGTTTATTCTGTCTATTCCATAAACCAGACAGGAAAGACTTTTGGGGACATGGTGAACTTCTGTTTTTCATTTTTCACCCAACTTTCAAGCCTTGGGTCCAAAACAAGCTCCCTTGTTGGGCAGAACTGTCATGATCTGTTGATATAAATCCTGAAAAAATATGGAATCCTCAAAATCACAAATTTCATAACACTGGACTCCATTGATGTTAATTATGTAGGGTTACGGGGTAGGCTACCATAGCATGAAAACGATTTTCTACTACCGCGTAAACACAGGAACACGTACAAGCAAGAGATCATGGATCGTTACAACTAGACGCGCAGTGCAGTGGAAGACGTGTTGAAGCAGCCGAGTGCTTGACGTCGCGCGCTGAGTGATTGTCGATGAAGAGGAGCCGATGCCGAGTCAACTAGGCGATGAGTCGGCGATCGGTCGGCAATCCTGAAGTCAGTCGGGAACCTGTTGGCAACGCTTGCCTGCAGACGGCTGATCAGCATAGCAGTCGTAGCAACGCCTCTACGGTATCCACACGTGCGGGAAGAGCGACTCCAAGAACTGGCGTGCTAGCACCACGAACTTGGCGGCGAATCTTGGGAGATCGGACTAGGGCACAGCTAGGGTTTTGCACCACCCAGTTACGGAGTAGCGTTTGGTAACCCCTAAGTACACCACTACGCACAGTGAGAAACAATGGTGATCTCAGGTCAAAGGATTTAGCGGGTATATCACTCGAGAACGCTTGATGGCACATTTAAGCATAACAATCCCAGCAACGTCTCGGAGCGAGTCAGATCCGACACAATGTTCCCTAACATTTGTCCACATCATTGATTTGATATCCAATATCTATGATCCATAAGACATGATCATCAATCAATCCATGTGCTAGCCCCCGAGTCATTATTGTCCCAAATAAAGACTATAGGCTAGGGATCATTCAGAACACGTCATTTAAATAAGAGTCTCATGAACGAGTCATGTACTCGTTGTTCCATTGTTTACAGCAGCATGTTCAAGGAATGACATTGAATAACATTTATTCGAAATAAAACATAACAAATTCTCATCCAACATATACTAGAGTCAACTAAGGTATCCCATACCCATTGCTTTCGTGTGTGCCTCAAATTTGGTTTGTGGGAGAGGCTTCGTTAACGGATCAGCTACATTTAGATCCGTGTGCACTTTACATATCTTCACATCACCTCTATCGATTATCTCTCTAATCAGGTGATATCGCCTGAGTATATGTTTGGATTTTTGGTGTGACCTAGGTTCCTTAGCTTGTGCAATGGCACCGATATTATCACAGTAAAGGTCCAATGGCCACGAAGCACTCGGAACAACACCTAACTCAGAGACAAATTTTCTGATCCAAACCGCCTCCTTTGCAGCTTCCGAAGCTGCAATATACTCGGCTTCTGTTGCAGAATCGGCCACCGTATCTTGCTTGGAACTCTTCCAACTAACCGCTCCACCATTGGGGCAGAATACGAATCTGGCTTGCGATCTACTGTCGTCTTTGTCTGTTTGGAAACCAGCATCGGTGTAACCCTTTACAACGAGCTCTTTCTCACCTCCAAACACTAGGAACGTATCCTTAGTCCTTCTCAAGTACTTAAGGATATTCTTTACAGCAATCCAGTGACCTTCACCCGGATTTGCTTGGTATCAGCTCGTGACACTCAGAGCAAAGGAAACATCAGGGCGTGTACATATCATGGCATACATGATGGAAACGATTGCAGAGGCAAACGGGATCTCACTCATCCTCTTTTGCTCATCAGTCGTCGATGGACACTGAGTCTTGCTCAAGATCGTGCCAGGTGACATGGGCAAGAAACCTTTCTTGGAATCATGCATGTTGAACCGTTTCAACACCTTGTCAATATATGTACTTTGGTTTAATCCAATTAAGCGCCCAGATCTATCTCTAGAAACTCTTTCTCAATGAGTCCTTCACAGCTTCCAACATAGGAATGTCATTCCTGATCAACAATATATCATCTACATATAAGACCAGAAAGGCTAGTGCGCTCCCACTGACCTTCTTGTATACACAAGGTTCTTCTACGTTCTTGATGAAACCAAACTCTTTGACCACTTCATCAAAACGTAGATTCCAACTCCGAGATGCTTGCTTGAGTCCATAGATGGACTTCAAAAGCTTGCACACCTTCCTAGCATTATTTGGATCGACAAAACCATCGGGTTGTGTCATGTACACATCCTCACTTAGGTTTCCATTAAGGAAAGCCGTTTTGACATCCATTTGCCACACTTCATAGTCATGATATGCGTCAATCGCTAGGAGGATCCGAATAGACTTTAGCATAGCTACGGGCGAAAATGTTTCATCATAATCAACACCTTGAATCTGACGAAACCCTTTTGCCACAAGCCGTGCCTTATAGATGTGAACATTTCCATCAGCGTCTATCTTTTTCTTGAAAACCCACTTACACTCGATAGGTCGCACCTCATCAAGTGGCGCGACCAAGTTCCAAACTTGGTTGTCAGCCATGGATTTCAACTCGGATCGCATGGCCTCCAGCCATTTCTCAGAGTCGGGTCCCATCACTGCTTCTTCATAAGTCTTAGGCTCATCATTGTCCAACAATAATACATCGCGCCGACCCATGGTGAGAAACATGTATCAGTCGGGTGCATGATGTGCTCTTTGTGACCTACGCGGGGCTAATGGCGTTTCAACAGAGTGCTCAACATTTGACTCATCCTGTTGGAAATCAATCGGATTAGAATCATTCTCCAATGTTTCTCGAACCTCTTCGAGTTGCACCTGGTTCTGACTAGTTTCATCTTTCAGGAGAAACTATTTCTCCAGAAAGACGCCATTCCGGGCAACAAACACTTTTGCTTCCTCCCGGTTATAAAAATAATATCCTTTGGTTTCCCTAGGATAGCCCACAAAGTAGCATTTGTCCGACTTAGGATGAAGCTTGTCAGACGTCAAACGTTTGACATAAGCCTCGCAACCCCAAATCTTCAGGAAAGACAACCTAGGACACTTCCCAGTCCATATCTCATATGGTGTCTTCTCCACAGACTTCGTTGGAACTCGGTTCAGCGTAAACGCAGCAATTTCTAAAGCATAGTGCCAAAAAAATGAAAGATCAGTCTGACTCATCATTGACCTAACCATGCCCAACAAGGTTCGGTTCCTCCTCTCGGACACACCATTCCATTGTGGCGTTCCAGGTGGAGTTAGCTGTGGAACGATTCCACAACTTCTCGGATGATCATTGAACTCATGGCTCAGATATTCTCCACCACGATCCGATCGCAAAAAATTTATCATCTTGCCCGAGTGATTCTGTACTTCATTCTGATACTGTTTGAACTTTTCAAATGACTCGAACTTATGTCGCATTAAGTAGATAGAATCATACCTACTAAAGTCATCAGTAAAAGTAATGAAATACTGAAAACCGTCTCTGGCTACAGAGCTCATTGGACCGCATACATCAGTATGTACAAAGGCCAATAACCCGGACGCCCTTTCTGCTTGACCAATGAAGGGTGCCTTTGTCATCTTGCCAAGTAAACAAGATTCACATGTCTCAAATGATTCATAATCAAATGAGTCGAGTAGTCCATCCTTATGGAGCTTCTCCACACGTTTTTTGTTAATATGGCCCAAGCGACAATGCCAGATAAAAGCAGGATTCAAATCACTCGGTTTGAGTCGATTAGCATTAATGTTAAGAATCGGATCATCCTCAAGATCAAGAACATACAATCCATTCACTAATGGACAATGTGCATAGAGCATGTTATTCAAATAAATAGAGCAACACTTGTTCTTATTATTATCTCATAACCACCATCCTCCTCCATACATGAAGAGGAGATAATGTTTTTGCTCAATGCTGGAATAAAATAACAATTATTTAATTCCATCACTAATCCTGAGGGAAGCGACAAGTGATATGTGCCGACTGCCAACACAGCAACCTTTGCTCCGTTGCCGACGCGCATGTCCAACTCGCCCTTCGCAAAACTTCTAGTCTGTTTTAGTCCCTGCAACGATTTGCAGGTATGAATCATCGACCCGGTATCAAATACCCATGATTCACTAGAAGAAGTTGCAAGATTAATTTCAATAACATTAATACCTAAAGCGGAAGTCTCACTTCCCTTCTTTTTCTTCTCTTCCAAGTATTTCTAGCAGTTCCTCGACCAATGCCCACCGTCACCACAGTGGAAACACTTGTTCGAGGAAGAGGGACCAGCTCTACGCTTGGCATCCGACTTAGGCTTTTGGATCCTATCCTCAGCCTTGCCTTTGCCCTTGCCCTTGCGCTTCCTCTTCTTGCTATCCCTTTGGATCATCATCACATGAGTCGCGGTTTTCTTAATGCTATCCTCGGCAGTTTTAAGCATCCCATGCAACTCGGTCAGAGTCTTATCCAAGCTATTCATATGATAATTCATGATGAACGGCTCAAAACTAGGAGGCAGAGATTGGAGGATCACATCCGTCGCAAGCTCTGGATCCATCACAATACCAAGTCTGTCGAGGGCCTCGATGTGACCAATCATCTTGATCACATGAGGGCTGACTGGACTCCCTTCAGCTAGCTTACTTCCAAACAAGGCCTTTGAGGTGTTATACCTCTCGACCCTTGCCTGGCTCTCAAACATGCCTTTGAGCCCTTCAATCAAATTGAAGGCATCCGAGTCCTCATATTGCTTCTGAAGCTCAGGGGACATCGTGGCAAGCCTGAGACAGCTAACGTCAAGCGAGAAATCGAAGTGCTTTTCATAAGTCCTGCGTTCAGCAGCAGTAGCACTAGCCGCAAGATCCTCAGGATAGGGCTGCTCAAGAACATATTCCTTTTTCTCTTGCTTGAGAACAATTCTCAAGTTTCGATACCAGTTTGTAAAGTTCGTTCCAGACAACTTTTCTTTATCAAGAATAGATCGCAAATTAAAACCAGAACTCGGAGCGGGATTACCGGCCATGATCAACTACAACAGGAAGTAAATATGCAAAGATTCAGCACAATGTTTTATGTAGATCTTTCATTAAACAATTTAACAAAAGATGCTCCCACTGTATGTATGTATTCGTATTCCCTTTCACGACACATAGTGAACGAGATCCACGTTTATCTAAGTTCTAGTGAGCTTTGGCATCACTGCTAGAAAATTAACGAAACCGGTAGACAACCATTGTCAATCACATCCTATGTGACTCTCGTTTGTTGGGCGACATCCTATGTGACTCTCGTTTGTTGGGCGACATCCTATGTCGAACATCCAATGTCATGCCCAAGGCCCAAATCCGATTTGATAGCCTTGTCAAGTAAACCAATCCCATACGCGCAGATGTCCAACATCCACCCTATTTTATTAAGGTAGTTGATGGCACCCTGCTTTGGTAGACCCACCAAACAACGATCGAAATCCTTATAGGTGTAGCGATTGTAATGGCATCAAGATCTTCTTGAATTTTTAAGAGAATCTATTCTAACACATCTAATGCAAGAAAGAATAGGCAGTGATAACAAAAATATGGACCATAAATCCAATCTATGATAACTCATCGGGTTGATCCAATCAAGCCGAGTCAAGTTACATCCACGTTAGTCGGCATCGGTTCATCCAATGAACCAGCGCCGATAGCTTGTAACAGATCCAATCTATTATCATGGAGCCGCAGTAGATCCAATCTACGACGGTAATAGATCCAATCTATTACATCGATCTATATCATAAAGCTACGTACGATCGGCTCTGATACCACTGTAGGGTTACGGGGTAGGCTACCATAACATGAAAACAATTTTCTACTACCGCGTAAACACAGGAACACGTATAAGCAAGAGATCATGGATCGTTACCACTAGACGCGCAGTGCAGCGGAAGACGTGTTGAAGCAGCCGAGTGCTTGACGTCGCGCGCTGAGTGATTGTCGATGAAGAGGAGCCGATGCCGAGTCAACTAGGCGATGAGTCGGCGATCGGTCGGCAGTCCTGAAGTCAGTTGGGAACCTGTTGGCAACGCTTGACTGCAGACGGCTGATCAGCGTAGCAGTCGTAGCAACGCCTCTACGGTATCCACACGTGCGGGAAGAGTGACTCCAAGAACTTGCGTGCTAGCACCACAAACTTGGCGGCGAATCTTAGAAGATCGGACTAGGGCACAGCTAGGGTTTCGCAGAAACCTTTTCTGCAATGGCTCTCACGTAACCAGTTAGGTCTAGTTCGCGTCCGTCGCGTTTACCTACCTGAGTCATGCCCTCTCATGCATATATATAGTCTCCACTAATGGGCTTTAACTACGTAAAGGCCCATTAAGATTCTAATTGCTTGCGGATCAAGTATCCGAGTCCAGATTAGGATCCAACTGCGCGTACCATACGCGTGCGTCCAAGTCAGACCCGTAGGTCGAGTTCCAGTCAGACTCAGTATTGGCTCTTCCCAGAGCCGATACGACTCGGAGTCAGTCCAAGGAATTGCCGCGCCGGGCATAACTCCATCAAATTAACAGTTAGGGAAGATTTTGGAACTCACTCTGCCATAGATGTCAATTTTGACCACCATGGCAGTTCAAACCATTAACATCCTCCACAGGAGAAGTAACAAAAACTGAGCAATAATACAGGAATAGCATCATAGGGAGCATGCATTTTGGTCAATGTTATAACAACATAAAAACCTACAGATCAACTAATTCCTACCTCCTGACATACACCATCCCCTGGATGACAATCTAGAAGTTTAAAGAGCTAACAGTTTTTTAATACCCTATTATGCTGTTTAGTAAAGAAAGCTGCAAGAATTTTGAAGCAAATCAGTATCTGATCTAGCTTCAGTAGTTCGAAACTATGGATGCTCAAAATTCTGTGCAGTTTTCTTTCAGCTGGAGAATATAAGCACTCATTAGATTCTTCTATAATAGAGATCTACCCCCAGAATAAATATAAAATATGATTTCCCACAATTATCACCCCTAACAAGACAGACATAGTATTGATGTTTAGAAAGTCAGTGGTTTGAGGGCAGATTCACACAAATGGCTGCCATCTCGGAGGAATAGACCCTCACTGTGGGGAAGCAAGATTTGCCGGTTCTTGGCTTTTGTGTCAATGATTTGGTTTGACGAAGCTTCTTTCAGTTTCTTCACGAACTCAAAAAAATTTGCAACTTGCAGAGCATACCTATATTAACAGGAAAAAATATATTAGCACAATTTCTGTGAAATATTTGTATGAAATGTAAGGGAACGAAAATTCTGTCTGCACTGTAAACATTCAAAGCTGAGAATAATTTCATGGCTAGCTTATTATCAGAAATCAAAGTTAAGAGATTCTAATGGCTCAACAACCCACAACATGTTAATTTTTTGTAAGCAAAACTGTCATTTCAAAATTTCTAAAAAAACATTCATAATTTATGGCCAGGAACAACCTCAGAAAATAAAATAAGATTACTAATCTTAAGCAAGCATCAATAGAGTTTACAAATAGGTAACGGTCAAACTTACTTTCTTTTAGCTTCAACATCCCTAGTAAAATCAATATTTGGTTCGCAATCCAGTACAAGAGCAGGAACCTAAGTTGATTATACAAGTCAGTTTCCAAGGTTGAATAACAAGTTGTTACAGCAAAGGAAATACATGATGCTTACTTTCTGGATACAAGAATGCATATGGTTCCCTTCTAGATAAAATACTCTGTCCTTAATGTCAGGGTGCAAGGATTTGTCCATGCTATATGGCAACTGGCTTGCTGACAGTAATCTGTGATTCCCATGCTCAGAAGGCAGTAGCCAGCATTCATGTTTCTCATGTAAATCACATAGATACTGCAATGTGACACTTCCTTCTTCAGCTCTACTTCGAAGCATCATTCTCTTGAGACAAGTATCAGGGGTAGCTCTAAGATAGATAAACCCATCTGGGATAAGGCCAGGAAGAGAAGACAACACAGGGTCAAACCAAGAGTCATAAATGCTGAGTTCCATTCCATTCAACCAATTAGCCTCATGAACAGCACGAACAAAGACCTGCAGAAGGGTGACACAGAAAAAGTCACTCCATTTGCACAAGTTGCACAAGATAAAACAGGAAACAAGTACACAGATAACCAAAGAGACAATATTTCTGACATTGTATTTTGCATTCCCATTTTTGTTTGTATTGTTTATTATGCAATCTAGTAATCTTTTGTAAACAAAACAGTAATGTTCAACTTTTTGTTTGAATTGTAGATTATAGAACCCACAACATGTTATCTTTTGTAAGCAAAGTAGTAATGTTCAAATTTTCTACTTCGATCCATCATTCCCTTATGATAACTATGGAACAAATAACTAAGTCCTAAAGATAACTGCATTTTGCATTTCTCTTGTTGCTGGACCTAGGTGGCCAGCAGCACAGTGCTGTGGCAAAGCTGCACTGCACGGCGCCGGGCAGTATCCTGGGTAGTATCCTGTTTCAAACTAACACTTTGTTTCCTAAAAGAGATTAGCACCAACCCAGAATCCAAACCGAACCCAACATCCACCTCCTCTTTAATAATGAGAATGGCAAATGATGCTACATGTTCCGTAGCAAGGCACGGGCACCCTGCTAGTGCTGCATAATGTATAACGTTGCTGGTTAAAAACCTACAGCACAACAAAAGAATCAAGGACCAAGAAGAAAAAATTGCATACCATTCGATCACTGAAGATGCTCCGTTCCACCAATCTGAGTGGCTTTATTCCTCTAGAGGACTCCTTTTCTTGCATGAGCCTTGTTACGAACACATAATTTTGGAAAGTGTAGGCATATCTCTGTGGCTCCGCGTAAAAGGCGCCTAAAATATTGAAATGACCAGGACCGACATCCTGCCATTTTGAAACTGGCTCAGGTACAATTTCCACAAGATCACGCAGTTCAACTGTCTCATTGGCAATATTCTGTAAAAAGGTAGACTTCCCCACACTGATGTTCCCCTCAACACAAAAGGTGATCTGTTATCCTTGGTCGATTGCATTGCAGGCACCTCACCCTCCTGTTTTAGTTCCCCATGAACACTGTCTTTCACGAAGGATGTTATGCTCTCTGCATGGCTCCTATGAATGATTCCAACAAGAACTTTGCAAAAACTGAACCATCTTCTCAGCAGACCCACCACAGGCTGCAGCAATATAAGGAAATCTGTTAGAGCTCTCAGGAGAGGAGCAGAATAACAATTTTTAGGAATATATTCAGTCAAACACTTATGTTTAAGAAACAATCTCAAAACATGATCAAAGAAAAGACATACTGCCCGGAGCTTCCTAATTCATAAATACTGCTAGCTTCCTAATTGAGGAAACCAATTGGAACTTGACCTAATTCCCCGTAATCAACCTCCACGACCCCAGCTGATAAAGTGGAAGAATTACACGATGCAACAAGCAATCTTTATGCCTAGCGGTTGAGATTTAAATCTGCATCCGAGAACAGAAAAACGGGGTACCAAAATTTAACAAGAGGAACTCTCACCTTAGGCATTAGGCATCAAGAAGCTCTTATAACCAACCTTTAAGTGGCATGCTCTATTAGGAATCATAAGAACCGAACTCCCCAATGACACATGCCTAGATAAGGGGCAAAACAAAGCCCATCACAACAGAGACCGATTCAGCTTTCGTGCTCCCCATGGATAAATTTACTCAAAGCAACATTATTAGGATCTGTAAGAAACCAAGGCAAGCTGAAATCCCCATCGAGAAGAGGGGGATACTAGAAGCCAGGTTCTCCCTGAACACATACATTTTTTTTTCTCATCGCCTAATTGACACTGAGTACTCCAATAAAACCCAATCAAATGGGGGAGCAGAGACGCATCTACCTTGTCCGTGTACAGCTGCTTGAGCCGCGCCAGATCCCAGAACCCGCCGTCCAGGAGCTTGCGCAGGTTCCGCGGCCCGACCCCGGGGATCCCCAGGAGCTCCGCGCTCTCCCGCGCCGGAAACCCCGCCTCCCTCCCGCCGCGCCAGCTGACGCCGGCCGCCGCGGACGAGAGCCGCCGCCGGCGCCCCGCGGCGGCGCGGGGGGGCGGGAGCGGCGGAGACGGGGCGCAGGAGGCGGGAGCCGGGCGCGGGCGGAGGGCGGGTCGCATCGCACCGGGGGTCGGGCCTACGGCAGCAGCGGCGTGCGAGGAGGAGGAGGTGGTGGTGGCGGCGCATGGCCAGCGGCGGCGGGAGGCATGGCGGCCTGGGGGTTTTAGGGCTGTTGGTTTTGGCGGGAAGGGGGGGCGGAGGTCGAGGAGCTCCTGGCTGCTGCAGGGGAGGGAGTG